>CATIUR010000001.1:376344749-377014749 GCA_949592205.1 Helichrysum umbraculigerum | reverse complement strand
ATTCCTGTGGCAGAGTGTAAGTAAGACGAGGCTAATATATATAGGCATATAATATCCAGCCTAAAGTCTAGCACGTATCAAGTAATTGTCCGGTTCTCTCGTGGTCAGAGTCAACTAACGCATTCCTGTTCGACACAACCATTTCAGACCTCACATCATCTTTCCTTAATTGTACATAGTTGATCAGGCTATGTTAAATTAAAGTCGTATGATGTAATTCCTGAACCAATCATGCCTAGTAAGGGAATACTGCCTAATGGTCATAGTCTAGGCCCACTAAATGCAACCTAGTTCACTATAACCTTAGGCTCTGATACCAATTTGTAACACCCCCAAATTTAGTGATTTGCGGAAGCATACTTGGGTGTTACTAATCAATATACAAAGCACAAGATATACAGCAAACGACCTCTAAATGAGACGTTTTGTAAAATAATTACATTTCATAATTAAATCGTTTGAAAACATATAGTTTTCTTTACAAAAATATGTAAGCCTAGAGTCCGCGTATGTGGCGGGAGATTCTATTACATAACCATAGTTACAAAAGATAATGCCAAAGAATCTCCGTTAAATGCAGTTTGGAAATCATGCGACTCTAGCTAGTAATCCTGGAGTGATCCTACTCCGTAAGTGTACCTGAGAATACACGCTAAAAAGGGTCAACCAAAAGGTTGGTGAATCTCACAGGTTTATCAGTAAATAATCAGTTTGAACACAAGATTTCATCAGTAGTGCCCGTAGGCGTATATCAAGTATTTGCAAATCTCGCAAAAGTAAAGTAATCAAGTTATACCGTTGCCATGAGGCTCATAATCGAAGCTTAACCCGTAAATAATCAGTTGCTCCCGTGACATGCTCGAAATTGAGCAAGCATAAGTAACGAAATAATAGTCACCCGTTTCTACGTGTAAATCAGTACGTGGTAGCGCTACTACCCCGGGCAGGGAGGGTCATTTCCCTAATGGATCCATTAACTACTGTTCGCGCTTAAGTCCATAACTAACGATATATGATGGAGAGACTTCAGTAATTAGTAATTAACTCATGCAATTCCGTTTGGTATAGAAATCAGTTTAGTACTTGTGTTCAGGAAAAATAAGTAGCATGTATCTCCCCCAATAAGATAAAACAGTAAAAGTGGGGCCGTAAGACTCACCTGAGTCGTTGCAAGTGCGTTTATATCAATAAGTAATGTCAACAGTTGGTTCTCCGAACCCGTAACCTCCAAATGCCTAAACAGGTAATGTCAAGTAAGTAGATGTCTCGCAAGATCATCTAGGCTAGTTGTTCATACAACCCATTGTGTCCGAATGTTGGTTCGTTATCGTTTGTTCTTAGAAAACAAGGTTGGACCGTTGGTGACGGTTTGTATTAATAATCCAAGGTGTTATCGTTATATGTATCGTTGAATCAGATTTCATTATTCGTAAGTGTTTGACATTTAGTGTGAAAAGTATTTACGACATCTAATGATGGGGGTCCGGGGGCAGCGCCCCTAGTAGCGGGGTCCAAGGGGCGGCAGCCCCTGGCGGGGTCCAAGGGGCAGAGCCCCTGGCTGGGGTCGAGCTGCCAGGTCAGCTTGGAAAATTTTTATTCCTACTACTTTCCTTTAGTGAAAACGCATCCGAAATCTGGATTTGGAGTAAAATTAGGTGGTAAAATCTTGGTTCCGACACTTAGTAAAAATGTGAGTTTTCAGGGTTCTGGTTTGTGCGACGTTGCAAGCGACGTAAGGTGCGACGTGGGCATGTACGTCGCATGATGCGACCTTCGCAAATCAATGCGACGTAGGGGGTGGCGTCGCTAATGCGACGTTAGTTCGGTTTGCGACGTTAAAGTCTACGTCGCCATGTATGACATCCGCAAATTAATGCGACGTAAGGGGCTGCGTCGCTAGTGCGACGTTGAGATTTTTGTGCGTCGTAGGTCGCGACGTCGCAGAGGCCCCTGGCCAGGTGCGACGTTGCGGTCTGATGGCCGGAAATTTAGTCGAAAACGAGTTTCCCGGTTTCCGTTGGGTCCAAATCTTTTACCCAACCCTTATATGAACATAATAAGCCTATAGAACCCATAATTTAGTAAAAATGATCAAAAACGAGAGATGTCGGGATTTGTCGGAAACTTACAAAGTGTCGAAATGAAAATCCGGAAAGATGGAGTTGTAGATCGTGAAGTGGTGGTGCTTTTCTTCCAAATGACCGAGTAAAACCGAGTGCGTTTTGAGGTAGTATTTTGTGAATTTAATGAGGTGTGGTGGTGTTTAATTTGAGAGAGAAAAGAAAGAAAGTGAAAGAAGAGAGAGAGGGAGTTAGTGGAATGAGAAAGAAGAGGGGAAAGTTGGGGGTTTTGATGAAAGCCCCCCATTTTTCAGTACACGCGCTGTGCTCCGTGCGGTGTTCGTTTTCTCCGTCTTTTACCTTAACTATTTATTTCTACCCGTGAATTATCCTTTTTAAAATACGAAGGTTATTAAATAATTTACTTAAATTATTTCTTTAAATCTTTAATTGTTTGAAATATAACTTAGTTTAAATACGTTTGAATACTTTTGTTTTTAAATCGTGTAAACTTTAACCAAGTGATACGAGATAATTTCTAATTATTGAAAAATAGCATTTTGGGTCATAATTGCGTTATTTTAGTTTATAAACATTTGTTCACCAACGTCCGTATTAATCGAATAGAATTTCATTCTATTTAAATTGCGTACGATTTAAGTCAAATCGCAAAGTTGTATATATTTACCAATATATAATCCGATACATAAATTAGCCTAACACAGAACTAATTACATGTATTAACAAAGAATTAGGCACTAATTCTAGTCCTAATTTGCTGGTTGTTACATTGCTCCTAAAGATTACAATCCTTCCTTTCCAAAGAACAAGTATTCTTTCCCAAAACCCCTTAGTAAAAAGTTTCGCCTTAAAATTTTTCATTATCTTCTTATCTTTAACCATGTTGAAATTCGAGTTTGCTTGAGGACAAGCAAAGTTCTAAGTGTGGGATACTTGATATCGCGTAAAAAGTCACGTTTTTACTACCGATATCTCTCTCATTCTGGAACGATTCTTGGCACTTTAACTCAAAAATAGTACAAATCAATAGTATTATGCCAAGATGGTCAAAACAAGGTTGCACGATGAAAATCAAGCAAAACGGATATAAAACGAAGATTCCACACCCGTTTGAAGAATCAAGGAATCAAAACGAGATTTCAAGACAAAAATGCCCATCATTAAAATCCGTCTCAACCAAGATGTTCGTTTTCAAATTACGAATCCAACAGAAGAAGAATCAACAAAAACGGACGAAGAATGAAGATTCTACATACGCCGGAAGATCCAAACGATTCGTACGACTGATGAACGCCAAAATGTGCTATTTTATAGTACTAATTACCCCTTTATTCAATATATTTCTTATGCATTTTTATTGAATGTGATACTCATTTCGTTTATATTTGCATTTAGGAGTTATTTGGAGCTCGAATCGAAAAAGAAGCGGAAAACGTGCTTGTATTGAAGAATATAGCTAAAATGGTTGAAAATTGAAGAATGGAGGTCGACTGGCTAAAAAGTTGGAAAATTGCATCCATACGGCGTATGGATGTGATGAGCCGGGCCGCCAAAATACGCGGACCTGATCCATGGGCTTTCCAATCCATACGGCGTATGGACATCCATACGGCGTATGGATTGGCTCGGCAGAAACCATAAATATTTCATTTTCTTTCATTTTGAGGGGGATCACTCACCAATTTCTTCCAGCCGTTTTCTCTCAACAAAAACCTTATTTCCAGAGCACTTTTGAAGAAAGAAAGCAAGAGAAATCAAGCTTGATCGCTCGTTCAATCATTATTTCTACTTTTCGTTTCAAATACATTACTTATTTTCATTTGATTATGATTATGACTTTGTTATCGATTCTGAGTTTCTGTTATAATATGATTGGCTAAATCTTCTATGTGTTTGCTTAGATGATAATACTTAATTGATGGATTGATTATTAGAATTGCGAACGTATTGGATTTTATTCAAGTTTATGTGTTTATTCGTTGATCCTTGGTTATTTGATGATTGTTCTTGATTACCTAACGTGGTTTTATAATTAATTGAGATTGATTTCCTATTAGTTATAGAATTATTGATGATTGTTCATTTTAATTGACAATTGTTGCTGAATATATTGAGTTTGACGGGTTAGGGCTAATAATTGGTAATGGTCATTGATGAACAAGATAACTAGTATTAGTTATAGACTTTGTTGATTCAAGTCAAGAGAATAAATCACATAAACGGTGTTGGTTTAACCTAGAATACAATTTGGTGGGCAACGTTAAATTGAACTGTTAACGTGTTGAAAACAACTTTGTGTCTTTCTTAATTGTGTTTAATTCAATTTATCTTGTAAGGAAGGTTGATGCAATTGATAGAGCACGATAAAATCCATACGTGAGCAATTCAATAAAATGATTTCCAGATTTTAAGGAAAGTAATCTAAGCAAATGCATTTCTTTTATCATTCGAATTAAATCTTTAATTTAATAAAGTATTTTATCATTTCTTTATTTTTATTATTAAGTTTTATTTAATAAACCATTTCTTCATAATTGTTTGCCAATTGTTCGATTGGAAATAAAACGCCACCATTATTTATTGCTTTCATTATTTGTATCAATTTCCAATTTATTTAATTAAACATCTGTTCCCTGTGTTCGATCCGGACTTATCATACTATACTATTATATGACCAGGTATTCTTGCCTGAGTTGTGTATAGTTAGTAAGGTAATTTCCATTTTAAAATAAGGCTCTGTTCACACAGCATCAACGACACATCTAAAGTTCAGAGATATATTTTTGGGATATCTTTTCATCAAAAGCTTCGTTTTTGAATTACGAATCCAACGCGAAAAGAATCAACGCAAACGGACGCGTAACGAAGAAAACACGCACGAATCAAGAAATCAGGCAACAGGCGACGAACTGGTGCGGGTAGCAGCCAGCCGCCGCCGGCCAGCCACCAGGCCGCCGCCGGCCACCACCAGGCCACCGCCGGCAGCCACCCCCTCCACGGTTCCCGCTTTTTGGTCCTTGCGTGTACCCGGTGCACCACCTTTACGCCCTTTTTCGTACCCGGTGCACCACCTTTTCCACCTTTTGCTAATATGTGCCTCCAATTGCTAAAATGCACCAAAACTCTCCTATAAATAGGGGGCATGAGGCTCATTTGCAAAATGCACCTAGGCACCTACACACTTACACACTTTCTTTCTCTAGCTTCTAGCTTTTCTTTCTTTCTTTATTTTCTTACTTTAAAGTAGTATTAGGCTAGTTAAAATAGAAGCAAGGAACGTGCTTGTAGTCCTTGGTGAGGAACGTATTTGTAATCTTTGGTGTACGCTTGGAGCAACTCTTATTAATTCAAGTCTATTCCTTCTCGCATATTAATCTCGGTTATTTATATCCTTATCTATCTTGATTAAATATGTATACTTTAATTATGATAGAGATAGTTTGTGCCATGATTAGCGAGTAGATTACTATTGTATTTGTTGTGATGTAGTTAGCATATGTAATTGTGGGATGACTCTAATTGCGTCGTGAAATAATATGACGGCCCCTATTCGACTGTTTACTTGGTATAGTGCTGGAAATGCTTTCGAGCAAAGTACAAACGCATGGAAGCCGGTAACGACCGAAGGTAGTTGTATTATGGATCGACGTCAAAATGGAAACTTTATGAACGGACTTATCTTATGATTTTAAACCTAAAACTTATATTCGCCTTTCGATTAACAAACGTGATTGTAACCTTGTAAAGAGGAGTCGCGAACCTTAATACTTGGTCAATAGTTATCTGTGTAAAAACTATGGTTTTAATTGTAATGTCAGGCGAGCATCATAAAATGCAATGTGATTATGTGGAATTGCCATGAGTATTGTACACTTGAAATCACAATGTACTTATCATGTAAACATCGCGAAGCAATTAAATTCACAATGGAAACATCGGTAAACGATTAAATACATTGTGGAATGCCATCGCATTTTCCGACATGGTATGGGTTTAACTTTATGCGAAAAGCTGCCAGCATTTTAATTAGCATTTTAATTAGATTAGTTAGTTTAGATTAGATTAGATTAGGTAGGCTATAGGCTAAATAACCATCTACGAAAACCTAGTGATTTGTTAATTGTATTGAGAAAGGCAAATTTAAAATCCAACTTAAATCGATAATTTTCCTTAACCTATGAAATCTAAAGTAAGGTGCGCAAGAAACCTCAACACTTTCCTTCGCTTACCATGCTTAAATTTCATTAATCGGAATTGATAAACTAAGTCCGAACATATTTGCTAAGTTAGTTGTCTGCTGGATTTGTAGTCTTTATGGTATTAAGAACGGTTAGACTCGTTGTGGACTTGCTACTCTATTCCTTCGCCCACGAGCGAATGCGTTCGATAATTTGGGCCACTGACTCCCTCATAGGAGAGTGTGGAGAGTTGAGCATTGTCTGTCTGATCAGAATCATGACACCGTGGTTCCTCGTGACATATTAGTTGATAACCGACTAATAGGGAATCTATCGGTTATACCATAAACTACCAAGTCTAGTGAACATTCCAAATTTAGTAAACGTTTTCCCTAAAAGTCATCGTCCCACATTATAAGCTAATGAACTTACAACAAATACTCCTTTTATTATCTGATTTATCATTATCTTTTATTCGCTTTATTTAGTTTACTTAGTTAACTGAACTAAAAACCCCCAACGCACTCTTTTAAAACCTTTACTAGAAAAGAAAGATTGATTGGACCACCTCTGTTTCAATTCAGTTTCTCTTTAAGAACGACTCTAGGTCATACTTACCATCTACTAACCTTTGGTTCAGTATTAGTAAGTCACGCTTAGACCCCCGCAATTATAATTTATAAAACCCACCGATCGCCGTTACGAACCGCGTGTTTGTAGCGCGCATCTCCTGGGCTTAGGCTTTGCTAGCACTCGAACATACTTAGCTCACCAGGTAAGTTCACAGCCCCCACTTTTACCGTTTTACTACTTTTGAACAGTGGTGGAAAACATAGTCAACTGCTTTTACTTACATGATTGTATACTTGTTTTACTCGAACGATTAGAGTACTTGAAACTGTTAAACTCTTACACAAATTGATGTTTATGAAATAACGTTTTCATACGACAAACTACTACAAATGAGTTAAACTATATTTGATAAACCGGAGAACGACCAGTACTGTTTTGGAAACGCTGGAGAACGACCAGCAATACTTTTTACTAAACTGATTGAGAAGTCCCTACATCTTGGGCACGCATACAAAATCTCTACTACTTGAGCAACTATTTGGTCCTACTGACATGGATCCAGGGACACTGACACTCCCTACTATTTGAACCCTACTGACATGGGTACTAGATCCTATTGACATGGATCAAGGGACACTGACTCTCCCTACTATTCTGATTTTACCCTTTTGACTTGGGTACTCGATCCTACTGACTTGGATCAGGGATACTGACTTTCCCATGAAACATTTATAGGATACTGACATTCCTACAACAACTACTAAACTGTATTATGGGTAACATCCCACGTAAACTACATTTTGGGTAACATCCCAACCAAATGAACTTTTGGATGACATTCCACAAAACATCACCTATTTGCTATGGCAAAACGTTACAAACACATTGAGCATGAAACTTTACACGTAAACACAAAACCTGTGAATTCACTCAACCATGTGTTGACTTTTTACTATGTTTTTCAGGGAATTAGCAGCACACGTAAGGACCGCCTGCACATATGGATCATAGGCGACCCTCGAAGCTTTAGGATGCCAACTTTTGACAATGGGATTTCTTTAGTATAACTAAAAGTGTTTTAGTCATATTTCTGAAATCTACTTTTGTAAAACAGTAATTACTTTATACGATTCAGTGAATCGTCAACTTTTGTAAATTATTAACTTTGGCATCTTAATATATATGTTCTGTTGTAATCATATGCTCTGATATGTATGCATGTACAATGTTGGCTTCATTACCCCCATACTTAACTAAATGCTTCCGGTAAACAAAATCAACGAATTTAGGGGTGTGACAGCGGGAGTGAATGTACAAGTGACGTGTTAAATAACAAATGAATACATGTGTTTTTAGATATATAGATTTTTAGGTCTACTTAGCATTAATTTGTATGTAAGTATCAATTTTTTTTCATTATGTTTAGTTTGTGACTAGAGATTGAGAATCCGTATCTTATCTTATTTTATATATATATACCAGGAAGTAGGGATATGACATCCAATTTCAAATTATAGTCCAATTAACCACTCAAAATTCAGTATTTATTATTTTATTATTATTTAACTTTATTATTTTTAATTTTATGTATTTAGTAAAGCAACGAATTTGTTCCTAATATTATTATTTTATTTTATACACTTTATCATCTTATAATTTTTTTCAAATTAATGCAATTATTTCTATAAATTATCAGTGTTAGAATATGATTTTATTTAATTGTTTTGGCACCACTTAAAACCTTTCACATAATTTTTGATATTTTGGTAATCGTTATCATAAGGGCAACGGTTAAATTTACCATATATAAATTCAAGCATTTAATTAATCATCAAAGTTTCCATATTGATATTGAATTTATAAATTATAAATATAATGTTAAATTATGATTCTTTTAAACATAGCAAGTTTATTGGTTATTAATTATTTATTCTGTATATATGATAACTTTAACTGTTACCCTTTGGACAATGTTAATCAAAAGCCTAACTCTTTTTCAACACAAATGTCGCCAACCTTTTTCCCAAGATTTATTTTAGATAACGAAACTATTCGGGGGTGTTTGGCCTAGTTTTTTAAGGGCTTTTTAGCTTATTACGTTATGATACAACTAAAAATCTCTTTTGAAGGTGTTTGGATGAGTTTTTCTGATGAAGCTTTCCAAAATAAAAAGGGTGAATAAGCTAAAAAGCTAAAAGCCCTAAATTCCTGACTTTCAGATAACGCAGAAGCTAAAAAGCTTAAGTCAAGCCAAACACCCCCTAATATAAGATGATAATCACTATAATCTAGAAAATATATTTAAATTGATGACTTTCAAATATTTAGTCATACAAGTAAAAAACCTTGCCATATACAATATCTAATTCTTACTTATTATATATCAATTATAGTTGTTTATTCAGCAACAATATCTGGAATAGATAAACAGTCGCACAATGTTATGAAAGATTAAAGTTAATGATGTGCTTCTTTGGAAACAATATTACATCAAACTGTTGGGTTTTCTATTCCCTAACTAGATTAATATACGCAGCGGAATTATAACAAAACATTTAATATAGGGCAATTAGGAAACTAAACCATAAGGGATCGTAACTTGAATAAACAAAAGCAATAAACAAATAGATAAAGAGGAAAATACTAACCTTCGAGAAAACAATTTCTCACGCGTAGACCACCTTGCGGAACCTTCTTGCTTTGGAGGCGAGTGCCCAAACCAGAACACCTCTAATGCTTCACACCCACGAACCAAGAGAAATTCCCAAGTCTCCTAAGGTCACGACTTCAAGTCGTAAAACTCTTACAAGGAGCATGAGTAAGAAAGAGAGAAGAAGAATTGAAAACTATTCAATTCAAAGGTACAAAGAAAACCTAAGGGGTAGGCCCCTATTTATAGGGGAGGAGGATGGCATAGGTTTCATATCCCAACCGATGTGGGACAACATGGTTTTCCATCCATCCGGCGGATGGACTTTCCATCCGGCGGATGGATGTGTTTCCAGAACTTTCTGACACGCGCTCCACCGCCTTTACCCTTTTCATTCCATCCGGCGGTTGGAACATCCAACCGGCGGATGGATCAATTTTCCATAATTCTTATTTTTCTTTTAGTTTCAATTAATATTCAATTAACAAACTAAATATAATATTAATTACAATTAATATCATCTCTCTATTTATTTCTCTTACTGTTCATTGAGGGCGACCCAAAAAGGACTCTACTTTTAATGATAGTCTTACCAATTAGTTATGATCTTGGACACTATTCCAACACAAACAGCCTAACAAAAGTAGCAAGCCTTGATATGATTTTGGTGGACGAAAAATGTAACATCACAAAAATTTAAAAGTATTATTGTGGTAAAGGTAAAAGTAATTGTTTTAAGTTATAATTATTTTGGGTAAAATAAAATAGTAATAACTGTAAGTCGGTTTTAAAGTTCCAGACAATGATAAGTACAGGGAATAAAATTTACTAACTTATATTATATACATATATGTACAAGTCGGTTTAATTCCAAACATATTTATACACACATACGTTCCAGACTTAAACAGAAAGAAAGAAAACTCAGGAAGAAAAAGGAAGAAGATGAAATCGAGTAAGAAACGTGAAATTGAAGCTAGCAACACCAACTAATCATCCTTTGATTCTTCTCAAACACATGGTAAGTGATTATCCTCTAATTCTCTAACTTAGAAAATGGGTTTTCATGAGTTTTAAGTAATTAGTGAATTCAAATCCAAATTTAGGGTTTGTGTATGTTAAATTGGTGTTAGTTAAGTTCATTGATGATGATGATTAACATAATTTCAAGCTAGAAGTAAAGAACCCTAAATTGGTTAAGTGTTCATGATGATCATGAGAAGTTGTAAGATGAAATTAAGAAAGATTGTGATTGAATTATGAAGTAAAAGTGTAGTATTCATGATTTTAATGTTAAATTCAATCCAAAACCTAATGACATGAATTATGATTATTAGGGATTAAACAGGGTTATGTTTAAGTGATTAAGGATGAGTGTTAATTCACTCTAATTGTTAAGTGTTGAAAGTTATTATGATGATTAATCATAGTTAAGTAATAAGTTAAGTATGAAAGGTGTAAAGTAAAGATTATTATGAATATGTAAAGTTATGTTTAGTTGATTAAAAATCAACTTATAAGAGTAAAGAGTTAATAATGATGATTAGTGGAATTTGATCATCGTGTGATGCTAAATGTGTTGTTACATGTATATGTTATGTAATAGGTGATCAAGAGTTATGACATCCATGCTCAAGTGTTAAGTTGCATAATCGTCTCTAAAATAAAGGTGAGTACTATGGGGGTTAAATGGGTAAGAGTTGTATGTTCCGGATTGCTTACGAGCAAGAGGTTCATACAATCGGTGGAACTATTATTTATATCATATGTTATTGATTATGTATGTTGATACTATGAATTGTGATATGAATACTTGTTAAGTGGTAAGTGTTGAAAGAACTAGTGATATGTGGTATAAATTTTTGTAAGATTGTGTAAGGTTATGATATATACATGGTTTCCATTACTTACTATGTAAGTAGATGGATATGTGGAAGTATCTCCATGACTTACTATGTGAGTATATGGATGATTGTGGAAGTAAGTAATGACCATGACATTAGCTTGATGTTTAGCCAAGTAATGATCATGGCATTATCTTGGTAAGAATGTTAATTATTATTAATTAACATGTGGAAGTGATTAAGGATCCTTAACATTGTGGAAGATGTAAAGAGAATGGTCAAGTAAGTCTATTTTGTTTAAGTGCACTAACTTGATAAGGTAAGAATGTTAATGTAATGTGTTTAGCTAAGTTGTACCATTGAAATATGGTGCATTAGCTTGATAAAGAAAAGATTGATATGTTAAATGTTACTAGTAAAGATTATGATTGTTGTATTATGGTTTAAGTATTATTCATTTAATTACTCGTATGCTCACTAAGCTTAAAGCTTACAATTTTACGTGTTTAATGTTGTAGGTGCTTGGTTCGGTTGAACCAATTGGCTAGAACGAGTGGATTATGGTTACAAGAAGTTAAAGTGGAATGGAGCTTGCTTCTATGGTTAGATAAGCTTCTTCTCTTTTAAATTGTCGTTATGAATGCCATTGTGTAAATCGCCCAAAAATGTTTTGAAGATGTACAAGGTTAAAGTGTAATGTGTAAAGTGGTTAATAAATAAGGATGTATATCTTTGACTTGGTAAAGTCAAGGTGAATGGTGAAAGTAAACGGTTAGTAGAAAGTGATATGTCAAGTTTGTTATATGATGAAGTGATGAAATGTGATTATGGGTCGAATTAAGTTTTGGCTAAGACTGGTGTTGACATATAGTCAACTATGTTGGAATGGTCAAGTATGTGTGAAAATAGTAAGTGAATGTGTCAGAATATGGTTATTATGTAAAACTGGTCGAAAAGTGTCCAAATGGGCTGTGAATGGGTCAAAGGGTTAAAACAAGCTATGGTATAAGTATGTAACTTGTTGTTATTGGCTTAAGTGTCAATTGTATGGTAGATTATGTTGGTAAAAGATGGAAGTCTGAATGAGAGTCGTTTGTGATTTGGCTTGGTCACCAAAAGTGTCCGAAATGACCATAAACTAGTCACACGCCCGTTTTATTCGTTAACGCATATTTTGGAAAAGTGTAAAAAGGAAAAGTTTTATTATGTTATAGTTAAGGTGTATGCAAATTTTCAAGTCTTAACTCTAACCGAGTTAAAAGTTATGCGCATCCGAATTTGGTTTAAAATCTGAGTTTGGTATAAGTTGCTGTCAAGAGATAAGTTTTGAAGCATTTATAAGTCTATGTT
This sequence comes from Helichrysum umbraculigerum, assembly GCA_949592205.1. Taxonomy (NCBI): domain Eukaryota; kingdom Viridiplantae; phylum Streptophyta; class Magnoliopsida; order Asterales; family Asteraceae; genus Helichrysum; species Helichrysum umbraculigerum. The sequence continues at coordinate 377,002,073 of CATIUR010000001.1, read as the reverse complement.
GTCATAATATAGTTGAAAGCGAAGTCTAAATGGCTAAAATTTCGTTGGACCATTTGGGTGTCCAAACGGGTCAACGTGTTAAAATGGGTGAGAGTTGGTCTCTAAAATTAGTTAATATTCTTTAGAATTCGTTAGTATTTTTTAGAATATGTTAGTGTTCTTTATAATTTATTATTATTTTTTAGAATACGTTAGTATTCTTTATAATTTGTTAGTATTCTTAAAAAAAAAAAAAAATTCAAGTTTTCGGGGCGTTTCAAAAAAGTAATGTAGTCATCTTCTAATTACTATTTTATGAATGTTTATTTTTTAGAAACACAACATTTGTTGTTAATTCTATTTGGGGTAAAAAAAATTAATGCTACTATACATAACGTGCTAGCCCCAAAATTTGAATACCAGATTACCAGCTGCAAGAATGTGGTATATACGTTATATTTAAATTTTGAAGTAAAAGGAAGCAACGGCGTAATTCAGTTAGCAAATCATGCTTATAGAATTAACTTCCATGAAGATACATTGGTTCGTGATTTGTACTGATTATACATGCTTGGTAGATGTCTTTAAATTTGTTTCATTCAAGTAAGTTTTAGCCAAGACTATTGAGAAAAGTCTTACATCTGGTTAGTCCACTTACCTAAATGTACTAATTTTCATAAGATTAATACACATATTGTTTGCCTTGCATTTTGGTTAGTTCTGTCACCTAGATATTGTTGGTTAAATAATCTCAAATAAGGGTACTAGGTTAACGAAGGCCAACGGACAAACCGGGAAAATATTAGAATGCGAATTACAAATTTCAGGGTGAAGTCTTTTTACAATATCATACATTAAGATTGAATATCAATTGTATACATTGATAATTACATTTAAAAAAATGTTAGAAGGCAAGCGATCTTGGTGCCAACAAATGAGGAGTTTGATTTGTTATACGAATTAATGTATCTAAAGTTATTTGGGAAGAGAAGACATACTGGACTATTTGTAAGACGGAAATTACCGATAAATTTGAACAACCTTTATATCCCCCCGAGATACCAAATGGAGTTGAAAGCATCCAGAATACCAAACCATAAACTCACACTAAAAAAAGGTGTACCGGTAATGTTGCTACTGAACATTGATCAGTCCAACGAATTATGCAACGGAAGAAGATTATAAATTGAAAGTCTTGATGAACATGTTATCGAAATAATGATCATTTCAGGGAGCAACATCAGGGATATAACTTATGTTTCAAGAATGCAATCGATGCCATCTAATAAAATAATACCTTTCGAGTTTAATCGAAGACAATATCCTTTGGTCGTATGCTTTCCTACGATAATAAACAAAATCCAAGGACAGTCGTTGCAAACCGTGGAATTGTATTTACGACGATCGGTCTTCTCTCATGGACAACTATTATTCTCTCACGTGTTAAAATTAGGAAGGGACTGAAGGTTCTTCTTTGTGACAAGAATGGTCACCATATAAATAAGACGACACATGTGGCATATAAAGAGGTCTTACAAAGGATATAATTTATGCTCCGATTTCAACTTAGGCTAGGCGTTTATAATTGCAACCTACTATAACTTCAACTATTCATTTGCTTATGTATAATTAATTACCTTTACAATTAAATGTATTTTAACTTATATAAATTTCTCGCCATTGAAAATATAGTATTTATACCCTTAATTTCGATATAGACTACCTAAAATAATTTAATTCCAAATAACATTGCATATCGCTTAACTCATAAAAACGTTCTAATTTATCACATATCATAATATTTATGAAAAATAATTGCAAATTTATAGGACCGTATATATACACGAGTTTTAGAACTAATTTTATAATAGGAGATTCTTTTTCAATAATTGATCCCTCTTATTTTTGTTTGTCAAACAAAAGTCTTTTTAATAACTTGAGCTTCTCAAAATAAAACTACAATTACAATGCTTTATAATTCAAAATAACATTATGCCAAACACACTTGTATACTATCTTGATTTGTATTTTACACCATAAATAAAATAGATATGAGATATATAAAATGTTTGTTTTCAAGCGTGTTACTTTTAGAAGGATTGGAAGCTTAGTTCAAAACTTATCATCTTCGGTAAATTTCAATTGTCTTTCACACAAACGTATGAGCCAATCAACGTCATCCGTTATCAACAATTTCATTATTATCCTTTGTTGTTGAAACGTATGAGCCAATCAACGTCATCCGTTATCAACAATTTCATTATTATCCTTTGTTGTCCTTAAGACCGCTTCTATTCGTGAACAAAACTGACTGAAATCGACTGGGCCACGTCAGCGTCACATCAGTTTTTTCAAAAACTGACTGAAACTGACGGACCTCTGTCATCAGTGACACTGTTACTTTAATTTTTGAATCCCACATTTACCAATTTACGTTTATTTATACATACACGCAAAAAAAAAGGAAAATTTTTTTGACGCACAACGGTTTTTTGACAGGAAAAACCGACAGACCGAACCGACGGCGCAGTGCCATCGGTGTCGGTTCCGTCGGTTAACCGACGGAAAGCGACGACCATTGATGGAAATGGTCTAATAGCGCCCCTTCTTGATCACAATATCAATGTAGATAATGATACTTGATCACTATTTGTTAATCATCATTTTAAACGACCATAATATCTATTATATGTTTGATTTATATTATACCGCCATGTTTATAGTTATGCGCATATTAACACCCATCTAACTCATTTTTGTTGGAGATTTTGAGTCACCATCACCATGCCTATAGATATCTCCGTCCTGGTCAAAATGTCCACTTTGACTTTACACACAGTTTTAGGATTTTCCACTAACTACATTTTTCACCAACGAAATAACATATCTACCCATTAAAGTCTCTTTCGATTTGTTGAAACATGAAAGTGAACACTTATTTAGAACAATCCAAAATAGTAATGTAAACACTTCGGGTGGAACGGAAGGAGCAATATTTCTCCAATTCTGCAATCAAACACTATCCAAAATAATAACCATAAGAAAATAATAAAAGTTGGCTTTGTCTCTTCATACCCCCTAATATACTCAACATACCACTTTTGATTTTTTTTATTTAAAAAAAGTACAAAAAAATATAGAAAAAGTACAGAATGAAAGAAAAAGTGATGGAATAAAGTACAGAATGTAAGAAAAAATAATGGAATAAAGTACAGAATGTAAAAATAGGTGGTATGAAGAGTAGAAACCAAAAGTTTTCTTCAAGTTAGTGAAACAAAATGTAGCATCTTCTAACTAACTTCCAAAAGACCAAAACTATATTTTTTGGCTGATTATCATTAGGGGACTGATACCTTTAACGTCGATTATTATCATTTATTCTTATTAAAATAAACTATGCTTTATATTATAATATATATATCTATCTAAACAAATGAAATTACATTGTTATGAACGTTATTATTTATTGGGTTTAGTGCGCACAAATGTAACAAACTATAGTATGACATTTGTAGTATGTAGCGAACTATTCAAAGTTACATTGAATGTAACGAACTTGTAATTTACTTACACTGTATGTATTTTAGTCAGATTAACGGTTCTAAGGGACGTCACGTGACAGCATATAAAGTCGACAAGTTGAAAAAGTACCATAAATTACATACAATGTAAAGAAATTGCAAGTTCGTTACATACAATGGAAGCCCGAGTAGTTCGCTACATACTATGAATGTCAGACTATAGTTTGTTACATTTGCGCGCACTAAACCCTTATTTATTTCATGTGAGGTTGATGTTTCAGGCTTCATTGTCTATCACATCTTTGTAGAAAAGCCATCAATAATGTGGCCCTAGCAAAAGAAATTACGACCCGACGGAAACTTGGAAGTCAATGTAGAGAAGAACACCAAATTGGAATTTGAATAATAATCTTTTATCTAATGAAATATTTCGAGTCATACTTACTTTCGATCAATATAATCTTTGTAATAAAGTTTGGATTCACAACTAATGGCGCCCGAAACTAATCCGTGACATTTGTAAAACTTACATAATGAAGAGCTTGAGAAAAAAACCTTGGAATAATGTACTCCGTATTAAATAAAAAAGAATACAACTGATATCATACGGAAAAATAGATATAATTGTTAAAAAGGTTATGTTGCTTGGACCACTTAATTAGTAGACTGAAGAACTGAACTATCATCTCAATGTATTGTCAGCAATTCCTCATAAAGACTAAACTCTGGTAATGGTGAAATGAAGAACTAAATTTTCAATTCAGGCCTCACATTTACCAATAATTATCTATTCTATACCCAAAACAAATATAACAAAAAAAATGAAAAATGTTGACCCCACCATCCTCTCGTCTTCCTCCGTCTTCACTCGAAAACTTGCCAAACGACGCAACCAAAGACACTAACAAGCTACCGTGCCAATGGTGTCTTCATTGAGATGCAAAGACAGTAGCCATCGATGGGTCCATTGTCAGTGATGTAAGAAAACCCTTAAACAACTTTGTATGTATCTTAATGACCTAACTAATATTTAATGATTCAAACTCCTACAACTATAAAGAATTAAAGATATTGATTCTTCATTTAATAGTAAGGTTATGTGTTATGTATCAACTTCAGTTATCTATAAATGTTAATTTAACCTCCCAAAATGATTAATTAATGCCATTAAAAATCTTGATAAAATATTTTATAAATCATGCATATGGGGCAACTATCATTGCTTTCTTCAAATTGAAAACATCATAATAGCAATTATATATTTTTTGGTAATTATATAATCTTAGATATCTTATAGTTGTGATGTTGATAGGTCATGATCATGTATATGTTAATGGTTAGGTAAAGGTAGTTGTCCTTTGCACTTATCATATGCTATATCCTGTTCTTTTAGTTTTGATATCAACACATTGCCTAATCAAAATCTTGCCATTATTGACCAAATGCTCTAAACAAGCCCATCATATCATATGTCCTTTTTTTTTTTTTTTTTTTTTTTTTTTTCACTTTTGAACTTTTTATATATGTTGTATGTTCCTATCTGATGATACATTACTTTATAGTAGCACTGCAGTATGTCGTATCTAACACTTATGTTTTTTATTTGAAAACGGTTGTTTCCACATCCCAAATAATTGGCACTTCCCTCACAAAATTGTTTGATCTTACAAGCTTTGAATGTGAGTTTCGTACGAAAGAATGGCAGTTAGGTTGATCGAAAACACTTTTTGCTCGGAATAATAAACTATGATTGTTTTATTGTAAATAATATAGTGAGTAAAACAAATATAAAATTATATATTTGAATAACATTATAACCTTTTGAACATATTTTTAAGTCCTTTTATGAATCGTAAATACACTATGAGTGTCTGATCAATATGCTTGATCTACTTTCTATGTGCCGATTGACTCAATGAACTACATGGGAAAGAGTGTTACAGATGGTGGAGACTTTGTCCAGTAAACATCTACTCCATATGATTCTTCGGGAGCGTACAATGAGGGTGGACTTAACTTCATCTCAAAAATGTGTAAAAAGATGTGGTAAGCAGTAATGTGGGTAACTGGGTATTATATATGGAAGAAATGAAACAAGCAGTAATATGGGTAACTTATATTATGGAAGAATAGAAAACCAACAAAAGCATGATTATGAATACTACAATAAAGTAAATCGATCAAATTGCTCCTCTGAAGAAAATCTCAGTCAGCATCGGCTACCATCCAAACAGGCACACAAGAAACAAGCCCAAAGAAATAAGCACAACAGACATCGAACACACCCTTACAAAGAAAATACACCAAGCAAAACCCGAAAAAGAGCATCGGCTACCATTGATGCATGTTAGAATTGTATTAAACGATATTGCCATGCATAAGTAATCAAGTGGCACATAAACTTACAGATAATCCAATGTAAATGGCTCGTCTTCCATTTTATTATAAGAAAACAGTTGTACAAGCTAATAAAAGAGCAAGACAACTTAAAGCAGCTTCACACCTGCTTCCCTTACAGAATCAATTACTGCTCTCACCTTACCATGATACCTTTGATTTTTTTTGTAGACAACAGATACGGCTGGGATGTTTTTGAGTAACAGCCTTTCACCTAAAAGTTTCCCAATCTTGGCAGCAGCAGCAACATCTCTAGTGCTTTGTTGTGTGTGCTTCCAGGCTTCTCGAAGAGGCGTCTCCTGTGAGCTTGCAGCAGAGGCAACGGTTGCAGTTGGTGCATGAATCACCTGGGCACTTACATAATTGTTTGAGAAGTGCATCTTCAAGAGATATGGTTTTAGATAGTTTGTTATTCTGTGAGCCTTGACTGGTGGGGGAATCACCATATCTGTTTTAAGAAGATAGTCAATAATCATATGATTAATAAAACAATGTCTAAGGGTCTGGTTGTTAAAAACTTTTGGTGGCTAGATGGGTGGTTTGGTCACGGGTCAAAACTGTTAAATTGGTTCCAGGTGGAATGGGTCATTTTTTAATAAGGTTCAAAGCCGGAAGAGACAGGCATGTTTGATTTGATCTGCAAACACTTTTTTGTCCATTATTGTAAACACAAATATTTAATCAATGTGCTAAGTATGAATGTATGACTACCAAAAAAAGAATAAAAACATATACATGAAAATAAAAAGATTTAGGAAAGCTGTATGCATTGAAGTAAACTTTGGTGACTTTCAAGATTCAACTGGTTAGACCCGCTTCCAGGTAATATTTTCTATTTGGCCAATTGTAACCATTTGAAATATATCAGCACCCAAATCGACACATTTCACCTCTATTCAATTAATCAAAACGAATGAAATAAATGCAAGATTAACACGTTTTTGCAACTTTAAAGAACTAGGGATGGCAATGGGTCGGGTTCGGGTCGGGTTTTAGTGAACCCATACCCAAACCCATTTAGAATATGCGTACCCAAATCCAACCCAATAGCTAGCGGGTACCCATTTAATATTGCCCATCGGTTTTTCGGGTTTCCCCACGGGTATCGGTTATCCCCGCTTGACTATTCCACAAATGAAATAGCAAGTATGACGATTTAAAATGATGTCTTAAAACGGACACGTGACAAAAAAAGAAGCAAACCAAGATACCCTAAATAATAGAATGGTTGTTCAAACTGATCATAATACAAACAATTACATGTTTTTGAAAGTACAAAATTCAAATGTCATGATCATTCAAATTCAAAGAAATAGATGCAAAATATATAGATAATATGATCATTCTTAATCTTCATTCTTCAATCTTCATCCACAAATTAATTGTGCTTTAATTATATTTTATATATATATATATATATATATATATATATATATATATATATATTTTATAGATTACATGTAATTAAGAATAATAATTATGCGGGTACGGGTAATTGGATATGGGTATGGGTACGGGTAATCGGGGCGGGTATTACTAAAACCCGTACCCAAACCCAAACCCGCGAAGAAAAAAAACTTGTACCCAAACCCGTATCCAAACCCGTCTACCCATACGGGTACGGGTATTAATTGAGTCGGGTTCGGTTTTCCCCATCGGGTTCGGATGTTTTTGCCATCCCTAAGAACGTCAATTGAAAGTATAAATGATTGGTTGATTGCTAGAAAAATGAATTAAGACCTCTCTGGTTGGTCCAACACCAATATGCAATAACAGCAGCATCAAAGAATAAACAGAAGGAAATCCATTATCAACACAATGAAAAAAATAACCGCATTATATTCCTATTTTGTAGCTCAAAAGTAAAAAAAGTGGCATGATTAATAACATAGCAATAGCAAAGACTGTCATAAATGTTACTATGGAAATGAAAACTTCACTAAAAAGATTGAGTATTTTATAATCTCACAACTGCAACAAATAAGAACTCTAAAGTAATCTTACAAGTATTCACTTATCCTCCGTAGAGTGAAATCAATCATAGGTTACCTTTAATGAAACCATAAAGTAAAGGTCATAATTACGTGTGTACAAGAATAAGTACTCCAGCCAATCTTCATTTACATAAAACACAGAACTTGGTGGCAACAGTAGAGGTTAATCAAAAAACATTATTAATAACATCTCAATTACACATAAGATCACATTTACCATAGATAATATATCAACCAACAACTGAAATCATATACTCTGTATTACTTATAGAACAACGGAAACAAGAGGTTCGGGTCGGAAAGGGCCAATTTAGAAACGGGTCAAACAAAGCAAGGTCAGATTGGCCTGCTCACTTTTTTGGCTTAATTTAAAAATTCATAGAAACCAATATCAAAGAAACCCTAAATGACAAATGGAAACAATACAGACAGAAGAATGAGAAATCCAGCCTATTATCATAATATTAGAAGGAAGAGTGTTGAGCCACGATACCTGATTATCAGAAAGATGACAGATTGATTAGGTCAGAGAGTGAAGAAGATGTGTGATTGACCAGAAGATATGATCATGAGAGCGAAGACGATGTTGCTTCTGGTTTGTTTTTTTGGGGGTTGGGAGAGAAGATTCTAACCTGATCCATATGACCAGTTTTCAATTCTTAATTATAGGTAATTTTTTCGAGCCCAAATAAACCCACAAGGCCCAGAATGAATAACAATTCAGTTCTTGTGGGTTCTTGAAACAAGTAAAAGCCATTTTGTAAATGCCCATTAACTTAAAGATATCTAACATCCTTAAAAACGTACGAGAACATTTGATCATGTTGACGCATAGGACAAACTTTGCTACATCAGTGCTAGCACTTTATGATCACGTGGAGTCGGTATATGCCCCCAAAGAGCTCAAAGAATAACAAAAAATAGAAAAAGAACTGAAGAAAAAACAATCTCTATGTTGTTACGTAAGCAGATACAGAGCACACAAATATTTACACAAACAGAACCCCAAAAATCAAAACCTTATCACAAGAATCAACAAGTTCTAAGCAAAGCTAGCAAGATTCCAAGGCTAGGAACATAAACAAACAGAGGAACTCAGGTAAGTTCTTAAGCAATCTAACCTTAAAAAGGAGTTCTATATGAAGTAGAAATAGAAGATAAGTGCAAACTTCTGACACTAAAAGTGCGTCAGAGAAGAAAGCAGCGGAGAATCTGCTAGGTCTCCCAAGACTTGGAAGGAAAATATGTCAAACGACAATGTAATTTTCAGCAAAGGATAACCATATAAAATTGGTTTGCTAATCATTAGATCTACAGCATTAGCAAAATGAGGTGGACGTTCTGTAGTGTGAGATTCTTATTGTGTCAGTTTTCCATGACTATCAAATTAAATGGTAGTTTGAGTTTCGTGATGGGTCAGTTTCGAAACTGTAATTGCATTGATTTAGGTTACCTGTAGATTCAAAGTGAAGAGGACAAGACCCATAATAGGTGCATCGTCATTGTGTATTCCAAATATATAAAGTGAAAGTGTATATTTCATTTAATAACTTGATTTTGCAGTTGACCTAGAAAACCAGAAAATAATAACACAAATAAAAGATGAAAGACCCTGATAGACGTAGCAAATACATGTCACATAAAGCCCCAAATAGACTGCAAAAGGATCCTAGACAACTTTCAGTTTGTTCTTTATGATGAAGTAATTAAACCAACTAGCTATCTATACTAACATCATACAAATAACTAATTATGTTTAGAGAAAGATCTCGCCTTGACAAATATTCATTGTTCATTAGTGGATATCTTTTTTAAGTCATTCAATAGTTGAATTACTTATAGATCATCAGAGTGTGGGTAAAAGGGAACCAAAGCCTTCTTACGACGTTAAGATATGTTTTTTACATGTTTTATGGTACCATACGGATGAACTTTCAGTTGGTATTCGACTTAATAAATAAAGTTTAAAGTTGCATACATCAACGGGAACAATATATAGCAAGTCTTCAGAATTTTGTAACTATGCTACTCCATCTTTTGATTCTTTTCCAATTATTGTTCCCAATTCCTCGACTTCTAATTGTTTTCATTTCTAATCTACCTCACTAATCCGTAGTAGAGTAAAAGGCTATTCCCTCGTTGCAGCATTTTTGGAGCAAAGTTTCTGCTAGGCATTTCATCAAACACTTGGCGCAATACTAAATTCATCTACCACAAACCCAATACAAAAGCATAAAGTATCATGACTTTCACCCAGTTAAGATTCAGGTAAATAAAAGTTCTAATGTTTCTCAAACAAATCATATCAAACAATTGTCATAAGAAGTAGATATTTTCTTCCGAACACACAAAAAAAAAAAAACATGAATCAATAGAACTATAAGCTATGCAATCAGTAGACTCACAACGACAATCACAATTATAAACATTACAAAAATGAGACAGATTTAAAATGTTCGTACCTGCAGAAGGAAAATAGCGTTCGATTCGGGGTGCACAATTAGAAGAGATGTACAAACAGCGTTTAGTGTGGAGCAATTTGTGCTATTTTGTTTATATAGCAGCCCACAAATTGGGCCGGATTTAGTCCATGTACGAAATGAAATACCACACTAAGGCCCAATAACAAATCTTATTTGTTTTTTACATTTTCATGATTTCACATAGTCGTGAACAAAACCGGGTATTGGCCCTACACGACCCGTACCCGAAACCCGAACCGGGTTTTAGGTCAAAGGATGAGAACCGGGTTGTTGACCAACCCGACCCCAAACCGGGTTTTTGACCCACGAATACCGGTTTTTAAACCGGGTTTTTTCGGGTTTTATAACGGGTTTTCCAACCCGACCCGCAGTGTACCCGGTTCCAACCCGATTTTGAATTTCAAAAACCCAACCCGGGTCCCTACCCGCCGGGTAGTGAAAAAACCCGAACCAGGTCGGGTATAAACCGGGTCGGTTTTTTGGGTTTGGGCCGGGTTGGTTTTAAGAACCGGTTTTTTTGAACACACCTAATTTCACATGCTCACTAACGTGTTTTCTAAACTATAATTTCATTTCGTTGTTAACTCGTTACTCGAATCGCAACTTGGAATCCTGATTTTTAGCTCGCGACTCGTGGTGCAACTCGTAAAAATCACTAAATTACAATAAATATAGTTGTTTAAGATTTTTATATTTGAGAGAAGCAAAACATGATGAAAGTTGATAATTAAGTCGTTAACTGACAACCAACACAAAAGCTTATTTTAAAATAGACTATAATCACTTATTTCTCTATTTTGTCCTTTAATTTTATGTATTACATTACAATAAAACTTTGTTTGAATTTCTTACTCATAAGAGTCGGATAAGACTCGGAAGAGTCAATAAATGACTCGTAAGAGTCAAGGTCATTCAAGAATCGGAGTTCGAGTTGCCTCGTCTTTTGGATTTTTGACTCGACTCATAAGAGTTCATAGTTAGTCAACGAGAATAATAATGCTTATGAATTGATAATATGTATCCACAATATTTAAAAAACCAAACTTGTACAAATGGTGGGGGTTATGAATATAGACATTATTGGGTGGTTGCTGAGTGTGAATTACATGTCAAAGCGTTTGGTGTTAGAAACATCATCAATCGTCAACTTTCCGAAACCTTGGTTTAGCATTTTGGCATAAACTTGTTCTTATAGTCGTTTGGTTTTAAGTGGTTAAGTATTCACTTAAACGGTAAATTGTTGATCACCATCGAATATTATAAGACAGAATTGGCCTAAGCATTTGAGATATAACTATTCAACTCCGGGTAATAAGTATGGTAAAAAGATGATACCCTTTTTTCGTAATATCACATTATAGTCTAAGGAAATCGATCTTCTCAAATGCATAATATACATTTTTTATAAGCGTGGTGAAATTTACACTAAACATTTTGATAAATTCATTATATTTTTGTATTCAAAACTTGTACCGTACAAACTAGTAACATGATCGGATTTGGTTTATATATACAGAACTATAAATTTCGGATTGTTAGGCTAAATTGAAACATCGACTATGCAAGCTTTTATTACTATACTGACAGATTGAGAAATATGATATGAACATGCAATCTGTTTCTAGTAGACAAGTTACACTAACTATTTCGTTTACCCTACAAGGTTATTACTATAATAATAAAGGCTTGCTCAATATATATTGCCTTCCAGATAAACCGGTCCATTCTTCACAAAAATAGAAATACTGTACAAGTTAAAAAAATTGGAGTAAAAAGTGGTTGAAAAAAATAAAAATAAAAAAGTTGTTCATATTCCTGACACACGGTTACCGACGAAACAAGTCTTCGATGAAGATCATATAACTTGAAAGACGCCTTTTAATACACACAAGTATACATGCATGCAACATTATCCGATTATATAATTTGATGACGTAATGGAGACAGGTCGGGGGCAACGTAGGTAGCCGCCCCATAAGAATTTTTAATATACGTATAAAAAATTAAGGTATTAAAGACATTTTAAAATTTTCGCTCTTATAAAAATATAAAAGAAATAAATTTTTTTTCCTTCCCCTTTATTTGAATTTTCTAACTCCATCCCTAGACGTAATAAATGAAATCAACCATATATAATATCATCATATGTGTGTCTATATATCGAAATAAAAATACGGTTTAGGTATAAAGAATTTATGGAAATCTTTGGTTATATGAATCAAGTAAAGTGATTGTAGCAATAGACTATATATCTTTACTCTTGGGATGTGTCTAGTCAAGATATGATATGATTCTATGTGACGAAATTTAACCAACTTTATTCTCTTTGTTGTATGGCACACGTTAGCGAGTTGAGCAATTAATGAGTTACTTGAGTTTGAAATCGTTTATCTCAAATTCAAGCATAATACTATTCTAATTTGGGTTGAGCTCGAACATGAATGATTACTTGATTAGTTTTACAAGATGAACTTTGAAATAATACATCGACTGGACTCGTATTGAAAGCTCGTTTACTAATCTCAAGCCAAACGAGCTTATTGAGTCGAACAAGCTAAATGAGCATAATAATAATTATATGTTTTAAGACTAAGATGATATGTTAATAAGATTTTAACTTAATACTGTAACTAGAAACACAAAAGTTTTACTAGCACCGTATGTGTAGAACACATAAGTAGGGGTGTACGTGGTCCAAAAATCGCATCGAACCGGACCAGAACCGAACCGGATCGTGAACCACAAAATGAAAATTCAAAAACCATGAACCGCACCATGTGATTCGGTTCTGGTCCGGTCTAATACCAGTTCGGTTCTTGCGGTTTTGATTCAAAATTGCGAACCAAATAAAATACTCGTCTATATGTTGAGAATTAGAAGATGTGTAAAAACATGTAGTTATCAAGTTGAATATAAGACTTAATGAATCAGGAAAAACTTACAATCTTCTAATTAACAAAACTAAAACGTTAATGCAAAAACATAAGGTGGATGCATCTATGTTTTTTTCAAACAAAACATGCATGTATGTAGAATACAAAAGAATATCGTAGATCATGTTACCAAAAAAAAAATATATTAAATAGATCAAGCGTCAACAAATGATCATAAATATCGTATGGACTTATGGTTTTCTTAATGAGTAGTCATATAAAGTTTGAGACACAATTTTTCACAATCTAAATTTTGATTAGATCATAAGAAATTCATCTTTTATTTTAAAAAGGCAACGTTGACTCAATGTGTATATATGCACATTATTACAGTTTGAAGCAACTCGTACGTTGTTTCTCAATGATTGTAAATTAAAGGTTATACAAATTACCTCTTTGTGGCTTGCTCATGGTAGGTAACTAATTTTCAACGAGGTGATTATTTTTATGTCCGATCAAATCTTTATTATTATTATTTTTTTTTTTTTTTGCCTTTTTAATCAATGGAACAAAATCTCTTTTACCTTGATTTGGTATTTTTATACCGTTTGTTTCACAAAGGTTAGTGACTTAGTGGCATGGTTTAATGATGGTCGATTGGTGGGTGGATCCAACAACTAAGCTACCTAGGTCCACACCTTTCAACTTTACATCTGAACATTTAAAATGACAATTAATTTACTGTAAGATTTGTGTCAGTGTAAGTGTGTAACAAGTTTTTTACTTTTACCATTGGGAAATCATTATTACTAACTAGCAAATTACCCGTATTATGTAGCGGTAACAAATGAGAAAAATATAGCGATAATTGACATTAGCTACAATAGTGTGACTTAAAGACATGTTTAGTGACGTGATGCAGATACCAAAAAGACTATATCAAAATCGTTTGTGAACGTATAGTTTTTTTTTCAACTTTTTACATTTTTTGCATTTTTGTTAAAAGCTTGCAAATTTTAGATATTAGTTAAATAGATGAAAGAAAGAATATTAATTATGAAAGTTGAATAATTGATTGTTATCGAAAGTAATCTTGTTTTCAAAAATAAGGGTTTCCAAATATATTAGTTAACTAATTGCAATCATGGTTTAAGAGATGAATAATTATTAAAGTCATATGTTATATTAGTCAACGGTTTTTAATGTAATAAATGCCATTTAATTTAGTGAGGGTTATTTTGGTCTTTTCAAATCTTTAAAATTGTAAGGGATAAAAGAAAATCGCAAAACCTTTTATAAGGAGTATAGATATAGATATAGATAAACATAAACAATTTATCCTTGAAAATAATTATAAGATATAATACTAAAGGAAAATGATAAGATCACTCCCAACATACTTTTCTGTTGGGAAACTGATGCGGCGTCCAAAACTGACGCCATTGACACCGACCACTCACTTGGTGCGTGTAACATCCTCTCCAGTGGCCTTGTATTTTTCTATTTAAATTAAGTATTTAACTGTTTTAGAAATTATTTGATATAATTGTTTAATTGTGAAATTTGGTAAAATAGGTCTCAGGACTTATTGTGATTAGTGAAATGTTGCTTGTTTTAATATATTAAAGTTGACGGTATAATAAAATAAATTTCTCGCAGTTGATTTTTAGGTTCCAGACAATAGATTTAAAGCGGGTATAAAATACCCAAAATGATGAGTCGGTTAAAAATAGAGGCCGACCTTTATTGGTTACTTTCCCAAATCCTTGTTCTTCCTCATTTCTTTTCAAACAAAAACCTAACTTAAATCAAATCTTAGATCATCAAAAGTGAAGTGTAAGTGAAGTTGTGATTGTGTGATTATAAGGTTATCATCATCATCATCTCAATTCCTTAAAACATGTAAGTTTGTTCATGCTTTTATGAATTAAATTGATTAGGTAAATTGTTGATTGAATTATGTGAATTAGAAGCTTGAATCATGTTAAATGATGATATATGATGTTACTTGAGGTTATTTGAGCTTGTGATAGCCTGTAAATTCGAAATTGATGTCATTTGAAAGATGATTAGAAGTTAGGGTTCGAGTTGAACATTTGCAGGTTTGTACCTGAGCTGAAACGCAGCTCAACGCGATCCCAGAATCTAGTCCGGATCGCGTTCGCTAGTTATAAAATGTCCCAGTCGAGTTTTGGCCTTGGAAACGCGATCCTGGCCAATTATCCGGATCGCGTTTGCTAGTGCTTTTCGGTTACAGAATTTTTTCTACTGAAGAACGCGATCCCACCATGCCTAGTCCGGATCGCGTTTGTCTGTTAAATTTTGATGATTATGATAGTTTGTGAACCTGAGTTTATATAATACAAATAGTTATTATTGTTACTCATTGTAACTTGAATTGTGAAGTTAACTATTATTAGTTAGAAACAAGTTACTAACTTGTTTGTTGTGTGATGTTTCAGATACCCCAAAGACTCAGTGATTAGAAGCTGAGTGTAGCGACTTCTGAGGTATCGGTGAGTGGATTCAAACTCACCATTTGGTTTAGTTGTAATCATTTGATTACAACGGGTAATTGTAGATATGATTATAGAGTTGTTTAATCGTTATTGTTGATTGTATCACTATGTGCTATATGTGATCTTTGGATATTGGTTGCCAATGAGGTCGACGAGTTGATGAACTGTTGGTTGGGTTAGTTGGTTATCATGTGAATGATACATGGATATGCTTCATATGTTGTGTGTATTGAACTGTATCTGAGTAGGATAACCACTAGCTATCGGTCTCGTCCGTATGGCCATACGGATATGGTTGGATAAGAGTTCTTGGGGAGCCGCCCGGGTATTATGGTTATCCCCAGAACCACCGATCCTCATTATTAAGTTGTTGTTGATTGTTGTAGTTAATGGTTATGCTAAGTTGAATGTTGGGTGTTGAACTCTCTCACTTAGCTATGTGCTAATCCCTCATCTTTAATTCCTGCAGATTTTGTAGCTTAATGGGTAGCAGGAATGGGATGCTTTTGGAAGCAAGGATAGTTTGACAGCAAGCTACTCTGATCCTTTTTGTACTAAACTAGTTGGTTTTATATAATACCCCGACCTATGTAATCTTTGGAACTGTTTCAAGTCAGTGTGACTTTAACTTATAAACTGTTTATGTAAATTAATGTAATGTAAAGTTATAAAGTTGTTTAAATTTCTACGCTTCCGTGTTCTTAATATAATATTGTTATATCAAATGAGGGGTGTTATAAGTTGGTATCAGAGCGTGGTTTTGGGGTAATTGAGCATTGAAGAATGATCAATCCCAAAACTGGAGCATGGTATGTCAAACTTTTCTGGTTATAGGATTTAGCATTGTTGATAATTGTTAGTAGATAGGTACTAACGATTAATATATTTCAAGTGTTGTGTTGATTTCAGAAATGGCAGATAATGAGCAACCGACCACCAACCCCAATAATGCTTCCCGGATTGAAGCTCCGCCTTTTGAGACTAATACTGAGCAACATGATCATGAAGGTGTTTCTCATGCGGTTGGAGAAGAAGCAAATAGGGATGAGTATATACACGAAATGGAGGATGAGTTGATAATTCTTAGAGAATTTAAAAAGAAAGCTGAGGAAGATGCAGCTAGACTACTTGCTCAACAACAAACTTCTGTTTTTGGTGCTAATCCATCGTCTCAAACTAGTAAGGTGTGTTCTTTCAAAACTTTCATGTCTAGTAAGCCACCGGTGTTTCATGGAAGTACAAATCCAACTGTGACATTTAATTGGTTAAGAGATATGGAACGTAAATTTAGTGTGACTCGTTGTGAGGAAGAATCTAAGGTTATGTTCGCGGTTCAGTGTATGAAAGATGAAGCAATGGTTTGGTGGGATTCAGTGACAGGTCATTTAACAGAACAACAAAAGGACTCTATCCAAATGAAAGATTTTCACCAAGCAGTGTGTAATCAATATTGTTCCGACTTTGATATGGCACGGATTAGGAGAGAATTTGTGAATCTCCAGTTGAAAGATAATATGATCATTGATGATTTAATATCCCAATTTACAGAAAAGCTTCGGTTTGTTCAACATTGGGTTCCTGATGATAAAACTCGAATTGAACAGTTTGTGGATACCTTACCTCATAACTACCGTACTACTGTAAGGTTGGCTAATAGTTTATCACATGCTTTTAATCTTGCACGATCGGTTGACAGTGATATTAGAGGTTTTCGTGAAGCACGATCTAGAGACAATTCTGCAAAGTCTAGAGCTGATTCTTCTAACAAAGGAAAATCAAGTTCTCAGGGTAGTCGACAGAATAAGAAGTTTGTTAGTAAAAGTGGTTCGTCTGGCAGCTCTAATTGGTGTGGTTCGTGTAGATCTAGGCATGATGGGCCGTGTACTGTGCAAACGAATATATGTTTGAAATGTGGAGAATTGGGTCATGAGATAAAGAGTTGTCGGTGTCCAAATTTTGTGTGTTGGTCTTGCAAGAAGGAGGGGCATCGAGTGGGTCAATGTCCGAAGGCAGGGAAGTCGGGGTCGGGTTCGGTTGGGAGCTCTGCATCTACCGGTCAGAAGCGTAAAAATCCTCCACCAGCAACCAGTAGGGCTTTTCAGATGACAGTCGATGAGGCTGTGCACACCGAAGATGTTATAACTGGTACATTTCTTATAAACTCTGTACTGGCGCGTGTGTTGTTTGATTCGGGTGCTAATTGTACTTTCATATCTGTGAATTTCTGTGACAAGTTGAATTTAGTACTTACTGTAATAACAAAGCCTGTAGAAGTAGAAATTGTTAGTGGTAAGTTGGTTCGTGTTACCACCTCAGTAACTGGAGCTAACATTGTGATTGATGACCAGATTTTCCCTATTTCTTTCTTGTTGATGCCAATCCCTAGTTTTGATGTGATAATTGGTATGGATTGGTTGAGTCAGAATAAAGCTAGCATTGATTGTCATCAGAAGTTGATTAGGATCCCAATCTCTGAAGAGTCACATGTTGTGGCTCGAGGAGAACGGGATAGTTTGGTCTTTCCTTTGATTTCTATGATGAAGGCTAGGAAGTCGTTGTCCAAAGGTTGTGAATCATATCTAGCCTATGTAGTTGATGCCAAACTTAAAAAGAAGACTGTTTTCGATGTTCCGGTAGTTTGTGAATATCCAGAGGTGTTCCCTGATGAATTACCTGGTTTACCACCAGTTAGGGAAGTAGAATACCGTATTGATCTTGTTCCTGGCTCGTCGCCTATCGCCAAAGCTCCCTATAGGTTAGCTCCATCTGAAATCCGTGAGATGATGAATCAGATACAGGAGTTGTTGGATAAAGGTTTCATTAGACCTAGTGCTTCGCCGTGGGGTGCACCGGTGTTGTTTGTGAAAAAGAAAGACGGGTCTTTTCGTATGTGTATCGATTATAGAGAACTGAATAAGAGAACAGTAAAGAATAAATACCCTCTGCCCAGAATAGATGACTTATTTGATCAGTTGCAGGGTTCTTCAGTTTATTCTAAAATTGATCTAAGGTCGGGTTACCATCAGGTTCGTGTTCGTGATGAAGATATTTCTAAAACTGCTTTTCGGACCAGGTATGGTCACTATGAATTCCTGGTTATGCCTTTTGGTTTGACGAATGCACCTGCAGTGTTTATGGACTTAATGAACCGGGTTTGTCGACCTTTCTTGGATAAATTTGTTATTGTCTTCATAGATGATATTCTTGTATATTCGAAATCTGAGGCTGAGCATGCTATGCATTTAAGACTGATTCTAGAAACGTTGAAACGAGAACAGCTTTATGCCAAGTTTTCTAAATGTGAGTTTTGGATTAGGGAAGTGCAATTTTTGGGCCATGTAATTTGTAATGATGGTGTGAAAGTGGATCCATTGAAAGTTAAGGCCGTGATGAATTGGAACGCCCCAAAGTCTGCTTCTGAAATAAAGAGTTTCCTTGGTTTGGCGGGTTATTATCGGAAATTCATAAAAGACTTCTCTAAACTTGCCGGTCCATTAACTAAGTTGACCCGAAAAGATGAAAAGTTTATGTGGACTGATCAACAGGAACAGGCTTTTCAGACTTTAAAACAAATGTTGTGTCAAGCACCTGTTTTAGCCTTACCAGATGGTACAGATGATTTTGTAGTTTACTTTGATGCTTCTTATTCTGGTTTGGGTTGTGTACTTATGCAAAGGGATAGAGTTATCGCCTATGCTTCTCGACAGTTGAAACCACATGAACGGAATTATCCAACACATGATTTGGAACTTGCAGCGGTTGTATTTGCCTTAAAACTTTGGAGACATTACTTATATGGTACTAGATGTGTTGTTTGTACTGACCATAAGAGTCTACAATATGTGTTTTCTCAGAAAGAGTTGAATATGCGACAGAGGCGGTGGTTAGAGTTAATCAAGGATTATGACTGTGAAATTAAATACCACCCAGGCAAAGCTAATGTGGTTGATGATGCTTTAAGCCGAAAAGGTACTCCTGATCGAGTGTATTACTTAAGAGTGGATATTTCTTCTGACTTGATTTCTCAGATTAAAGTTGCACAAATAGAAGCTTTGAAAGATTTTAATTTGAAATCCGAAGTCATGTTGAAAAGAAAAGATGAATTGGTGGAAGATTCGAGAGGATTACTAACTTATCAATCTCGAGTATGGATTCCTTTATTTGGTAATATTCGTGATTTGATTTTGAATGAGGCACATAAGTCTAGACTATCTATTCATCCTGGAAGTACTCGGATGTATAATGATTTGAAACCGTTGTACTGGTGGCCTACAATGAAAACGGACATTGCTAGATTTGTTGGTACTTGTCACATTTGTGCCCAAGTTAAAGCTGAGCATCAAAAGCCGTACGGATCATTGAAACAGTTGGAAATTCCCGAGTGGAAATGGGAACATATAACGATGGATTTCGTGACTAAACTTCCTCGCACTAATTGAGGTAATGACATGGTTTGGGTCATAGTTGATCGGTTGACTAAAAGCGCGCATTTTCTTGATACTAGCGAATCTGCCTCGTTGACTAAGCTTGCTCAGTTGTACATAAATGAAATTGTCACTAGACATGGTATACCTTTGTCAATTGTGTCAGACCGAGATTCTCGTTTTGTTTCTCGTTTTTGGCAAGGTTTGCAACAAGAGTTGGGTACACGTGTAAATCTTAGCACAGCTTATCATCCCCAGACAGACGGTCAGTCAGAACGTACAATTCAAACCTTAGAGGATATGCTTCGTGCTTGCATTCTGGAATATGGAGGTTCATGGGATTCACATCTCCCATTGGTTGAATTTACTTATAATAATTCGTATCATTCCAGTATTAATGAAATGTTGTATGGTCGACGTTGTAGAACACCTACTTGTTGGTTGGAAGCCGGTGAGAAACAGTTTGCTGGACCCGACATTGTACAGATGACAGCTGACAAAGTTGCAATTGCACGTGAAAAGTTGAAAGCCGCACGTGACTGACAGAAACAATACGCAGACCCGAAAAGGCGACCAGTTGTATTTTCCGAAGGTGAATTGGTTTACCTCAAAGTCTCTCCATGGAAGGGTGTAATCCGTTTTGGAAAACGTGGAAAATTGGCACCTAGATATATCGGTCCATTCAAAATTCGTCAAATTGTAAATGAGCAGTCTGTTTCATTAGATCTCCCACCTGAACTTGCTGGTATTCATGACACCTTTAATGTGTGTTATTTAAGAAGATGCAATGTTGAGGATCAGTCACAAATTCTTCCTTTGCAGGAGTTAAAAGTTGATCAAACTCAGAAATTGGTTGAAGAACCTGTTGAAGTCCTAGATAGGAAGGTTACTAAACTTAGGAAGAAACAAATTCCTATGGTACTAGTAAAGTGGCGACATAGTTTAGGTCCTAATTTGACCTGGGAGACTGAGGAGTTGATGAAATCCAGATATCCTGGATTGTTTGTTGATGTTGAGATTTCGGGGACGAAATCTCTTTAAGGAGGGGAGATTTGTAACATCCTCTCCAGTGGCCTTGTATTTTTCTATTTAAATTAAGTATGTAACTGTTTTAGAAATTATTTGATATAATTGTTTAATTGTGAAATTTGGTAAAATAGGTCTCAGGACTTATTGTGATTAGTGAAATGTTGCTTGTTTTAATATATTAAAGTTGACGGTATAATAAAATAAATTTCTCGCAGTTGATTTTTAGGTTCCAGACAATAGATTTAAAGCGGGTATAAAATACCCAAAATGATGAGTCGGTTAAAAATAGAGGCCGACCTTTATTTGGTTACTTTCCCAAATCCTTGTTCTTCCTCATTTCTTTTCAAACAAAAACCTAACTTAAATCAAATCTTAGATCGTCAAAAGTGAAGTGTAAGTGAAGTTGTGATTGTGTGATTATAAGGTTATCATCATCATCATCTCAATTCCTTAAAACTTGTAAGTTTGTTCATGCTTTTATGAATTAAATTGATTAGGTAAATTGTTGATTGAATTATGTGAATTAGAAGCTTGAATCATGTTAAATGATGATATATGATGTTACTTGAGGTTATTTGAGCTTGTGATAGCTTGTAAATTCGAAATTGATGTCATTTGAAAGATGATTAGAAGTTAGGGTTCGAGTTGAACATTTGCAGGTTTGTACCTGAGCTGAAACGCAGCTCAACGCGATCCCAGAATCTAGTCCGGATCGCGTTCACTAGTTATAAAATGTCCCAGTAGAGTTTTGGCCTTGGAAACGCGATCCTGGCCAATTATCCGGATCGCGTTTGCTAGTGCTTTTCGGTTACAGAATTTTTTCTACTGAAGAACGCGATCCGGATCGCGTTTGTCTGTTAAATTTTGATGATTATGATAGTTTGTGAACCTGAGTTTATATAATACAAATAGTTATTATTGTTACTCATTGTAACTTGAACTGTGAAGTTAACTATTATTAGTTAGAAACAAGTTACTAACTTGTTTGTTGTGTGATGTTTCAGATACCCCAAAGACTCAGTGATTAGAAGCTGAGTGTAGCGACTTCTGAGGTATCGGTGAGTGGATTCAAACTCACCATTTGGTTTAGTTGTAATCATTTGATTACAACGGGTAATTGTAGATATGATTATAGAGTTGTTTAATCGTTATTGTTGATTGTATCACTATGTGCTATATGTGATCTTTGGATATTTATAACACCCCTCAATCTTCATAATATTATTATATTGAAAACACGGAAGCGAAGAGATTTAAAACATATTTAATTCCTATACGTTAGAACCAAAGATCATAAGCCGATCATAAGTTAATTCATGTCAAGTTAAACATGGTTAACAAACATATAATACGGGGTATTATATAAAACTTAGCATTAACTGTTACAAAATATAATCAGAGTAGCAAGCTGTCAAAACATTCCCCAGCTCCTAAAGCATCTACTTTCTGCTACTCACCTATTCAAAATGTAATCTGCAGAAAGTAAATACGAGGGATTAGCACAAAGCTAAGTGAGTGAGTTCATAACACAACATCTAACTTAGCATAATCATATAATTGCTTCAAACAACCGCAATACGATATTCAATAAATCAACAACAACTTAACGAGGATCGGTGGCTCTGGGGATAACCGTAATGCCCGGGTGGCTCCCCAAGAACACTTACCCAACCATATCCGTATGGCCATACGGACGAGACCGATAACTAGTGGTAGTTGAACTCAAATACAGAATCAAACACACAACAAATGAAGTATGACTCTGTATCATTCATTCAACCCCTGCCTAGTTCAACCAACCATTTAACAACCTGTTGACCTCGTTAACAACTGATGCCCGAAGGCCAAACACATAGCACATAGGTTCACAGTCAACAAGGTATATCAACTAATCAACAAAACATATTCACGTTTATTCGTTGCAATCAAATGATCACAACTAGATTAAATGGTGAGCTCTGAATCCACTCACCGATACCTCTGTCTTCAAAATCTCCGATTCCAGAGATTACTTATCTTTCGGAGGATCTGAGAATCAATAATTCAACATAAGTTAGTACTTTACCTCATATCTCGTAAATATCAAAATGAACATTATTATAAAATGCCACAATAGCATCCAATAAATGTCACTATTAACACAACCTCTAAACACATATGCATATATGAAATTTATAAGAATCCATCAAAATTTAACATTCAAACGCGATCCTGACTAGGCAGGCTGGATCGCGTTCGTCCTTTAGCAAAAATTCTGTGACCGAATAACACTAGCAAACGCGATCCGGATACTTGGCCTGGATCGCGTTTCTAAGGCCAAAAACTCGAATAGGTCGTTTTCAACAAGGGAACGCGATCCGGAACCATAGCCGGGATCGCGTTCATCTGTTCTTCAGCTCAAGAACAGACCTGAACGAACACAGATTCCATTTTCATAATTCAAACTCATCAAACTCGATTCTAATGCAACAAACATCTCTAATAACATCACATATCATCATATATCACAAATAAACATCACATAAACTCAAGAATCAATTCAATCCATCAATTATTCATCAACCTAACATATGAACATATAAGCTTCATTACCTTAAAAATGGAGATGATGATGAATAGAAGAAGAAGAAGATGATGAAGATGATGATAGCTAGTAAAAGATCACACTTCGATTCTCACTTCCAGTTAATGATTTGATCATATGTTTAGTTTAGGGTTTATGGTTTTATTTGAAAGAGAGAATTGGGAAAGTGATCCCAATAAAGGGATCGGCCCTGTATTTAGCCGGCCCCAAACAATGGGTATTTTATACCAGCTCTAAATCTATTGTCTGGCACTTAATCACTAAATGCGAGAAATTCATTTTATTGTTCCGTCAACTTTAATATATTAAAACAAGCAACATTTCATTATCCACAATACGTCCTGAGACCTATTTCACCAACTTTCATAGCTAAATAATTATATCACAAATTTATTTAGAACAATTAAATACGCAATTATAAATAGAAAATACCAGGCTATTGGAGAGGATGTTACAAATCTCCCCTCCTTAAGGAGATTTCGTCCCCGAAATCTCAGCACCATCAAACAATCCAGGATATCTGGACTTCATCGACTCCTCGGACTCCCAAGTCAAGTTGGACCCTAAACTATGTTTCCACTTTACAAGCACCATAGGAATTTGTTTCTTCCTAAGTTTGGTAACCTTCCTATCTAGGATTTCTACCGGTTCTTCAACTAACTTTTGCGTTCTATCAACTTTTAAATCCTTCAAAGGAAGTATTTGTGACTGGTCCTCAATGTTACACCTCCTCAAATAACACACGTTAAACGTACTATGAATACCCGAAAGCTCGGGAGGAAGATCCAACGTCACTGACTGTTCGTTAACCACTTGTCGAATCTTAAACGGACCAATGTATCTAGGTGCCAACTTTCCCCGTTTTCCAAAACGAATTACACCTTTCCACGGGGAAACTTTAAGGTAGACTAGTTCACCTTCAGAAAATACAACCGGTCGCCTTTTCGGATCCGCATACTTTTTCTGTCTATCGCGTGCGGCTTTCAACTTCTCACGTGCAATTGCTACCTTATCCGCGGTCATTTGCACAATGTCGGGTCCAGCAAACTGTTTCTCACCGGCTTCCAACCAACATGTCGGTGTTCTACAACGACGGCCATACAACATTTCATACGGAGGCATACCAATACTCGAGTGATACGAATTGTTATAAGCAAATTCGACCAACGGAAGATGTGAATCCCATGAACCTCCATATTCCAACACACACGCACGAAGCATATCCTCTAATGTTTGAATTGTGCGTTCTGATTGACCGTCTGTTTGAGGATGATACGCTGTACTTAGATTTACACGGGTACCCAATTCTTGTTGGAGACTTTGCCAAAAATGCGAAACAAAACGGGAATCTCGGTCTGACACAATTGACACTGGAATACCATGTCGTGATACAATTTCATTAAGATACAACTGGGCGAGCTTAGTCAAAGAGGTGGTCTCACTCGCAGCAAGAAAATGCGCACTTTTTGTCAATCGATCAACAATAACCCAAACCATATCATTTCCTCGAATGGTACGCGGCAGTTTAGTTACAAAATCCATGGTTATATGTTCCCATTTCCACTCGGGAATTTCCAACTGTTTTAGTGATCCGAACGGCTTTTGATGTTCAGCTTTAACTTGCGCGCAGATATGACAATTACCAACAAACCGTGCAATGTCAGTTTTCATCGTGGGCCACCAATACAAAGGTTTTAAGTCGTTATACATTCGAGTACTACCGGGATGAACAGTTAACTTAGACTTATGAGCTTCATTTAAAATCGTATCCCGAATTCCGCCAATTAAGGGAATCCACACCCGAGACTTAAAAGTTTTCAATCCTCTAGAATCATCCACTAATTCATCTTTTCTTTTCAACATAATTTCGGACTTTAAGTTGTGATCCAACAAAGCTTCTAATTGTACAATTTTGATTCGATCAATCAAGTCAGAGGAAACATTTACCTTGAGATAAAAGATTCGATCCGAAGCACCCTTTCTGCTTAGAGCATCCGCAACCACATTAGCTTTGCCTGGGTGATATCTAATTTCACAATCATAGTCTTTGATTAATTCAAGCCATCGTCTCTGGCGCATGTTCAACTCTTTTTGGGAAAACACATACTGCAGACTTTTATGGTCAGTACAAACAACACATCGAGTTCCGTACAAGTAATGTCTCCAAAGTTTTAAGGCAAATACAACCGCTGCAAGTTCTAAATCGTGAGTGGGATAATTCTTTTCATGCGGTTTCAACTGACGAGAAGCATAGGCAATAACTTTATCCTTTTGCATAAGAACACAGCCCAAGCCCGAAAAAGAAGCATCACAATAAACAATGAAATCATCTGAACCCTCCGGTAATGCTAACACCGGTGCCTGACACAACATTTGTCTTAACGTTTGGAATGCATGCTCCTGACGATCAGTCCATATGAATTTCTCATCCTTACGGGTTAATTTGGTTAAAGGACCCGCAATCTTAGAAAAATCTTTTATGAACTTCCGGTAATAACCCGCTAATCCAAGAAAGCTCTTTATTTCCGAAGCAGACTTTGGGGCGTTCCATTTCATCACAGCCTCGACTTTAGTTGGATCCACCTTCACACCATCCTTACAAATTACGTGACCTAAAAACTGAACCTCTCGAATCCAAAATTCGCATTTAGAAAACTTAGCATACAACTGTTCTCGCTTCAACGTATCCAGAACTAATCTTAAATGCATGGCATGCTCCTCTTCAGATTTCGAATACACGAGGATGTCGTCAATGAAAACAATAACAAATTTATCCAAGAAAGGTCGACAAACCCGATTCATTAAATCCATAAATACAGCTGGAGCATTCGTCAAACCAAAAGGCATAACCAAAAATTCATAATGCCCATACCTAGTACGAAAAGCAGTTTTCGGAATATCTTCTTCACGAACCCGTACTTGATGATAACCCGATCTCAAATCAATTTTAGAATACACTGAAGAACCCTGCAACTGATCAAATAAGTCATCTATTCTAGGAAGAGGGTACTTATTCTTTACCGTTCTCTTGTTCAACTCTCTATAATCGATACACATGCGCATAGACCCGTCTTTCTTTTTCACAAATAATACTGGTGCACCCCACGGCGAAGAACTCGGTCTAATAAAATCCTTATCTAACAGTTCCTGTATCTGATTCATCATTTCGCGAATCTCAGAAGGCGCTAACCTATAAGGAGCTTTAGCTACAGGCGACGAACCCGGCACAAGATCAATACGGTACTCAACTTCCCTAACTGGTGGCAACCCAGGTAACTCATCAGGAAATACCTCGGAGTATTCACACACAACCGGTACATCGGAAATAACTTTTCTTTCGAGTTTAGCATCAACTACATAAGCTAAGTAGGACTCGCACCCTTTGGATAATGACTTCCTAGCCTTCATCATCGAAATCAGGGGAATAGACATACCATCCCGTTCTCCTCGAGCCACAACATATGACCCGTCGGAGATTGGGATCCTAATCAACTTTTGGTGGCAATCAATGCTAGCCCTATTCTGACTTAACCAATCCATACCAACTATTACGTCAAAACTAGGGATTGGCATCAACAAGAATGAAATAGGGAAAGTTCGGTCATCAATCACAATATTAGCTCCAGTCACCGAGGTGGTAACAGGAACTAATTTACCACTAACAATTTCTACTTCTACGGGTTTGGTTATCACAGTAGGCACTAATTTCAACTTGTCGCAGAAGCATACAGATATAAAAGTACAAGTAGCACCAGAGTCAAATAAAACACGAGCCGGTACAGAGTTTATAAAGAATGTACCAGTTATAACATCTTCTGTATGCACAGCCTCATTGACTGTCATTTGAAAAGCCCGACTGGTTGCTGGTGGAGGATTCTTCCTTTTCTGACCGGAAGATGCCGAACTTCCGACCGAACCAAGCCCCGATTTCCCCGCCTCTGGACATTGCCCCACTCGATGTCCCTCCTTCTTACAAGTCCAACACACAAAGTTCGGATAACGACAATTTCTTATCTCATGACCAAGATCACCACATTTCAGACACTTATTTGTTTGCGGAGTACACGGCCCGGAATGCCTAGATTTGCATGTACTACACCAGTTCGAACTTCCCGACGAACTACTCTTACTAACATACTTCTTTGTCTGACGATTCCCTTGCCAATTTGATTTCCCTTTACTAAAGGACTCCGCTCTAGACTTTGAAGAATTATCTCTAGCTCGTGTTTCACGAGACCCTCTAATGTCACTATCCACTGATCGAGCAAGATTAAAAGCCTGAGATAAACTAGTGGCTAGTCTCACGGTAGTACGATAGTTAGGGGGTAAAGTATCCACAAACTGTTCTATCTTTGTCTTCTCCTCCGGAACCCATTGTTGTACAAATCGAAGTTTTTCCGTAAATTGAGCTATCAACTCCTCCATGGTCATATTATCCGTTAATTGAAGATTCACAAAATCCCTCCTAATTTGTGCCATATGAAAATCAGAACAATATTGATTCCGCACTACTTGATGAAATTCATTCCATCGTAAAGATTCCTTTTGTTGTGGAGTAAAATGCCCAGTAATTGAATCCCACCAAACCATGGCATCGTCCTTCAGGCACTGCACAGCAAACTTGACCTTGGATTCTTCCTCACAGCTAATCACATCAAACTTGCGTTCCATATCTCTTAACCAATTCAAAGCCACAGTTGGATTTGTACTTCCATGGAATTCCGGTGGTTTGCAAGACATAAAAGTTTTAAAAGTACACATCTTATTAGTCTGAGAAGATAGACTAGCACCAAACACCGAAGATTGTTGTTGCAAAAGTTGTCTAGCTGCAGCTTCCTCAGCTTTCCTTTTAAACTCTCTCAGAAATATCAATTCATCTTCTATCTCATGTATATACTCATCCCTATTGGTTTCTTCACCGCCTTGATAAGATGTACCTTCCCGAACATTTGTCACAACAGGAGGAACAACATACCGAGAGGCATTATTGGGGTTGGGGATCGGTTGTTCGTCATCTGCCATTTCTGAAATCAACACAACACTTGAAACTTGTTAATCGTTAGTACCTATCTACTAACAATTTCACAACCAATGCTAAATCCCTTACCCAGGAATGTTTGACATACCACGCTACAGTTTTGGGATTGAACATTCTACAATGCTCAATTACTCCAAAACTATGCTCTGATACCAACTTATAACACCCCTCAATCTTCATAATATTATTATATTGAAAACACGGAAGCGAAGAGATTTAAAACATATTTAATTCCTATACGTTAGAACCAAAGATCATAAGCCGATCATAAGTTAATTCATGTCAAGTTAAACATGGTTAACAAACATATAATACGGGGTATTATATAAAACTTAGCATTAACTGTTACAAAATATAATCAGAGTAGCAAGCTGTCAAAACATTCCCCAGCTCCTAAAGCATCTACTTTCTGCTACTCACCTATTCAAAATGTAATCTGCAGAAAGTAAATACGAGGGATTAGCACAAAGCTAAGTGAGTGAGTTCATAACACAACATCTAACTTAGCATAATCATATAATTGCTTCAAACAACCGCAATACGATATTCAATAAATCAACAACAACTTAACGAGGATCGGTGGCTCTGGGGATAACCGTAATGCCCGGGTGGCTCCCCAAGAACACTTACCCAACCATATCCGTATGGCCATACGGACGAGACCGATAACTAGTGGTAGTTGAACTCAAATACAGAATCAAACACACAACAAATGAAGTATGACTCTGTATCATTCATTCAACCCCTGCCTAGTTCAACCAACCATTTAACAACCTGTTGACCTCGTTAACAACTGATGCCCGAAGGCCAAACACATAGCACATAGGTTCACAGTCAACAAGGTATATCAACTAATCAACAAAACATATTCACGTTTATTCGTTGCAATCAAATGATCACAACTAGATTAAATGGTGAGCTCTGAATCCACTCACCGATACCTCTGTCTTCAAAATCTCCGATTCCAGAGATTACTTATCTTTCGGAGGATCTGAGAATCAATAATTCAACATAAGTTAGTACTTTACCTCATATCTCGTAAATATCAAAATGAACATTATTATAAAATGCCACAATAGCATCCAATAAATGTCACTATTAACACAACCTCTAAACACATATGCATATATGAAATTTATAAGAATCCATCAAAATTTAACATTCAAACGCGATCCTGACTAGGCAGGCTGGATCGCGTTCGTCCTTTAGCAAAAATTCTGTGACCGAATAACACTAGCAAACGCGATCCGGATACTTGGCCTGGATCGCGTTTCTAAGGCCAAAAACTCGAATAGGTCGTTTTCAACAAGGGAACGCGATCCGGAACCATAGCCGGGATCGCGTTCATCTGTTCTTCAGCTCAAGAACAGACCTGAACGAACACAGATTCCATTTTCATAATTCAAACTCATCAAACTCGATTCTAATGCAACAAACATCTCTAATAACATCACATATCATCATATATCACAAATAAACATCACATAAACTCAAGAATCAATTCAATCCATCAATTATTCATCAACCTAACATATGAACATATAAGCTTCATTACCTTAAAAATGGAGATGATGATGAATAGAAGAAGAAGAAGATGATGAAGATGATGATAGCTAGTAAAAGATCACACTTCGATTCTCACTTCCAGTTAATGATTTGATCATATGTTTAGTTTAGGGTTTATGGTTTTATTTGAAAGAGAGAATTGGGAAAGTGATCCCAATAAAGGGATCGGCCCTGTATTTAGCCGGCCCCAAACAATGGGTATTTTATACCAGCTCTAAATCTATTGTCTGGCACTTAATCACTAAATGCGAGAAATTCATTTTATTGTTCCGTCAACTTTAATATATTAAAACAAGCAACATTTCATTATCCACAATACGTCCTGAGACCTATTTCACCAACTTTCATAGCTAAATAATTATATCACAAATTTATTTAGAACAATTAAATACGCAATTATAAATAGAAAATACCAGGCTATTGGAGAGGATGTTACAATATTGGTTGCCAATGAGGTCGACGAGTTGATGAACTGTTGGTTGGGTTAGTTGGTTATCATGTGAATGATACAGGGATATGCTTCATATGTTGTGTGTATTGAACTGTATCTGAGTAGGATAACCACTAGCTATCGGTCTCGTCCGTATGGCCATACGGATATGGTTGGATAAGAGTTCTTGGGGAGCCGCCCGGGTATTATGGTTATCCCCAGAACCACCGATCCTCATTATTAAGTTGTTGTTGTTGATTGTTGTAGTTAATGGTTATGCTAAGTTGAATGTTGGGTGTTGAACTCTCTCACTTAGCTATGTGCTAATCCCTCATCTTTAATTCCTGCAGATTTTGTAGCTTAATGGGTAGCAGGAATGGGATGCTTTTGGAAGCAAGGATAGTTTGACAGCAAGCTACTCTGATCCTTTTTGTACTAAACTAGTTGGTTTTATATAATACCCCGACCTATGTAATCTTTGGAACTGTTTCAAGTCAGTGTGACTTTAACTTATAAACTGTTTATGTAAATTAATGTAATGTAAAGTTATAAAGTTGTTTAAATTTCTACGCTTCCGTGTTCTTAATATAATATTGTTATATCAAATGAGGGGTGTTATAGTGCGTCGGTTGCTGAGCTTCAATTAAGCGACGAAGGAACGGATGAGGTTGTGGGGCCCAACAGAAATATAAATTCTTCTTCTACTTTTGCTTTTAACCCATTTTGTATAAGTGAAGGATAGGATGACAAAGTTCTAAATGAGGAGAAAGATGGACAGACCGAGTTCACTGCCTTTAGAGCACATCTACAGTATACACTTCAACAAATTAAGTATACAGATCAACACTTTTTAAATATGCATATACATGTATAATACTCCCTCCGTCCCATATTTATAGTCCATATTTTCTTTTTTGGACGTCCCAAATTAATTGTCCACTTTCAAAAATAGAATGGTATAATTTACTAAACTTCCTATTATACCCCTACTTTGTATGTATATCATAAAAATGTAGGTAAAAAGTAAGGGTAAAACTGTTATATTACAGAAAAGTACAGTGTAATAATTATATTTTCTTAAACTGCGTGCTTCTTATCTGTGGACAATAAATTTGTCACGAATGGAGTATCAAACAAGGAAGAATATTAGGTGTAGCTAACAACAAAGAACTATACATGTTAAACTAGAATGGAGGACTCATTATATAGAAATGACATATTATGAAATGAAAGTTGTAACTTTTACACTCCCTTCATCTAATTGCAAGTGTGTTCATGGCCGGAGACAGGGCGGGGACAACGTAGGCAGTCACCCCCACAAGATATTATGAATTACGTAAAAAAGGAAAAATTTTAAGGTATTAATTACATTTTAAATTTTTCGCCCCCACGAAACTATAGAAAAAATAATAATATTTTTTTTCCGCCTCCTCCATCCGAATTTCCTGGCTTCACCCCTGAGTGTATTGATTACAATTTTGATTTATACGAAATAAGTGTCTAATTTCATGTAACAATCAATCAAAAAGAAATTTTAATGGATACAGATGTTATTTAAAGTGGTAAAAAGTGTATTTAATAGAGATTTTTAAAACTATATGCATATTCAAAGTGAACATTTTAAGTGACGTGTGGAGTAATTATATTTGTTTTTAATAGCACCAATCTATCGTGGAGCTAACAACACGCATGCTAGTTCATGTAAGATTTTAAAATATAACAAGTAAATTGAATATGGTAGATGATGTAATAATAATGAGATTCTAAGGGGGGTAAAGAGTTGAAGTAGATCAAGGTTATTTATGGTGCATGTTGACTATGAAGAAGAACAAGTTAAGTGGAAGAAACTGAAAAAAGGATATGATGGTTGTAGTTGATTTAGAAGACAGTGGCAGTAGCAGTGGCAGGTGCAGGTGGTCAGAGATATCAAAATGGGAAAAACCCACCATCATCCATGGGGGAGAAAAAGCAATCTCAGTTTAACAAGCAAACTCACACTTTCCATCACTCCTTTCTTTTCAACCTAAGGTAATATTTACTAGTCAAAATCTTTTACTCCATCTTTCAAGCGAAGTGATTCCTACGTGCACCACGTGTTTTTGGTCGTACATCACCAAACGTGCTTTACAGTGTTACACAATACAACACCCTATAACATAGAACTAGCTTTTGTTTATGGCTTTATTGCAAAAATTATTGTTTTAGATTAGTGTCTATGATGACATCAAGAACTAAATTGACAACCTAACGTCATATTCACACTTCCTCTAAGAAACTAAACATTGCCTAATGCCTATAATGACATGAAATGTTGAACTTTTTAGGCTTCACATTTGACAATAATACCTTTATTATATACACAAAGCACACACACGCAAAAAAACGAAACAAAGTGCCCCACAACCACCGTTTTCCTTCCGTCTCGCCATGAACGATGTCACTGAAGATGGAGGCGCGGACTATATCCTCCCTATGGTGTCCTCGCAAGGACTCAATGAAGATGCCATGTCTTCCATACCATTGTGAGTGGGCTTCTCGACGAATTATGAGTTGTCTTTAACAAAACATTTAACATAGTACAAAAATATTAAATATGTAACCATTTTTATAACGATAGCTAATGGTTTAACTTTTCACAATTCAGTAAAACATAAAATCCATGGAAATTTGAACGTAGTTATATCGAAACACTACTCATTCCAATGGATAAATCTGAATATCCGAAAATTATTTAATTTAATCAATAAATAGGAGTAAATATTAAAGGGGTTAGATTTAGATGGGCAACTAGCGTGTTCCAAATTCTAGGGCAGCTAGCGTGTTCCGATTCAACTTATCAAATCGTGTTTATGTAAAAGCAAACTTAATTTCACTTCAATTTCAATATATACCAATAACATTTTAATTATCATTATAATAACATCTAAAAACATTTTTATGAAAATAATCAATCTAAGATGGCTTGGAATTTAGTTTTCATTTCATATGGGTGTATTGTTCACGAATTAATTGATTTGCAATACAAATTCCATCATTCAAAAGAAATTACGTTCCTTGAATTTCAATTCCTTTCAATTCCTTTGATGAATTTATATTTTCATCAATTTCAATTTTCATCAAAAACATAACCTAAACTAAATGCAACCTAAATTTAGTGTCCAACTTTTCTATTGAAAAAAAGTAGTCATATATATATATATATATATATATATATATATATATATATATATAGGATCCGGTTCAATTGAGAACCAAAAAAATTGCGAGAACCGTGAGAGCTACAAGATTGCATGTTTGTTCACATGTAATTAACTTGATTCACATGTGAACATTGATTTAGGTTAGATTGGGAAGAAAAAAAATTCGAAAATTATGTCATAAAACCCTTTTTACCTGATTTGTTCATATTATCGTTCATATGTGAATATAAATTTGATTTTTTGCATTTTTCGCTATAATTTAAGGATTTTTCGAAAAAAATTTTCTTCCCAATCTAACCTAAATCAATGTTCACATGTATATATATCTTGTACATTGTGATATTACATGGAATTAATTCTCATTTGAACACAAGAAATTATTATCGAAAAGAAAGTAATAAACATAAAGCTAGAAAGAATGATATAAAGGTTGACATTTTACCCATTTGGAAACCAAACTTACCTCCATAACTTAAGTAGTGGTAACATAACATGATGCATGACTCCCGTCTAACACGCAAACCTAACGTGCATCACATAACTCCTTGTTATGTCATCTCCTGCATTTCACCCAAATGCTCAAAAACCAATAATAATATGTCACCTCGATCTCTTTTGTCATCACAATTAATATGTTTATACATCTTTTTAATTTCTTTGGATAATCTACATATAAAAATGTCTTCATTAAGAATTGCTTTTTTGAACATATTGATAAAATGTTCACAATTTATATGGTAAATTAAATAAGTGATATAAACTTGTTTTAGAGGGAACTTATGTGCTCACTAGTCACTAATTAAGTACTAGTAGAATACTGTTTAGGACACCAATGCATTGATCACTAGTGTATGTTCTGAATTTGAGGGGGGAAAAACTCATCTTTCTCTTAGGTCAGGACGTACTAGGCAAGAAATATTCTTAGGTAGACACTTTATGTGGGGCGTAGGTCTCTCAATAGGTAACGGAGGCATGCAAAGGTGTAAAAGAGTCTTAACTTAAGCTAATGAAACCAACATGCTACTTGAGCTTAAGGAACAATGAGAATGAACGATTGTAATTTAATCTCTTCAATTTAGAAAATTGATTTTTAATTTTCGTCTTGCAAAAGGTTGGTTACCAGTGATATTGATGGGCTTATGTATCTTGTCCTAAGAAACATATGTATAAGGCAATATTGAACATATCGTTTAGACTCACCTATCATTCCCTTAAAGTTAGTATTAGGGCATAATCACTATGACCATTGGTGTTTCAAGTTCACCACATTAAAGTTTTAGTCCAACCTCTATGAACCCAAGCTAACAAGTACCATGAAAAGTTAATAGACATTTAAGAAACTCGAAGTAAAAAAGATAGGTCACATTAAATCCGAAGTTGCAAATTAGTTGATCATGGGATTTTACTTTTACTTTCGGAAATTTGGTATATATCTCTCATATATATTACTACTTGATCAGGTCGACTCCTTCCTTGGATTGTCGTAAAACATAGCATAGGTCCCATACTAATAACTTCAACTTACATTGGATCACATTGTGGATCGTCCATTTCGATTCTTGTTTATGTTTGCTTGTAAACATATAATCCCTACATCCCCATCTCAAGTGTCCCCCTTTCTATTTATAGTTTTCTCAACACAAATGTTCATTTCATATTTCAACCAATCAAAATAGGTTTTTGTGAGTAGATTCGATATATGATAGGTGAAAATTGTAGTTAATGAAGAATCCTAAAACTTTGTGTCAGTCAAAGAGGACGATTTGACTGTCACGGAGGGAGTATATGTTTGTTTACTTGTAATAAAATTAAACGATCAAATCAATCACTAAATCTTTGCCATTCATGAAAGAAATACTCCCATGTAACTTACAAATATAAATAAAAACATTGAAATGTTTATACATTATTGGCCAAAAATAACTCTTGAAGTAATAAAAAAGAAATATTAACTACAAGTTAAGTCCATGAAGGGAAGGGGTTCGAGTAATCCGGGCGACAAAGTAACAGTTGATCAAAAGCAGCAAGTATTAGATTCTCCTGTTGGTGTCAAACTCAGGTCAAATCACACTTTCAAACCACATCTTTTTACGCGCGTATATGTCACGTAGATATAATTAAAGGATAATTCAACGCTTTAACATGGCGCGTGTGTATCACAGGTTAAAGTCAAAGTGTTGTAGAACTAGGGACTATGATGTCATGCAATCCGCAGCTACCCATGAACAACCGGGTTTTACCTTTAACTTTAACGGGTGGGTCAAGTTACCCGAATAAATAATCTATTAAAATGCCAATTTGTTTTAGGAAAAAGTTGGGCTCTTTATAAAATGTTAATGGCTTATACAACTCAACAAAATATACTCCATAATAGACTCTGATATCATCTTTTGTGTTTACATGTTAGATGGGTCCGGCAGTGAACGGCAAGTGAAGACATGCCATGATATATAACTTATTAAACTGTATATCAACACTCGTAGGACTTAAATTTTATAGGTTCCACATCAAGCAATAATACATTTGTTTTGTACCAAAAGGAAAATTAAAAAAAAAAAAAAAAAAGTTAGACCAGAAGTAGTTTGCTTCTCGTCGTTGCCAGGTGAACATACACAAGATAGACGAACGGGGAATGCCGCTTTCTCTATCACAATTCTTCATTTTTTCTGGGAACGTTGCCACAAGCAGTGGCCTTATGTTTATCCTCTATTTTTAAAAGGGCTAAGTCCTTCGAAATGTAACGAACTTTACCCAAAAGTCTATTGTATGCGACCAACTTTCGAGGAGGCATAAGAATGCAACCAACCTGCTAAAGTGGGGTTTTTGATGTAGTTTACCAACAAAAATTTGATGTCAGCCGGTTTTTAACATGTAAACTGCCACGTATATGCCTCATATATGCCAAGTATATAGAATTTTCTCTAGGTGGATATTGAATATTATTTCATTTATTAGTCATCTTTATCTGCTCATCTCTATCTTCAAAACAAAACAATCACTTTTAGAAAAATAAACCCCCTGTTTTCCTTGTTTCTCCCAATACAATCAAAACTTGAAGAAAATTAATGATGCCAACAAAATGAGTGATTATATTGAAAGATACAAATTAACAAAACAATCAATTTGTTGGATTAGTGTGTTTTGTATGTTTACCGGATCTAGATCCACAATTCCGTCTTCGTCATCAAACCATAGTCTAAGTTTGGACATGGCAGCACGGCCGTTCATCGTTTTGACGTTTGGGTTTGAATCTGATGGAAATTGGGGGTGTTTGTGGTCTGATTGGTTCAACCAGAAAATCAAAACCCCTGCTTGTGTTGTTGATGATGACGTCATCTCCGGTTTAAGTCATCTTCATCATGATTCTGATTCACAACACACCGATGATGAGGAACATGATAGCGAAGATGATAGTGAAGACGACTAGACGAGGAAGAAGACGAAATTGATTTTACATTTATGTGTGCAGGTGATACAGATTCGTCATCCAGTGATGCATTGAATCCGATGGAAATTGGGGGTGTACATGTGTTTATGATGTGCGATTTAGATCTAGGTTACAATTTGTTTTGTGATTTCATTGATGATGATTATAAATTTTGTGGATTTTTAATTTTGTTTGTGATGATTTTTGTTGATGATGAGTGTTTTGGTATGATGATCGATGTTGATGATCAATATTGATGATGATGATCTGATGAATACATATACTCCATAATTTGATTTTTTTTTTTTAAAAAAAAAAATTGATATTGTTTGTTTATGATATTGGAAATATTCACATGTAAAAAAAAAAATTAAAAAATACGTGGATAATGACTTGGCATGCCACATATCGTCTAACATACCAAAAACACACTTCTTAACCGGTTACCGGCTACAAAGGTCAAAACTACATCAAAAACCCCACTTTAGCAGGTTGGTTGCATTCTTATGCCTCTTCGAAAGTTGGTCGCATACAATAGACTTTTGGGCAAAGTTCGTTGCATTTCGAGGGACTTAGCCCTTTATAAAATACAAGTTTAGAGTTTCTGGGATATATTAAGAAAAAAATGTCAGTAAAAGTTTTTTTTTTTTTTAAATAGAAATAACATAAAAAGGTCACCAAAGTAGAACATTTTACAAAATGACAAAATGTTCAAGAGTTTCGCCTACACTTTAAAAACATGAGAGGAAGGGAAAATCTATATCGTAAAGCAAAAAGATTGTGGACGCATTTGTTTTTCCTTAAAAAGTAAGATCTTTTACCCTCATTTTTTTAGTAATTGTCCCTTAAAGATCACAAATACTATGATCACTAAGAACATGAAACTTCGATTGTAATGTAGTCAACTACTACTTATATAATTAATGTTGGTAATCATGAATCCGACTGATGTTAATTACGGATCGTGTTGGACGATCCAACCTTTTTGCAAGCTTTGCTCCAAGTCCACAAGACAATTTGTTCCTTTGACTCTTCCTCTTTCTAGATGCCAAACTTAATGAATTGATAGTTTACAGGTGTGTTATTCTTTATAAATAGCGAAATCTAACGATTAGAAGAGTATCGTCTTATTCGTCTACAAATTATTGTGCATTCAACTTTCTTTTATAAAATGTCGGAGTTAGGATTTTTTTTGTATGGGAAAAAAATCTCTTTTTCTTTCTACCATTTTAGGGGACATAATTTCTAAACTATCACTGATAATCAGAAATTTTTTCCCGTAATTTTAGATCTCTTGGGGGGCAACTGTCCTAAATAACGAAATCTAACGATTAGAAGAGTATCGTCTTATTCGTCTAGAAATTATTGTGCATTCGACTTTCTTTTATAGAATGTCGGAGTTAGGATTTTTTTTGTATGGGAAAAAATATTTCTTTTTCTTTCTACCATTTTAGAGGACATAATTTCTAAACTGATAACCAGAAATTTTTTCCCGTAATTTTAGATTTCTTGGGGGGCAACTGTCCTCCCTGCCTCCTTCTAGATCCACCCCTAATCACAACAATATATTTGATTCTTATTGGTACAAATCTGATTCTTGTATTACCATAATAATCACATTGTATTAAGGACTTGAAAGACTTATTTAGATAATGAACGATCAAGAGCACTGAAACATTTGTAATGTCAACAACACCAATATTATCCCGTTTGTTTTAATCATATTTTGATTTAAAGTTTAAACTAAACATTGTTTTTTGCTTAAGACACAACTTAAAGAAAGTAAAATATGGATGAAAGTGAAATTTGATTTTGTAATGATATAGGATGATGAAAAGATGACATGTAACATGATTGCTTTGCTTGTTTCATGGGGGGTAAGGTAAGATGGTGTGTCTTTAAAGAATGTCCACTCCAAGACTCAATCTTTTTATTAATTTTCCCCCATCTCTTTCTCTTTCACTCTACGTACTACAGATCCATCTACTTCAATTCTACTACTATATATACAGCCCACACCCTTCATCTTCTAGTTCATATCATACTCCAAAAACATAGAAAAAGAAATTAATCAGTTGCATTGCAAAGAATGCGTATGAGAAATAATGTGGGGGAGATGGCGGTGTTGGAGAAGCAGGGTACGTGCAAAAGTCTCGTGTTTGCTTAACTAGCGTCGTTGACGTTGCACGTGCTCCGCTACTCCAACATCGCTTTCTAACTCCTTTGATTTAGCAAAGTATAGTAACGCCACAACTTTTTCTGTATCTGCAACATAATGCAGGTAGGTGTACATGTCATCTTGGGTACACTTTTTTTTTTTTTTTAAGTGTATCTAAAAGGATACAAAGTTTTATTCAATCATTCTGGTACGTAGTACTCGTACTTCTTTTTTCGTTTGGTTGTTACCATTAGTTATCTGTCAGAATTTTTATTTTTTATTTTTTTTTCTTATTATCACTATTTGTTATGTTATTTAGTACTAGCAGTAAATAGTAACTATATGCAGTAATTTTTTTCCTTTTCTTGTGATGGCATTATAGAGTCAACAGTTGATTACTTGAACGTACTGTTGTGTCTTCATTTTTTTTTCTCTAACTTGTTAGCTTTAAATGGAGTACGTAAATCTAGTACATATTTATTAATTATTTATTT
The DNA here is from genome assembly GCA_949592205.1 of Helichrysum umbraculigerum. Taxonomy (NCBI): domain Eukaryota; kingdom Viridiplantae; phylum Streptophyta; class Magnoliopsida; order Asterales; family Asteraceae; genus Helichrysum; species Helichrysum umbraculigerum. The sequence goes on along the minus strand of CATIUR010000001.1, from coordinate 376,961,957 downwards.
ATATTTATCAACATCTTAATTATTAATAACAAACTATACTGAGTACGTTATCTTTTGTTTTTTAAGATAAAGTTAAACTAATCAATTAATGATTGAGGTTATCAACCTTTTTTTAGCCAAATTATTCGTCAGTCACTCTATCTTTCTAGAAATCCGTAATTACTTTCGATTATTCTAAAAATCCGTATTTACTTCCAATCTGTAGAAATCTGTATAATTATTGTATTAAAGGCCAAAGGTGTGGCAATTAGTGGTGACCTAATCGTACACCACCAAATATATTTCAGGATATTTGTATCGTATAAAACTGTAAAGCACGTCGGTGGTGCACGAATCACCAGTCACTCTTCAACTATGAGATTTGGGGTTCAAATCATGAGAATAAGACAAATGTACATGTTTATGAATTAATGTATATATTTGTGATAGTGGTATGTATGAATGATTTTTTTTTATTTTTTTTTATACACTCCTAAACTCCCCTGGCTAAAACGTTTTTTTGATGTTAAATGTTATCTATTGATATAACCCTCGAAAACTTTATACTGTTCCTACTGTGACGATTCATAAATGCGCTGTATATGTAAACTACAGTAATAAGATAACTACTAATTCAGACTGTATATATTCTATGTTAAAGAATTGATTTGTATTTTTTATTTTTAATTTTCAAAAACCCATAATGAAAGAACTTCTAAAACATGGCCCATGAGTAAAAGATAACTAGCCCAACCAACTTACATAACTTGGCCCAATTAAATCAGCCAATAGCCCAATACCAATATATTTGGCCCATCAAATACATTTCCGAAAATTCCATCTTTCAGAATTCAGATGTTAGAATCCAAAATTCAACCAGCGTTACGTTAACTTTTGAATTAATCTTGTGTTGTCATGTATGGAGAGGATGTTTTGCAATCTCTAGATATAGTATGCTAATTACTTTCTTGAACATTACTTAATTGAAGCCTTCAAGATTCTGTTAGGTTCCCACGATAATTCTCACCTGTATCTTGCTTAACTAAGCTTTACGCATATAAACTCTGATTGGAAGGGGAAAAATTGCAAACGAAACTCTAGTTTCAATAAATGCACAATTTTTCTATTACAAGAGCTTTCATTATCAATTAAAAAAAAAAAGTTGAGCTACAATGAATGTAATTAGTTCCCTTAAATAGACATGATACACAACACATGTTGGTCAAATGGCAAAAAACTCCATAAAAGATAGCAATCCATTACATTTTCTCAAAGAGGAGTAATAAATAATTAAATAGTACAGTATAAGTTTTGACTCATACATCATAATTTCATCATTTTTTTTTAGAATGGCAATAACTTACACACATCAACCAACCACGATATTTACATTTTTCCACGAATATATACAATTGTCCACCCCTGGACTTGAACCCTCAACATCTTGGTTGGAGGGACACCTCGATACCGCTAGGCCAATGACCCTTTGGTATAATTTCATCCTATTAATGCATAGTGTACAACTCCTTACTATACGTTTTTCTTGTATAAATCAGAACTTATTGTGTATTTGATATTTGTCACCTCCCGTTTCTCAAAGATTTGGTGGAATATTATAGACGTCGGTATGAAGATATAGAAGACGAGTAACAACACTGATTTATGTTGTCAACGTAAGATTCGAATTGGCTTCAAATATGACGCTTGATTCACAATTTTGGCCATTTAGTCGTGTACAAGGTCTACTCTACTAAATTATACATTGAGGATATCAGGACTTCATGTCTATCCCAATATAGAAGGTTTTCGTACCACGTATGTTTTCAAAAACGCAACAATTATGATATCAATGAAAGGCAAATATCTTGAATGCAATTATTCTTTTTAATCCTTATTGATGCATAGCAACATTTTGTTTGGTAACTTTTTATGTATATGTGCTACTTGTTACTTACAGAAGTTGAGCTAATAGGATAGCGTCAAATATATAGACAAACCGGTCAAATATGAAAATCGGAGCTTATGATTTCATTAATATAGATGCTTGGACTAGAGTTATTCAAAGTGATATAAAGTATTACAAGAGATATTGTTATATTGAAACATACGTAGTAGTTTTTAGCATTAATGTATTTCGACATTTGATAGTAATAGGCGGATAATTAGAATTAGTATTGACGAGTACGGTGTTTAGGTAGTGTTTGTTTTGTAAAGTTGTTACCTGTAAGCTTTACACGCGACTTTCCGCCTTCATGAGTAAATATTTGCCTACGCTTTTAGGTATAGTGACTCAAATATCTTTCAATGAAATCTAGTGTCACCTTGTAGAGGCTCTTGTATGCCTATTATGCTGTTTATAACAGTAAATCTAGTGTCACCTTGTACATAGACTAAAGGCTCTTGTATGCCTATTACGCTTTTATTGTTATAGACACATGTTCTGCATGTATACATATATACATATACATATATTCATGTAATTATACATACTCTCGTATCGGAGATATTTCTGAAAGCAGTATCTCTACTCTAAAATAGAAATATAACTGTATGCATATTACCTTCCTCATACCCTGCCATTAGCAGGATTGGACATTGTTATTGAAATTTATTTAAAGTAATATATGGGTGTTCATGTGAAATTTTTGGACACACAAGCTAAAGTTTTCAAACTATTTAGGGTAAACTTATGATGTTAAGCGGTAGAAGGTATTTCCAGCCATGAATGGTATTAGACATAATAAAATTGGAAAATGAAGTTCATATTCTAAGACAGACTGAGGTATGAACGTTCCAACGACCATATAAGTTTTTGAAGACTAAAATAGAAACTCCGGTGAACACAATGATGGTGTTATACTAATTCGTTTAAAGGAGCGTACATTCGTCCTGAACATAGGGCTACTTTGTGTTCCAGAATATCTCTTTGTGACTTCTATGTAAATGCAAAGTCATAGACAATCATACAGTACTATGTAAGCTTAAGAGAGGTTCAAGGAAAACATGTACGATTGAGTAACACGAGAGCATACTTAGCATTTAACTTTCTCAGTAGGTGTCATCAAATCTATTGTGCCGCCTAGAGATGATGAATTGCCTTCGTCCCAAAGAAAATTTCTCTCTCATTAATACTAGGCCATAGTATTTATCATGAGATTGACCTACAAACAGAATACTCCGCTACTCCGGCTCTTCAAATATTGTAAACAATCAAAATTATTTTTGAAGACTTTCTACTTAAGAGATCAAACGCGTCATCAAAAAATAACGTACAGAAAACACAACTTATTTAATCGACAAAAGAAGTCCATGAGAGACGGTTCACCATGATATTTTTTCATGGATACCTAACGTCACTAGAATTTTATACCTAACGTCACTAGAATTTTAGTACATAAGAATGACTAAAATTGATCTTTCCAAATAGAGTAGGAGTTAGCCATGATCATTAATGAAGTTAACCCCGACTAATACAGAAAATTACTTAATAATAAAACAATTTTGTTCAAAACTGAGGCTAAAAGAAATTGCAAATCCTTTCACTTTATTGTGATACCAATTTTAAGATTACAACTTCAAAAAAAACAATGTTCCCATTTCATATGTTTTACACAGGAGTGAGAAATAATAAGTTTGATGTGTATAAAACTCATTGATTTGAAATAACAATTATGATAATTTGTTAGGGTGATAAATCATTTTCCTTTCGACAAATGATCAAACTTTTATAAGTTAAGCAGTTTTTTACCTCAAATGTTTTTTCTTGAACGACAATTATAATTAACTTAAAATAGTTAGCTGGATGCTAGAAGATACAAACACCAAACAATCGACCGAGAATCACTCCTAAGCTATAACCTACAATCACCTAAACAATCACCTCAAATAATGGACATTTTGTAATTTGATGTGTTTTAGACTTTTAATACCATTATACATAATATATTAATATGTTTAGTTTAGAGAATGAAAAAAATGCAAGTACGGTAAGTATATTCTAGAATAAATCAACACATATGATATTTAAGAAGAAACATATATTTTTATTTAATTTCAATTTTTGCTCTTCCAAAGAGAAATAGATCCTCGATGGATACACATGAATCATAATAACTGATTACATATGTTTGCTTCTTGGTGCTTTCAATGCAAGCACTACTTCACGATGTTCATCATTTTTATTCATCTTCTTCTTCACCAACTCCTTCATTTCACGCGGGGGTTGATTCGTCCTCTGAGCTTCCTCATGACCAAGTTCTTCCAAAGGTTCGTCGCGAACCTTCTTGTCGTTTTCACCTCTCATTTCCTTGGTGTTCTCCATGGCTATGATATATTGAAAAAATGAAGATGTGGTTTCTTGGTTTGTGTCACATGTATATATAGTAGTCTCACGCATAAGGGTGTAGTTGACTATTACAAATATCTCATAAATGTTACTACTATATATTTTTGTGAGGTGTAAATATGAAATAAATGCTATATTATAATAAAAAAATTAAAAAAAAAACTTTATTATCTTTGATTTTTTGCAAGTTAATGTCCAAACTTTATATATGACAGCTTTCACATATTACAAATATCAATATTATTACATCAAATATTTATCTCCAAGTATTGTTACATTATTATAGAATTTTTAATTAAATTAAATATTTGAATGTAATAATAATAATAATAATAATAATAATAATAATAATAATAATAATAATAATAATAATAATAATAATAATAATAATTACCAAAGTTATATTCAATGCTTTTTCATCAAAGGTTGGATAGATAAATTGCCGGTCAACACAAAATTTGATATCTTTTCACTTTAATGCTTTCCTTTTTTTTCTTTTTTACCCAAGTCAGCTTAATTGCTAAAAGAATAAATAAACGAGGTGTTTTGATTAACTAACGACGTGTTTATAATTTTATTTAATTTAGAAAAAATGAAAAGCTCAATTTTCATGTCTTATAAGTTTATTTGACACGTCATCGGAAAAGGGTGCCAAGTAAAAAATTACAAATATTAAGAATTGAAGTTGAATACATACAATAGTTAATTAAAAATAAAAGTTAGATATACAACAAATTTAATTTAAGTTAAATACACACAATACATATCAAGTAATAATTATATACATTTGCTAACGGTAATAGTTAAATAATTATCACACAACATCCATAATTTTGCTTTTGCTGTGTTAGATCGAATGGATAATAGATCAAATTTTATATCGTGAAAGTGAAATTTTATTTAGTAATGATAAATAATATTTGATTAGTGATTGACAATGTACTAAATTATAATCTAAAGTCTATTGTGTGAACTGAACTTTTATATGCTCGCTATCATCTTGCAACTTTTGATACCACAAGTTTTCAAAAAGTAACGATCATAAAATCAATAAATGGCGCAAATATCTTCGGAGCAATATAATCAATCTCTTTAATCCTTATCGATGCGAATGCAACATTTTACTTTGAAACTTCTACGTAAATATGTCACGCGAACTATAAAAATCAATCAACATTGTCCGTTATCAATGTTTCTTCGCAAAAGATATGAAATTAGAGCACATTGTCATTAGTTAGTTTAGAGGCTCTTAAACTAAAAGACGTTTAAAGGGACTTGAGAAGCAATAAACGAAAGTTTTAGGAATAATGTCATGTCTTTAAGTGCTACTAGAAGGTTTGTGTCGATATTGATGGTCTTGGACTAAAGGGGACGACTCTCTCATATTAACATATTTATCAAGAGATCTACCTGCGAATAGATAAACTTTCAAATAAGGTAGAGAAATCCACATACGTTTTTACTTCAAAAAGACAAATTAAAAGAACCGCGCAAGAAATGCTAACCGTAATAATATTTCAATTGACGAACATAGTAGCGATAAAACTTGGTATGTATATATCGAGAGACACAATATCAAATCGATCTATCCAAATTAGAGATCAAGGACCAGCCATGATCATTATTGATGAACTTAACCCTGCTTTTTTACGATGAATGGTCAAATTTCCTAAAAAACATAAAACGAAAAACAAAAAAAAATCCTAATAATAAGACGTTTTGGGCCAAACCTTAGGCTAAAAGACAGAACACTATATCACTCTATTTAGCAACTTCAAATAATATATTGCTAATCTATTTACTTTAATATGATACCAAATTTTAAGCTTTCACATTATTCCCATATTTCATATGTTTTCCACTAATGGATACGATTAAGTTGCTACTCCCATATTATCAAAATGTGCCAATACTTAACCTCCTAATCTTATTTCGAATGTTTCAACATGAAGCAAAATAAATGGACATTTTGGGATTATTATATATTTTAGGAATATGATTGAACACAATGAAAATATGCAATTGTCATGTGTTATGCTATATTAAATCACTACACATAATGAAAAGAAACATATACTTTATTTATTTATCTTTATCATTAGATCAGGAATAGATCCTCGATCGACATATGTATTTCACTTCTATTTATCATTGATCACATGTGATTACTTGTAGAAGTATCCAACACAAGTAATTTTTCAAGAGATTCCTTATTATGATCTATTTTTTTCCTAATCAATTCTTGCATTTCACGCAAACGTTGTTTCCTCCTTTGCGCCTCCTCACGACTGAGTTTTCTTGTCCCTTCCATCTCTCATTTTCTTAAGAATTTTAGCACGTTTCTGTTCAGCTTTCATCTTATCATGCACATCATCAAGTTGTTTAAGAAGATCTTTGATACGAGCCTCATGTTGTGCATAAACGATGTCTTTTGGCGATAAGTTTCCGTTTAGACCCCGACTTGCAACTGATTCAATGTTTGGGGGAGCAAAACGATGAGTTTTGCCACACAAGGTTACTAGTAATATCACAAAGTCAAGACGGGATAGGAAACAAAGATCGCTAGCCGCCTTAATTATCACATTTTGACGCTTCGCAAAAGTATCCCAACGACGTTTTTTGTCCTCGATGAACTTCACCTTAACCTTTTGACTTGGTTTCTTAGTGTATACCATGGATATGATGGAATAAACGAAGATTGTCAAGTCATGTGATTTATTGGTTTTTAGCACTTGCATATATAGTAGTCTTACACATTGGGGTGTATTTAACGCTTAGTATATTATATAAAACAATTTATGATATTATGAGGTGTAAATACCAAATAAATGTTACAATAAATGTAAAACTTATCATCTTTGATCTTTTGAAGTTAATGTTCACACTTTATATATTTGCCAGCTTTCACATAGTAACAGTTTAATATGATTACATCACATCCGATATTAATCTCCAAATCTTATTATGGCTATGTTTGGCACGCCCATTTTTTGAGCTTATGGGAGCTTGTAGCTTGTAGCTTATGGTTTTCATAAGCTCCGTTTGGCTAATAAAATTTTAAGTAGCTTATGGTTTCCATAAGCTCCAAAACCATAAGCTACTTGAAGTAGCTTATGGAAGTAGCTTGTAGCTTATGGAAGATGAAATTACATAAATACCCTTCAAATAATTATATTCATCTATTAAAATTAATATATTTGTCCTTTTATGTCATTTTACATTCATAAGCTACAAGCTTCAGTTACTCTGCCAAACACAAATATTATCAAAAGCTCCAGCTACAAGCTCCAGCTACAAGCTACCAACTACAAGCTACCAGCTACAAGCTATCAGCTCCAGCTACAAGCTACCAGCTCCAGCTACTTGCGCCAAACATACCCATTCATTTAATGAACCTTAATTACCCAAAGTTTAATTGCTTTTCATTATATATGGGATATTAATTACTTCTAAATTAAAAATATGATATTCTTTCATTTTCAAAAATGTTTTTTTTTTTTCAACTAAATTTTCTTGTTTACATATTATTATGTGAGGCCAACTCAAGTAATCTTTTATATATAATTAAAAGAGGATACCATTAAGGAATTTTGACCCTTGATTAGGCTTCCTCATTAGCGATCAACGGATTAGATTAGTTCACCATAATTACACTAAACACCCCTATTAATTATTTGTAAACCTTTTTTAATTAGCATACACATAATATTTAAATTTAAAATGCCGATTATATATTAAACACTAAATGGAATATATTCATATATTAAAAAGTTTTTTAAAATATGGAAAAAATATAGTACGGCCGTTTCAAATGGCCCAACCTATATCTTATTAAAAAAGTTTCTAAATTAACAATAACTAATAATTAAATTAGATCAATACAATCTAACTAACAAAAAAAATCCGGCCAAATTTATTAATAAAATCAAGGTAGACGTATATATACCCATCATTAATAAAAATCATCTCTCATTCTTCAATAAAAATATTCCTCTCATTCTTCCCCGACAATTCTTACAATATTTTAATTTTATGGATTCATCCAAACCATGTTCATCAAATGGAAAAACTTCTATTGTTAACAATGGTAAAAAAATACCACAAATCAAAAGTTCCATATGTGGATTATTGTACTTATAATTGTTTTCCTCTTCATTTGTATTTGCTAACATGTTTTCATTCCGTTTGTAGATGGAAAACGTTCTCCAGAAGAAGCTTCAAAACCTCCAAAATCTTTAATTTGTTAGGTATTGTATATTGATCTCTTTGTTAGATGAGAATACAACTATTGATGATTTTCAACATACCAAAAATCCGCAAGGTATAGCAAAATCTTTGTAAACGTCAATTATTAGGAAATCTTAATTTATAAATATTTATGATTTTTATGGATTCATCCAAACCATGTTCATCAAATAGGAAAAGCTCTATTGTTAACAATGGTAAAAAAAAATACCGCAATTCAAAGGTTCCATATGTGGATTATTGTACTTATAATCGTCTTCCTCTTCGTTTGTATTTGCTAACATGTTTTCAATCTGTTTGTAGATGGAAAACGTTCTACAAAAGAAGCTTCAAAACCTCCAAAATAATTTGTTAGGTATTGTATATTGATCTCTTTGTTAGACGAGAATACAACTATTGATGATCATCCCAAGATACCACAAAATATGGAAGGTATATTAAAATCTTTGTAAACGTTAATTATTAGGATATCTTAATTATTATACTAATAATTAATTAATATTGATGATTTTTAGATGAGTTTGATCCTCAAGACTTTATTGATTGGATAAAGTTGCACGTTTGTAAAGAAGGAGACGGTGAAAAAGCTATGGAAAATGCCATTGAAAAAGTCCAAAAAGCCGATAAATTCATCAAAAAAATTCGCTTACTTGGTCATGAAATCGATGACAATTACGTTGTGAACCTAAACTTCTTCAACAAAGAATAACATATTTTAAATCTTTCTACTTTGTATATATTATATGTTTGTTATGCTTCTACTTTTTAAATGTTACATGTTTGTTACTTTTAATTTGAATAAATAAGTTATTTTATGTACAACTATGTTATAACCATTATTCTGTTTTTTATATTATTGTATGCTGTTTGTACATAGTAATTATTATACAAATTTAATTATCACTGACAAAGATTTATAACAATTTAATTATTGGATATAAGCAATAAAAGGTTATGTCAAACATTCCACTGGAGCCTGTATATGGAGACTTAGCCATTGGGTCTCCCCGTACGGAGTACCTAGACGATTTCTATTAGCCTTTCAAAAAAAAAAAAAAAAAAAAAAAAGACATTCCACTGGATTTTACTATAATTTAACTTGAAGGGAAAAAAAGAGATATTGTGTACATTCACTAAGTTCCAATTCATTCCATTATTATTTTATAAACCCTTTCGAAGTCAACAAACATTGGTCCATTTGGTCTATAAATAAAATTTGACATTGAGTTTTTTTTTCTAAAGAGTATTTATTATCGTCTCATTCTTAATCTTTAACAAATTTAAGAATACATAAAAAAGGTCAATGGTTAATTACTTTAAAAACTTACTCAAATAAATTGTTAACAATCATATACATATATGATATTTAAACGTTTTTTTTTTTTTTTAAATACATTATCCTTTAATAAATTTGTCAAACAAAATATTATATAATATAGTATAGATTTGAAAACAATTGGAACTGCTAATACGGATTCAAATGAAGAGATAAGCTTATACTTTCAAAAATTAAACAAACTAAATATATTATATATAATACAATATTTGAAAACAATTCGATGGAATTGCTAATAGGTATTTGAAAGAAGAAATAATCTTACACTTTAATAAATTTAACAAACTTAACAAACTAAATATATTATATATAATAGTAAGATTTCAAAACAATCGAAATTCAAAATAACTAAATAATCTTATCATTTTAAAAATTGAAGAAACTCAATAATGATATAATATAATATATATAATACTATCCTTAAATTTGAATCCTTTTTATACAAAAATAAAAATAAAACTTAAACAATATATTCCCAAAAAATAACTCAAAAGTACATTAGATTAGATAAATAATATAAAGAACATAGTTGTGTAACACTTGCACATTAAAAGTCGGAGTATTGCATGTGAAGCTAAAAAATTCATAGTAATCTAAATCTAAATACATAATATAAAAAACATAGTTGTTTAATTCTTACGATTTGTGACTTCACTATTACAAGGCTAAAAACCTCTCAAAAAATCCACCTGAATTCCGAATATTAAATGACTTTGACACTTATAAATCATTTATTAGCTCTTTGACAACAATAATCACACACACTTTAATCATTTTATTTTTATAAAAAAATGGTCGTAACCCGCGTTGTCGCGGGTCCTTCACCTAGTTGCAAATATAATACATGACTAAGGTGTTTGATTAAATTTAGATGACACTTTATAATAGAGAAATGATATGGTTACAACAATTTACAAATATTGGGATACAAAATGAGGTGTCACTTTTAACATCCTACGGAGTATGAGCTTACAAATGGGTATGTTTAGGGGTGAGCAGAAACCGAACCGAAAAAAACTGAAAAAACCAAACCGAAAAAACCGAACCGAATCAAAAACCGACGGCTTGGTTTTTGATTTACGAAAAACCGAAACCATCTGTTCGGTTTTTGGTTTTCACCTCAAAAACCGACCATAAAAACCGAACCGAAGTCTTTATATTATATATATTACTTTTTATTTATATAAAAGCTATGTATTTAATATGTTCAACTCAATAAATAAAACATATGAATATACCGAGTAATATGAAGCGTTTCGTTTTTATATTAGAAATCTATTTTACTATTATATAACACATTTTGGATGTTTTTTTTTAAGAGAAAAATTACCAATATGCCCCTAACATTACTAATAATATTTGAAAATCTACTTTAAATTACTAACATACCCCCTACATGTATTAAAATCTCATTAATATCATAATTATTAAACTTAAAAGTAATAAGTATATGACATTTAACTCTAATTATTTTAAACATTTATATATCTATATATATCTTTATCTTTACTAATATATAATGCATTTCAAAGTTTTTTTTTTTAATTGAATTTACTAATTTACCCCTAACATTATTATTAATATTTGAAAAAACTACTTGAAATTACTAACTTACCCCTACATATATGATTACATCTTATATATACTATCATTATTATGAAATTTTAATGTAAACAAAATATGGCATAACTTTTTAACTGTAAGGAGTTACGAGACGTGTAAATTATGGACGGGAATGTTGGAACGAGGTGAACATATTAGCAAACTGCCAAAGGCAGTGTGTCCACCGTTTGTGGCCAAATTCCATCTCTAAAGCCTCCAAAATTCAAATTTCCCCTAATTTTACACATTTTTAAAAGTGTTGTAGGATATCAAAAACAAACTCTCAATAGTGTTTTTTTATGAAATTGTAAATTTAAGCGTTTTTTTGTATTCTTAATTTTCATTTCTATATAGTCACTTTCAATATTTGAGTGTTTCACTTTTTTGATCAAATTTTACGATTTTAATGTCTCATACATAAGTTTAGTATATAATTATACCCACGTAAATATTGTATTTGTAGTTAGTCACAACCCAACCCTCAATTTCACAAATCACAACTTGAACCTAGCCATTTTGAACGTGCAATCTAACAGCCGCAACCACAATTATATATATTGGGTATTTAGTTTTAACTCATTTTTAAAGAGTAAAGATCTGATTGTTTTCCTTTTAAGATAAACTATATCGTAGTGTATTGTCGTATAGATTTTAATTATGATTTACGTACTACATATCGAATGAACGTGAAACCTAATTTTGTCACGCTGCATCGCGCGGGCATTCTGCTAGTACTCACTTATTACTACATTTGTAAGGCTATTAGTTACATATCTTATATTGTATATTGTATATTTTCAACATTGATTCATTGTTAGTAGTTTTCATAATATAAAGTGTAAGTTTAAGTTCATTATTAACATACATATACGTATATACAATGTATATTTTATCAAATGTATTCGATAAAAATGCCAAAATGGATAAACCGAAAAATCAAACCAAAAAAATCGAAATCGAAAAAACCGAACGGTTATGGTTTTTGATTTTCCAAAAACCGAACTTACGGTCCGGTACCGAACCGACCCATGCACACCCCTAGATGACAAGCTTAGGAGAGCTTATATAAGCGTAAGGTATATTTTTTAGAAACTCAAGTTACAACTTTGTTTGTTACACAAAAATATTGGAGCTAATTGTTCAATCTACTCTTTTAGCAATTACGTAATAAATATTAATACAATCACCAACGTACTCATGTATTTTTAAAAAGGTTAAAATTCCGACAACCCAAAACATTTATGGAATACCCATCGTATTTCAATACATAAATTGTCATAGCTTGTAAATTTATAAAAACATTGACTTTTTGTAATTTCTCCTCAGGTTATATGTAGGCATGTAAGCGAACCGAACGTTTAGCGAATAATTTGCAAATTGTTCAGCGGGAAGTTCATTTATCTTCGTTCGTTTCATTATATGAACGAACACGAACATAGGTTTCGTTCGTTTATTTACGCTCATGAACGTTCGACAACATTTCGTGAACGTTCGATAAAATGTTCGTCTGTACATAATAGTTTAATTAATTAATACATATTTGTATATCTTATTTTAATCTCATAAATTCTAAATATAATAGGGTTAATAATGGTTTAATCCCTAAAGTTTCATTTTTTTTCCGTTTTAATCATTCAAGTTTTTTTTTAATGATTTAATCCTTCAAGTTTCAAAGTTTTGGTGGTTTAACCCTTTGAAGGGTAAAACCATTATTTTTTTAAAAGTTAGATGATTAAAATAGAACATTTTAAAAGGGCAAAATTATTATTATTATGAAAAATAAACTTTGGGGATTAAACCATCAAAATCATTATGAAATATAAACTTAAATGGTTAAACCACCAAAACTTTGAAACTTAGAGGATTAAATCATGAAAAAATAACTTGAGTGGTTAAAACGAAAAAAATAGTGAAACTTTGAGGATTAAATTATTATTAACCCAATATAATAGTATTTCATTTATATATCTGTACCTTTCACATTTCTCTCTCATATTGTCTCTACACTCTCCATTTAGATGTGCATGTGTGTGTGTGTGTGTGTATATATATATATATATATATATATATTAGTGTGAGTGTATGTGTTCGTTAGTGTTCGTTTTAGGTGTTGATATCGCTTAAATTATACATATTTTTCGGCGCGATATCATTTATTCATTTTATTGAACTTTTGGTACTTATTATAAAGAAAAATGGATATAGGTACTACTTGAGCAGAAGTGATGGAAAACAGATAAAAGGATGAAATTTTGGAGCTTAAAATGTAAAGCAGGAAACTGAGCTGAGTAGCTGAAGCTTCCCCGCCGTGGACACCCTATCCCAGCCGGGGATTAGGGTTTTCATTAATGACTAGATTTGGGTTAAGCAAAAAAACTGACGCGTGGCATTTTTATAGATCCCCGCCGGGGATCTGATTTATCCGCCGTGGATGGTGGCGGCTCAGACTCCACCCACTTCTGATAAAAGCCTCATTTCTCATTAAATGCACAATTAATTCCCATCCGTTTTTCTCACCTTCCCAACCAACTTGAGCTGCGATTTTTGGAACAGAAGCATCAACAAATCACGTGGAGAAATCTTATAAAATGCAACCAAATCTTTGAATTGAGAGGAGGACACAACAAGACACAACTAGAGGGGATGCTCTCGGGATTCATCTCGGGAGTTCTTCCCAATCACTCTAAAAACCATTTTCACCATTTTTAAAAAATAGAGGAAGTAGCAGGAGGATTAGCTAGTGGATTCTTGGTGTATTCTTTCATTCATGATTCTATTAATCATTTGGTAACAATCAAATTTCATTCAAGTATTGTATTTCTCTTTTAGCATTTTTATGATAATATTAATCATGTTTACTGAGATTTTCAATATTGTATGTTATTATTTTGATATTACAATGATAAGCTAGTTCTCTGTTATGCTTGCTTGGATTAAATGACTTATTGATTAGGGGTGTTATATTTTGAGTTTATTGTAAATAATTTATGTTCATCAGTAGATTTATATAAATGTGTTTGAATAATTTGTGAGACTTATTGGTAATGAAACTAGTGATTTAAGCCAACGTTTGCTGCTAGGATTAAGTTACTTATCAATTGTATGTCTATGTGCAAATGACCCAATGATTACCAACGTAGCTTTGGTATAAGTTAAACAAATGAACACAAATGTATAAGTTGATGAATGTGCCAATGTACTTCATTAGGATGAATTGTAGATTAATAAAATAAGCCGGTGTTTAATTGAGAACCTTGTGTATTTAAGCTTAATATAAATGTTTTAACTTGTTTAATGAGAAACTAAAGGATTTAGCGAATGTTTTCCATTTAGTAATTCATTATCAATTATTTGTCTATGAATGATTGAACAAATATTGCGAACGTAAGTTTGGAATAAGTTAGAATAATTAAGCTAAAATGTGCAAGTTGGTAAATTGGTTTATACTTGATTTCAATTAATGTTATGTTTATTTCATTGAGTGACATGTGTGGAATTTAGCATGACATTTACTAGGAGTGACAACTAGTAATTTGTATTTGATATGATTATGCTTAGTTTTACAAATTGACAACTTGTGATTCTTAGCATGCTTAATTTGGAATGACAACCGGTAAATAAATCATAGATAATCAAAGAATTGTGATCAAGGTAGTAACCATTTACTAGATTAAATCTTAGGGTAGTAAGTTAAAATTAGAATATGGTGATGGCGAACGTTAAGCCTAATCTAATTGAGATTTACATGATAAACTGGTTTTAACAAACACCCCGAAGTCATTAGTTAAGTTAGTCCAAGCAAGTATTCTTTGTATCTTTGATAAACCAACAATTTAAATCTGGCTCTTAAAAGCCCAATTGCCCTAGTTTAGATAAAAGTAGTTTTAAGCAACGTGACAACTCGGTCACACAAAACCCACATTTACTTTTCTGTACAAATTAATTGCACTTGAATCAAATTCTTAAACACACATTCCCTGTGTTCGAACCTGGATTTACCCAAAACTATACTACCACACGATAGGGTCCACTGCCCGGTTGTGTTTTGGTCTAGCTCGGTACTTTTTGGTTTACTTATCAACGATAAAATTTTATAACTAGATTTAACACATCAGGTGTTAACGAGCAAATTAAATGCATTATTTCGTTCGTGAACGTTCGGTTATGTTCGTGAACAAACAAGTTTTCTTAGTGAACGAGCATGAACAACAAATTACGTTCGCTTATCCGTTCATGTGCGTTCGATAAAACCATAATAAACGAACACAAACATGCTTTGTTCATGTTCGTTCAGTTCGTTTCTAGTTATATGAGAAAAAATTAGTATTTTATAATCACTATCTTTACAATATTAAGTAAAATTATCATATTTAATT
This sequence comes from Helichrysum umbraculigerum, assembly GCA_949592205.1. NCBI lineage: Eukaryota > Viridiplantae > Streptophyta > Magnoliopsida > Asterales > Asteraceae > Helichrysum > Helichrysum umbraculigerum. Next base: position 376,946,074 of record CATIUR010000001.1, on the reverse strand, counting down.
GATAGCTCTTTAAAAAACACTCATTATCCATTCCATGTAAGCATGAGTGTGGGATTAATCTAATGATGATGATTATGATGATGTGATTATAATTTGAGAGTAAGGTTCAAATGAGTATACCAATTTTGAGTGAGAATGAGGGAACCAACAGATTTCTGCCATGTGTCACTTTATTCTCTCTCCTTCACACTTTTAAAAATTAAATATCTCACAAACGGTAAGTCGAAAAATCATGAAAATTGCACCATAAAATTCAGCGTTTTCTCTTATTCGATTTGCCGTCCCTCAAGGTATACTTTTGACAACTTTTTTTTTTCTCATTTTTTGGTGGGTTTCACAAATTAGTAACACATGTGTTAGTGATTAGTTGTACATTTAATTTGTGGTTAAGGTTAGGGTTAGGTTTAGGGTTTAGTAGGGTTTAGGGTTTATAAGGGTTTAGAAGGGGTTCAAGGTTTAGGGTTTAGAAAGATTTAGGGTTTAGCGTTTTGTAAAACGTTTAGGGTTTAGGGTTTGGGGTTTAGGGGTTAGGGTTTAGGGTTTAGGGTTTGAGGTTTGGGGTTTCGCCCCGAAACCCCAAACCTCAAACCCTAAACCCTAAACCCCAAACCCTAAACCCTAAACGCAACACTTTAACACATGTGTTAGTAAATGTGAAACCCGCCAAAAAATTGAAAAAAAAAAAAAACTTTTCGAAAGTATGTCTTAAGGGACGGCAAATCGAAGAGGAGAAAACGACGAATTTAATGGTGCAATTTTCATAATTTTTTGATTTGTCGTTTGTGAGATAATTGATGTTGGGGGTAAATGGGTTTTGTACATGTGGAACATTCTCTTTGTACACATGACTTGATATCATTGGTTCCCTCATTCTCACACAAATTTCTATTCTCATTTGAACCCTACCCTGTAATTTGAATTTGAATATAAAATATAAAATTCATTATTCATAAAGTTGTAAAATCAGCCTTTTTTATTAAAGAATCAGCTTAGCCATCACCGTTTAATACAACTCAAAACCAATTTCGCGTACCCGACCCACCCACCGCTTTCTTTTATTCATCGCATCATCGATCTAGCTGAAACGAACCAACAAAAAATGGCTGATTCCAACAATAAATCCAAGATTGATAGCGCCAGGGAGTGGATTATTGAGCATAAGCTTCGCTCCGTTGGTAATTTTTCATTCCCCTTCTTATGTTTTATATATTCGTTAAATTGCATCGATAAATTTTTTGAAATTTTTATTGATTTTTGGTTGTGCATTAAATAAATTAATCAAGGTTGCTTATGGTTGAGTGGAATTGCTGGATCCATTGCTTACAATTGGTCTCAACCCGGTATGAAAACCAGCGTTAGGATCATTCACGCTAGGTATGTTTTGTTATCTGTTACTGCTACATTTATTAATTAGTTTATGTTCTTTTAATCCCTAATTGATGTTGAAATATTATTTGTAGCTGTAACAAATTGACCACCTTGTATAGATATAGAAGATTGTATATTTATGTGGATTAATTATGTACAAACAACCTTATTTTGATGCTAAATCAGATAGCCCTAATTTGAGCTCTCCCATTCCTAACTTGTTTTGTGTTTTATATAATGTGCGAAATAAACGGATGCATTTTGTGAGTTGTGAGTTTGAGATTTACTAGCTAAGACATTCCACGTTATTGTTCTTACACACGGAAAAAGATAAAGGCATTCATGATAATGTTTGATTTAAGAGTTAGTAGGAAGAATGCTCCTAACTCTGTTCATTATATATATATAAGGGACCAAGAATGGCTCTTAGTTTGATCATTTGAATAGACAGCGAATCACGATGTTTATCAAAGATGACATTGAGAGCAGCTTTAGCAAAGTGTTTATTTTCCAGCATGTGACTTTAGTTACTATTACTTATGAATGTGTTCATTTGGTTTGTGTTTTATCTAAAGCATGTCAATTACATTTTAAAAGCTAAAAGGGTAACCAGTATTATGTCTTGCTAGAAAGTCTCCCAATATACAATATGACCAATCTTAATTCGAACACGTTTTGACCCGTTGCCCATTCCGCCATCTTGCCTCCTCTACTAGTAAGAGAAAGTGAAACGGAGTGAGCTTTTTATTGGCCTTCCCGGAGCATACATCCTGTAAAGAAATCCAATAAACATTTTACATCGTACACTTTGCACTTTGCAGGAGGTGAAAACTTTTTGTTTCTAAAACTGTTATGCAGAAGAATATGCATATGATTGGTGTGAGGCTGATATTTAATGATTTTTGGATTTTGTAGGAATATTAAAATAATTTAGGGAAGACACTATTTATGGCACGATTAGCTTTGAAAGATTGATTTTCAAATATAAAATTATTAATATTTACCTGTAAGTCTCCAAAAATTGTAACCATTGGAACTTATTGCTTATATTATATGTACTTGTATTTCTTTAGTGGTCATATCTGACTATCTCTCTCTTGTTATAAACCACCCTTGGTACACTGATGTTGATATATAGACGCCACTACGCCAGAATGGTTCATTCTGTTTTGTAATTCAAATTACATGTTTAAATGCCATGATTTGTTTTTTAAACGGATTATTGACAATGATGGATTCTCCAGGTTAAATGATTAGTTACCCGGGGACCCTATCTGTTTAAATGAAAAAAATTATGGATCTCATGTGATCGCCTACCTAATGTTTGGATCTTTCCCAGTGTCCTTTCTTGTTGTCTGAATTTCCAAATAATTTTGAGGCTCCTCAAATAGATTCTATCCTAGCACACCATATAAATGGATTTTTGTACCAAGAAAACAAGAGCTTCTTGCAATGCCTGCTATATTTGATGTCATATATTTATATGTTTTGTCCGTTTTATATAAGTCCAACATGTGTCAATGTTACTAAATACGTAGTAGAAAATAATTGTTGGCACATTTCATTGAAGCCCAAAGTTTTCGTTTTCCAAGCATGGAGATCATTGAACAATAAATTTCACGGGTATCAGCTTTTTTTGATTAGTCCTGCAAGTCTACGAGTATCAGTTTTTCATAATAATTGTGGAAATTAGATTGGGTTTTTGCCACTTCATGGCTTATGGAATTTATATTTTATAATTTATATTTTTTTCTGAAAATTGTTTTGAGTTCTAAAAATTTGAATTTTAACTTTGTGTATTATTTTCTTGATGGCAAAGGATGAACGTAGGAAAATTACACTCTATTTATATCGAGCCTTTAGTCTACTGTTGTCACAATATTATTAGCCCCCGTGTAGAAAAAGAGTATGTTGTATGTACTATCTACATGGGCGCAACTCAACATGCTTTTGTAGTTACAAAAATATTAGCTTTCTTGGGGTATCAACAGGGACATTGATTCCTTAAATTAAGATGTGAAAAATAACATTGGAAGTAGGGGATGGGGATCTTAGCATACAACTACTGTTGAAGTTGGATCTCTCACTTTTATGGCTCCTATGTCTAACATCGAAATTAGAGGTGGCAATTTCAAGCTATTTAACCCTAAAAGGGTCGATTTGGGTTGTATACTTGTATGTTATGTCCAACAGATCAAAATGATATCTTTGGAACCTTGGGTCAAACAGGTTGAACATGGTAAATGGATTGAAACTTGGCCGGTTGTAATATCCTATTCGAATATATAGTTATCCAATAGGTGGATGAAGTTTTTTCGGCTGGTCAATGAAACCCACTGGCCTGTTATGACTCTTATGACTTATTGGAAATTCAGTCAATTTTATGACCTGATACCTAAACCACCCATTTTGCTACTTGTAACTGAAATTGGATGCTATAAAGCTGCTTGTTCTGTTCCTTCCTTCCAAATATGTTTTCTGTAATTATATTCTTGGGCATGTTATATTCGTAAACACTAATGTACCCTCTTAGTAATATGCATCATACTAGCTAACTTCTCGTAACCACCTGTGGTGATTTAGGTTGCATGCACAGGCTCTCACGCTGGCTGCATTAGCTGGAGCTGCAGTGGTTGAGTACTATGATCATAAAACAGGAGCAAAGTCAGAACGATATGCCAAGTTCCTTGATCCCAACCCTCACAAAGATTAAATACTAGCTTGAGTCTGTTATAATACGCGACAAATTTATCTTAAAAATGTTACTATCCGTTATGCATAATGCTAGTTTGCGTTTCGCTTCCTGGTAGCTTAGTGTTATCAAAGCTGCAAATCTTGCACATGGAATTTTGGTTCAGGAATTGCCTTACTTCTATGGTGGATATTGTATATTCCTTTTGCTTTCTTATGATTACAATATTTGCCTTGATGTTAATATGTTCTTTACTTTATTATGGCTACAACTATAATGCAAATCTTGAAAGCAAAGATTCAAAGGTGGGTTAGTCATGTAACCTTTTTATTCTTATATCTTTAAACAAGTTTAAAATCTTACTACTCATATAACATTTTTTATCCTTTCCTTCAAGTCATGGTAGACAACACCATTTATATGTATTATAATTCAAAGGGCAGATGGTCCGTTTTAGAGCCTTTTAAGCTTGATCCTATTCATGTTATGAAGTGTTATTGCTGGAATGTTATATAATAGACGCAAATCATAACTCTCTCTCATTTAGTTACAGAAAAATATCTATATTTTTCTTTAATATCTTCAATATTTTTTTTTCTTTTATGTTTTTCTAGAGTTTTACGTTCCTTAAAAACTAGTAGAAATTTAGAAAACGCGTTTAAATGTAAGGGTGAAGTTTTCATTTTTCGAAATAGGAAATGTACTAACCATAAATTGTTTTTTCTTTGAGGCTTTTTCCAGAAACCCCTAATTTGAACACATTATCTAATTTTTCAGTTTTCTTATAAAATTTTTAATATAAGTGAACAAGTTTTTCGTAACTAAACACATATAAAGTCGAGTTTCCACGTTCCTAATTCATTTAAAACACATTAATAGGGGTCAAGGTGCGGATCATGAGACATAAAACTCTTGTAGACTTTGTTTGACTTTTGGGTGTGAATTTAATATGCTCTAGTTGGCTAGTTGCATAGTAATTTAGTCTAAAAAAGGATGCTTGATTATCAACTACTAGTAGAGAACCGAGATTATAAAATTGTATAAAAATATATTGCTTGATTTTTGATTAGAGTGAATACAAATGTCATGAATGGTGTTATTGGCATTTATAGGTAGGTCTTAAAGATAGCTTTTATCATACTCTTGTGCATAATAATTCGTTTAGTTTAAAATGTTTTTATTTATGTTTATCCAAAAAAAAAATACATAAAATGGAAATAACTTTTAGTGACCCATCACTTAATTAATGATAGTTAACCATTTAAAGTAGGGTAAAGTATCTGGAAATGCAACTAACTTGTACCAAATCTCTATTGTGTGTACCCAACTTACGTATGCTATTTTTAATGCAACCAACTTTCAAAAAATGTCTATTGTGTGTAACTTGATGACGTGGCGAGCTCATGTCACTCTATCCTAAGCCACGTGGCACGCTCTGAGCTCGCCACGTCATCAAGTTACACACAATAGACATTTTTTGAAAGTTGGTTGCATTAAAAATAGCATACGTAAGTTGGGTACACACAATAGAGATTTGGTACAAGTTAGTTGCATTTCCAGATACTTTACCCTTTAAAGTATACGTATGACAAGACTTATGAAAAGCATTAAAAAAAACTTTATCTAAATAATAAAGTTACAATAAATAATAAATATACATTTATAAAAGAGTAAATTACATTGCCCGTCCCTGTGGTTTACACGTTATTACAAAGCCAGTCCCCGGGTCGGGTATTCCTCGGAGCTAGTCCCTTGACCCGGAAATTTGTTTCACTCCCAGTCCCTACGTCAAACGGACGTTAAATACGCTTGTTATCTCATCCCACGTGACTTGCACATGGCCGCCTAATTACATTGCCCGTCCCTGTGGTTGTTCGTATATTACGGTCCCAGTCCTCGGGTCGGGTATTGTGCGGACAACCACAGGGACGGACAATGTAATTTACGGGCAACCACAGGGACGTGCAATGTAATTTACGGACAACCACAGGGACGGGCAATGTAATTTACTCGGCCATGTGCAAGTCACGTGAGATGAGATAACAAGCATATTTAACGCCCGTTTGAAGTAGGGACCGCGAGTGAAACAAATTTCCGGGTCAAGGGACTGGCTCCGAGGAATACCCGACCCGAGGACTGGCTTTGTAATAACGTGCAAACCACAGGGACGGGCAATGTAATTTACTCTTTATAAAAAGAAAATATAAAATTCATTGAATATACACCTTTGTGTCAAATAATAATGTCCTTTTCAATCTTAAGATATATATGCTGAAATACTCGGACCCATGAAGTGACTTGTGAATCAAACTCATTGGCGATTTGCTTAGATGGTAGTCCGACAATTGATCCAATTAGAATAAGAGAATTTTTATAATCGAGCTTTCTGCTTACTGTTAATGAAGAATGAACATGGATATTTTTTGCATGTCTTCATTTTCATAACCAATTAAACTACACGTTGAAGGCTTTGTAGTGACACATATCATACAATTCTTAAGCAACGAAAACTCTTGAGCTTATTTAGGGTGTGTTTGTTTTGAGGGTTTAAGGGGTGGGAATGAGAACGAGTATGGGTATGAGATTGATATCAATTGAAAATGTTTGGTTGCTAGTTTAGAAATAAAAAATGAAAATCAAACCCATAGATAAATTCATACATATCATAAGTTATAGGTTTTCTTGTTCGTTATCATTCTCATGCTAGCCATCTATATATCTCCTAATTTTAACCCGCACCCAATTCAACAAAATTTCTTTAGTATATATTTCTTTAAAATACGACAAGAGAAAAATTAAAGGAACAAAATGAAACAAATTTGATAGTTAAAGGTCCTTTCATGACAATTAGGGGAAGTAAAAAAAAAAGGTAAACGGGGGATCCGGGGTTGTACGTAACGTGTAATATCATCTCATCTTAAATCTGTGTCACGTCACACTTTCCGTAAATCCTGACCGTCCAAATTTATTATTACAACTAACAGCGGTAAAATTATCTGGTATGAACCAAATCCAACGGCTGTAAAACAATCCAGATGAGAGAGAAAATAATAAAGCTTCAGTTTCATTTCATTACACACACAAATCCTCTAAAATCATATCATTTTCATTTTTATTTATTTAAATTTTCTCATGTCTCTTACAATCAGCACCTTCAATTGTTAAATTTCAGCTTCAACAACTTTGAAACCCTAACATCTGCAAACTATAATCGGTTCCGATATCCGTTTTTCATCAATTAATTTGATACATATATAGATATAGATATTTATCTATATCTATATATATAGAACGCAGAAATTGGGGATTTGTGATTACCGTAAGGTGATTGTTGCCAAATTAAGGTATTTAAGGAGAATTTGGGTGTGGAGGAAGGTTTAATTGTAAATTCATATAATAATTGAATAAATTAGGGCTAGCTTAATTGTGTTTTGGAGGATATATGGGGTTAGAAGATGCAGATCTTGTAGATGATGGAGGTAAAGCTGCTGTTTCGGTTTCGTGTTCAATTTGTCTTGAGGTTGTGACCGACAACGGAGATCGGTCGTGGGCAAAGCTTCAATGTGGTCATGAATTTCATCTAGGTTAGTATATTGTTTTGTAATTGGTGATTGATTACTTAATTGATTTGAATTGATCGTAATTTGGAATATGATGTGTAGGAGTTAGTTGCCTGTTTGTGAATTTAACTTCTTGGTGGTTATTTTAGACTTTTAGAGCTTGGATTATAGGTGTATTGCTGTTAGTGATTGAATTGTTAAAGGTGTTATGGTGAGTTAATTTGCAGATATGTTCAATTTGTATCGAGTACTTGGAAATCAGGTGATCTTGAGCAAAGTTTCCGTTTTTAAACTGAATATGTATGTGGAGCCGTGGAGGCTATGTTGTAAGTCAAGTATTGCTTTTTTGCAGCTGTTTTCACTAAATCCTTATTTATTACATAATATATAAAGTATGAAGCAAGTCCGCTTGGTCAAGGATATGTGTTGGGTATAATGGTCTATGCCAGATCTTGTTTCAGTTTGTTGTGATACACATCTTCTGAGATCATTTGTTCTTTGCACGTCCAAGATCATTCCATGTTTGTTATTACCATGGGAAATTCTCAATGGCAAGAGTTGATATTTTGATGGTAATTGTGTATCATCCTCGTAAGTTCTTATCTTTGCTACCGAGGTTGATTCATCAGTAAAAATACGTTCTTTCCTCTAGTTCATCAGTTTGAACAACGTCAAGTTAAATTTCTATTGCTAAGTTCATTGAGTTTTTATTCGTCTGATATGTTCTTTATATTATGGTGAATAATGAAAAGCATAACATGCCTGTTGTTGTTGCAGAAGGCCTATTTATTGAAAGTTAGTATATACCTTCATGTATGACTGTATGAGTTTGGTGGGAATCACAAAACCACAGTTAAATATTTGCTGTAATTGATGTGAAGTTAAGGGTTTAAAATCGGAAAATTTGAGCATAAATCTATTGGATACATGGTGCATATGAAGGTTTAGAATGAATTTCTATACAGATCTGAAGTGTAGAGTTGTAGACGTAACTAATATGTTTTGCATGTGGGGCTAATCACGGAAGCTTGAAATATAGTTTCAATGTGATACGGTGATAGCAAGTATAATAATTTTATTCCGAATATAACTGATCAATAGTCTGCTTGTATTTTCTAAAGAGGAAAGTTTGGCAAACAGACTTTGATATAGGGATATCAGAAGTTAACATATCCTATAGGCAGGTGCAGGGTGTTGTTAATGATTTTACATCATGATTCATGAATGGATTATCTGTTTCTTAATTTGTGTAAGGTGGTAATTGGTATATTGAAGAATTCAGATGGTGTAAGTAGATAAACTATTGATAGTTTGGTTAGAATGAGGGTTTCCTTGGGGTTTAATCATCATATCTGTTAATTGCATTAGCTCATCAATTGTGTTATATATTCAGGGTCTTTGTAGCATGCACATCCAGAAAATTTTCCCAACGTAGTAGTATAGTGTCATAACTAAGTTAACCAAAAGCCAACGTAGTTACCAGCACCAAAAGGTTTGGGTTTTCTACTTAGGGAAATAAAATGGTTTCTTATAAGTTTTATATCGCTGCTTATGTACTTCTGCTTTCTCGATGTTCATTATAAAGAATGATTATTTATCAATTATGTAAAGATGAGAAATAAAACTTCTGATACAGATTCTTAAATACAATATATATATGGGTTTTTTGCCGAAAAAGGAACAACTTATTCTCGTTTTCGTGTTTTGGGGTATCAAATATTCTTAACTTTTTAAAATGAACAACTTATTTTAAAATTAGGATTAAAGGGTATATGGCTAAAAAGTTCGGAATATTTGATACACGAAAACACGCTAATGTCAGTGATTCGGTAAATATGACATAGATCGGAGAATGGTTAAATGCTTCTTTGGGAAAAACGAGAATTATTGACTCATTAATCTTCGACAAATGGTTAAAAATTCCGAACTTTTTGGTCATATACCCTTTAATCCTAATTTTAAAATAAGTTATTCATTTTAAAAAGTTAAGAATATTTGATACCCCAAAACACAAAAACGAGAATAAGTTGTTCCTTTTTCGGCAAAAAACCCTATATATATATATATATATATATATATATATATATATATATATATATATATATATATAATTGAATCATTAAACATGTTAAAATCTCTATAAATTAAAAGTTCTCGCAGTTCTGTACCTTTTTGTGGTTCTCAATTGAACTTTTGGCTATATATATAATATTATATTATATTATATTGCAGTTACTCAAGAAAAACAAGTGTAGTGATTCCTTTTTTAGTAAGTTCTATTTAACAGTTATAGTTGCTAACAAACTGTCTACATCTACCTCCCCCATACCCCACCTTTGGTGGGATTGGGTAGTGTTAGTGCTAGTGTTAGTGTTAGTGTTAGTGTTAGTGTAGTTGCTAACAAACTGGTTAAGGATGCTCAAATCCTAGGTGACAACATAAGCTGTGGTAACTAACTGGAGCTGTGAGGTCAGGTTACTGACTAGGGCACTAAACAGATTCTTAAGCTAGCCCCAACGCTTAAGTTTGGAATTGTTTGTTTGTCCTATTAACAAAGATATTGTTATTAGGGGTTTCTGCAACATGCTTGTTATAACTTTGTAGAAGGGGTAGAATTCATATCTGTTTTTTTTCCTTGGGTTGGCTGCAGATTGCATTGGTTCTGCATTTAATGCAAAGGGTGTGATGCAATGCCCCAACTGCAGGAAAATTGAGAAAGGTCAGTGGCTTTATGCGAATGGTTGCCGATCCTATCCTGAGTTCAGCGTGGATGACTGGGCACATGATGAAGATCTCTACGATTTAAGCTATTCTGAAGCGGTATGATGCAAAAAAGAGTTATGTATATATGTTGGCATCTGTTTTCAACAATTCTATATTTGCATGTCTAAGATATCCTGCCAGTCATAAATATAGCAGTCATAAATATACTAAAAAGTGTTAAACAAAGCAAGGCAATCAAGACCCATACTATCACTTTATCACCTAAGCAATGGTTAAATGGAAGCATGTGTGGTTCGTTGAATACATTGATTATAATTTTATAGATTATGTATATGTAGGGCACTTATAATTTCCATATGTTACCTTATCAGTAACTGTTATACAATTTCTTTGATATATAACACTCTTCGTGATTTTAAGCAAAAAAAAAATTATTCTGGTAATGAATAATTGCATTACTTTTGCATGTGCAATCCTTTTGGAATTTAACAGTTAATTGGTATTATGAAATCTTTGATATTGGAAAGATGTATGCGGTTGTGCTACTCATTTGTTAGGATTACTCAGATGTGTAGTTGAATACTGCCCTTTATCTCTTATCGCCTACCTTCATACATATTAAGCTTAATGCTTTTCTTGATTTGCCACAGCTGTCGCAATCCTCACTAACCCTTTATATTATATTTTTAACAGTCGATGTGGTGCCCCTTTGGTGGATTTACTCGGCTTTCAGCTTCTTTTGAGTAAGCATATTTACCCCCTATCTATCACATCTGTTGTGTATACTATCTCAATCTGCCTTCTAAAACTTGAAGTAAAAAAAGATTCTTGTGCATTTGTATGAAAAAAGAATCTTGACATGTAAGACTTGTGATCTTGTTGACAAAAGACATTTTTTTTCTTTTCCTGATAGTATTGTTTCTCTATAATAAAACATGATGGAAATCCAAAAAAATATATGGTTTGCTAGGTTTGACTTCAACCTCATAAAGTCATATAGTGAATGCTTGTTACTTTAAACTAGTTTTGTAAACAATCTAAACATCAAAATCAAGTTTTCAAGTTATCAAGGTATTAAAAAATTCCCTAAAATGATTTTGGTTTCCTGAAGAGTATTAATGTTAGCTAAACGCTGTTCTCTGCAGTTTTTACTCCTTAAAAATGTAGGTTTGGAATCAGAATATAGAGTTGCCAACCGTGGCTGCTATAGTTCGTGAATATAACTTGGTGTCTTAGTATCATTTAGATTTGGATTGGATGAGTAATGTTAAGGCTATTCTATTGCATTTATATTATTAACTAAATAAATAGTCAAAAAGTGTCGCTCCTTCATGATTTCCGTTACAAGGGACTATTCTTCTACATGATGACTATGCAGTTTTGGAGTAATTTGTCGATATGAGCGTTTACAGAAAGCAATCATGCGGCACGTTTTTTGTGTGTGTGTTTTTTTTTTTTATTAAGATTGTGTACTGAAATAAAAAGTGATAGGATCTATCTGTCTGCAACATGATGCTTTGATGACAGTCTAGGTTTTTAAAGCCAATTTCAGTGCAACGTCAAATCTGTTTTTAAAACGTGTTTATGACCCCAAATCTGTTTCTTTGACTTGGGTACTCCTCGATTGATTGGAAATTTTGTTACAATAAGTTCATGCTTTTTATGTGTCCTTAGTTCATAGATATTTGCTATCTTATGCTTCTTATCATACACATTTACGCAACACTGACTGCTTTTTATTTCCAATTTTTTTCTTCCATTTGCAGTGAAGGGGAGTTTCCAACCACTGCATGTAAGATTTTATTCTGTTTATCCCTTTTCAATCTCAAGTTTCTCCGGATTTGATTTGAAGTGGACACTTTTTCATTTTTTCCATTTCCTGTTTATTTAATTTGTGTAGATCATGATCTTCTTGGACAACATGCAATCTTTACTGAACATACAGCTGTAACATCTGCTACACACCTGTGTCCATATATTGCTTATGTTCAACCAGTTCACCCCTCATCGTCATCCTCAACTTCCAGTGCAAGTGTTGCTGATGGTCCAACGTACAATAATCAATGGAGCAGCCAATCAGCATCCAGTGACATGCCAAACTCTTATGGTTTACCCACCATGGATGTCCGTTATCACACCCTTTTTCCAGCTTCAGGAAGCCGTGCTGAGCAAGCCTCAATGGCATCTATCATGCCTCGAAGGCCTAATGCTGATATCCCAAGATCAGGCTCTTATGTGCATCCATTTGTTGTTGGCCAAAGGTAAAGCACCTTACTTGGCTGTTTTTGCAAAAAAAAATATATTTTCATGTTTTACTTTTGTTCGCATCAACGTGTTTGCCTTAACCCAACCTGACCTGTTCCGTTTTGTCATATGCTAAAAAGTGAGCCGATTCTACCCAAACCCGTTGACCAGTTACGCAAGTTGAATTTCAGTGAAACTCGGCTCATTCTGTATTAAAAGGTTTAAGCGGAATCCAACATTCAGATTTTTTTCATTAAGATACGTACATATATGATAGAAATTGTTTCAACTAAAAACTCCATGACTTAACAAGACTAAACAACTCAAACTTTTGTATATTTGTGTTGGATCCACAACAATCATATAAATTTTAAAGATTGGGATATACTGTTAGGTCTATCAATCTGTCCAAGCCACTTTCCTGCATGCATACATGCTATCTCTTATAATTAGTTTTATGGAACCAAATGCTTACTCAGGTAGCCTGTAAATTAGTTAAATTAAATATGATTACCAAGTTTATGCTTGTTTGGTGGAAAAGCATGGCCACCCAAGGAAATGTAAAATCTACCAAGTGAATCCGACCCATCTTGACAAATGGTCTGTTTTGACCAGTTACCCAACCTGATCCAGCCCATCATCTGTGTTACCACTTCTAGCTTGCATGCATGGTGAAGGCAGGAGGCTTCTCAAAGATCTTTCATAGTTAATTATGTACATTTTTCGGGTGTTCTCCCTATATATGGTGACGTTTTGTGTACTTTGTGCAGTTCTACAGCTAGAGCTCCCACCTCGCTTGGCTCTTCAATGGTTCACCCTCATCCTGGAAGTGCTGCACGAGCACGTGAGCGGAATCAAGCCCTTCAGGCCTATTTTCAGCAACCTAGCAATTTACCGGGCTTGCGCACCCCTATGGTATCTGGATCACGGAGATCTAACACTCAGGCCCAAATGGGTCCTGTGGGGTCACCAACAGAGGTGTTTCGTAGTGCTGGTGGTGGCGTCTATGTCCGGCACCCTACATCAGGTTCGTCAACTGCTAGAAGTGGGTTTCAGGAAGCAGAAAGCTCAATGCCAAATCCATTCCACCATACATGGGAAAGAGATCCACACTCAGGGCCAGGGTGGGGTTTTCATCAGGGCCAGGGTGGTGGTGGCTCTGGTGCCATGTTTCGACAGAGGCATGGTTCAGAAAGGACCCCGTCTCAAGGTCATTATCGGTCTTAAGTTTATTTCGGCTGCTGTTTCATGAACAAATTTATGATGAGAAACTTGTTTGGTGAAGTCTTTAAGCATGTAAGTGTTGACAAACAGTTGGAGGCTTTGCTTCTGGGGTTTGCAAAGGCTTGATACTGTTGAATGGCCTTGAAATGAGTCCATGTTGCGTTGTTGATTGGGTTGTGTGATGGACGTATTCGGCTTCCTTCATTGTCTTGGAGATATAAAATAACCTTATTTGTGTTGAAAGACATACAACTTTGCCAAAAATTTGTAAACTCGTATCGCTTTACAATGTATGATTTGGGGCTGGGTACGGACTAAATATTTGGTTATCGCCTTCTCTCCCTATAAAGTTGATGGATAATTATTGAATAAATTGTCACGAACAATTATTTCCGAACTTAATGTTTTAACTGGAATCTAGTGTTTAGCAAATCATTATTAACAATCTCATCTCATTTAGTGTTGACCAAATTGACACCTATATTGAACCTATACGTTAAGAAAATCTGAATACCACGTTGCCCCACTTGATCATGGGTCACCATGATGTAAGCTGCAGACCACATTTGATTAAGAAAAATGACAAATGCAAGCACATTTTGATGCATGCATCAAATCTCATTGATTGTAACATGTGCATTACTAGTATTATATTATATATTATTATATATTATATACTAGTATCATTGATTGTAACATGCATCAAAATACTCCCTCCGTCCCGTTTTTATTGTCCTGTTTTGACTTTTTAAGTCTTTCTTATTCAACTTTGACCTTAAATATTTTTATTTGTGTTATATAACACTTGATGCAAAATATATGAATGGATTGAGTTTTAAATGTAATTTCATTGGGTATCATTTTCATCGTATTATATAACACAAACAAAAATATTTAATGTCAAAGTTGAAAAAGAAAGACTTCAAAAGTCAAAACATGACAATAAAAACGGGACGGAGGGGAGTATGTGGTATATTTATATGAAGGATCGGCTAAAACACGTAACGAGTGAAGACCATGACCATGACAATGCTTGATCTGATCGGCCCACAAAAGCATGAACCACAAGTCAAAGATCATTGGCTGGTAATGCACGGTCTGGTCAGAAAACAGACCGTTATGGCTATAGGTCTCCAGCGTCTAGAAGTATCTCAAACATTATAGGAGTATATACCATGACTACTAACGTATGCTCTTAATTTCTCCGGTAGAGCCGTAGAGCCATCATGAATGCCCATGTCATGATTAGAATAATGATAAATTTGCTTAGCCTACTTACCTCCAACTTTCTTCATTAAAATACATAAGCTGTCGGTTTTGCAGTTAAAGGGCTTAAAGCTAGCATGTGGCTTGTGGGCTTAAATTACTTGAGGCAACAAAAATTTATTCAACAAGGTTTTCCATATGCCCCTCGCGTTGCGACTTGCGACTTGCGAGGGAGGATATATATTTAAAAACAAACAAATCGTTAATTGGTAGTATGTAGTTGTTAAAATTTAACTCTAATTTCAATTTTACACACCTTTCTTATGTTTTATCAATCCATATATTACCGTATCATATACTTTTTAGCCATATAAGCTATTTGTGACTATGTGAATTTCTTCAAGGTATGAAAAGTAATTTATTCAAAATAGTAGAAGGTTAACAAATATTCCAATCATATAATTATAGAAAAAGAAATGATAAGAGTTTGTTTGTAGGTTATTCCTTTATATAATTACTTATTTATTATTGAAGCAACTAACTATATAAATTGAAAGGTATCTTACTATCTTTTATAATAAAATAAGATATTTTTAGTTTTTCTATTGCATTTGATATTGTTTGATTCTAGAGGAGGAAAAAAATTAATTCAACATATAGTGACACTCTATCATAAAATCTTAGTCAATGAAAAATCAATAATATTTTATCCAAAATATCATGAGAAAATCCTTATTTACCTTTTCAATTGATATAAAGGGTAATGTATGTATTGTATGATGTATGATATGATACAACTCCTAAAGCTATATATTTTTCTAGGTTTAATCAAAGTATCCATATTATTAGTTGGGAAACTATAAACATTTCTTTTTTCTATTTGTAAGGATTAGTCAATTTTGGAGTTTTATATGTCTTTTGTAACAACTTAATTTTATAAACTTTCATGATTTAGACATTCTAATATCTAATTAATATGCTTATAGCTCAATGCTAAGACTTAATAGTTTGTATTATTATTATTTTTAAATAAATTCAATTATATATATGTTAATATTAAGTTCCTATTCTACTTCACATGTAACTATTTTCAAATGTATGTTTACTTTTACTAAAATATAATATAATCATAATAATAAGAAATCGAAAAATGATTGTTAGGACTAAACTAGTAGGTCTAAATATAGACCTAAAACTTTAATTGGTGGAGGTGAAAAAAAGATTGGTTGAGATTAAGAGAGTAAAAAAATTCAACCAATCAGAATATTGGGTCAAGTTTAAACCTACGTAAGTAGTCTTGTTTAACATTACTCTAAGAAATCGTTATAGAACATGTTATCTTATATGGAAGAAAGAATGAATTCATATGGGTTTAAGTTTTAAATATTAGAGCTCTTCAATGTGTTCCTCAAATGTACTTTTTTACATTATAATAGTGCAAATGTGCAAAAAATGCACTCCAATGTTAGCACTAAACATTACACTATTTTAGTGCAATCAAAAGTCAAAACCAAAATGCACTATATTTAGTGTAGTACTAAACGTAGCACTAAACACTATTCACATTAAATAATAATATTTATAATAACTAAAATGTATTAATATCATGTATAAATTATACATTTGCAATTAATATTAGTAAGATTAATAAATATAATGTTTGTTAACATATTTATCAAAGAAATTTCATAATTTTTATAAAACTTTCATTTATAATATTGAAATTTATAAATATAATAAATGTTATAATATCTTTTATGATATTAAAATAGTTATATAAAAGTGTTAATGTTGTATTGCTGAATTGTGTATTTTAAATCAATTTAAAAAGATTTATTGTTAAGATTTAGTGCAATACATTGGAGCAACTTATTTTTATTGTAAAGGTTGCATATTATAAAAGGGTTTGGAAGACTTAATTCTTGTGATATTCCCTAATTTATGTCTGCCGATAACCTGAATAGTTGTTTATATCAATGCAACGCCTCCCCACCTCAATAGTATCAGGATGGTGATAAATACAACAAACAACTTGATTTATACACCATATTTTATGCATTCAGATGTAAAACTGTACAACACTGCAATGCATGTTTTTGTTGTATGAATAAAAAAAATGTTATAAATATCAACACCCATAGTATTATGGTGAGGTCTTAGTAACACATGAAAATATAACTCTTACATATCAATAGGAGAATAGATGAAAATAGCTTTTAGTGTGATATACTTTATAGAGATGATAACGGGTCGGGTTCGGACGAGTTTTTGTGTATCTGTATTCATATCCCTTTAGAATATTCGTACTCATACCCGGCTCAATGCACGCTGGGTACTCAATTAGTATTACTCATCGGTTTTTCAGGTTTATCCTTAGGTTTCGGTTATCCCCATGTATGAAATTTTGGCTAAACAAAAAAGCGTTTGGGGTTTCTAAAATATGATGAAAATTTCAAACACGGCAAAAAAAAAAAAAAAACAAACGAAACCAAAATACTATAAACCATAGTATATTCAAGATTTCAAATATTAAAACTAACAAACTATATTAACGAATTCAAAGTTTAGACAACGTTCAAGATAACGAACAATTTTGTAACACCTGCATAATTAGGATAATTAATTATGCCTAATTGTTTGTAACTAGTTGTAATTAGTATGTAATAGGACTAATTACAGGCTCTATTTGCATATATATATAAGGTGATTCATATATATGTGTGTGTACTTACGCGATTTGGATAAATCGTGCGAATTAACCGGACGGAGTCCGACACAGTTTACTTGGACGTTGGTGACAGAAATTTACTTAAATAATGAGAACGTATTTTGTTATATAAAATACGCAACCGAACGAGCATTATTTATATATTATCGCGACGACATTTTAACTAACGCAACAAAACGTAATAAACACGACTTAATAATTAAAATATTGCGACAAATGTTTTACTATTAATTTCAAAGTATTTTTATTTAAATACTTTAGTTATATTTTAAAAATATAAACGTTTGGTTCAATATTAAAAACTAGTGATTAAACGATTAGGACACGGAGTCAACACTGTGTTTTGGGGAGTATTTCCCCCTCCTTCCTTGGTGGATCAGCCAAACCCCACCCCCACACCCACCTTTCTCCTTCATTTTCATTATCACAAAAACACACACAAACCAAACTCTCTCAACCTCAATTCACACCAAATTTTCGGAATCAAATCCCGACCACGAAAATTACATATTCGGAATCACCATCACGAGTGGAGCAAGAATATCAAGACCGTCTTCACCAATTCATCCTCCATTTAGCTCGATTTGCAAAAGTAAGAAATTCCTAAAATCTTAGATCTATTCGATTTGGTGTAATGTTTTGATGTTTTGATGTGTACACAACTTAGATATAACCTAATACATGAAGAATACACGATTTTATAGCTCAAAAATGGGTTAGATTTGCGTTTTTGGTCAAAAATTCTTGAAACCCGAAAGTTTCTGGGCTGGTGTTCATACATGCGACACAAGCCTTGTGTCGCATGCTGTGTCGCATAAACCCGTTTGTGTAACATCCTCGAAATGGACCTAGTTGTGTTATATTATTTCTTGATTTAAATTAGTATTCAAATGTGTTTGGAAATAATATTGTTTGAAATAGTTGAAATAATTGGAATATGAGCCGAATATTCCAATGTGATAAGTGAATTATTAATTGTTGTAAATTAATATAGTTGACGGTAAAATAAAATGTTTGGACTCGCAAATGATTTTCGGGTTCCAGGCAATAGATTGAGATGGAGTATTAAATTATACCCGTATAATAGAAGGTCGGTTGAGGAACCGACTTAAGTTTCTATTTATATAACTTTCCTTTTTTAGGAAGTTATTCATTTTTATTTCAAAACTCACAGAAACTCTCTGAAAACCTCCAAATCAATCTAGAAATCGAATCAGGAAGTTGTGATTCTCGTGAAACTTCCTAATCATCAGATTACCATCGTTAGATTCTTCAATCAGTAAGTATTCTTGAGTATTTAAGAATTTGATTTTGATTGAAATTTGGGATAATTGATGATTTGAGAGAATTGGATGTTAGAAACTTGTTATAACTGTTACATGATGTTTGTATGAAGTTATTTGAGGTTTAAAACCCTTAGAAATTGAGTTTTAAGTGATTTTAGTGATTTGGGCTCGAGTTAGGGTTTGGACAGTCGCAGGTCTGCTGGAACGATGGTGGAAGCCGGCGGCTTCGTTATGAAGCCGGCGGCTTGTTCTTTGTGGTGTGAAGCCGGCGGCTTCGTAGGTCAAGCCGGCGGCTAGTGGTGATTGATAAGAAGCCGGCGGCTTCTTTAGGCAAGCCGGTGGCTTGTGATGTTTTGTAGGAACCCGGCGGGTATAAACCCGACCCGGCGGCTTGGTAGGCTGTAATCACATTTCTTGTTTGATTGTTAATAGTAATGTGATCAATAGTTAATACAAGTTGATATATGATAATAATTATATTGTAAATCATTAGTGTATAATTAGGAACTAGTAATCTTGATGTGGATTATGTTAAGTTCTTAATATTATTGATTGATATAAGTTAAGTATTGATGACCTGGGTTACTAACTTATATTTGATTTGCTGATTCTCAGATGTGGAGAAGGCTCAGTGATATAAGACTACTGAGTGGAGGCCTGAGGTAGTCGGTGAGTGGATCTGTAACCTCAGTGTGATTTAGTTGTAATGATTGATTTACAACAAGTAATTTATAGTATTACTTTTATATGATGCATCTGTTGATATATATTTTGCCATGTTAGTTTGGTGATATGCTTACTTGGCTGTTTGAGCTAGTATGTAAGATTCTGAGGTCAACTTGAATTGACAGTTGGACTTGGTTGTTATTGTAGATGACAGGAGATCTTGAAACTTGAAATGTTGGTTTAGAGATCTAGGTCGTGTGTGATTAACAACTGGTTACCGGTAATTCTGTATAGGCCAATACAGATGATTGATAAGGGTTCCCTGAGTACCAAACCGGTATTAGGGTATCTCAGGAGCCACCGGTCCTCATGACGATTGATAATGCTTGATTGGTGTAGCTTGACATTGATTGGATGTCGAGTGATTGATTGATTTTCTGTTTATTGTTATTTGATGTAAACGGATTGTTATGCTGAGTTGGACTGTTGTTATTGGTTCACTCACTTAGCGTTGTGCTAACCCTCCCACAGTTCTTCCTGCAGGTTGAAATAGATGGGACATATTAGGCAGGGCAGGAAGTTGTTGGACTGGATGGAATGTTTGACAGACGGTTACTCTGATGTAAATTTTATAACTGTAAAAAGTGTTTTGAATTATATAACACCAAGTTTGTTGAAATGTCATGTGTTTGGCTTTGAAAAAGTTTATTGACATTTTGAGTACATTGATAGAAATGTTTTAAATATACGCTTCCGTGTCACCAATATTATATGATTGTTTACAATTAACGAGGGGTGTTATAAGTTGGTATCAGAGCAATAGGTTTGGGCGAATTGAGCATGATAGATTGTTCAATCCTGAACTTTGATTGAGTTGAGTCAAACATTCCAGTGGGTGTGGGTTTAGTTGAGTAGTGAATGCATGTGAAAAGGTGATTAGTTGAATATGTACTAACCCTTAACAAGTTGTGAAGTTGTTATTTGATTGCAGAGACGGAGGGACATGAGTATCTGATTGGTATATTTCATGTTTACTCAATACTCGTTGGCTTAAGATTGTCAGGTAATCTTCGATAAGCCTATGTTAATTTAAATTAACTTGAATTGTTTACTCTGTTATGTTGAGTAAGCTTTGTTGTGAAGTTAATTTAGTCAGACTGATATGATTTCCCAGTTTTGAGTCAACTAATGATTGTTATAGGTTGACATGAGGATAGAGGTATTGAATGGGATACTCATTATGGTGGTTATTTCTGATTGAATTGAAAATGCAGAAATGTGATTAAATGAGTAGATAAAGAGTTGATTAAGGTTTAACATGATTGATGTTGGAACCTAAGGAGTGTCTTTATTGGTGAGACAAAATAATTGATAGTATTATATTAGTAGATTGGTTACAGGGTGTGATTTGAATTCTGTGTAAGGATTGTTGTGTCATTTGATTTGAAAATGACTACTATTTGAGAAAATATGTGTTTATGTGACTACATGATATATTTTGATTGTAGTTAAGCAATTGATCTAAACCGAGATTGATAGGTTTATGAGGAGTGTAGAATATGATAAGGTGAAATTGATTTGGGAAGTGATAGATCTTTCTGGTCAATTGTAAATAAATAGATGAAATGTTTGATAGTAACATGATTGAGTAGGCTTGTTGTGACAGTGATGCTTGATATGATAGCATATGTCAAAGTGATGATAATTAAGTAAGATGTGTCCTGAATTTTGAGGTAAATAGGGACATTGATTAGTGTTAAGTGTTGAAACTATGATGATAGGTTATCATATGTTTGAGGTTTCAGATAAGTGATATACTGAGTAATTCAGTTGTTGAAAATTAGAACAGTGTATGTGAGATGGCTTGCATATGTAAGATTGAATATGTAAGTAGTAAGCTGATTTTGAATGTGTATCAGTTGATAGAAATTATTAAATGGATTTTAATTGATTTAAAATCATGATGTATTTAATATATATGAGATGAGAGTAGATCACATTGATAATTATAATGTAGAGTAGCCTGAGAATGGATTGTGAAGAACATAATCTTGCAACGCCTGATCACCGTTGTTATATTATGTTGTGTCACATGAACTTGTTGAGGCTACTTGGTATAAAAGAAATGTAATGTGATTTAGAAAACTGAGCATGAAAGTATGCTAAGTGGTTTAATAGTTGTTTTGATAAGAAAACAATTGGTTGATAGAACTGTGACCTTTAGACTGTAAAGGTGAGAGTGTAAATAATAATGGTTATTGATAGAGATTCTGATGATACACCTAATTGACCAATTTGATTTTGTTGAATATGTAATTGTAACTGATTGTGTTACATTGACCTTAGGTGAATTTGATAGTGTTTAAATGAATCACTATTTTGTATCTGGCTTGTATGAAGCCAAGGTTGATACATGTTAATATTGTTTGGCTTAAGGAATTTCTAGTAATTATTGAATGTAATAATTAGAAGTCAATGTTTGAAAGTAAACATACAATATGAAATGGCTTGTATGGAGCAAAAAAAAAAAAAAAAAAAAAAATTGATGTAGGTTGACTTTGTCCTTGTAAAGGATTGATAAAATTATTGAAAGTAATAATTTAAAGTATATGTTTGAAAGTAAACATATAAGATGAAATGGTTTGTTGTGAGTTAATATTGATAGTATGTTAACTTTGAAAGTCAAACCATGAATAGAGAACTGTGTATAAAATTAATTGCTTGTGATTGGTTTGAGGTTGGGCCGAACTAGAGAAAAGCAATTAGAGAATTTTATTGATTGGTTGATTGAAACCAAAGTTGACATATAGCCAACTGTTTGTGTTGAAATAGTCTAATATTGATTGTAATATTATAATTGTGTGGGAATGTGGTTAAATTCCCAAATTATTTAAGTTTGTGAAACTTAATAAATTACTTAAAGCTAGTATTAAGTAATTGAAATAGTGTTAAGTATAATTGAGTATTCAGTTAGGAAATATATGATATTTGAACTGAATATGCGTTAGAAAATTTTACAGATATGAAGTCATTGAATGATATGACAGTTGTAAATTGTTGAAAGGTGCAAATTAAGTCACATTGATTAGAATTGTGATAAGAAAATCTTACCAGTGTATGAAGCTTGTGATGATAGCTTTGATTGGATAAGAATGTGAGATAAGAAATAATTGAAAGTTATTATTAATGGTTGCCTAGATTGACTGGTTCCTCATGGTGAATTACTTAGGTATGGAAAGAATTGAATGGATTCTTTTGTTATTTGTTGATAGTATACAAATGAAATAAGTGATAAAGTGATAAATTGGGATTAGATCCAAGTAAGAAAAGATATGAAGGTATATCTGGAAATGAATTATATTAAAGGTTTAGCTTAACCTTGGTTAATAATTGAGGAAATATGAATTGAATAGTTGGTCATATTTTAAGAAATCAGGTATGAAATTAAGTGTAATGATCATTATTTTGATAGTTTAAGAATAATGATTGCTTGACATTTGGGGCTGAAAACCTGATGTGTATAATTGTAAGTGTTAGAAAGTAAGAGAAACCTTGAGATTGATAGGTGATGATTGTATTCACCAAACTTTTCTTGAAAGTTTAGAATGAAACGTTTAAGTTATATACTAGTTGATAAGTATATAAGTGAAACATAGAGTTATTGATTGTTCCATGTCCTGTGGTATGGATATGTGATGATTAGTAGTATTGAGAAGGCTTGATAAAGACTTTAACAGTCTGAATGGCCTAGGGGGTAAGATGAAATGGAATTGATGTGTATGTGTCCATTTTAGAAAATATCTGAAGTTGTGTAGGTTTGTATGTGTGGTATACATGATAATAAATGGCATGATAAGTTTTAATAGAATGAATTAAAATGTGCCATAAGATATGTGGAGGTCAGTTAATTGTGATTAACTTTATGTAGATTTTGTTGAAATGTGTTGTAAAGTAGCACATTGTGATATTGTGATACTTGAATTGTGGTATCATAATGTTGACTAGGATTGACTTAGTTGCTAGATTGATGGAATTTGGTACTAAGTGATTATGTGATTAAAGTTGTATAACTTCTAATTGATTGTGATTAGTAGTTTAAGATTGTAAGGTTGAATTAAATTAACTAGTTGCTGAGATAAGATTCTGATGTCTTACCAGTTTAAGTAATAAATAAGTTTTAACTTGATGGTTAGTTAGACTTTGGAGATACATAGTAAGTATTGATGGGTATACTGTAGTGTATAATCATTAGTGTTGTGATTATTGGTTGTGTAAATTGTTGTTGTTGACAATTGATAGGTTGTAATGAAAGGAATTACAAGTAGAAATAAGTCAATGTAGAGGTTGGTTGAATGTAGGTAATATTTGATTGTGGTACTATTGTTGATTGAGCAAAGTACTTGTTGATTGTGGTTTTACCTACTGAGTGTGACCTCTGCTTTGCTTATTTAGATGATATGAATCTAGAGTACTTTTAAGTAAAAGATTTCATATGATTGTAATGATATGTGAATATGATTGGTTATTCACAATAGTATAGGTATGAAACTTTTGGGATGAAAAGTTGACCTAGAATTGAATTTTAAATCTTTGATAGTAGAGATTTGAAATTGTTATCTGTATATTAGGCTGATTGTAAGTTGTAAGTTGAATTTTATTTCAATGTTGCTAGGAACATTGTGGTTTGATAACCACTGTTGTGATATTGTTGCTGCTGTTTTATTGTTACCAGTGATGAACAGTGAGAATAGGTTAAAGATTTTAGCATGTTGCTAATTTCGGGTTGCATAGACCTATTAAGTAATGTTAAGTTTTACTTGTTGATTAAGTGATTGTAGGTTTCACTTGTTAAAGTAAGTGTTTGTTTATAAGATATATCTGATTGATGATATTGATTAGATGCACTGTATGTGTGCATAGGAAAAGATAGAAGCATGTACATTTGGATATGTGCATGTGGAAAGAATTCAAACAGTCTAAGTATAGTTGTAAGTTGCTATTGAGGACAAATGTATATTAAGATATATGTGATTATATCACAATAGTTAGATTGATTGAGGTTAGATTTCGGGGACGAAATCTCTTTAAGGGGGGGGAGAGTTGTAACATCCTCGAAATGGACCTAGTTGTGTTATATTATTTCTTGATTTAAATTAGTATTCAAATGTGTTTGGAAATAATATTGTTTGAAATAGTTGAAATAATTGGAATAGGAGCCGAATATTCCAATGTGATAAGTGAATTATTAATTGTTGTAAATTAATATAGTTGACGGTAAAATAAAATGTTTGGACTCGCAAATGATTTTCGGGTTCCAGGCAATAGATTGAGATGGGGTATTAAATTATACCCGTATAATAGAAGGTCGGTTGAGGAACCGACTTAAGTTTCTATTTATATAACTTTCCTTTTTTAGGAAGTTATTCATTTTTATTTCAAAACTCACAGAAACTCTCTGAAAACCTCCAAATCAATCCAGAAATCGAATCAGGAAGTTGTGATTCTCGTGAAACTTCCTAATCATCAGATTACCATCGTTAGATTCTTCAATCAGTAAGTATTCTTGAGTATTTAAGAATTTGATTTTGATTGAAATTTGGGATAATTGATGATTTGAGAGAATTTGATGTTAGAAACTTGTTATAACTATTACATGATGTTTGTATGAAGTTATTTGAGGTTTAAAACCCTTAGAAATTGAGTTTTAAGTGATTTTAGTGATTTGGGCTCGAGTTAGGGTTTGGACAGTCGCAGGTCTGCTGGAACGATGGTGGAAGCCGGCGGCTTCGTTATGAAGCCAGCGGCTTGTTCTTTGTGGTGTGAAGCCGGCGGCTTCGTAGGTCAAGCCGGCGGCTAGTGGTGATTGATAAGAAGCCGGCGGCTTCTTTAGGCAAGCCGGCGGCTTGTGATGTTTTGTAGGAACCCGGCGGGTATAAACCCGACCCGGCGGCTTGGTAGGTTGTAATCACATTTCTTGTTTGATTGTTAATAGTAATGTGATCAATAGTTAATACAAGTTGATATATGATAATAATTATATTGTAAATCATTAGTGTATAATTAGGAACTAGTAATCTTGATGTGGATTATGTTAAGTTCTTAATATTATTGATTGATATAAGTTAAGTATTGATGACCTGGGTTACTAACTTATATTTGATTTGCTGATTCTCAGATGTGGAGAAGGCTCAGTGATATAAGACTACTGAGTGGAGGCCTGAGGTAGTCGGTGAGTGGATCTGTAACCTCAGTGTGATTTTATAACACCCCTCGTTTCATTATAAACAATCAATATAATAATAGCGACACGGAAGCGTATTTTTAAAACATACTATCAATGTACTCAAAATCTCAATAAACTTTTTCAATTCAAAGTACAAGACATTTCAACACACTGGGTGTTATTAAAATATTTCTATAATTATCAAAATAACATCAGAGTAGCAGCCTGTCAAACATTCCATTCAGTCAAACACTTCCTGCCCTGCCCAATATGTCCCATCTATTTTAACCTGCAGGAAGAACTGTGGTGGGGTTAGCATAAAGCTAAGTGAATGAAACTATAAGCAACAGTCTAACCTAGCATAACAATCTGTTTACATCAAATAACAATAAACAGAAAATCAATCAATCACTTGACATCCAATCAATGTCATACACACAACCTCATGAGGATCGGTGGTCCCTGAGACACCCTAATACCGGTTTGGTACTCAAGGAACTCTTATCAATCATCTGCATTGGCCCATACAGAACTACCGATAACTTATTGTCAATCACACACGACCTAGATCTCCAAACCAACATTTCAAGTTTCAAGATCTCCTGTCGTCTACAATGACAACCAAGTCCAACTGTCAAGTCAAGTTGACCTCAGAATCTTACATACTAGCTCAAACAGCCAAGTAAGCAACTAGTCAAACTATCATGGCAAGATATCTCAACAGATGCATCATATCAAAGTAATACTATAAATTACTTGTTGTAAATCAAATCATTACAACTAAATCACACTGAGGTTACAGATCCACTCACCGACTACCTCAGGCCTCCACTCAGTAGTCTAATATCACTGAGCCTTCTCCACATCTGAGAATCAACAAATCAAATATAAGTTAGTAATCAAATCATAAATACTGAACTTATATCAATCTTTAACATTAGGAACTTAACATAATCTACATCAAGATTACTAGTTCCTAACTATCCACTAATGATTACAACATAACCATTATCATATACTATCATACAACAAATACAAATCATATGACAATTAACAAGTTATAAGAAAGGCTGTGCTAGCCCATCAAGCCGCCGGCTAGGGTCTCGGACCCGTCGGCTTAAGGTCATCACCCGCCGGCTACATGTCCCCACCCGCCGGGTATATTACCAAATGTGGTAACAGAACAAAACCACGTTTTAAAGCCTACACAAGCCACCGGCTCAATATATTAGCAGTCGGGTCCCCATTCGGTCACACTACCCGCCGGCTTGACTCTTCAAGCCGCCGGTTTCTAACAAATCACGACTACCCGCCGGCTAGACCACGAAGCCGCCGGGTTCTACCTTCGTTCCAGACCTGTGCGATCTGCTCAAACCCTAACTCACGGGTTTTATGCCCAAAACCCGCCAAACTCAATTTCAAACCGTTATATACCACTAATAACATCGTATGAACATTATATAACAGTTATAACGAGTTTATAACATCTAAATCTCTCAAATCATCAATTTACCCAATTTAATCAAAATCAAATTCTTAAATACATCAAGAACACTTACTATTTGAAGAATCTGATTATGATAATCTGATGATTATGAAGTTTCACGAGGATCACAACTTCCTGATTTGATTTCTGGATTGATTTGGAGGTTTTCAGAGAGTTTCTGTGAGTTTTGAAGTTTCTCAATAAACTTTCCTAAAGAGGAAAGTGATATATATAACCGACCTCACAAACCGCCTTCAATATACGGGTATAATTTAATACCCCATCTCAATCTATTGTCTGGAACCCGAAAAACATTTACGAGTCCAAACATTTTATTGCACCGTCAACTACATTAATTTACAACAATTAATATTTCACTTATCACATTGGAATATTCGACTCCTATTCCAATTATTTCACTAATTCAAACAATATTATTTCCAAACACATTTAAATACTAATTTAAATCAAGAAATAATATAACACAACTAGGTCCATTTCGAGGATGTTACAACTCTCCCCCCCTTAAAGAGATTTCGTCCCCGAAATCTAACCTCAATCAATCTAACTAATGTGATATAATCACATATATCTTAATATACATTCGTCCTCAATAGCAACTTACAACTATACCTAGACTGTTTGAATTCTTTCCACATGTACATATCCAAATGTACATGCTTCTATCTTTTCCTATGCACACTTACAGTGCATCCCTCCAACATCTCATAGGAATCAATCATCTATCTAATTTCTTTATCACCAATCAGATAAAAGTTTAAAGCACCCAATCACTTTAACCAATAACAATAAGTGAAACCTAACATCACTTACTAGGTCTACACAACCAGAAATTAGCAACATGCTAAAATCTTTAACCTATTCTCACTGTTCATCACTGTTAACAATAAAACAGCAGCAACAATATCACAACAACAGTGTTTATTAAACCCCAATGTACCTAGCAACATTGAAATATAATTCAACTCACGACCAACAATCAATCTAATATACAGATTACAATCTTAAATCTCTACCATCAAAGATCTGAAATCCAAATCTAGGTCAACTTTTCATCCAAAAGTTTCATACCTATACTCTTTTGAATACCCTATCATATTCACATATCATTTCAATCATATGAAATCCTTTACTTAAAAGTAATCCAGATTCATATCACTTTAATAAGTACAACAAAGGTCAACTCAGTAGGTAAAACCACAATCAACAAGTACTTTGCTCAATCAACAAAAGTACCACAATCAATCTTACCTACAATCAACCAACCTCTACATTGACTTATTTCCATTTGTAACTCCTTTCATTACTACCTATCAATTGTCAACAACATCAAAGTCGTCAACAACTATTGCTCAACAATAATCACAACATTAGTGATTATACATTCCAGTACACCTATCAGTACTTAATATTTGTCTTCAAACTCTAACTAACCATCAAGTTAGAATTTATATACTACTTAAACTGGTAAGACATCAAAATCTATTCTTAGCAACCAGTTATTTCAACTCAACCTTAAGCTCTTAAGCTACTAATCACAAACCATTAGCAATTATACAACTTGAATCACTTAATCATTCAACACTAGATTCCATCAATCTAGCAACCAAGTCAATCTTAATCAACATATTATGATACTACAGATCAAGCATCACAATATCACAATATGCTACTTTCTAGCACATTTCTAACAAATCTACTTCAAGTTAATTTCAGTTAACTAACTCCACACAACTTATGGCATATTTTAATTCATTCTATTAAAATCTATCATGCCGTTTATTATCATGTATACCACACATACATATCTACACAACTTCAGGTACTCTCTTAAATGGACATATACACATCAATTCCATTTCATTCTATACACTAGGCCATTCAAACTATTAAAGTCTATATCCAGCCTTCACATTACTACTAATCATCACATATCCATACCACAGGACATGGAACAATTACCAATCAGCAATTCTATGTTTCACTTATATACATACCACTTAGTATATAACTTAAACAATTTAGTCCAAACTTACAAGAAAGTTTGGTGAATACAATCATCACCTACCAATTTCAAGGTTTCCCTTACTTCTTAACACTTACAATTATACATACAAAATTTCTTAAAACATGAACAACCTTCAATTCATATTCTCTCATTTTATCCAACAACAATCAACTAAACCTTTAACACAATCCAACTCCAGGTATACTTTCATATCATACCTTACTTGGATCTAATCCCAATTTATCACTTCATCACTTACTTCATTTGTATACAATCAACAAATAACTAAAGAGTCCATTCAATTCTTTCAATGTCTAAGTAACTCACCATGAAGTACCAATCAACCTAGGCAACTAATAATAATAACCTTCAATTATTCATCATCTCACAGTCTTACCCAATCAAAGCTATCATCACAAGCCTCATACACTGGTAAGACTTTCCTATCACAATTCTAATCAATGTGATTTAATTATTCTAACATATCTTAGCAAATTATAACTGTCATACCAAATAATGACTTCATATCTGTATAATTCTTCAACACCTATTCAGTTCAAATATCAATCATTGCTTAACTGAATACTCAATTATACTTAACACTATTTCAATTACTTAACACTAGCTTTAGGTAATTAGTCAAGTTTCACAAACTTAGAAAATTTGGGAATTTAACCACATTCCCCACACAATTATAATATTACAGTCAATATTAGACTTTTTCAACACAAACAGTTGACTATATGTCAACTCTGGTTTCAATCAACCAATCTATAAAATTTTCAAATTGCTCTCCTCAAGTTTGACCCAAACTCAAACCAATCACAAGCAATTAATTTTTTTTTACAAAATTTTCTATTCATGGTTTGACTTTCAAAGTTAACATACCATCAAGTTAACTCACAACAAACCATTTTATCTTATATGTTCTTATCAATCCTTCACAAGGACAAAATCAACCTACTTCAACTTTGGCTCCATGCAAGCCATTACACCTTGTATGTTTACTTTCAAACAAAATTTCAAATTATTATATTCAATAATACTATAAATTCCTTAAGCAAGACAATATCAACCTATCTCAACTTTGGCTTCATACAAGCCAGATACAAAATAGTGACTCATTTAAACACTATCAATTTGCCTACATGTAATCTATCACAATCAATCACAATTACATATTCAACACAATCAAATTAGTCACTTAGGTTTATTATCAAAGCCTCTATCAATGACAACTATCATTTACACTCTCACCTTTACAATCTAAAGATCACAGTTCTATCAACTGATTGTTTTCTTATCAAAACAACTATTAAACAACTTAGCATACTATCATGCTCCATATCCAATATCACATTACATTTCTTTTATACCAAGTAGCCTCAACAAGTTCATGTGACACAACATAATATAACAACGGTGATCAGGCGTTGCAAGATTATGTTCTTCACAATCCATTCTCAGGCTACTCTACATTATAATTATCAATGTGATCTACTCTCATCTCATATATATTAAATACTTTATGATTTCAAATCAATCAACATCTATTTAATAGTTTCTAACAGCTGATACATACTCAAAATCAGCTTACTACTTTACATATTCAACCTTACATATGCAAGTCATCTCACATACACACAATGTTCTAATTTTCAGCAACTGAATTACTCAGTATATCACTTATCTGAAACCTCAAACATATGATAACTTATCATCCTAGTTTCAACGCTTAACATTAATCAATGTCCCTATTTTCCTCAAAATTCAGGACACATCTTAATCAACTATCATCACTTTGACATATGCTATCATATCAAGCATCACTGTCACAACA
Organism: Helichrysum umbraculigerum; assembly: GCA_949592205.1. Taxonomy (NCBI): domain Eukaryota; kingdom Viridiplantae; phylum Streptophyta; class Magnoliopsida; order Asterales; family Asteraceae; genus Helichrysum; species Helichrysum umbraculigerum. Next base: position 376,914,798 of record CATIUR010000001.1, on the reverse strand, counting down.
AGTCTACTTAATCATGTTACTATCAAACATTTCATTTATTAATTTCACAATTGACCAGAAAGATCTATCACTTCCCAATCAATTTCACATTATTACACTCTACATTTCTCTTAAACCTATCAGTCATGGTTTATATCAAGTGTTAAACTATAGTCAACACATATCATACAGTCACATAAACACATATTTTCTCAAATAGCAGTCATTATCAATTCAATGACACAACCTTCCTTAACAAGGATTTAGATCACACCTTGTGATTAATCCATTATCATAATACTATCAATTATCTCGTCTCACCAATAAAGACACTCCTTAGGTTCTAACATCAATCTTGCTAAAACCTTAATCAACTCTCTATCTACTTAAACATATTTCTGCATTTACAATTCAATCAGAAATAACCACAACAATGAACAACAATGAGCATCTCATTCAATACCTCTATCCTCATGTCAACCTATAGCAATCAATAGTTGACTCAAAACTGGGGAATCATATCAGTCTGACTCAATTAACTTCATAACAAGGCTTACTCAACATATCAGAGTAAACAATTCAAGTTAATTTAAATTAACACAGGCTTATCAAAGATTACCTGACAATCTTAAGCCCACGAGCGTTGAGGAAACATGAAATAAACCAATCAGTTACTCATGTTCCTCCGTCTCTGCATCAAATAACACTTTGCAACTTGTTAAGGGTTAGTACATACTCAACTAATCACTTTCTCACACATTCACTAATCAACTAAACCCGCACCCACTGGAATGTTTGACTCAACTCAATCAAAGTTTAGGATTGAACATTCTATCATGCTCAATTCACCCAAACTATTGCTCTGATACCAACTTATAACACCCCTCGTTTCATTATAAACAATCAATATAATAATAGCGACACGGAAGCGTATTTTTAAAACATACTATCAATGTACTCAAAATCTCAATAAACTTTTTCAATTCAAAGTACAAGACATTTCAACACACTGGGTGTTATTAAAATATTTCTATAATTATCAAAATAACATCAGAGTAGCAGCCTGTCAAACATTCCATTCAGTCAAACACTTCCTGCCCTGCCCAATATGTCCCATCTATTTTAACCTGCAGGAAGAACTGTGGTGGGGTTAGCATAAAGCTAAGTGAATGAAACTATAAGCAACAGTCTAACCTAGCATAACAATCTGTTTACATCAAATAACAATAAACAGAAAATCAATCAATCACTTGACATCCAATCAATGTCATACACACAACCTCATGAGGATCGGTGGTCCCTGAGACACCCTAATACCGGTTTGGTACTCAAGGAACTCTTATCAATCATCTGCATTGGCCCATACAGAACTACCGATAACTTATTGTCAATCACACACGACCTAGATCTCCAAACCAACATTTCAAGTTTCAAGATCTCCTGTCGTCTACAATGACAACCAAGTCCAACTGTCAAGTCAAGTTGACCTCAGAATCTTACATACTAGCTCAAACAGCCAAGTAAGCAACTAGTCAAACTATCATGGCAAGATATCTCAACAGATGCATCATATCAAAGTAATACTATAAATTACTTGTTGTAAATCAAATCATTACAACTAAATCACACTGAGGTTACAGATCCACTCACCGACTACCTCAGGCCTCCACTCAGTAGTCTAATATCACTGAGCCTTCTCCACATCTGAGAATCAACAAATCAAATATAAGTTAGTAATCAAATCATAAATACTGAACTTATATCAATCTTTAACATTAGGAACTTAACATAATCTACATCAAGATTACTAGTTCCTAACTATCCACTAATGATTACAACATAACCATTATCATATACTATCATACAACAAATACAAATCATATGACAATTAACAAGTTATAAGAAAGGCTGTGCTAGCCCATCAAGCCGCCGGCTAGGGTCTCGGACCCGTCGGCTTAAGGTCATCACCCGCCGGCTACATGTCCCCACCCGCCGGGTATATTACCAAATGTGGTAACAGAACAAAACCACGTTTTAAAGCCTACACAAGCCACCGGCTCAATATATTAGCAGTCGGGTCCCCATTCGGTCACACTACCCGCCGGCTTGACTCTTCAAGCCGCCGGTTTCTAACAAATCACGACTACCCGCCGGCTAGACCACGAAGCCGCCGGGTTCTACCTTCGTTCCAGACCTGTGCGATCTGCTCAAACCCTAACTCACGGGTTTTATGCCCAAAACCCGCCAAACTCAATTTCAAACCGTTATATACCACTAATAACATCGTATGAACATTATATAACAGTTATAACGAGTTTATAACATCTAAATCTCTCAAATCATCAATTTACCCAATTTAATCAAAATCAAATTCTTAAATACATCAAGAACACTTACTATTTGAAGAATCTGATTATGATAATCTGATGATTATGAAGTTTCACGAGGATCACAACTTCCTGATTTGATTTCTGGATTGATTTGGAGGTTTTCAGAGAGTTTCTGTGAGTTTTGAAGTTTCTCAATAAACTTTCCTAAAGAGGAAAGTGATATATATAACCGACCTCACAAACCGCCTTCAATATACGGGTATAATTTAATACCCCATCTCAATCTATTGTCTGGAACCCGAAAAACATTTACGAGTCCAAACATTTTATTGCACCGTCAACTACATTAATTTACAACAATTAATATTTCACTTATCACATTGGAATATTCGACTCCTATTCCAATTATTTCACTAATTCAAACAATATTATTTCCAAACACATTTAAATACTAATTTAAATCAAGAAATAATATAACACAACTAGGTCCATTTCGAGGATGTTACAGATTTAGTTGTAATGATTGATTTACAACAAGTAATTTATAGTATTACTTTTATATGATGCATCTGTTGATATATATTTTGCCATGTTAGTTTGGTGATATGCTTACTTGGCTGTTTGAGCTAGTATGTAAGATTCTGAGGTCAACTTGAATTGACAGTTGGACTTGGTTGTTATTGTAGACGACAGGAGATCTTGAAACTTGAAATGTTGGTTTAGAGATCTAGGTCGTGTGTGATTAACAACTGGTTACCGGTAATTCTGTATAGGCCAATACAGATGATTGATAAGGGTTCCCTGAGTACCAAACCGGTATTAGGGTATCTCAGGAGCCACCGGTCCTCATGACGATGGATAATGCTTGATTGGTGTAGCTTGACATTGATTGGATGTCGAGTGATTGATTGATTTTCTGTTTATTGTTATTTGATGTAAACGGATTGTTATGCTGAGTTGGACTGTTGTTATTGGTTCACTCACTTAGCGTTGTGCTAACCCTCCCACAGTTCTTCCTGCAGGTTGAAATAGATGGGACATATTAGGCAGGGCAGGAAGTTGTTGGACTGGATGGAATGTTTGACAGACGGTTACTCTGATGTAAATTTTATAACTGTAAAAAGTGTTTTGAATTATATAACACCAAGTTTGTTGAAATGTCATGTGTTTGGCTTTGAAAAAGTTTATTGACATTTTGAGTACATTGATAGAAATGTTTTAAATATACGCTTCCGTGTCACCAATATTATATGATTGTTTACAATTAACGAGGGGTGTTATAGTTTGTGTCGCACCTTGTGTCGTACCAATCCTTTAGTGTCGTAACCTTTGCGACACAATATTGTGTCGCACTCTATGTCGCATACTATGTCGTATTTAATACGACACAACCGTTCTGTCGCTATTGAATTAGCATCGCAAGCTTTTTGCGACACAACCACTGTGTCGCAGAGCTATTGTGTCGCATCCTTCATGCGACACAACCCTTGTGTCGCATACAAATCCTTGTGTCGCAGCTTATGTCGCAGAAAACAGAAAACTTGGAAATTTTAAAGGATTTTCACTATAGAAAAGTCAAAGTTACTGTAGCAAAAAGTCAAATTTTACTGTAGCAATTCACTGTAGCACATTTACTGTAGCAAAGTCAACATTTTAGAATTTTTGCTACAAACCGTCACCAACGGGCCAAACATGTTTTCCAACAAACAAACAATTACAAACATACGGACAAACACTGGATATACTAGTTGTGTACAACTAAACGAAACGTCTCGTGAGACGCATACTTACATAACTTCATATGATTAGGCATTTGAAGGTTACGGGTTCAGAGAACCTACTTGCTTTACTTACTACTTGCTAATTGCAACTGATTACTACAAGACTCAGGTGAGTCTTACGACCCCACTTTTACTGTTTTATCTTATTGGGGGGGATACATGCTACTGATTTTCTTGAACACAAGTACTAAACTGTTTACTATACCAAACGAAATTGCATGAGTTACTTACAAACAGAAGTCTCTCCATCATATATCGTTAGTTATGGACTTAAGCGCGAACACTAGTTAATGGATCCATTAGGGAAATGACCCTCCCCACCCGGGGCAGTAGCGCTGCCACGTACTGATTTACACGTAGAAACGGGTGACTAATTATTCGTTACTGATGCTTGCTCATTTACGAGCATGTCATGGGAGCAAACTTATTACTTACGGGTTAAGCTTCGATTATGAGCCTCATGGCAACGGTATAAGCTTACTTACTTACATTTGCGGGATTGCAAATACTGGTTTACGATTTCTAGATTGAAATTGCTGATTTTACGCCTGCGGGCATTACTGATGAAATCTCGTGTTCAAAGCTGATATTACTTACAAACCTGTGAGATTCACCAACCTTTTGGTTGACACTTTTAGCATGTTTTCTCAGGTACTCGGATGGAGTAGGATTACTCCAGGATTTTTAGCTAGAGTCGCATGATTTCAACACAACTGCATTAACGGAGATTCTTAGCATTATCTTTTGTATATTTTGATTATGTAATAGAATCTCCCGCTACACGCGCGGACTCTAGGGAAACTACATTTTTGTATACGAAAACACTAAGTTTTCAAACAATATATCTATGGAATGTAACTAATTTACAAACGTTGCATATAGATGTCGTTTACTTTATCTTTGTGCTGTGATATTTGATTAGTAACACCCCAAATTATGCTTCCGCAAAACAGTGAATTTCGGGGGTGTTACAAATTTCATGTTTTCATAATATACAAAATTCAAATGCAATAAACTATTAATCATTGAAATCCACATATAAAAGCGTATAGTATAAGGTTCACCAGTAGATATGATAATGATTATTATTTATATATAAAAGATTATATATTGTATAAAATCTCAAATTAAAAATTAATAATTATACGAAATGGATACGTGTAAATAGTATTACCAAAACCCATCACTATACTCATACCCGCAAAATAAAAATATTTGTATTCAAACCCGCTAACCCCATCTATACCTGCCTCAAAATGTCGCGTTCACAGTTTTCTCGACCAGTTTTGAATGTTTTTGTCATCCCTAATACTCCCCCCGTCTCACCTAAAGTGTCATGTTTTGACTTTTTGAAGTCTTTCTTTTTTAGGTTTGACCTTAAATATTTGTGTTTTTGTTATATAATACCTTATGAAAATTATACTAATGAAAGTACATTTAAAATCCAACCCATTCATATATTTGCATAAAGTATTATATAACACAAAGAAAAATATTTAAAATCAAAGTTGAAAAATAAAAACTTTAAATAGTCTAACACATGACACTTTAGGTGGGACGGAGGGATTAGTTTATTAAATTGTTATATACGAGTATTATTTTACATTATTTGAAATTGTTTGTTGGTTTTACTCTATGGTCAAGTTTTAGTTTGGTTAGATTTGTAACAAACAAAATCTATGATTCAGATTTCAGTCTTGATGACTTGATGCACACACTTGTAAGCAACTAGCTAAGACAAAAACTGAAATGAACCTCACCATTTAAACATGAACGCAAACAGAAGATATAATAAATAAAAAACACCCTATATGAGTCGTGCCCTTAAAGACACTGTCCAAATCGTCTCCAACTGTTAAATAACCCTTACAATAGTAGCTAAGACGGACTTGGAAGTAAGAAAAGAAAACGTAAAATCTTAATACATTAAAAATCCCAACAGAAACAACCAATAGCTTGAACTTGTACATCGCAATATGCCAAAATCACATTCTAAGCATAGTAATTTAGGCTTGCTTTCTTCTTAGCCTGAACTTGGATGATTCCTTCGTTAAAGTCCTCGTGGTTTACCTGGAACGAGAAAATTTTGGTTCAGTTTTCGCTTCAATGAAAACTAGTGAATATAGTATATCTCAAACAGGTTGGAAAAAAAATAAAACATTGAAAAGGAGCAGGTCAAATAGCTTTATAGTAACCCAAGGTATATTTTCAATTAAGACTTCAGAGATTATTTATATGCCTGGCCCGTGTTGCTCTGTTGTCCAACCCACCCCACTTGCTACCTTCCATTAATCCTAAATATTGCCCACGCCACCGGTGCTCTTCCTTTTTTATATGTTTTTTTTACCAAACATGTGTACCAGACTCCCAAAATTTTTGCCTACAAACTCGTTCTCAGCGGCGAGATTGAATTTAATTCATCACAAATTTCATTAATATATAGTCGTTCCAGATTGACCACCAATTATGGAGGAGTAGCATTTAGTAACATAGGAAACAGTTTTTTCTGTAGCAACACATCTACCCACAGCACTCTTTCATTTCAGAAACAATGTAAAAAAGCCACAACTATTTACAAATTAACAAGTAATTCTTATTTGTACCTCTGTGGCATCACGCCGTAGAGCTAGCATGCCTGCTTCCACACAAACAGCTTTCAACTGTGCCCCATTGAAATCATCTGTAGACCGAGCCAGCTCTTCAAAGTTGACATCTGGGTGGACATTCATCTTCCGCGAGTGGATCTGCAATAATGTATAAATGTTAGAATTCCAAAAACATGTACTCCGTAAAAGATTACCTAATGCTTATGAATCAGACAACAGATTCGAAGGCACACCTGCATGATCCGGGCTCTTGCTTCCTCAGTGGGATGAGGAAACTCAATCTTGCGATCTAACCGACCAGAACGCATGAGTGCAGGGTCCAAAATATCAGCACGATTTGTTGCTGCTATCACCTGCAGTTTAAAATAATTCTCTTGAGTTGCAGATTTATAATTACACTTCTTATTATGTGAACTTGCAGACGCCGATTTCATTGTTCTTTTAAGTTGATATTATAATTATAACTTTAGTTCTCACCAGAGTGACAGCCTTCTATCTGCTTGTAGCAACAAAGTAAACATAAAGAACATTGTTTAGCAAGCAACATGGAATTTTTTACTGTTTGAAACATGTCGGGCCAGCATAAAAAAGAAAACTGTAATAGATGATTGGTTTGTAGAATGTGATCACAAAAAGTAGGTCTTCTGCAATAAAATCACACTTGGGCTAACTTTCAAATTGTTATCAATTAAGTTTCTTATCTGATTGAATCTACCCTTCTATCTGTTAGAGATGAAACATAATACATTTAAATCAAAGTTGCCACTTTTACTTAAAACGATAACCATAGACCGAAAAAGGTACCTTGATCCGCTCATCACTGCTGAAACCATCCAACTGATTAAGTAGTTCCAACATAGTTCGTTGCACTTCCCTATCCCCACTAACTTCACTGTATTCACACAAAACTTGTTAGGAAAAGTGTGACACATACAATTGCTTTAGTGGGCATTGTAGGGGAGATAATAATACAGAGATGAAGGTGGTACACATACCTATCAAACCGTTTTGTACCAATAGCATCAATCTCATCGATAAAGATAATGCAAGGGGATTTCTCCTTGGCCAGTTGAAATGCATCGCGAACAAGTTTTGCACCATCACCAATAAACATCTACCCGCAACAAACATTAGTCGATTCATCGTACAATCCATTAGCATTACGATATATAAAAGCAAATATTCATCCAAACATTAGCACAAATCAACACATACCTGAACAAGCTGGGGTCCTGCGAGCTTCAAAAAAGTGGCATTTGTTTGTGCAGCACATGCACGGGCCATAAGCGTTTTCCCAGTTCCTGGTGGGCCATACAAAAGCACTCCTTTTGGTGGACGAATCCCTAATTTTTGGAACCGCTCTTTATGAGTCATTGGCAAAACTATAGCCTCAACTAACTCTTGAATCTGTCAAATAGAAAAGAATCCAGAATTAACAGCATAAATCAGATAACATTAGCCTATAAATAGGATTGCAGTTTTTGAACAAAGGTAAAAGCTTGCCTGTTTTTCAAGGCCTCCAATATCATTGTAATCTTCAGTTGGTTTTTCATCGACCTCCATGGCCTTAACTCGAGAATCATACTCAGATGGCAAGGTGTCTAATATCAAGTAACTGTCCTTGTTCACACCAACCAAATCACCAGGTTTCAGCTTATCTGGGTCCACGAGGCCAACCACTGGCAAGAAAATTGTCTGCACATGATACAGAAATGTCAGCATATTGCTTACAACTAGTTAGTGGTAGTAACATGGGCATAACATGTCATAGAAGATTCAGGCTGGAATGGGTTACTACTAGTATGGTGTAGGTTATGTTGACCTGCAAACGCTGTTTCGCTATTGTTTATAATTGACTAATGTGTTAATTGTAATTACAAAAAACAATATATGCATTATGCACTGTGGATTACCTGACGAGTAGATGTTTTAAGCACAACACATTTACCCTTCCTTTGTGAGTCAAGATCGATATTTGCACCATCTTCCTCAGCTTCATCCTCTGGGTTCATCTCCAAAATCTGAAGCACATGACATTACATTAGTTTAAGAAAATTAAACGATACACATGTCTTGTTTTAATATAGTACAAAATACTTTGATTAGCTAACCAAAATGGACAAAGACAAATACACTGGCTCTCACACAGTCGCATTAGTGGCAGCATACAAAAAATTATTAGTACGCACACAAAACCAAACAAGGTTGATCATTACAACTCACAATACTTATTCACACAGACTTTAAGAATAAGCAAGCATAATTTTTTTTTCCCGAGTGACCATTAGCAAATAACAGCAACTAAGAACAAACTGTTATTTTTTCATTAAACTCAAAATAATCTAGCATTTATCACTAGTTGATCACTGCTTCCTGTATAATCTTAAATAACCCTAATTTAATACCACACCTGGCACACCAAACACATAAAAACTGTACAACAAAGTTTAGGGTTTTGCAACTATATGAACCAACCCTACCAATTCAGCAAAATCAGAATAATAATAATAAGCATAATCAAAGATAATTACCTCAACAATGTTTCCAACCAAATAAGGAAGTTGCTTGTTCAATTTAATCTTCTCCTGATTTTCCTTGATTTTTTCTTTAAATGAATCCATTTCAAGATTAGTCCTTTGCAATTCTTCCTGCTCATTCAACCAAAAATACATGAACAAAAAGTTTCAGTATTTAGTAACAAATATATAGATCTGTGAAGGGAATAAAGAAAACCTTAATGATACGAATCTCGTTATCGAGAAGACGAGAAGCTCTCTGTATATCTTCAGTAGACATGGAAGCAAGCTGATCGTCTTCAAAGCTTGGGTCTTCAGCCATCGGAGTCGCCATTATTTGTTTGATGTTTGATTTCACAAGGAAGAAGAAAATGGATTTTATTTATATAAAAAAGGTTTCCGTCTTGGAGAGGAAGAAAGATACATATCCTCGGATCTTTTTATCCCTGGCGGATCGATCGGTCGGGTCGTGGGTTAGATAGGAATTTCGGCCCATTGGGTTATTTGATTTTACTAGGCCTGTAAGCGAACTGAACGTTCGACGAACTATTCGCGAACCGTTCGGCGGGAAGTTCGTTTATGTTCGTTCGTTTCGTTATATGAACGAACATGAACAAATTTTTACGTTCGTTTAATTATATGAACGAACATGAACACATGTCTCATTCGTTCATTTATGTTCGTGAACGTTCGATAACATGTTCGTGAATGTTCGGTTAATTGTTTGTTTGTTAACTAATAGTTTAACTAAATTAATACATATTTGTATATCTTATTTTAATCTCAGCTAAATTCTAGATATAATATTATTACATATTTAGATATTTTTATATAATAATATTAAACATCTCAATATTTTTACCTTACATTCACTCTCATATTTTCCTCCACTCCAAAGACACCTCCACTCTCTCCCTCCAGTACTAGTTCCATATCTCTTGCTCTTTCCTACGATCGGACCAAGCAAATGAGTTTATCTTCATACAAAATTATGATCCACTTGGATGTCTTATAAAACTTGTTAATATATTAGAATTAAACATCATATTGTGATCGTTTTGTAATGTTGAATATCCATCGCAAATTTTCAAGTTATATAATATATATGTGTAGATGTGTGTGTGTGTGTTCCTTTGTGTTTGTTGAGATTCGTTTAAGTATTAACGAAGAAATGCATTAAATTATGTATTTGTTCGTGTACGTTCGTTTGTGTTCGTGAACAATCAAATTTTCTTAATGAACTAACATGAACAACAAAATCTGTTCGTTTATCCGTTCGTGTTCGTTCATTTGTTCGTCAAAACTTTAATGAACGAACACGAACAGACTCCGTTCGTGTTCGTTCGGTTCGTTTACAGGCCTAGATTTTACCCATATGTTCCGTATATAAAATACCCAAAGAAGAAAAGGAAAAAAAAAACCTATCTTTCAATTACATTTTTAGAGCAATGTTATACTTACAAACAAATGCATATTAAAAATGTTTATAAAATAATTTGTCATCATGACATTGGTTTACTTTTTCTCTTTCTTCTTTCTCTCTCCTCATCTTGATGGTCCAAATCATTTTGCATCCAATTTTTTGTAAAACCTTTGTAAGTAAAACATTTCTTTTTTAATTCGCACTAATCTTAAATGTGGCTTCAAATATAGGTCTAAAGTTATTTTTAACTTTATAGTGCTTGACACATAAATTTCATTATATTTTTGTTCTTAAGGTCACTAAGTATCTTTAACACTAAAACGAATCAAAACTTTAAGTTTATACATGAATATACACCAACAAAAAATAAACAAGCACTCAAAACAAGTACGTTAACTAACTCCTTATCAATCTTGACGGTTGCAAAATTGGGCTGGTTGTGTGACGATTGACTGGGTTGCGAACAAGTTTGTTTAATTCGCTACGCGGTGAGTACTCGATCCAGACCTTGTAGCGAGTAATCGGATTAAATTTTTTTTATATGTTTAAATATAGATTAGAGAGTGAAGATTGTTGGTAAAAAACTTCAAAGAGTGAGACCGAAAGAAAAAGAAAGTAAACCATACATTTAATTGGATTAAAAACCCTAATTTTAAAAATTTTTAAAAAGTTGGCCAAGTTTGAGTTAGACCGACTCGCCTCGAACCACCCCCGAGTCACGAAAACTTGCCGAGTACTCGACCAAGTTGGCCGATTTTTACAACCATGGTTGCGAGGTTGCCTCATTTTGCGTGGTTGGTTGTAAGATATTGAGTTGCTGAAACGCCCTAAAATCAGAACCATTTTTTTTTTAAATGAAAACATATTACTATTGGTCCCATTAACTGTATTCTATACGTATTATCTATTGCACTTTTAAAACTTAAAACTAAAAATTTGCTAGAGCTGCATCACTACCCGCCGGGTATAATGTATACCCGCCGGGTACATAGGCCCAGCCGCCGGGTTGAGGTGGTGACCAGCCGGGTACAACGAGTTTTGGTTGGACAGAGCTAAGTCATGTTTTAAAGGCTATAGAAGTAACCGGTTGGGCATAAGAAGCCGCCAGCTCCCCCAGTTTACCCGCCGGGTAAACCCTCTACCCGCCGGGTAGAGGCTCCCATACTGTACCTACAGTTCAGACTTCGTTATTACCATTTTATGAACTTTCGTCAAGCATATCTCACAAACGACAAGGAGTTAGGTTATAAAATTTTGCAGACATACTTATATGATCAAAACGAAGACTTCTCTTTTAACACTTTTTCAAATTTCACAATATCTCAGGATATGGACGCTTGACTCAATTTGACACTAAAACGACCATTTTAGTGAACATACCAAATCCCAATCATGATTTCTGAGACATTGAGCTTTTGACCACACGACACATATACTAAAACAAAGTTGTGAAGCTCTTTGCCACATCTCTAGCTTTTCTCTAACTCACTTTGGACCATAGGTGCTTTTAAAGACCCAATTTAACCCTTTTTGACCCGCTGACCGAAAAGGGCTACTTTGTCCCATTCAATAATCAATCATAACCCATAATTGACCATTGACATGTTTGACTACATTCCAACACTTTACATATAATCAAAATGGCAAGTATTTTACAACTTGCACTCTAACACTTTTACAACATGTTTACTAATCATCCACAAAATACTACTATTAAACCATATTACTTCTAATCTTTGATTTCATATTCGAAATATGACAAAACTTTATTAGATCGGGCTTTCAAGGGCTGCAAAACGATATTTTAAGAAGACGAGCTTGTGTAACTTACAACAAGCTAGCAACTCCACTTCTAGTCCTTATTCACTTCTTTTCCCTTACCACTTCCGCTTGTACCTACAACATAAGCTAAACTAGTTAAGCACTTTGCTTAGTGAGTATATGTATAATTAATCAAAATCAATAACTAATCAAATTATGCATTATTACATAACAACATATAATAAACAAAGAAATTGGATTACTTCCCTTTTTTATTCAATTCACTATTCACAATTCTAATCACATGTGCACATTTCTAATCTTTCATTTAGCTAATCTCGATTAGCTAATCTAATCACATCATTAGCTAACATAGTTAGCTACTAATCAATACCATAACTAACCTTGGTTAGCTATGCTAATCACTTTATGGCTAATAATCATTAACCATACTAATCAGTACTTTCATCATATTCAATCTTTACAAATCAACTAATCACAATTTCTGTCGGACCCCCAAAACACGTGGCAGCGGAAACATGAGGTGTTACGGGGGCGCCGACCAAATCAAATATCACAACACAAAGATTAAAGCAAACGACCTCTATATGAGACGTTTGAAAATATTACATTACCATAATTCAAATGTTTACAAAATATCTGGAGTTCGCATCAACCGTTAAGAGATTTATAGTAGATTACTGAATATACAAAATATAGCTAAATGCAATCTAGTCTCTTGATGTGTGAAAACCATGCGACTCGAGCTAAGCTTTCCATAAGCTTCCTACTGCGGCGGGTTACCTGAGAAATACATACTAAAAGGTCAACATAAAGTTAGTGAGTTCATAGGTTTGTAAACGATCGTTTAGTTATGATCCACAAGATTTCAAGTTGTATCATTCAAAAATGACAGTTAAAAGTATCGTTAGCCAACGATAAGTAAAAGTATTGCATAAAGCAATATAAGTATACCATTTGCAATGAGTCTCATAGTCGAGCTTAACGTTGTTTGCCTCCGGTAAGTGTACTAATCCAATACACTTCTAAATCACAAATAATATTGCATCCGTGGGTTGACTAGCGCGACTAGTCCGGATGGGAATTGTCAATCCCCGATAGTACTATCCAATAATATTCACGCACAAATTTAAACGACTATGATGGGTAGAGGACTTTAGTGGATTAATCAGGTCTCATGCAATCCGTATAAAAAGTTGTTATAGTACTTGTGATCATAAAAGCAGTTGTATAAAACAGTTGTATGTATTCTCACCCCAGTTAGAAAATAGTAAAAAGGGGCTATGAAACTCACCAGAGTTAAGCAGGTAGCAAGCAATAATTAAATAGCAAGCAAAGTCCAAAGCGCAACCTTCTAACGTCCTAAACGTATAAGGTTGTGTAAGTAGATGTCTTATAAGACCATCTATAGCGATTGTATAAGTGGGGGTCAATGTCCACTTAAGCCAATCATGTAGGTGGAGGGTTAATGTCCACCTAGAGCTAGTTCATCAACTAGTATGTCCAAATAAGTTGTTCAAGTTCGTTTATCAAAAACGTGTATGACCCGTTGGTGAAAGTTTGTAATAATAATTCATTTAGACATTATTATCAAGTTTGTTTTGTTGTATACTATTCAGTAGTACAAATCGTGTGTTGCAAATAGATTATTTTAGTTTGTATAAGCCTTAAACCGTAGGTCAAAGTTGGTCAACTCGTTGGTCAAAGCTGGTCAAACTGGTCAAACCTGGTCAACTGGTCAAACTGGTCAAACCTGGTCAAACCTGGTCAAACTGGTTAAGGTTGGTCAAACTATGAGTCACTTATAGACTCACTTCTGATTTTATGAGTCACTTCATGAGACACTTCCAATTTATATGTCAGTTTCTAATTCGGGAAACTTTCTAAGTTTAGTTTTTGGTCCAAGTTACTAACTAAGTCACCCAAACCCATTTTTGTTACCACTTTCCAAAAATAGTAAGTTTTGTCATTTTTAGAAACCGAGCCGTTTTTGTTGACTTGGTCAAACCGACTCGGTTTGACCCGAAACTTTTACTCAACCCATATATCAGTTTATAGAGTCCAAATAATTTGTCGGTTCATGTCGGCGTTCGCCCGAAGTGTCGGTTTTTAACATGCAACTTAAGATATCAAGATTTCATAATTTTCGACTTTTGTCGGTTTGGTTCGCCATTTAATTTCTACCACTTCTGGTCCAAATCAAGTCTCACAAATTTTTTCCACTAATTATCAAGGTTTCTGGTCTAACATATAATTTTTATAGAAACTATAGTGTCCATTTACATATTCCAGACCAGACTCAAAGATCAGATTATAGCCAAAAAAACGTACGGATCTGGAAAAAGTGTAAAACACGGAAGTTGTAGCTCTTTTCAATACGCAACTTTAAAAAAAAATTCGTTGTCTAACTCTTTCTAGAACTCGAGATATGGTCGTTTTAGTGGACTGTGTTTTTCTGGGCAGATTTATGCATGTTCTTATATAAGCTTCAAAAACGATTTTTAACATCAAGTTTGGACATAATCATGTTAGATGAACCTTAAAACATGTAAAAAAAACATAAATGAAAGTAGAGATGTGTCCTCACAATGGTGGTTTGAAGAAAGAAGGCTAAGATGATGATGAGGAACTTGTGAGCTTGAATCTTCTTGAAGAACTTTGCAAAAATGATGGGGAAATTGGTGGTGGTGCTATGGTGGTTTTAAGTGGTGATTGGGTGGTGTTGGGACTGAGTTATCCTCAGCAAATAGAGAGAGAATGGAGAGATTTTGAGAGTGTTTGATTGTTAAGTGAGGTGATGGAAGTGCATGTATGGGGAGTGGGGTTGTAAGAAATCAAATGATGATCTTGCATGGATAAAGAGAGGTGGTGAGGGTGGTGGAGCACATGGGGTCACATGGGGGAGGAGGAGAACGACCAAGGGGGCCCACAAGGGGTATTTTAGTCATTTTCTTATTTACCATTTAATTTGTTATGTTTCCCGTTCGTTTACCCGATTGTTTCGATGTTTATTCGTACGTAAAACGTTAATTGTACGTGTTTAATCAACGATTGAAATTTTGATATTCTTATTGATATAAAAGTTTAAATACTTTGAACATTTTTAAAAATGTTCCGTTAATTTATCGGTCTCGATTTGCATGCTCGTTTTACGGAGGTTAAATTGCGTAACGTTATTTTTGCACGTTTTTGTTATCGATTTAAGACGCAATATATTTTGGGTAAATTTTCATTGAAGTATTATTTAAAATACTTAATTTAAGTTGTCAAATTAATTATTAACGTTTATTTGGTTGTCGAATTAAATTCGCGCGTTTTCGTTGCGTTTGAGACGTTTTAACCAAAACGTCTAGGTTTTTCGTGTATTATTTTAAAAAAATAATAATAAGTGATAAATAACTTCTAAGAATGGATTAAAATTATTTATAAAAAGGTTTTCACCAACGTCGTATAGTCTGTCGGACTCCGTCCGGTTTTTTCTCACAATTTCACCAAATTGTGTAAGCGTAATACAAAATAATTACGGAAGTGTATATTCACATAAATATACAAATAGTTACAAGTAATTACAAGTATTTAGCCTAATACTAAACTAAACACACGTAATTAAGGTTTCTAACAGGTTAATCAGTAACCCTAAATCGTCGGGTGTCACATTCTCCCCCTGTTAGGAGAATTTCGTCCCGAAATTAGTTCGTTGCCGCAGTCTGAGGGGTATCTAAAAATAGATGTGGGTGTTTCAGTCGCATTTGGTCTTCCCGTTCCCAAGTGAATTCAGGACCGCACCTAGAATTCCACCGGACTTTAACGATGGGAATACGACTTTGTTTCAAGCGTTTGACCTCACGGTCCATGATTTCTATCGGCTCCTCGATGAAATGGAGTTTATCATCTATGTGGATTTCATCGAGCGGGATTACAAGCGTCTCATCAGACAGACATTTCTTCAAGTTAGAAATGTGGAATGTGTTGTGCACGCTACTGAGTTGGGGCGGTAGCTGCAGTCGATATGCCACCGGACCAATTCTTTCAAGAATCTCAAAAGGTCCGATGTACCTAGGGTTTAGTTTACCGCGTTTACCAAAACGAATGACACCTTTCCAAGGTGACACTTTTAGAAGTACTTTGTCTCCGACCTGAAACTCGAGGGGTTTGCGTCTCACGTCAGTGTAACTCTTCTGACGATCACGTGCGGCTTTCAGCCGGTTTTGAATGGTCAAGATTTTCTCGGTCGTTTCATGGATGATTTCAGGACCAGTGAGTTGGCTATCGCCGATTTCGGTCCAACAAATGGGTGATCGGCACTTTCTACCATAAAGTGCCTCAAACGGAGCAGCATTGATGCTGGTGTGGTAACTGTTGTTGTAGGAGAACTCACACAAAGGTAGGTGGTTTTCCCAGTTGTTTCCGAAGTCAACTACGTAGGCGCGCAGCATGTCTTCTAAGGTTTGGATGGTTCGTTCACTTTGACCATCGGTTTGTGGGTGATAAGCATTACTCATATCCAGACGAGTACCGAGAGCTTTCTGAAGCGTTTGCCAGAATCGAGAGGTGAAGCGGCTATCTCTATCGGAGATGATCGAGATGGGTATGCCGTGTCTTGCTACAACCTCTTTGATGTAGATGCGAGTCATGCGCTCCATCTTGTCGGTTTCTTTGATAGCTAGGAAATGGGCAGATTCCGTGAGACGATCAACGATCACCCAAATGGTATCGCAGCCGCTCGGTGTTTTCGGTAGTTTGGTGATGAAGTCCATGGTTATGTTTTCCCATTTCCATTGAGGTATTTCGGGTTGTTGTAGCAACCCGGAGGGTTTCTGGTATTCGGCCTCAACCTTGGCGCAGGTTAAACATTTGATAACATAAGTGGCGATGTCAACTTTCATGTTGGGCCACCAATACCGTTGTTTGATGTCGTGATACATCTTGTCGGAACCCGGATGTATGGAGTATCGAGATTTGTGAGATTCATCCATCACCAAATCTCGTAGGTTACCAAAGTTTGGTAACCAGATTCGGTTAGAGAAATATCGGGTTCCATCGGGTTTGATTTCGAATTGTTTGTCCATGCCTCGCAAGGCCTCGTTTTTGATGTTTTTCTCGTTGAGGGCTTCGAGTTGAGTGGAGTGGATTTGAGAAATAAGATCGTTGTGGATGGTTAAACCAAGGGCTCGAACTCAAAGGGGTTTCACTCGTTCTTTTCGGCTTAGGGCATCGGCAACAACGTTAGCCTTACCCGGGTGGTATCGGATTTCACAGTCGTAGTCACTAAGTAACTCGACCCAATGACGTTGTCTCATGTTTAGGTCCTTCTGATCAAAGATATGTTGAAGGCTTTTGTGGTCAGTGAAGATAGTACATTTTGTACCATACAGGTAGTGTCTCCAGATTTTGAGTGCAAAAACTACAGCTCCCAATTCGAGGTCATGGGTGGTGTAGTTCTTTTCGTGGATTTTCAGTTGTCGTGAGGCGTAGGCGATGACTTTTTCACGTTGCATTAATACACAACCTAGTCCTTGATGTGAGGCGTCGCAGTAAACTACGAAATCATCGGTGCCTTCGGGTAAGGACAGGATTGGTGCACTGCAGAGTTTCTGTTTAAGGAGTTGAAAAGCTGACTCCTGTTTGTCGGCCCAATCGAATTCCTTATCTTTCTGAGTCAGGGGGGTTAATGGTTGAGCGATTCGTGAAAAGTTCTCAATGAATCGTCGGTAATACCCAGCGAGACCTAAGAATTGTCGTACCTCGGTTAGAGTAGTTGGTGCTTTCCAGCACCTGATGGCCTCAATCTTGGCTGGATCAACATGTATCCCTTGACTGTTAACAACATGCCCTAGGAACTGTACTGTTCGCATCCGGAACTCACACTTGGAGAACTTGGCGTATAACTCCTCGTGTCTGAGTAATTCCAAGATAGTTTTTCAGGTGTTGGCCATGTTCGGTTTCGTTGCGAGAGTAGATCAAGATGTCGTCGATGAACACGATGACAAACTTATCTAGATAGGGTTTGCACACCCGATTCATAAGGTCCATGAATACAGCCGGTGCGTTGGTTAAGCCAAAAGGCATCACTTGGAATTCGTAATGTCCGTAGTGGGTTCGGAAGGCGGTTTTCGGGATATCGGCGTCTCGAACGCGAAGTTGGTGATAACCAGACCGAAGGTCGATCTTCGAGTAAAAGCTCGAACCTTGAAGTTGGTCAAATAAGTCACCGATTCTAGGAAGCGGGTATCAGTTCTTGATGGTAATGAGATCTATGGAGAAATGTTCGCTTGCGATGGTGTAAAATCAGTCGATAAATTTCTATGATAATAGTTTGTTTGGAACTATTAAGTCCGTTGGAAACTTGAGTTAATCAAAATATGTTGGGAAAAATCTGGTCGTCAATAAGACGTTGAAAATTTCTGTCTAGCCAATTTAATTGAACATTAGAAATTGTAAATAGTTCCGGGTAGTTGTTTGGCGAAAATTCTTTGAAAACTTGAATTGGTAGAAATCTGTTGAAAAATCCGTTGAAAACTCTTGTTATTGTAAAGTGTTGAAAGTTTCAGTTGATCCTTATAGTGGTGTCTCCTTAAACGAAAGAGGGATAAAAGAATGAATGAGATCTTTGTATGAGAGCTAAGATTATCACATTCATGATTAAAAGTAATATGTGGCTTCACAGTATGATGATAAATCAATACAAGGTATTATGATTTGTAACCAACAAGGCGCAAGGTTAATAGGTTGATAGCTTATAGAATTCAAAGTTTACAAAACATGCCGGGCATCGTTACATCCGGACGAATACATAAGTCTTATACAAAATGTGATGGGGTTTTATACACCCATCGATAAATCATCGAGCTAACACTAGCTATGTTCACCATTGTTCGGGTCTACTTCTAATCTATTCTAGGTTCAGGTCGTGTGGATAGTAACGTGCTTCGAGCATGTCACTGTATCGCGGGAGTGCAGAGTGGAGTAAGATATTGTCTATTGAGTGTTGGAACATCCATTTGATCCACGTTTTTGTTCTTTGCTCAAAATGAGTAGCCACTTCCTTCCAGTAGTGAATCCTATCCCTGATTCGGTCGGGAATAGACCTTTTCAGAATCCTCAATTCTTGCTCGTAGGTCTTGCACCTAAGTTTGAGCTCCCAATTGCGGCCATCAAATTCTTCGGCCTGATCTCGCACTCTTTCGTATTCCTCGATGCCAATCATTCCGAAATTATGATGCTCGTTTTCCTCCATAGCGATTTCTTCCATTGGCTTTATTTCCTCATCGAGATATGTGTACTGCATCTGTTCTTCGCAGATTAGGTCGTCATCTGACGAGTAGTCGTTCTTAGGGGAGTTTGCCATCTTTTGCGGGATGGCGTTCTATTAAGACAATGAATCAACAACAAGAAGGTTTAGTTAATATTGTAGTTTCAAAGAGTAGCCACAAATATGGCCAGGTAGTGTTCTCAAAGTAGTCAGTCATGACTATATTGTTGTTTCGAAATGAACAATTGCTTGGTGAAGGTGTTTGGTGAAGATAGTTGATAGTTGATAAATTCGTAGTTGCGGGTGGTCCTTGCAGTAGTGATTGGAATGTTCAAGTCATAGTTTGAAATAGTTTGAAGTAGTTTATGGATTTAGTCGTTGTGAGTATCCCTCGCAATACTAATCCAGTGATGTTCGGAACAGACAAAGTCGCGAATCAAGTTATGAGTAAATCGTTTGACAAACGTGTCGAATTGGTGACCAAACATGATCAAGTAGTAAGTCTCGTGTTTGATAGAATTGTTGACATACAAGTCAAAGAGTGATCAATCATGATCAAGTAAAGAGTTAAGTGGTTTGTTGAAATTCATGCAATTGTTCGAAAGTTACTTCCATTATGTAGGTGTTATGGTTGACCAAGTTCACCTGTAGACCCTTGTAGACAGGTCCTATTGGGTGGAGTGTCAGTAGTGGTAGTAAGGTCTAGTTCGAGGTGGTCAGTCAGTCCTTCTAGTTGTGTACAACACACTCGATTAATAGGTCTACAATAAGCGGGGAAGGGAGATTATAAAGTAGGGGAAGTACATGTAGCGCGTTTAGGTGACGAATTCTCGTGCGGTTCGTGTTTCCAAATGATTAGGATGAGAGTGGGGAGGAAAGAGGGTGAAACAGGTGTCACTTGTTTGGGTGGCGAATCCTTAGGTGGATTCTCCTTAAGTAAGTCCTCTTTGATTATGTCGTTGCCCGATACGGTTGGGCGAGTAGGTACCGTGGAAATCTCCACAGTAGTAAGTAAGATTTTATTTTCGTTTTCTGTGTCAGGTGACGTTGTGGTGGGAGTTGTTGCCATGAAGGGTGGCAATCAGTTTAGTATACGAGAAGTTAAGGTTATATATGAAAATATAATAACCTAGCACATAAGCACTTATAAGGGTTGGTCCCGTTCTATCCTCGGTTTTCGTTACTACTGTATTCTCATTTACTATAACCGTTTCAGGTCTTGCATCTAATCTCCTTTAATTATACATAGTTGATCAAGCTATGTTAAACTAAATTCAAATGATGCAATTGCTGAACCAGTCATAACAAATGAGGAATACTAACCTAACGGTCATAGTCTAGGTCACTAATGCAATCCTAGTTCGCTATAACCAATGGCTCTGATACTAATCTATCGCACCCCCAAAACACATGGCAGCGGAAACATGAGGTGTTACGGGGGCACCGACCAAATCAAATATCACAACACAAAGATTAAAGCAAACGACCTCTATATGAGACGTTTGAAAATATTACATTACCATAATTCAAATGTTTACAAAATATACGGAGTTCGCATCAACCGTTAAGAGATTTCTAGTACATTACTGAATATACAAAATATAGCTAAATGCAACCTAATCTCTTGATGTGTGAAAACCATGCGACTCGAGCTAAGCTTTCCATAAGCTTCCTACTGCGGCGGGTTACCTGAGAAATACATACTAAAAGGTCAACATAAAATTGGTGAGTTCATAGGTTTGTAAACGATCGTTTAGTTATGATCCACAAGATTTCAAGTTGTATCATTCAAAAATGACAGTTAAAAGTATCGTTAGCCAACGATAAGTAAAAGTATTTTATAAAGCAATATAAGTATACCATTTGCAATGAGTCTCATAGTCGAGCTTAACGTTGTTTGCCTCCGGTAAGTGTACTAATCTGATACACTTCTAAATTACAAATAATATTGCATCTGTGGGTTGACTAGCGCGACTAGTCCGGATGGGAATTGTCAATCCCCGATAGTACTATCCAATAATATTCACGCACAAATTTAAACGACTATGATGGGTAGAGGACTTTAGTGGATTAATCAGGTCTCATGCAATCCGTATAAAAAGTTGTTACAGTAGTTGTGATCATAAAAGCAGTTGTATAAAACAGTTGTATGTATTCTCACCCCAGTTAGAAAATAGTAAAAAGGGGCTATGAAACTCACCAGAGTTAAGCAGGTAGCAAGCAATAATCAAATTGCAAGCAAAGTCCAAAGCGCAACCTTCTAACGTCCTAAACGTATAAGGTTGTGTAAGTAGATGTTTTATAAGACCATCTATAGCGATTGTATAAGTGGGGGTCAATGTTCACTTAAGCCAATTGTGTAGGTGGAGGGTTAATGTCCACCTAGAACTAGTTCATCAACTATTATGTCCAAATAAGTTGTTCAAGTTCGTTTATCAAAAACGTGTATGACCCGTTGGTGAAAGTTTGTAATAATAATTCATTTAGACATTATTATCAAGTTTGTTTTGTTGTATACTATTCAGTAGTACAAATCGTGTGTTGCAAATAGATTATTTTAGTTTGTATAAGCCTTAAACCGTAGGTCAAAGTTGGTCAACTCGTTGGTCAAAGCTGGTCAAACTGGTCAAACCTGGTCAACTGGTCAAACTGGTCAAACCTGGTCAAACTGGTTAAGGTTGGTCAAACTATGAGTCACTTATAGACTCACTTCTGATTTTATGAGTCACTTCATGAGACACTTCCAATTTATATGTCGGTTTCTAATTCGGGAAACTTTCTAAGTTTAGTTTTTTGTCCATTTTACTAACTAAGTTACCCAAACCCATTTTTGTTACCACTTTCCAAAAATAGTAAGTTTTCTTTTTTAGAAACCGAGCCGTTTTTGTTGACTTGGTCAAACCGACTCGGTTTGACCCGAAACTTTTACCCAACCCATATATCAGTTTATAGAGTCCAAATAATTTGTCGGTTTGTGTCGGCGTTCGCCCGAAGAGTCGGTTTTTAACATGCAACTTAAGATATCAAGATTTCATAATTTTTGACTTTTGTCGGTTTGGTTCGCCATTTAATTTCTACCACTTCTGGTCCAAATCAAGTCTCACAAATTTTTCCCACTGATTATCAAGTTTCTGGTCTAACATATAATTTTTTATAGAAACTATAGTGTCCATTTACATATTTAAATAAATTCGCGAAGGAACCGAACTCGGTTTACGAAAACTTTCAGACCAGACTCAAAGATCAAATTATAGCCAAAAATAAGTACGGGTCTGGAAAAAGTGTAAAACACGAAAGTTGTTGCTCTTTTCAATACGCAACTTTTTTTAAAAAAAAATCGTTGTCTAAATCTTCCTAGAACTCGAGATATGGTTCGTTTTAGTGGACTGTGTTTTTCTGGGCAGATTTATGCATGTTCTTATATAAGCTTCAAAAACGATTTTTAACATCAAGTTTGGACATAATCATGTTAGATGAACCTTAAAACATGTAAAAAAATATAAATGAAAGTAGAGATGTGTCCTCACAATGGTGGTTTGAAGAAAGAAAGCTAAGATTATGATGAGGAACTTGTGAGCTTGAATCTTCTTGAAGAACTTTGCAAAAATGATGGGGAAATTGGTGCTATGGTGGTTTTAGGTGGTGATTGGGTGGTGTTGGGACTGAGTTATCCTCAGCAAATAGAGAGAGAATGGAGAGATTTTGAGAGTGTTTGATTGTTAAGTGAGGTGATGGAAGTGCATGTATGGGGAGTGGGGATGTAAGAAATCAAATGATGATCTTACATGGATAAAGAGAGGTGGTGAGGGTGGTGGAGCACATGGGGTCACATGGGGGAGGAGGAGAATGACCAAGGGGGCCCACAAGGGGTATTTTAGTCATTTTCTTATTTACCATTTAATTTGTTATGTTTCCCGTTCGTTTACCCGATTGTTTCGATGTTTATTCGTACGTAAAACGTTAATTGTACGTGTTTAATCAACGATTTAAATTTTGATATTCTTAATTGATATAAAAGTTTAAATACTTGGAACATTTATAAAAAATGTTCCGTTAATTTATCGGTCTCGATTTGCGTGCTCGTTTTACGGAGGTTAAATTGCGTAACGTTATTTTTGCACGTTTTTGTTATCGATTTAAGACGCAATATATTTTGGGTAAATTTTCATTGAAATATTATTTAAAATACTTAATTTAAGTTGTCAAATTAATTATTGACGTTTATTTGGTTGCCGAATTAAATTCGCGCGTTTTCGTTGCGTTTGAGACGTTTTAACCAAAACGTCTAGGTTTTTCGTGTATTATTTTAACAAAATAATAATAAGTGATAAATAACTTCTAAGAATGGATTAAAGTTATTTATAAAAAGGTTTTCACCAACGTCGTATAGTCTGTCGGACTCCGTCCGGTTGTTTCGCACAATTTCACCAAATTGCGTAAGCGTAATACAAAATAATTACGGAAGTGTATATTCACATAAATATACAAATAGTTACAAGTAATTACAAGTATTTAGCCTAATACTAAACTAAACACACGTAATTAAGGTTTCTAACAGGTTAATCAGTAACCCTAAATCGTCGGGTGTCACAATTTCTTATCTAATCAAGTGAATATAAATCAATCCACTTAGTAACAATTTAGTTTTATTCCATATACTCACCTTGATTTATTGAACAACTTGTAACAAGATGATCAAATGATGACAACTCTTCTTTAACACCTAATACACATACATATAACATATATATCAATGACTAGTCATACTTTTAACTACTAATCATCTAATTCCCTTCTCCCCCACTAGTTACATACTAGCTTTACCTTAACTAAATTAACTAATTTCATTTTCACAATCAAACTCATAGCTTTAATATGAAATTAAGCTACTTTCTTGATATTATTAACATTTGCTAATACTTTAACACTTGCAATTTAACTAATTCACATGGTTCATAAGGAACCCCATGAACTCTAATCATAATACTTCACTTTTAAGATGAAATTAACTACTATTCTTTTATCCTTAAGCTAGACTAATACAATTCTAACATCTATAAACCCTAAATTCGGATTAATTCATACTAATTAGCTAAAACCCTTAAAAACCCAATTTCTAGGGTTCTTGAAGAAATTAGAATACTTACAATGATTTAAGGATGATAAAAGATGAAGATTCTGAATTCTTAAGCTTAGTTTGAAGATTAGAAATCAATTTTGAAGACTTGTTCTTGCTCTGCGTTTTTTACTCTGTCTCTAATTTGGGTTCTGGAATTTATTTTGAGGATACAGGAAGAAGACACGTATCTGTGTCTATTATATTTTTAATTTGCTATACTAGGCAGTCTGGAACTGAACAACTATTTACGTTTTTTATTTTATGAAACGCCCAATTTTTTTTTTTTTTTATATATATATCAATTACATATTTGACAACATTATTTAATCACTGGGAAACGTATTAGGTCCGTATAATATCTATAGTATCATTTCATAACTTAAAACAGAAATTCCTAGAACTAAGCTAGTACAACCTTATTTTAGTCATATACACTAGCTAGAACAAACTTGTTTTAGTCATATGCACCAACTAGAACAAGCTTGTTTTAGTGGTAAAACAGACTCAGGTTTTAGAGCCAATTTCGGACACGCATAACTTTTAGCTCAATAAGAGTTTGACCACCAAATTTTGCAGGCACCTCTACTATACCAAAATGAAACTTTCTCTTTTTACACTTTTTCAAATTACGCTTTAAATAAAAATCTGGACTGAAATCTATTTTTTTTTACCATTTCGGCACTTTTTCTTAACATGTCAAAACACAACCCACTTGGTTTATGACTTTCATACTTTACCTACATCTTCTAACATACTTTTGACACTTAAGCTAAAAGCAACAAGTGTCATACTTATACCATGACTTGTTTTGACACTTTGACCCAAAATATGCCCAATTGGACACTTCTGACCCATTTCTCATTTGAAGAACACTTTGACTCTTTCACTTATATCGTCTTCTCACATTTGACCATTTCAACATAGTTGACTATAGGTCAACACTTAAATTCAACCAAAACGTACTTTCAACACTTTACTCTATTCCATTTATTTACCATTTATGACACATACTTTA
The DNA here is from genome assembly GCA_949592205.1 of Helichrysum umbraculigerum. NCBI lineage: Eukaryota > Viridiplantae > Streptophyta > Magnoliopsida > Asterales > Asteraceae > Helichrysum > Helichrysum umbraculigerum. Next base: position 376,888,995 of record CATIUR010000001.1, on the reverse strand, counting down.
CTACTAATCATTTACCTTCTTTTTCCGCTTTGTCAAAGGCTTACATCATAAATATTTAACTACTTTACACTTTAACTAATTCGTGTCATAAAACTAATTTTGGGCGATTTACACAATGGCTAATCATAACGATAATTTAAAAGAATAAGAAGCTCATCTGTAACATCCTCGAAATGGACCTAGTTGTTTATATATTATTTCTTGATTTAAATATGTATTTAAATGTGTTTGGAAATAATATTGTTTGAAATAGTTGAAATAATTGGAATAGGAGTCGAATATTCCAATGTGATAAGTAAATTATTAATTGTTGTAAATTAATATAGTTGACGGTGCAATAAAATGTTTGGACTCGTAAATGGTTTTCGGGTTCCAGGCAATAGATTGAGATGGGGTATTAAATTATACCCATATAATAGAAGGTCGGTTGAGGAACCGACTTAAGTTTCTATTTATATAACTTTCTTTTTTTAGGAAGTTATTCATTTTTATTCCAAAACTTACAAAAACTCTCTGAAAACCTCCAAATCAATCCAGAAATCAAATCAGGAAGTTGTGATTCTCGTGAAACTTCCTAATCATCAGATTACCATCGTTAGATTCTTCAATCAGTAAGTATTCTTGAGTATTTAAGAATTTGATTTTGATTTAAATTTCGGTAAATTGATGATTTGAGAGATTTAGATGTTAGAAACATGTTATAAAGGTTATATATTGATTATGAAATGTTAGTAGTCGTTTATAACCGTTTAAAATCGTGTTTTTGGTGATTTTGGGTAAAACCCGCGAGTTAGGGTTTGAACAGTTTGAACTGGGCTGGGACGACGAGGGAATCCGGCGGATTCATGGGAATCCGGCGGATTCCGGCAAAATTTAGGGAATCCGGTCGGATTCAGGGAATCCGGCAGATTCAGGCTGATTTGTGGGAAGCCGGCGGCTTCTGAGGGAATCCGGCGGCTTGATAGGCTGGTGTCACATTTCTTGTTTGATTTTGATAAGTAATGTGATTGTTATTTGATATATATTCAGAATCATATATGATAATAGTTATGTTGTAATAACTAATATATGATTAGGAACTAGTAATATTCATATTATTATGTTAAGTTCCTAATAGTATGGATTAATATAAGTTATGTATTGATATGGATTACTAACTTATATTTGATTGTAAATTCTCAGATGTGGAGAAGGCTCAGTGATATTAGACTACTGAGTAGAGGCCTGAGGTAGTCGGTGAGTGGATCTGTAACCTCAGTGTGATTTAGTTGTAATGATTTGATTTACAACGAGTAATTTATAGTATTACTTTGATATGATGCATCTGTGGAGATATCTTGCCATGATAGATTAACTAGTTGCTTACTTGGCTGATTGTGCTAGTATGTAAGATTCTGAGGTCAACTTGACTTGACAGTTGGACTTGGTTGTTATTGTAGACGACAGGAGATCTTGAAACTTGAAATGTTGGTTTGGAGATCTAGGTCGTGTGTGATTAACAACTGGTTATCGGTAGTTCTGTATAGGCCAATACAGATGATTGATAAGTGTTCCTTGAGTACCAAACCGGTATTAGGGTATCTCAGGAGCCACCGATCCTCATGACGATTGATAATGATTGATAGGTGTAGCTTGACATTGATTGGATGTCGAGTGAATGATTGATTTTCTGTTTATTGTTATTTGATGTAAACAGATTGTTATGCTAGGTTGAGCTGTTGTTTATAGTTTCATTCACTTAGCTTTATGCTAACCCCACCACAGTTCTTCCTGCAGGTTAAATAGATGGGACATATTGGGCAGGAGGTTGTTGGACTGGATGGAATGTTTGACAGACTGTTACTCTGATGTTATTTTGATAACTAAATATATGTTTTAAATTATATAACACCGAGTTGGTTGAAATGTCATGTGTTTGGATTTGAAAAGGTTTAGTGACATTTTAAGTAATGTAAAACATTGATAGTATGTTTTGAAATATACGCTTCCGAGTCGGAAATATTATATTATTGTTTATATTTAAACGAGGGGTGTTATAAGTTGGTATCAGAGCAATAGTTTGGGTGAATTGAACATGATAGATTGTTCAATCCTAAACTTGATTGAGTTGAGTCAAACATTCCAGAAGGTGTGGGTTTAGTTGATTAATGAATGTGTGAGAAAGTGATTAGTTGAATATGTACTAACCTTTAACAAGTTGTGAAGTGTTGTTTGATTTCAGAGACGGAGGAACATGAGTATCTGATTAGTATATTTCATGTTTCCTCAACACTCGTGGGCTTAAGATTGCCAGGTAATCTTCGATAAGCCTATGTTAATTTACATTAACTTGAATTGTTTACTCTGTTATGTTGAGTAAGCTTTGTTGTGAAGTTAATTGAGTCAGACTGATATGATTCCCCAGTTTTGAGTCAACTATTGATTGCTATAGGTTGACATGAGGATAGAAATAATAAATGAAATGTTCATTGTGGTGATTATTTCTGATTGAATTGAAAAATGCAGAAATGTGAGTAAATGAGTAGATAAAGAGTTGATTAAGGTTTAACATGATTGATGTTAGAACCTAAGAGTGTCTTTATTGGTGAGACAAAATAATTGATAGTATTATGTTAATGGATTAATCACAAGGTGTGATCTAAATCCTTGTTTAAGGAAGGTTGTGTCATTTGAATTGATAATGATTGCTATTTGAGAAAACATGTGTTTATGTAACTACATGATATGTTTTGATTGTAGTTAAACACTTGAGCTAAATCAAGATGAATAAATTATGAGGAATATAACTTATGATAAAGCTTAATTGATCGAGAAATTGATAGGTCTTTCTAGTCAATTGTGAATTAGTGAATGAACTGTTTATAGTAACATGATTGAGTAGACTTGTTGCGACAGTGATGCTTGATATGATAGAATATGTCAAAGTGATAATAATTAATTAAGATGTGTCCTGAATTTTGAGGTAAATAGGGACATTGATTAGTGTTAAGTATTGAAACAATGATGATGAGTTATCATGTGTTTGAAGTTTCAGATAAGTGATATACTAAGTAATTCAGTTGTTGAAAATAAATTGTGTGAGATGGGTTGCATATGTAAGGTTAAATATGTAAGTAGTAAACTGATTTGGGTGTGTATCAGTTGATAGAAACTATTAAATAGAGTATGATTGGTTTGGAATCATAAAGTATTTAATATACCAAATGAAAATAGATCACGTTGATAATTATAAAGTGGAGTGGCCTGAGAATGGATTGTGAAGGACATAATCTTGCAACGCCTGATCACCGTTGTTATATTATGTTGTGTCACATGAACTTGTTGAGGCTACTTGGTATAAAATAAATGTAATGTGATTTTGAATAAATGGAGCATGATAGTATGTTAAGTTGTTTAATAATTGTTTTGATAAGAAAACAATCAGTTGATAGAGCTATGATATTTGGACTGTAAAGATGCCAGTGTAAATGATAGTTGTCATTTGTAACACCCCCGAAATTCACTGTTTTGCGGAAGCATAGTTTGGGGTGTTACTAATTAAATATCACAGCACAAAGATAAAGCAAACGACCTCTAAATGAGACGTTTTGTAAATTAGTTACATTCCACAGATATAATGTTTGAAAACTTAGTGTTTTCGTATATAAAATGTAGTTTCCCCTAGAGTCCACGCGTATAGCGGGAGATTCTATTACATAATCAAAATATACAAAAGATAATGCTAAGAATCTCCGTTAATGCAGTTGTGTTGAAATCATGCGACTCTAGCTAAAATCCTGGAGTAATCCTACTCCATCCGGGTACCTGAGAAAACATGCTAAAAAGTGTCAACCAAAAAGGTTGGTGAATCTCACAGGTTTGTAAATGATATCGGCTTTGAACACGAGATTTCATTAGTAGTGCCCGTAGGCGTAAAATCAGCCATTGCAATCCAGCAATCGTAAAATCAGTATTTGCAATCCAGCAAATGTAAATAAATAAGTTTATACCGTTGCCATGAGGCTCATAATCGAAGCTTAACCCGTAATAATATGTTTGCTCCCGTGACATGCTCGTAAGTGAGCAAGCATCAGTAACGAATAAGTTGTCACCCGTTTATACGTGTAAATCGGTACGTGGCAGCGCTACTGCCCCGGGTGGGGAGGGTCATTTCCCTAATGGATCCATTAACTACTGTTCGCGCTTAAGTCCATAACTAACGATATATGATGGAGAGACTTCTGTAAATAGTAATTAACTCATGCAATTCCGTTTGGTATAGAAATCAGTTTAGTACTTGTGTTCAGGAAAAATCAGTAGCATGTATCTCCCCCAATAAGATAAAGCAGTAAAAGTGGGGCCGTAAGACTCACCTGAGTCTTTGCAAGTACGTTTATATCAATAAACGAGTAAGTAATATCAACCGTAGGTTCTCCGAACCCGTAACCTTCAAATGCCTAAACATATGAATTTAAGTAAGTAGATGTCTCGCAAGACCATCTAGGCTAGTTGTGTACACAACTCATTATGTCCAAGTGTTTGTTTAGTAATCCGTTTGTAGTTTGAAAACAATTATGGCCCGTTGGTGACGGTTTGTAATAATGATTCAGAGTGTTAACCTTATATGTATCGTTGAATCGGTGTTAAAATCTTGGTTCCGACACTTAGTAAAAATCTGTGTTTTTCTAGTTTCTGGTTTGTGCGACGTAGCATGCGACGTAGCATGCGACGTAGGGTGCGACGTAGGGAGGTACGTCGCATGATGCGACCTTCGCAAATCAATGCGACGTAGGAGGCGACGTCGCTAATGCGACGTTGGTTCGGTTTGCGACGTAAAAGTCTACGTCGCTATGTGCGACGTCCGCAAGTTAATGCGACGTAATAGGCTGCGTCGCTAGTGCGACGTTGGGATATCTGTGCGACGTAGGCCGTGACGTCGCTAAATGCGACGTTGGCCACAAAATGCGACGTTTTGAGCTACGTCGCAGATAGTCCAGCGTCTCTGCGACGTAGCGGTCTGATCGGAATTTGGTGGCCGGAAAATCGGTCGAAAAGCTTCCGTTCGGTCCAAATCTTTTACCCAACCCATTTTTGGACATTTTAAGCATATATAAACCATAAAAACGTAAAAATGAGCAAAAACGGAGAGTTTCGGGTTTTATCGGAAACTTACAAAATGTCGGATAGAAAATCCGAAAAGATAGGAATGTAGATCGTGTTGTCGTGGTCACTTTTCTCCAAAAGAGTGGTATGATTCGGCGAGGTTTCGTGGTGTTATTTTGCGATTTAGTGAGGTGGTGGGTTTTGTTTATTTTGAAAGAAAATGGAGAGAAAGAAAGATGAGAGATAAGATGATGATGATGAAATGAAAGTGGGGAGGGGGGTTTCCCCCCTTTTTGGCTGAAAATCGGTGGGGTCCACCGAGTGGACTTCACCAAATTTTGTTCCCTGCGTTTCGAGTTCTGCGCGGTGTTCGTTTCCTCCGTCGTTTAAACGCTATATCAAGCAGTTATATTTTTAAAAGGTGACGGGAATATTTTAATGAAATACCTTGAAATTAATTATAAAAACATTTGTCGAAGTATTAAAATTCTTAACTCGCGTTTAATACGTATTCGTTAAATTATTTAAAATGTCGTCGCGATATTATAAATAATGTTTGTTCGCTGTGTATTTTATATAATAAAATATGTTCTCATTATTTCGGTAAGTTTCTGTCACCAACGACCAAGTAACTGTGTCGGACTCCGTCCGGTTAATTCGTACGATTAATCCAAATCGCGTAGGTACACACATATATATATAATTCACCTTATATATATATATATATACAAATAGAGTCTGCAATTAGTCCTATTACATACTAATTACAACTAGTTACAAGTAATTAGGCATAATTAATTATCCTAATTTAGCAGGTGTTACATTCTCCCCTTGTTAAAGAAATTTCGTCCCGAAATTAGCTTGAGTGCACGGACGGTGCGTTGTCTGGGAAGAGATGTGGGTATTTCTGTCGCATTTGGTCTTCCCGTTCCCAGGTGAACTCAGGGCCGCGCCTAGAATTCCACCTGACTTTTACTATGGGAATACGACTCTGTTTCAATTGCTTGACCTCTCGGTCCATGATTTCCAAAGGTTTCTCGACAAAATGAAGTTTATCATCGATTTGAATCTCGTCGAGCGGTATAATCAGCGTCTCGTCAGACAGACATTTCTTCAAGTTAGAAATGTGGAATGTGTTGTGTACGCTGTTAAGTTCAGCAGGAAGTTGCAGGCGATATGCCACTGGACCAATCCTTTCAAGGATTTCAAATGGTCCGATATATCTGGGATTTAGTTTGCCTCGTTTCCCGAATCGAATAACACCTTTCCACGGTGCCACTTTGAGAAGTACCTTGTCTCCTACCTGGAACTCAAGGTGTTTGCGTCTCACGTCAGCATAGCTTTTCTGACGATCACGTGCGGCTTTCAGCCGGTTTTGAATACTAACGATTTTCTCAGTAGTTTCTTGAATGATTTCTGGACCCGTGAGTTGGGATTCTCCTAACTCAGTCCAACAGACAGGTGATCGGCACTTACGTCCGTAAAGTGCCTCGAAGGGTGCAGCCTTTATGCTGGTATGGTAACTGTTGTTGTAGGAAAACTCACACAACGGTAAGTGATTTTCCCAAGAAGTACCGAAGTCGACTACGCAGGCTCGTAGCATATCCTCCAGTGTTTGAATAGTTCGCTCGCTTTGGCCATCGGTTTGCGGGTGATAAGCAGTACTCATATCCAGACGAGTACCAAGAGATTTCTGTAATGATTGCCAAAAGTTAGAAGTAAAACGGCTGTCCCTATCCGAGATGATCGAGATAGGTACACCGTGTCGCGAGATGATTTCTTTGACATAGATGCGAGTCAGACGCTCCATCTTGTCGGTTTCCTTGATGGCCAGAAAATGAGCAGATTTCGTGAGACGGTCCACGATCACCCAAATGGTATCGCAACCACTCGAAGTTTTCGGTAGTTTGGTAATGAAGTCCATGGAAATCTGTTCCCATTTCCATTGAGGAATTTCAGGTTGTTGAAGCAACCCAGAGGGTCTTTGGTGTTCGGTCTTTACTTTGGAACAGGTTAGGCATTTACTGACGTACAAGGCGATGTCAGCTTTCATGTTAGGCCACCAATACAACCCTTTGACGTCATGATACATCTTGTCAGATCCAGGATGTATAGAGTATCGAGATTTGTGAGCTTCAGCCATCACCAAATCTCGCAAGTTTCCGAATTTGGGTAACCACACCCGGTTAGAGAAGTATCGAGTTCCATCGGGTTTGATTTCGAATTGTTTATCCAAGCCTCGCAAGGCTTCATTTTTCAAGTTTTCATCGTTGAGTGCTTCAAGTTGAGAGGTAAGGATTTGAGCAGGAAGCTCGTTGCGAATTGTCATAGAAAGTGCTCGGACTCGAAGGGGTTTCACTCGTTCTTTCCGGCTTAAGGCATCGGCAACTACGTTAGCCTTGCCCGGATGGTATTTGATCTCGCAGTCGTAGTCACTAAGTAACTCAACCCAGCGACGTTGTCTCATGTTTAGATCTTTCTGATCGAATATGTGTTGGAGACTTTTGTGATCGGTAAAGATAGTGCTTTTCGTACCGTAGAGATAATGTCTCCAGATTTTCAATGCGAAGACCACAGCACCTAACTCGAGGTCGTGGGTCGTATAGTTTTTCTCGTGAATTTTTAGTTGTCGTGAGGCATAGGCAATGACTTTTTCCCGTTGCATCAACACACAACCAAGTCCCTGGTGTGAGGCGTCGCAGTAAACTACGAAATCGTCGGTGCCCTCGGGTAAGGACAAGATTGGTGCACTGCAAAGTTTGTTTTTCAATAGCTGGAAGGCTGACTCTTGTTTATCAGTCCAATCGAACTTCTTATCCTTCTGAGTCAGTGTGGTTAGTGGGACAGCTATTCTTGAAAAGTTTTCGATGAATCGGCGATAATAACCAGCAAGACCTAAGAATTGTCTCACTTCGGTTGGAGTGGTCGGTGACTCCCAGTCCTTGATTGCTTCAATCTTGGCGGGATCAACATGAATTCCTTGGCTGTCAATCACGTGTCCGAGGAATTGAACGGTTCGAATCCAAAACTCACACTTAGAGAATTTGGCATATAACTCTTCGTGTTTCAGAAGTCCTAGAATGGTTTTCAGATGTTGAGCATGTTCCTGTTCGTTGCGAGAGTAAATCAGGATATCATCGATGAACACAATGACGAATTTGTCAAGATATGGTTTGCACACCCGATTCATAAGGTCCATGAATACGGCCGGTGCGTTGGTCAACCCGAATGGCATCACTTGGAATTCGTAATGCCCATAACGAGTTCGGAAAGCTGTCTTTGGGACATCATTGTCACGGACTCGGAGTTGATGATAACCCGACCGTAGATCAATCTTCGAGTAAACACTCGATCCCTGGAGTTGGTCAAACAGGTCATCGATTCTAGGAAGTGGGTACCGATTCTTTATGGTTAGCTTATTCAGCTCTCGGTAGTCGATACACATGCGGAAAGACCCATCTTTCTTTTTCACGAATAAGACCGGAGCTCCCCAAGGTGAGGAACTTGGTCGAATGAATCCTCTGTCCAGGAGTTCCTGTAGTTGGTTAGACAACTCCTGCATTTCGGATGGTGCTAAACGGTAAGGGGCTCGTGCCACGGGTGCAGCTCCGGGCACAAGTTCGATTTGGAATTCAACTTGTCTAGGTGGCGGAAGTCCGGGCAAGTCTTCAGGAAAAACTTCCGGGAAATCCCGCACGATCGGAACATCCTCAAGTCGCTTCTCCTCCGACTTCTTCTCCGTTACATGTGCGAGGATGGCTTGATACCCTTTTCGTAGATATTTTCTCGTTTTTAGACAGGAGACAATATTTAGATTCCGTCTGCCGGTCTCCCCTTGTAGAACTAAGGTTCCACCGGAGACAAGAGGTATGCGAACGAGTTTGTCATGACAGATGATTTCAGCTCGGTGCTTGGATAACCAATCCATACCGACAATAATATCGAAGCTGCCGATCTCGACAGGGATTAAATCAATGGGAAACGTTTCGTTCGTGAGGTTAAGTGTACAGTTGTGTATGATACTATCAGTCTCAATCAGTTTGCCGTTAGCTAATTCTACAATGTATTTAGCATCTAAGGCAGTGGGAGTAATATCAAGTAAAGGGCTAAATTTCTCAGATATGAAGCTTCTATCGGCACCGGTATCAAATAACACAGAAGCGGTAAGGTCGTTGAGAAGGAACGTACCCGTCACGACGTTCGGGTCTTGTCTGGCTTCCCCAGCCTTGATAACGAATGATCTGCCGCGAGCAGGGTTGTTGTTGTTTTTCAGTTTTGGGCAATCTTTCTTGAAATGCCCTGTATTTCCGCACCCAAAGCAGGCCTTTGGTGCATTAGTGTTGGGGGTGGGAATGTTGGTTCGACAATCCTTGGCTAGATGCCCGAACCGCTTGCAGTTGGAGCAAGGGCAAGAACCGTCATGGTGGCGGTTGCATTTGGGACAGTAGGGTCTGCTCCCGCTGTACCCTTTCTTCTCCGAAGTTCCAGATGAATAAGCCTTAATGTACTCAGGCTTTTTGTTGGAGGTTTGGTTGGATGAGTTGGGGTTATCTTCCCACTTGCGTTTGTTGTTTGTAGATGGGGTTGGAGTTGTACCACGGCGGACAGAATTTGCCGTTAGTTCATGGGCCATACGGTTGGCGCTCTGAATAGTACCCGGTTTGGAAGAAGTTACCAGGTCTTGGAGTCTTTCAGGAAGACCATCAACAAATTTCTCGATCCTCTTGTACTCAGGATCGACCATGGTTGGGCACAGAAGTGCCAGCTGGTGGAAACGGTTGGTGTAACTGGTGATATCATTACCTTGCATCTTATGGTTCCAAAATTCCACTTCTAGTTGTTTCAATTCATCCCTGGGGCAATACTCGCCCCTCAACATCTTCTTCAACTCCTCCCACGGGAGTTGGTAAGCAGTAGCAACACTCACAGTCTGGGCATAAGTGTTCCACCAGGTGAGTGCGGTGTCAGTAAAAGTACTAACGAAGAACTTAACCTTATCTCCCTCCGCACAGTTGCAGATAAGAAATACAGACTCAACTTTCTCGATCCAGCGTACTAGACCGATAGCTCCCTCGGTACCTGCAAAGTTTAGAGGTTTGCAGTTCTGGAAGTCCTTGTAAGAACAAGGTTTAGCAGTAGTGGTTTCAGCGGCATCGCTGTTTCTCGAGGAATTTGGTGGAGTATTCCGAGCCAAGGCTTCAGTAACAGCCTGGGTTATAAGGGAGGTGATCTGGGCATCGGTGTACGGTCGTGTCTTTGGCGGCATGATTCTTCAATAAAAGAAATGAAGATACATGAGATTTCGTAGGAAAATTGTATTTGTTATAGATGTACATGTATAAAAGTGGTAATACATGACATTAACATGGAAAAATGACAATTAATATGAGTTGAACAACAAGGAATATTTGATGGATAATGCGAGTTCAAAGGTTACATCCTACAGAGATATTACAAAAGGTGTCGGGAATTGTTGCGTCCGACTAGTTTATAGAGTAGTGCTAGATAGTCAAAAGATTACGAGATAGATTACAAGACAAAGACTACACTAGTCTTCCTGTAGATTAATTTGCTCCATCAGCGTGATAAGGCGGTCCACGGTTTCTGCTAGTCTGTTGGTTTGCCTGGCGTTGTCTTCCACCAAGGCCAGTCGTTGTGCTAGTGTTCGAGAGTGATCCTCGGTCTCCTGTGAACGCTGTTCACATTCCTCTAGTCGGTTTCTTACAAGTTCATCCGCACCTAATTCGGCGGTCATTGAATCCTGAATTATGCTTACAGAGAGGTTGGTATCCTCTTGTTCTCGTTGGAGTTGGGATATGTGATCAAGTGCTTGGCGAAGCAGGTAGGTCATTCGGTGTTGTTCCCGTTCGAGACTTTCGAGCCTTTGCTCTTGACGGCGGAATTGTGTAGCCAACACTGGCAACGTGAGATGTGCCGATTCATGAGAGTTATGAACAGGATAGGGGCTGTTTCGAGGCGACCTTGCGTTCCTCCTGGCTACTCGTGGGTTCCGTGACCCGTGTGAGTGAGAGTGTGACGGATTAGTTGGTGTGTTTGCCATTCCTGTGGCAGAGTGTAAGTAAGACGAGGCTAATATATATAAGTATATAATATCCAGCCTAGTGTCTAACACGCATCAAGTAATGGTCCGGTTCTCTCGTGGTCAGAGTCAACTAACGCATTCCTGTTTGACATAACCATTTCAGACCTCACATCATCTTTCCTTAATTGTACATAGTTGATCAGGCTATGTTAAATTAAAGTCGTATGATGTAATTCCTGAACCAATCATGCCTAATAAGGAAATACTGCCTAATGGTCATAGTCTAGGCCCACTAAATGCAACCTAGTTCACTATAACCTTAGGCTCTGATACCAATCTGTAACACCCCCGAAATTCACTGTTTTGCGGAAGCATAGTTTGGGGTGTTACTAATTAAATATCACAGCACAAAGATAAAGCAAACGACCTCTAAATGAGACGTTTTGTAAATTAGTTACATTCCACAGATATAATGTTTGAAAACTTAGTGTTTTCGTATATAAAATGTAGTTTCCCCTAGAGTCCACGCGTATAGCGGGAGATTCTATTACATAATCAAAATATACAAAAGATAATGCTAAGAATCTCCGTTAATGCAGTTGTGTTGAAATCATGCGACTCTAGCTAAAATCCTGGAGTAATCCTACTCCATCCGGGTACCTGAGAAAACATGCTAAAAAGTGTCAACCAAAAAGGTTGGTGAATCTCACAGGTTTGTAAATGATATCGGCTTTGAACACGAGATTTCATTAGTAGTGCCCGTAGGCGTAAAATCAGCCATTGCAATCCAGCAATCGTAAAATCAGTATTTGCAATCCAGCAAATGTAAATAAATAAGTTTATACCGTTGCCATGAGGCTCATAATCGAAGCTTAACCCGTAATAATATGTTTGCTCCCGTGACATGCTCGTAAGTGAGCAAGCATCAGTAACGAATAAGTTGTCACCCGTTTATACGTGTAAATCGGTACGTGGCAGCGCTACTGCCCCGGGTGGGGAGGGTCATTTCCCTAATGGATCCATTAACTACTGTTCGCGCTTAAGTCCATAACTAACGATATATGATGGAGAGACTTCTGTAAATAGTAATTAACTCATGCAATTCCGTTTGGTATAGAAATCAGTTTAGTACTTGTGTTCAGGAAAAATCAGTAGCATGTATCTCCCCCAATAAGATAAAGCAGTAAAAGTGGGGCCGTAAGACTCACCTGAGTCTTTGCAAGTACGTTTATATCAATAAACGAGTAAGTAATATCAACCGTAGGTTCTCCGAACCCGTAACCTTCAAATGCCTAAACATATGAATTTAAGTAAGTAGATGTCTCGCAAGACCATCTAGGCTAGTTGTGTACACAACTCATTATGTCCAAGTGTTTGTTTAGTAATCCGTTTGTAGTTTGAAAACAATTATGGCCCGTTGGTGACGGTTTGTAATAATGATTCAGAGTGTTAACCTTATATGTATCGTTGAATCGGTGTTAAAATCTTGGTTCCGACACTTAGTAAAAATCTGTGTTTTTCTAGTTTCTGGTTTGTGCGACGTAGCATGCGACGTAGCATGCGACGTAGGGTGCGACGTAGGGAGGTACGTCGCATGATGCGACCTTCGCAAATCAATGCGACGTAGGAGGCGACGTCGCTAATGCGACGTTGGTTCGGTTTGCGACGTAAAAGTCTACGTCGCTATGTGCGACGTCCGCAAGTTAATGCGACGTAATAGGCTGCGTCGCTAGTGCGACGTTGGGATATCTGTGCGACGTAGGCCGTGACGTCGCTAAATGCGACGTTGGCCACAAAATGCGACGTTTTGAGCTACGTCGCAGATAGTCCAGCGTCTCTGCGACGTAGCGGTCTGATCGGAATTTGGTGGCCGGAAAATCGGTCGAAAAGCTTCCGTTCGGTCCAAATCTTTTACCCAACCCATTTTTGGACATTTTAAGCATATATAAACCATAAAAACGTAAAAATGAGCAAAAACGGAGAGTTTCGGGTTTTATCGGAAACTTACAAAATGTCGGATAGAAAATCCGAAAAGATAGGAATGTAGATCGTGTTGTCGTGGTCACTTTTCTCCAAAAGAGTGGTATGATTCGGCGAGGTTTCGTGGTGTTATTTTGCGATTTAGTGAGGTGGTGGGTTTTGTTTATTTTGAAAGAAAATGGAGAGAAAGAAAGATGAGAGATAAGATGATGATGATGAAATGAAAGTGGGGAGGGGGGTTTCCCCCCTTTTTGGCTGAAAATCGGTGGGGTCCACCGAGTGGACTTCACCAAATTTTGTTCCCTGCGTTTCGAGTTCTGCGCGGTGTTCGTTTCCTCCGTCGTTTAAACGCTATATCAAGCAGTTATATTTTTAAAAGGTGACGGGAATATTTTAATGAAATACCTTGAAATTAATTATAAAAACATTTGTCGAAGTATTAAAATTCTTAACTCGCGTTTAATACGTATTCGTTAAATTATTTAAAATGTCGTCGCGATATTATAAATAATGTTTGTTCGCTGTGTATTTTATATAATAAAATATGTTCTCATTATTTCGGTAAGTTTCTGTCACCAACGACCAAGTAACTGTGTCGGACTCCGTCCGGTTAATTCGTACGATTAATCCAAATCGCGTAGGTACACACATATATATATAATTCACCTTATATATATATATACAAATAGAGTCTGCAATTAGTCCTATTACATACTAATTACAACTAGTTACAAGTAATTAGGCATAATTAATTATCCTAATTTAGCAGGTGTTACATCATTGATAGAGGTTTTGATGATAAACCTAGTTGACAAATTTGATTTTGTTAAAAATGTAGTTGTAACTGATTGTGTCAAATTGTCCATAGGTGAATTGGTATAGTGTTTAAGTGAACCACTATATTGTATTTGGCTTGTATGAAGCCAAAGTTGAGATAGGTTGATATTGTTTTGCTTGAGAAACTACTAGTAGTTATTGAATGTAATAATTTGAAGTTTATGTTCGATAGTAAACATATTATATGAAATGGCTTGTATGGAGCCAAGATTGATGTAGGTTGACCTTGTCCTTGTGAAGGATTGATAAGATTATTGAAAGTAATAATTTGAAATATATGTTTGAAAGTGAACATATAAGATGAAATGGTTTGTTGTGAGTTAACTTGATAGTATGTTAACTTTGAAAGTCAACCCATGAATAGAAAATGGTGTATAAAATTAATTGCTTGTGATTGATTTAAGTTTGGGTCAAACTTGAGAAAAGCAATTAGAGAATTTTATTGATTGGTTGGTTGAAACCAGAGTTGACATGTAGTCAACTGTGTGTGTGAAATAGTATAACATAGATTGTAATGTTATGATTGTGTGGAATATGATTGAATTCCTAAATTGTATTAAGTTGTGAAAACTTGAGTAATTACTTAAAGCTAGTATTAAGTAATTGAAATAGTGTTAAGTATAATTGAATATTCAGTTAAGTAATATTTGATATTTGAACTGAATATGTGTTAGAAAATTATACAGATGTGAAGTCATGATATGTATGACAACTATAATAGGTTGAGAGGTGTAAGTTAAATCATATTGATTTGAATTGTGATAAGACAGTCTTACCAGTGTATGAGGCTTGTAATGATAGCCATGATTGGGTAAGAATGTGAGATGAGAAATAATTGAAAGTTATTATTAATAGTTGCATAGGTTGATTAGTACCTAATGGTGAATTACTTAAGTATTGAAAGAATTGAATGGATTCTTTAGTTAATTGTTGATAGTATACAAGTAAAGTAAGTGATAAAGTGGAAAAACTGGGATTAGATCCAAATAAGGTATGATATGAAAGTATATCTGGAATTAGACGGTATTAAAGGTTTAGTAGATCTTTGTTGGTAAATTGAGGAAATATGAATTGAATAGTTGGTCATATTTTAAGAAATCAGGTATGAAATTAAGTGTAATGATCATTATTTTGATAGTTTAAGAATAATGATTGCTTGACATTTGGGGCTGAAAATCTGATGTGTATAATTGTAAGTGTTAGAAAGTAAGAGAAACCTTGAGATTGATAGGTGATGATTGTATTCACCAAACTTTTCTTGAAAGTTTAGAATGAAATGTTTAAGTTATATACTAGTTGATAAGTATATAAGTGAAACATAGAGTTATTGATTGTTCCATGTCCTATGGTATGGATATGTGATGAATAGTAGTATTGAGAAGGCTTGATAAAGACTTTAACAGTCTGAATGGCCTAGGGGGTAAGATGAAATGGAATTGATGTGTATGTGTCCATTTTAGAAAATATCTGAAGTTGTGTAGGTTTGTATGTGTGGTATACATAATAATAAATGGCATGATAAGTTTTAATAGAATGAATTAAAATGTGCCATAAGATATGTGGAGGTCAGTTAATCGTGATTAACTTGATGTAGATTTTGTTGAAATGTGTTGTAAAGTAGCACATTGTGATATTGTGATACTTGAATTGTGGTATCATAGTGTTGATTAGGATTGACTTAGTTGCTAGATTGATGGAATTTGGTACTAAGTGATTATGTGATTAAAGTTGTATAACTTCTAATTGCTTGTGATTACTAGTTTAAGATTGTAAGGTTGAATTAAATTAACTAGTTGCTGAGATAAGATTCTGATGTCTTACCAGTTTAAGTAATAAATAAGTTTTAACTTGATGGTTAGTTAGACTTTGGAGATACATAGTAAGTATTGATGGGTATACTGTAGTATATAATCATTAGTGTTGTGATTATTGGTTGTGTAAATTGTTGTTGTTGACAATTGATAGATTGTAATGAAAGGAGTTACAAGCAGAAATAAGTCAATGTAGAGGTTGGTTGAATGTAGGTAATATTTGATTGTGGTACTATTGTTGATTGAGCAAAGTACTTGTTGATTGTAGTTTTACCTACTGAGTGTGACCTCTGCTTTACTTATTTAGGTGATATGAATCTGGAGTACTTTTAAGTAAAAGATTTCATATGATTGTAGTGATATGTGAATATGATTGGTTATTCACAAGAGTATAGGTATGAAACTTTTGGATGAAAAGTTGACCTAGATTTGAATTTTAAATCTTTGATAGTAGAGATTTGAAATTGTTATCTGTTATTAGACTGATTGTAAGTCGTGAGTTGAATTTCATTTCAATATTGCTAGGAACATTGTGGTTTGATAACCACTGTTGTGATAATGTGATTGCTGTTGTATTTATAACAGGGATGAACAGTGAGAGTAGGTTAAAGATTTTAGCATGTTGCTAATTTCTGGTTGTGTAGACCTAGTAAGTGATGTTAGGCTTCACTTATTGTTGTTGGTTAAAGTGATAGGGTGCTTTAAACTTTTATCTGATTGGTGATAAAGGAATTAGATAGATGATTGGTTCCTATGAGATGTTGGAGGGATGCACTGTATGTGTGCATAGGAAAAGATAGAAGCATGTACATTTGGATATGTGCATGTGGAAAGAATTTAAACAGTCTAAGTATAGTTGTAAGTTGCTATTGAGGACAAATGTATATTAAGATATATGTGATTATATCACAATAGTTAGATTGATTGAGGTTAGATTTCGGGGACGAAATCTCTTTAAGGGGGGGAGAGTTGTAACATCCTCGAAATGGACCTAGTTGTTTATATATTATTTCTTGATTTAAATATGTATTTAAATGTGTTTGGAAATAATATTGTTTGAAATAGTTGAAATAATTGGAATAGGAGTCGAATATTCCAATGTGATAAGTAAATTATTAATTGTTGTAAATTAATATAGTTGACGGTGCAATAAAATGTTTGGACTCGTAAATGGTTTTCGGGTTCCAGGCAATAGATTGAGATGGGGTATTAAATTATACCCGTATAATAGAAGGTCGGTTGAGGAACCGACTTAAGTTTCTATTTATATAACTTTCCTTTTTTAGGAAGTTATTCATTTTTATTCCAAAACTTACAAAAACTCTCTGAAAACCTCCAAATCAATCCAGAAATCAAATCAGGAAGTTGTGATTCTCGTGAAACTTCCTAATCATCAGATTACCATCGTTAGATTCTTCAATCAGTAAGTATTCTTGAGTATTTAAGAATTTGATTTTGATTTAAATTTGGGTAAATTGATGATTTGAGAGATTTAGATGTTAGAAACATGTTATAAAGGTTATATATTGATTATGCAATGTCAGTAGTCGTTTATAACCGTTTAAAATCGTGTTTTTGGTGATTTTGGGTAAAACCCGCGAGTTAGGGTTTGAACAGTTCGAACTGGGCTGGGACGACGAGGGAATCCGGCGGATTCATGGGAATCCGGCGGATTCCGGCAAAATTTAGGGAATCCGGTCGGATTCAGGGAATCCGGCGGATTCAGGCTGATTTGTGGGAAGCCGGCGGCTTCTGAGGGAATCCGGCGGCTTGATAGGCTGGTGTCACATTTCTTGTTTGATTTTGATAAGTAATGTGATTGTTATTTGATATATATTCAGAATCATATATGATAATAGTTATGTTGTAATAACTAATATATGATTAGGAACTAGTAATATTCATATTATTATGTTAAGTTCCTAATAGTATGGATTAATATAAGTTATGTATTGATATGGATTACTAACTTATATTTGATTGTAAATTCTCAGATGTGAAGAAGGCTCAGTGATATTAGACTACTGAGTAGAGGCCTGAGGTAGTCGGTGAGTGGATCTGTAACCTCAGTGTGATTTAGTTGTAATGATTTGATTTACAACGAGTAATTTATAGTATTACTTTGATATGATGCATCTGTGGAGATATCTTGCCATGATAGATTAACTAGTTGCTTACTTGGCTGATTGTGCTAGTATGTAAGATTCTGAGGTCAACTTGACTTGACAGTTGGACTTGGTTGTTATTGTAGACGACAGGAGATCTTGAAACTTGAAATGTTGGTTTGGAGATCTAGGTCGTGTGTGATTAACAACTGGTTATCGGTAGTTCTGTATAGGCCAATACAGATGATTGATAAGTGTTCCTTGAGTACCAAACCGGTATTAGGGTATCTCAGGAGCCACCGATCCTCATGACGATTGATAATGATTGATAGGTGTAGCTTGACATTGATTGGATGTCGAGTGAATGATTGATTTTCTGTTTATTGTTATTTGATGTAAACAGATTGTTATGCTAGGTTGAGCTGTTGTTTATAGTTTCATTCACTTAGCTTTATGCTAACCCCACCACAGTTCTTCCTGCAGGTTAAATAGATGGGACATATTGGGCAGGAGGTTGTTGGAATGGATGGAATGTTTGACAGACTGTTACTCTGATGTTATTTTGATAACTAAATATATGTTTTAAATTATATAACACCGAGTTGGTTGAAATGTCATGTGTTTGGATTTGAAAAAGTTTAGTGACATTTTAAGTAATGTAAAACATTGATAGTATGTTTTGAAATATACGCTTCCGAGTCAGAAATATTATATTATTGTTTATATTTAAACGAGGGGTGTTATATCATCTAACCGTAAAGCAAGCTCCTTATCCACGCTATCTTTTTGCAACCCAAAATCTACTCCTTCTATCCATTTGGTTCATTCGAACCAAGCACCTACAACATAAAACATTGAGCGAGTTAAGCATAAAGCTTAGTGAGTATATGATTATCTAATCAATTTAACTACTAATAAAAAACAATGCATTATTATAATAACAACATATATGATAAGGAAAGCATGGGAGTTTCTTCCCTTTCTTGAATTCACTTTCGCTTACACTTTCACTTGAGCTTTCACTTTCACCTGAGTTTCACTTTCATATGCGCACATATCTCACGATTATATTAGCTAGTATCTAGCCAGTTAGTTTAATCATGTTCTAGCTAATATCTAATTAGCTAGACTAATCACATTTTAGCTAACAAAGTTAGCTACTAATCACAACATGGCTAACCTTGGTCAACCATTCTAATCATCACATGGCTAACATGAGTTAACCATTCTAATCACATGAATCTTTTCATATCATTAAAGCTAATCATTAACTCTTTACACAATTAGGTGAATCTCTTACTCGGAAGCAATCCGATTCACTTAATAAGTATCTAATTACTTTCATATAACTCACCTTGATGAATTGAACAACTTGTGGCTAATTGATCAATTGAAGATGTCACATCTTTAACACCTAACACATGAACACACAATACAATTAAGAACAACTAATCACACTTTCACTAATAATCATCTAATATCTCTTTCTTGCTTTAATTAACTTTCTTTTACTTTAACTAAGCTAACTAGTTACACTTTCATAATTCTTATCATACTATAAAATTCTTTCAACTACGAATCATTTGAGTTATTACTAACTCATGAAATCATAATCATACTTTATTAACACTTCTAATTATATTTTCAAACTTATTCCTTGAATTCATAAGGATTTAACAAAACCCATGAATTCCCTCAAAAACACAAATCATATTTCTAATCATCTTTAAACATTCTTACTTTCAAAACTAACAAAGTTCCACAAAATCCAATTACTACATAATACTCAATATAAACAACTACTCATAAATTAAATCAATAACTTAGCCTTTTATCATAAACCCAATTAGGGCTCATCACAATATTCATCATTTCTAACATCATATATACTCCTTTTCATACTACAAGCATCAATTAATATACATACTTCCAATTTCTTAACCAATTAACAAAACCCACTTTTAGGGTTTATGTAAAACTAATCAAAACTACAAATTGAAGATGTTAGATGATAGTACTTACTTCAGGGATGCTTAATACGAAATTTGAAACAAAAACACATAGAATTAGGGCTTCAATTTGATGAATTGGGGTTTTGGCTCTTCCTCCCTCTCCTGTGTATTACGCACGACACACACACAGATACTGTGTGTATTTTCTCCAGATTATTCAAGAAAAAGGATTTAAATAAGCATACTTTCATATTACACCCCTCTACTTTCATGATATGATATAAAAAAACCCCTCAAAAGTTAACTACAATTTAACTATTAACTAACTTAAAAGATAACTTTAAAATTTTACAATAATAATATTACTACTTATAATATACACTATAAAATTTGGGGTGTTACAACTCTCCCCCACTTATCTTATTCGTGTCCTCACGAATGTCATTCTTATCTACTCAATCTTATCACTTTCTCTATGCTTCTTTAATTAGTAGTTCCAGACATAAACATACACTATTCAAACTTAACCTTTCACATTTATCTCAACTATACACAATTATCTGTTCAATCTTATAACTTTTCAGCTATACATATAATGTAGCTAAGATTATTACATAACTAATTAATCAACTTTATCACTTAACAATCTGATCAACTATTACACATAACTATAAACATACTGCTAAAACAACTTATGCACCAAATGTGCATACTGCTTTATTAACTTACTTACATATTTTATGCCTTCCACTCACTCAATCTACTAATCACTGTTTACTGTTTGCTGCTAACTATTCACTTAATATTCATTATACCACTCAGACAACTTATGTATATAAATACATACTTTCAATTCTTTCCACATGCACATTTAAAGATATGCATTCATCTGTCTTTACCTATGCATATATACTCTACCTAAACTTGATTCTTTTGAATCAGATGACTTCTTACCTGAGTTATTTAACTAATCACTTTAAACAATCTTTGCACTATAACAACTGCTTTCACACTTTCATAACTAGGTGAAACCTCTTACATGGATGTAAATCTGAAATCACACAGCCCTTACTTATCTGATTATTAATATAGCTAATGTAAATTAGCTAGTCTAATCACATTCTTAGCCAATATAACTTAGCTAACTAATCATGAACATAGCTAACCTTGGTTAGCCATACTAATCACGTTCATAGCTAATTTAAGTTAGCCATTATAATTAATTAAGCTTCTTTCATGATTCTTTCATATATTTCATTACTAATCATTATTATCATAACTTATCAAATAAGCTAAATTGCCAATACTTTACATGATTAAATAACTAATTCACAAACAAATCAACATATAGCAAATATCAATAATACATATTTGCATAAACAACTAACTACCACAGTAATCATGGAACTAAATCTTTCATTGGTCTAATCTGCTTTCATCTTTCTACTAGACAATTGTACAACATCTGATCATCTAATTACAATTGTAGCTAAATTGAATTAGCTATTCTAATCACACTTGCTAACATAAGTCAGCTAGTCTAATCACATTAGCTAACATGAGTCAGCTAATCTAATCACAATAGTTAACCTTGGTTAGCTAATCTAATTACTGCAACATCTAACATAAGTTAGCAAATCTAATCATCTGTTATCACTAAACAACTACTTTCAACTTCTTTAGCAACTACTAATCATCATAATCAACTAATCAATTCAGTAACCCATTTGAGTTGATCAAACTAAACTTTCATTTAACTAATCATTCTTTCATCATTACTATAATTCTTTCAATATACATTACTTTGTACATCTTAAAATTTTCTCCCCCACTTAGGAATTTAACACTTTCTGTAATCATAATTACATCACTACTAAATCTGTATTAATTATATTAAACTACTCACAAGGTATAAATACCACGTATTTAACAATTCTGGAGCCAACGAACATGGGCAGGTATAAAAGTTATCATATGGTACCTGACTTCGTGCCTCATGACTCCCTTTTCTAATTCCACTTTCTGATCTTTCTTTCAAATTAAAATTCTATTCATTATAATTGATTAACACTTTGTCAACCTTCTACTTTCATTTGACCACAATAGTAATCACATAACAACTAAGTCTAGTTTAAACACTCTAACTCACAATGACTTTTCATAAAACTATCCATTTACTATTCCACTTCTATTCTCACCAAAGTTAACCATCACTAATCACATTCTATACTTAACAGATATGAATCACCCGTGTGTCTTAATATAATAAAACTACGTTGGCCAGACGTCGTTTCATTATACCAGTCTCACACTTCTATTCATCACTGTCAATTATATACTGGGTTGAGTGTGGCTAAACTTTGATATCACATAAACTGAATAATTATAAAACACTTTAGTCTGCACAATTAAGAAATCATGAAGATTTCAACTAAACACATTAACTGAAGCTAACACATACCTTCGTGAATCTATTCACAGAACATTCTTAACATAATAACTGACATCGGTCAATACTTCTGATTACCTGAAACTCTAAACACATAATTAATCTACTATCACATTTCAATTTAGCTGTACTCATAATTGTATTGCCAATATAAATTAGCAATTATCTGAACATCTGAACTTCTAATCATAACTGAACATCTAAACATAACTAATCATCTAATCATTACTGAATCTTTGTACATTTTTAAACACTTGAACATATATCTGTACAGCTATCTACACATTTATCTGAACAAATATCTACTTGTAAGTACATAGCTAATCATATATACATCTATTCATATTATGTGTATATTCACCACACATGCCTGATTACTACACGTGTCTATTCACAAATATCTAATCACATTTACTTATCTAATCACATAATACTTTCATTTATGTCATCTATTCATATGGATGTGTTCTCACATATTCTCCCTCAGGAGCAATTCATTTTCTGATCACATATCAAATAATTATTAACAATGAATTTTAACTATACCTTGTAAATAATCTACTAACATTTGCCCTGCTAATTTCATGCTTTCTATCAACACTGTTAAGCTCAAACAAAACTATTCAAGATGCTAGCATCTCATCTACTATTTCCATCTACTAATTTAACACATATAAACTAATCACAACTGATAACAAGGTAGCATATCAATCTAATCAAATCTGCTTTACTACTACGCATACTAATCATTGAAAACTAAACATTTCATAGTGGTTTAAGTTTAGGCAATCCTATTGTGGATTACATAAATCTCTTAAACCATCGCTCTGATACCAACTTGAAACACCCAAATTTTTTTATTTTTTTTATATATATATCAATTACATCTTTGACAACATTATTTAATCACTGGGAAACGTATTAGGTCCGTATAATATCTCTAGTATCATTTCATAACTTAAAACAGAAATTCCTAGAACTAAGCTAGTACAACCTTATTTTAGTCATATACACTAGCTAGAACAAACTTGTTTTAGTCATATGCACCAACTAGAACAAGCTTGTTTTAGTGGTAAAACAGACTCAGGTTTTAGAGCCAATTTCGGACACGCATAACTTTTAGCTCAATAAGAGTTTGACCACCAAATTTTGCAGGCACCTCTACTATACCAAAATGAAACTTTCTCTTTTTACACTTTTTCAAATTACGCGTTAAATAAAAATCTGGACTGAAATCTATTTTTTTTTACCATTTCGGCACTTTTTCTTAACATGTCAAAACATAACCCACTTGGTTTATGACTTTCATACTTTACCTACATCTTCTAACATACTTTTGACACTTAAGCTAAAAGCAACAAGTGTCATACTTATACCATGACTTGTTTTGACACTTTGACCCAAAATATGCCCAATTGGACACTTCTGACCCATTTCTCATTTGAAGAACACTTTGACTCTTTCACTTATATCGTCTTCTCACATTTGACCATTTCAACATAGTTGACTATAGGTCAACACTTAAATTCAACCAAAACGTACTTTCAACACTTTACTCTATTCCATTTATTTACCATTTATGACACATACTTTACTACTAATCATTTACCTTCTTTTTCCGCTTTGTCAAAGGCTTACATCATAAATATTTAACTACTTTACACTTTAACTAATTCGTGTCATAAAACTCATTTTGGGCGATTTACACAATGGCTAATCATAACGATAATTTAAAAGAATAAGAAGCTCATCTAACCGTAAAGCAAGCTCCTTATCCACGCTATCTTTTTGCAACCCAAAATCTACTCCTTCTATCCATTTGGTTCATTCGAACCAAGCACCTACAACATAAAACATTGAGCGAGTTAAGCATAAAGCTTAGTGAGTATATGATTATCTAATCAATTTAACTACTAATAAAAAACAATGCATTATTATAATAACAACATATATGATAAGGAAAGCATGGGAGTTTCTTCCCTTTCTTGAATTCACTTTCGCTTACACTTTCACTTGAGCTTTCACTTTCACTTTCACCTGAGTTTCACTTTCATATGCGCACATATCTCACGATTATATTAGCTAGTATCTAGCCAGTTAGTTTAATCATGTTCTAGCTAATATCTAATTAGCTAGACTAATCACATTTTAGCTAACAAAGTTAGCTACTAATCACAACATGGCTAACCTTGGTCAACCATTCTAATCATCACATGGCTAACATGAGTTAACCATTCTAATCACATGAATCTTTTCATATCATTAAAGCTAATCATTAACTCTTTACACAATTAGGTGAATCTCTTGTTCGGAAGCAATCCGATTCACTTAATAAGTATCTAATTACTTTCATATAACTCACCTTGATGAATTGAACAACTTGTGGCTAATTGATCAATTGAAGATGTCACATCTTTAACACCTAACACATGAACACACAATACAATTAAGAACAACTAATCACACTTTCACTAATAATCATCTAATATCTCTTTCTTGCTTTAATTAACTTTCTTTTACTTTAACTAAGCTAACTAGTTACACTTTCATAATTCTTATCATACTATAAAATTCTTTCAACTACGAATCATTTGAGTTATTACTAACTCATGAAATCATAATCATACTTTATTAACACTTCTAATTATATTTTCAAACTTATTCCTTGAATTCATAAGGATTTAACAAAACCCATGAATTCCCTCAAAAACACAAATCATATTTCTAATCATCTTTAAACATTCTTACTTTCAAAACTAACAAAGTTCCACAAAATCCAATTACTACATAATACTCAATATAAACAACTACTCATAAATTAAATCAATAACTTAGCCTTTTATCATAAACCCAATTAGGGCTCATCACAATATTCATCATTTCTAACATCATATATACTCCTTTTCATACTACAAGCATCAATTAATATACATACTTCCAATTTCTTAACCAATTAACAAAACCCACTTTTGGGGTTTATGTAAAACTAATCAAAACTACAAATTGAAGATGTTAGATGATAGTACTTACTTCAGGGATGCTTAATACGAAATTTGAAACAAAAACACATAGAATTAGGGCTTCAATTTGATGAATTGGGGTTTTGGCTCTTCCTCCCTCTCCTGTGTATTACGCACGACACACACACAGATACTGTGTGTATTTTCTCCAGATTATTCAAGAAAAAGGATTTAAATAAGCATACTTTCATATTACACCCCTCTACTTTCATGATATGATATAAAAAAACCCCTCAAAAGTTAACTACAATTTAACTATTAACTAACTTAAAAGATAACTTTAAAATTTTACAATAATAATATTACTACTTATAATATACACTATAAAATTTGGGGTGTTACATTTTAACTTATAATTAAAAGGTCTACAAATAAAAATAAGTATATATTTGTGTACTCTAAAATAATACCTTGAAAACTGGGGTGTTACAACTCTCCCCCACTTATTCTGTTCGTGTCCTCACGAACCATTCCTGGTGCACCGCAGGGTAGTATATCATCATCCACTCCTCCGGTTCCCAGGTAATTCTGAACCTTTCCTATGACACCAGTGAACTTTTAACTATCGAGACTGACTTATTTCTGAGCTGTTTCACTTTCTGATCAAGAATTCTAACTGGTTCTTCTATATAGCTCAACTTTTCATTTATTTCTATTTCTGTTAGTGGCACATACGAAGCTTCATCAACTAAACACTTTATGAGTTGAGACACGTGAAATGTGTCATGAATACTAGCAAGTTCTTCTGGTAACTGTAAACGATAAGCAACTTTTCCAACTCTACCTATGATTTCGAACGGCCCAATATACCTTGGACTTAACTTTCCACGTTTTCTGAACCGAATAATTCCCTTTCAAGGTGAAACTTTAAGCATCACCTTATCACCAATCTGAAACTCAATGGGTCTTCTACGCTTGTCTGCATACGACTTTTGTCGATCTTGTGCCATTTTTATTCTTTCTCTAATCTGATCAATCTTTTCTGTAGTCATCTGCACAATATCTGTACTACCAAGTTCTCTTTGACCAACCTCGCCCCAGCAAATTGGACCGATTTTCTACAATATAGCATTTCATAAGGCGACATTTTAATGGAAGAATGATAACTATTATTATACGAGAATTCCACCAAAGGAAGATGGATATCCCAACTGCCACCAAAATCAATGGCACAAGCTCTAAGCATATCCTCAAGGGTCTGAATGGTACGTTCACTTTGACCATCAGTTTGAGGATGAAAAGTTGTACTCATATGAAATCGAGTTCCTAAATCTTCTTGAAAATTATTCCAGAATCGAGAAGTAAAACGAGTATCTCGATCGTAAACAATAGAAAGTGGAACTCCATGTCTAGCAACTACTTCTTTAACGTAAAGATCCGCTAACTTTTCTGAAGAAGAAGCTTCTTGAATGGGAAGAAAAATAGCACTTTTTGTCAACCGGTCCACAATCACCCAAATAGTATCGTGTTGTCTAGGGGTTTTTGGCAATTTTGTAATGAAATCCATGGTGATGTGTTCTCATTTCCACACCGGTATATCCAATGGCTGGAGTTTACCGTGAGGTTGTTGGTGCTCAGCTTTAACTTGCAGACACGTAAGACAATTCTGAACATGTTTAACTATATCACGCTTCATACCTGGTGTAACACTTGCATAATTAGGATAATTAATTATGCCTAATTGTTTGTAACTAGTTGTAATTAGTATGTAATAGGACTAATTACAGGCTCTATTTGTATATATATATATATATAAGGTGATTATATATATATGTGTGTACTTACGCGATTTAGATAAATCGTACGAATTAACCGGACGAAGTCCGACACAGTTTATTTGAACGTTGGTGACAGAAATTTACTTAAATAATAAGAACGTATTTTGTTATATAAAATACGCAACTGAACGAACTTTATTTACATATTATTGCGACGACATTTAAATAATGCAACAAAACGTAATAAACGCGAGTTAGTAATTTAGATACTGCGACAAATGTTTCTATTATTAATTTCAAGGTATTTTTATTTAAATACTCTAGTTACATTAATATTAAAAACGAGTAATTAAACAATTAGGACACGGAGTCAACACTGTGTTTTGGGGAGTATTTTCCCCCTCCTTCCTTGATGAATCAGCCAACCCCACCCCCCATACCCACTTCTTTTCTTTCATTTTCATTATCACTAAACACACACACAAACCAAAAACTCTCTCAACTCAATTCACACCAAATTTTCGACATCAAATCTCGACCACGAAAATTACATATTCGGAATCACCATCACGAGTGGAGCAAGAATATCAAGACCGTTTTCATCAATTCATCATCCATTTAGCTCGATTTGCAAAAGTAAGAAATTTCTAAAATCTTAGATCTATTCAATTTGGTGTAATGTTTTGATGTTTTGATGTGTACACAACTTAGATATAACCTAATACATGAAGAATACACGATTTTATAGCTCGAAAATGGGTTAGATTTGCGTTTTTGGTCGGAAATTCTTGAAACCCGAAAGTTTCTGGGCTGGTGTTCATACATGCGACACAAGCCTTGTGTCGCATGCTGTGTCGCATAAACCCGTTTGTGTCGCACCTTGTGTCGTACCAATCCTTTAGTGACGTAACCTTTGCGACACAATATTGTGTCGCACTCTATGTCGCATACTATGTCGTATTTTATACGACACAACCTTTCTGTCACTATTGAATTAGCATCGCAAGCTTTTTGCGACACAACCACTGTGTCGCAGAGCTCTTGTGTCGCATCCTTCATGCGACACAACCCTTGTGTCGCATACAAATCCTTGTGTCGCAGCTTATGTCGCAGAAAACAGAAAACTTGGAAATTTTAAAGGATTTTCACTATAGAAAAGTCAAAGTTACTGTAGCAAAAAGTCAATTTTTACTGTAGCAATTCACTGTAGCACATTTACTGTAGCAAAGTCAACATTTTAGAATTTTTGCTACAAACCGTCACCAACGGGCCAAATATGTTTTCTAACAAACAAACAATTACAAACATACGGACAGACACTGGATATACTAGTTGTGTACAACTAAACGAAACGTCTCGTGAGACGCATACTTACATAACTTCATATGATTAGGCATTTGAAGGTTACGGGTTCGGAGAACCTACTTGCTATAATTACTTCTTGCTATTTGCTACAGCTTATTTCAAGACTCAGGTGAGTCTTACGGCCCCACTTTTACTGTTTTATCTTATTGGGGGAGAAATATGCTACTACTTTTCCTTGAACACAAGTACTAAACTGTTTACTATACCAAACGGAATTGCATGAGTTTACTTACAAACAGAAGTCTCTCCATCATATATCGTTAGTTATGGACTTAAGCGCGAACACTAGTTAATGGATCCATTAGGGAAATGACCCTCCCCGCCCGGGGCAGTAGCGCTGCCACGTACCGATTTACACGTAGAAACGGGTGACTAAATATTCGTTACTGATGCTTGCTCATTTACGAGCATGTCACGGGAGCAAACTTATTACTTACGGGTTAAGCTTCGATTATGAGCCTCATGGCAACGGTATAAACTTACTTACTTACATTTGCTGGATTGCAAATACTGGTTTTACGATTTCTGGATTGAAATTACTGATTTTACGCCTGCGGGCATTACTGATGAAATCTCGCGTTCAAAGCTGATATTACTTACAAACCTGTGAGATTCACCAACCTTTTGGTTGACACTTTTTAGCATGTTTTCTCAGGTACCCGGATGGAGTAGGATTACTCCAGGATTTTAGCTAGAGTCGCATGATTTCAACACAACTGCATTAACGGAGATTCTTAGCATTATCTTTTGTATATTTTGATTATGTAATAGAATCTCTCGCTATACGCGTGGACTCTAGGGAAACTACATTTTTGTATACGAAAACACTAAGTTTTCAAACATTATATCTATGGAATGTAACTAATTTACAAACGTTGCATATAGATGTCGTTTACTTTATCTTTGTGCTGTGATATTTGATTAGTAGCACCCCAAAACTTGCTTCCGCCGAACAGTGAATTTCGGGGGTGTTACAGATTGGTATCAGAGCCTAAGGTTATAGTGAACTAGGTTGCATTTAGTGGGCCTAGACTATGACCGTTAGGCAGTATTTCCTTACTAGGCATGATTGGTTCAGGAATTACATCATATGACTTTAATTTAACATAGCCTGATCAACTATGTACAATTAAGGAAAGATGATGCGAGGTCTGAAATGGTTATATTGAACAGGAATGCGTTAGTTGACTCTGACCACGAGAGAACCGGACCATTACTTGATACGTGCTAGACACTAGGCTGGATATTATATACTTATATATATTAGCCTCGTCTTACTTACACTCTGCCACAGGAATGGCAAACACACCACCTAATCCGTCACACTCTCGCACACATGGGTCACGGAACCCACGAGTAGCCAGGAGGAACACAAGGTCATCTCGAACCAGCCCCTATCCTGTTCATAACTCTCAGAACTCGGCACACCTCACGATGCCAGTGTTGGCTACCCAACTTCACCGTCAGGAGCAAAGGCTCGAACATCTCGAACGGGAACAACTCCGAATGACCTACCTGCTTCGCCAGGCACTTGATCACATATCCCAACTCCAGCGAGAACAAGAGGATACCAACCTCTCTGTAAGCATAATTCAGGACTCAATGACCGCTGAATTAGGAGCGGATGAACTCGTAAGAAACCGACTAGAGGAATGTGAACAGCGTTCACAGGAGACTGAGGATCACTCTCGAGCACTAGTACAACGACTGGCCTTGGTTGAAGACAACGCCAGGCAAACCAACAGACTAGCAGAAACCGTGGACCGCCTTGTCGCGCTGATGGAACAAATTAATCTACATCAGGATTAGATCAGTCTATATCTTGTAACCAACTAACTACTTTATTAGGGCCTATGTAATTCAACCAGATGTAACAATTCCCGGTGCTTTTGTACTACTACTACTACTACTCTGTAAACTAGTCGGATGTAACAATTCCCGACACCTTTTGTAATATCTCTGTAGGATGTAACTTTTGAACTCGCATTATCCATCAAATATTCCTTGATATTTCAACTCATAATAATTGTCATTTTTCCATGTTGATGTTATGTATTACTGCTTTTATACATGTACATCTGTGACAATTACAAGTTCCTACAAAATCTCATGTATCTTCATTTCTTTTATTGAAGAATCATGCCGCCAAATACAAGACCATACACCGATGCCCAGATTACCTCCCTTATAACCCAGGCTGTTACTGAAGCCTTGGCTCGGAATACTCCACCAAATTCCACGAGGAACAGCGATGCCGCTGAAACCCCTACTGCTAAACCCTGTTCATACAAAGACTTTCAGAACTGCAAACCTCTAAACTTTGCAGGTACTGAGGGAGCTATCGGTCCAGTACGCTGGATCGAGAAAGTCGAATCCGTATTTCTGATCTGCAACTGTGCGGAAGGAGGCAAAGTTAAGTTCTCCGTTAGTACTTTTACTGACACCGCACTCACCTGGTGGAACACCTATGCCCAGACTGTGGGTGTTGCTAATGCTTACAAACTTCCATGGGAGGAGTTGAAGGAGATGTTGAGGGGCGAGTACTGCCCCAGGGATGAATTGAAACAGCTGGAAATGGAATTCTGGAACCACAAGATGCAGGGTGATGACATCACCGGTTATACCAACCGTTTCCACCAACTGGCACTTCTGTGCCCAACCATGGTCGATCCTGAGTACAAGAGGATCGAGAAATTCGTCGATGGACTTCCCGAGAGACTACAAGACCTGGTGACTTCATCCAAACCGGGTACTATTCAGAGCGCCATCCGTATGGCCCATGAATTAATGGCAAATTCTGTTCGCCGTGGCATAACTTCAACCCCATCTGCAAACAATAAACGCAAGTGGGAAGTAAACCCCAACTCATCCAACCAAACCTCCAACAAAAAGCCTGAGTTCGTTAAGGCTTATTCATCTGGAACTTCGGAGAAGAAAGGGTACAGCGGGAGCAGACCCTACTGTCCCAAATGCAACCGCCATCATGACGGTTCTTGCCCTTGCTCCAACTGCAAACGGTTCGGGCATCTAGCCAAGGATTGCCGAACCAACATTTCTACCCCCAACACTAATGCACCAAAGGCCTGCTTTGGGTGCGGAAATACAGGGCATTTCAAGAAAGATTGCCCAAAGCTGAAAAACAACAACAACCCTGCTCGCGGCAGATCATTCGTTATCAAGGCTGGGGAAGCCAGACAAGACCCGAACGTCGTGACGGGTACGTTCCTTCTCAACGACCTTACTGCTTATGTGTTATTTGATACCGGTGCCAATAGAAGCTTCATTTCTGAGAAATTTAGCCATTTACTAGATATTACTCCCACTGCCTTAGATGCTAAATACATTGTAGAATTAGCTAATGGCAAACTGATTGAGACTGATAGCATCATACACAACTGTACACTTAACCTTACGAACGAAACGTTTTCCATTGATTTAATCCCTGTCGAGATCGGCAGCTTCGATATTATTGTCGGTATGGATTGGTTATCCAAGCACCGAGCTGAAATCATCTGTCATGAGAAACTCGTTCGCATACCTCTTGTCTCCGGTGGAACCTTAGTCCTACAAGGGGAGACCGGTAGACGGAATCTGAATATTGTATCCTGTCTGAAAATGAGAAAATATCTACGAAAAGGGTATCAAGCCATCCTCGCACATGTAACGGAGAAGAAGTCGGAGGAGAAGCGACTTGAGGATGTTCCGATCGTGCGGGATTTCCCGGAAGTCTTTCCTGAAGACTTGCCCGGACTTCCGCCACCTAGACAAGTTGAATTCCAAATCGAACTTGTGCCCGGAGCTGCACCCGTGGCACGAGCCCCTTACCGTTTAGCACCATCCGAAATGCAGGAGTTGTCTAACCAACTACAGGAACTCCTGGACAGAGGATTCATTCGACCAAGTTCCTCACCTTGGGGAGCTCCGGTCTTATTCGTGAAAAAGAAAGATGGATCTTTCCGCATGTGTATCGATTACCGAGAGCTGAATAAGCTAACCATAAAGAATCGGTACCCGCTTCCTAGAATCGATGACCTATTTGACCAACTCCAGGGATCGAGTGTTTACTCAAAGATTGATCTACGGTCAGGTTATCATCAACTCCGAGTCCGCGATAATGATATTCCAAAGACAGCTTTCCGAACTCGTTATGGGCATTACGAATTCCAAGTGATGCCATTCGGGTTGACCAACGCACCGGCCGTATTCATGGACCTTATGAATCGGGTGTGCAAACCATATCTTGACAAATTCGTCATTGTGTTCATCGATGATATCCTGATTTACTCTCGCAACGAGCAGGAACATGCTCAACATCTGAAAACCATTCTAGGACTTCTTAAACACGAAGAGTTATATGCCAAATTCTCTAAGTGTGAGTTCTGTATTCGAACCGTTCAATTCCTCGGACACGTGATTGACAGCCAGGGAATTCATGTTGATCCCGCCAAGATTGAAGCAATCAAGAGCTGGGAGTCACCGACCACTCCAACCGAAGTGAGACAATTCTTAGGTCTTGCTGGTTATTATCGCCGATTCATCGAAAACTTTTCAAGAATAGCTGTTCCCCTAACCACACTGACTCAGAAAGATAAGAAGTTCGATTGGACTGATAAACAAGAGTCAGCTTTCCAACTATTGAAAAACAAACTTTGCAGTGCACCGATCTTGTCCTTACCCGAGGGCACCGACGATTTCGTAGTTTACTGCGACGCCTCACACCAAGGACTTGGTTGTGTGTTGATGCAACGGGAAAAAGTCATTGCCTATGCCTCACGACAACTAAAAATCCACGAGAAAAACTATACGACCCACGACCTCGAGTTAGGTGCTGTGGTCTTCGCATTGAAAATCTGGAGACATTATCTCTACGGTACGAAAAGCACTATCTTTACCGATCACAAAAGTCTTCAACACATATTCGATCAGAAAGATCTAAACATGAGGCAACGTCGTTGGGTTGAGTTACTTAGTGACTACGACTGCGAGATCAAATACCATCCGGGCAAGGCTAACGTAGTTGCCGATGCCTTAAGCCGAAAAGAACGAGTGAAACCCCTTCGAGTCCGAGCACTTTCTATGACAATTCATAACGAGCTTCCTGCTCAAATCCTTACCGCTCAACTTGAAGCACTCAACAATGAAAACTTGAAAAATGAAGCCTTGCGAGGCTTGGATAAACAATTCGAAATCAAACCCGATGGAACTCGATACTTCTCTAACCGGGTGTGGTTACCCAAATTCGGAAACTTGCGAGATTTGGTGATGGCTGAAGCTCACAAATCTCGATACTCTATACATCCTGGTTCTGACAAGATGTATCACGACGTCATAGGGTTGTATTGGTGGCCTAACATGAAAGCTGACATTGCCTTGTACGTCAGTAAATGCCTAACCTGTTCCAAAGTCAAGGCCGAACACCAAAGACCCTGGGGTTGCTCCAACAGCCTTAAATTCCTCAATGGAAATGGGAACATATTTCCATGGACTTCGTTACCAAACTACCAAAAACTTCGAGTGATTGCGATACCATTTGGGTGATCGTGGACCGTCTCACGAAATCTGCTCATTTTCTGGCCATCAAGGAAACCGACAAGATGGAGCGTCTGACTCGCATCTATGTCAAAGAAATCATCTCGCGACACGGTGTACCTATCTCGATCATCTCGGATAGGGACAGCCGTTTTACTTCTAACTTTTGGCAATCGCTATAAAAATCTCTTGGTACTCGTCTGGATATGAGTACTGCTTATCACCCGCAAACCGATGGCCAAAGCGAGCGAACTATTCAAACACTGGAGGATATGCTACGAGCCTGCGTAGTTGACTTCGGTACTTCTTGGGAAAATCACTTACCGTTGTGCGAGTTCTCGTACAACAACAGTTACCATACCAGCATAAAGGCTGCACCCTTCGAGGCACTTTACGGGCGTAAGTGCCGATCACCTATCTGTTGGACTGAGTTAGGAGATTCCCAACTCACGGGTCCAGATATCATTCAAGAAACTACTGAGAAAATCATCGGTATTCAAAACCTGCTGAAAGCCGCACGTGATCGTCAGAAAAGCTATGCTGACGTGAGACGCAAACACCTTGAGTTCCAGGTAGGGGACAAGGTACTTCTCAAAGTGGCACCGTGGAAAGGTGTTATTCGATTCGGAAAACGAGGCAAACTAAATCCTAGATACATCGGACCATTCGAAATCCTTGAAAGGATTGGTCCAGTGGCATACCGCCTGCAACTTCCTGCTGCACTTAGCAGCGTATACAACACATTCCACATTTCTAACTTGAAGAAATGTCTGTCTGATGAGACACTGATTATACCGCTCGACGAGATTCAAATCGATGAAAAACTTCATTTTGTCGAGGAACCTATGGAAATCATGGACCGTGAGGTCAAACGATTGAAACAGAGTCGTATTCCCATCGTAAAGGTCAGGTGGAATTCTAGGCGCGGCCCTGAGTTCACCTGGGAACGGGAAGACCAAATACGACAGAAATACCCACATCTCTTCCCAGATAATGCACTGTCCGTGCACCCAAGCTAATTTCGGGACGAAATTTCTTTAACAAGGGGAGAATGTAACACCTGCATAATTAGGATAATTAATTATGCCTAATTGTTTGTAACTAGTTGTAATTAGTATGTAATAGGACTAATTACAGGCTCTATTTGTATATATATAAGGTGATTATATATATATGTGTGTACTTACGCGATTTGGATAAATCGTACGAATTAACCGGACGGAGTCCGACACAGTTTATTTGAACGTTGGTGACAGAAATTTACTTAAATAATAAGAACGTATTTTGTTATATAAAATACGCAACTGAACGAACATTATTTACATATTATTGCGACGACATTTAAATAATGCAACAAAACGTAATAAACGCGAGTTAGTAATTTAGATACTGCGACAAATGTTTCTATTATTAATTTCAAGGTATTTTTATTTAAATACTCTAGTTACATTTTAAAAATGTAAACGTTTGGTTAAATATTAAAAACGAGTAATTAAACAATTAGGACACGGAGTCAACACTGTGTTTTGGGGAGTATTTTCCCCCTCCTTCCTTGATGAATCAGCCAACCCCACCCGCCATACCCACTTCTTTTCTTTCATTTTCATTATCACTAAACACACACACAAACCAAAAACTCTCTCAACTCAATTCACACCAAATTTTCGACATCAAATCTCGACCACGAAAATTACATATTCGGAATCACCATCACGAGTGGAGCAAGAATATCAAGACCGTTTTCATCAATTCATCCTCCATTTAGCTCGATTTGCAAAAGTAAGAAATTTCTAAAATCTTAGATCTATTCAATTTGGTGTAATGTTTTGATGTTTTGATGTGTACACAACTTAGATATAACCTAATACATGAAGAATACACGATTTTATAGCTCGAAAATGGGTTAGATTTGCGTTTTTGGTCGGAAATTCTTGAAACCCGAAAGTGTTCATACATGCGACACAAGCCTTGTGTCGCATGCTGTGTCGCATAAACCCGTTTGTGTCGCACCTTGTGTCGTACCAATCCTTTAGTGACGTAACCTTTGCGACACAATATTGTGTCGCACTCTATGTCGCATACTATGTCGTATTTTATACGACACAACCTTTCTGTCGCTATTGAATTAGCATCGCAAGCTTTTTGCGACACAACCACTGTGTCGCAGAGCTCTTGTGTCGCATCCTTCATGCGACACAACCCTTGTGTCGCATACAAATCCTTGTGTCGCAGCTTATGTCGCAGAAAACAGAAAACTTGGAAATTTTAAAGGATTTTCACTATAGAAAAGTCAAAGTTACTGTAGCAAAAAGTCAATTTTTACTGTAGCAATTCACTGTAGCACATTTACTGTAGCAAAGTCAACATTTTAGAATTTTTGCTACAAACCGTCACCAACGGGCCAAATATGTTTTCTAACAAACAAACAATTACAAACATACGGACAGACACTGGATATACTAGTTGTGTACAACTAAACGAAACGTCTCGTGAGACGCATACTTACATAACTTCATATGATTAGGCATTTGAAGGTTACGGGTTCGGAGAACCTACTTGCTATAATTACTTCTTGCTATTTGCTACAGCTTATTTCAAGACTCAGGTGAGTCTTACGGCCCCACTTTTACTGTTTTATCTTATTGGGGGAGAAATATGCTACTACTTTTCCTTGAACACAAGTACTAAACTGTTTACTATACCAAACGGAATTGCATGAGTTTACTTACAAACAGAAGTCTCTCCATCATATATCGTTAGTTATGGACTTAAGCGCGAACACTAGTTAATGGATCCATTAGGGAAATGACCCTCCCCGCCCGGGGCAGTAGCGCTGCCACGTACCGATTTACACGTAGAAACGGGTGACTAAATATTCGTTACTGATGCTTGCTCATTTACGAGCATGTCACGGGAGCAAACTTATTACTTACGGGTTAAGCTTCGATTATGAGCCTCATGGCAACGGTATAAACTTACTTACTTACATTTGCTGGATTGCAAATACTGGTTTTACGATTTCTGGATTGAAATTACTGATTTTACGCCTGCGGGCATTACTGATGAAATCTCGCGTTCAAAGCTGATATTACTTACAAACCTGTGAGATTCACCAACCTTTTGGTTGACACTTTTTAGCATGTTTTCTCAGGTACCCGGATGGAGTAGGATTACTCCAGGATTTTAGCTAGAGTCGCATGATTTCAACACAACTGCATTAACGGAGATTCTTAGCATTATCTTTTGTATATTTTGATTATGTAATAGAATCTCTCGCTATACGCGTGGACTCTAGGGAAACTACATTTTTGTATACGAAAACACTAAGTTTTCAAACATTATATCTATGGAATGTAACTAATTTACAAACGTTGCATATAGATGTCGTTTACTTTATCTTTGTGCTGTGATATTTGATTAGTAGCACCCCAAAACTTGCTTCCGCCGAACAGTGAATTTCGGGGGTGTTACACCTGGCCACCAATAGTCACGTTTTAGATCACGATACATTTTGGTAGCACCAAGATGAACAGAATATCTGGATTTATGAGCTTCATCTAACAACACTTTCTTTACTTCACTCGTCGTAGGTACCCAAATTCTACCATAACGAGTCTTTAATCCTCTGGAATCATCTACTAATTCTGAAAGTTGACCAGTTAATCATTGTTTATTTGAATCATTTGCTGCTAAAACCTCGGTCTGAGCAGCTCTAATGGAATCAAATAACTGAGGAAGTATAGTCATCTGAAGAGATTTCACAGAAAGAACATAATGACTAGCTTTTCGACTAAGAGCATCGGCTACAACATTGGCTTTACCAGGGTGGTAAAGTATGTCGCAGTCATAATCTTTTACTAAATCTAGTGTAACACCCGGTCAAAAAGTCAAATCCTCATCCAATTTAAACTTTTTATAATCGTATTATTATATACAATTATAACTCCACGAACGAAAATTTTACATTTTTATATAATGAACAATGATTATTTAATAATCACAAATAAATCCATCTGAAGTCACATTATATTTATAAATCGAGTAAAACAATTTTTGATTTAATTAATTAATAACCGTAAGAACGGAAATATAAATTTAAAAATATTAAAATTATATATATTATTCGGGTACAAAATACGGGTATTTTACACTGCGAAATAGGAACGAAGTGGGGGAAAACCCCTCCCCTCCTCTTTGGATCAGCCATCCCAACCCCCCAAAACCCCCCTCATTCTTTCATTTTCATTTCATTTTACACACACACCACACCTAAACTCTCTCCCTCAATTTATCTTCAAATTCGAAATCATCAAATTCGACCACAACACTTATATTTTCGGAATCACCATCAAAAGAGGAACAACGTTTACAAAGGCAACACCATCGTTTTCTTCCTCGTTTGGCCTCGATTCGCATTTGTAAGAAATTTCTAAATCTTTAGATTTAATCATTTTGGTGTAATGTTGAGGTGTAATAATGTTTACACAACTTAGTTATAACCTAAACAACCAAGAAAACACGATTTTACAGCTTGAAAATGCGTTAGATTTGCGATTTTGCCCGGAAAAACGCGACAGCCGCGAGTTTCTAGGCTGGTGTTCATCCATGCGACACAATGCTTGTGTCGCATGTTGTGTCGCATAATTCCGTTTGTATCGTATCTTATGTCGTACTCTATGTCGCACTTTGTGTCGCAGACTCCATGCGACACAACCCTTATGTCGCTGTTGAATCAGCATCGCAAGCTTTTGCGACACAACCACTGTGTCGCACCATGCGACACAAACCTTGTGTCGCATGAACAATTTTTGTGTCGCATGTTATGTCGCAGAAAACAGAAAACAGCCATATTTTTCTAAGTGTCGGAAAACGTTTTCAAATGACAATTTAAATATGATACGACTTATACTCAAAACAAATATACTTTATAAAGTATATGAAAACTCAAACCTAATAATAATATAAATTATTATTACGAATCATCAATAACGAACCGCACTTACAAACATACGAAATCTCTCGTGTTTAGGACACTAGGAGATTATACTTGGCACGACTCGTTACACTAGGACGCTAGCTTCTCAGGTGAGTTTCATAGCCCCACTCTTTCAATTGTTTTATTGTTTTCGGGGTGAAACACATGCTCAATTGCTGTTTTCGAATTATATTAATAATCGTTTATAATTCACAACTATTTTTATTACTATATGTAATACGAAATGTGTAATACTTAGGAATTACACCCTTAATATTGTTTTAGAACAATATCGATACTTAACCTAGATAGGTTGCATTCGTACCCTGTTAGGGTGATGGAAAACAATTACCAACACATAACTTGATTTAGTTATCAAAATCTTTTGGCCATATTGTCACGGGACAATATCATTGAATACATTAGAACTAGTTAGTTCTACCTACACCAGATAACATCTATACTGTACATGTTTTAGTTATTCTTTGGGAACCAAAACCGTCGACACTCTTCATTATCACTAGAACGGGAAACTAGACTTAAGTGAATATTTCCCCGAGACTCGGATATATATGCTTGCTAGGCTTTAGACTAGGAGTATACAATCGCATCACATGTTAGGACAGACTTCTTATATCAATACAACTCAACTGGTGACGACTCTGGCTCAGGATGTAATCCAACCAGGGATGGGCCCCCGGCCCAGGATGTAATCCAACCGTGGGGGTGTCACCTGATGAATATCCATACCTAGGTTCAACGTGCAATCTGACATCTAAGTATTTGTTCATACATATATATATATATATATATCTACATACTGACACATCATCTCGAGCACTCGGTGCCACTTACAATTTACATATACATATCGGTATACATACTATTATACGATTTACTTAGTCAGGCAAGTCGTGTACTACTGGCTCTCAAACAACTTAGTCGGGCATGTCATTGTACTGCCGGCTCAATCACAAATTGCTTGCGAGCAATTCCAAAAACGATGCCGCGGTATTGCAGCGGGCACCAAACGATGCCATGGTAAAGTGGGCACAAAACGAAACCACGGTATTGCAGTGGACATAATTTCAGTACAATCATGGATCAGCGAGTTATACTCGGGGTTCACAATAAGTTAACGGATCGGTGGTGTTTCCACGCGAGGCCGTTAGCTCAATCATGTTCGGGTTAGCTTATGCTAGCCGGGTAAACGAATATACAACAATAATCCGTGGGATTACGATTCCGTTGCTGGATGCAACACGTTATCAAATATTACTCAACATCATATGACGTGGTCATACATTACTTGATTTCAAACTTAGGCAGGTATTGCCCTACTCGGTTAAACTTACATAATACCAGAAAGGTATTCAGGCTCGAATAGCCTCAATTATTAGGTACTTAGGTACATATCCCTATTACTTAGGTATTAGATACCTCGACCATTGTATACACATTGATGATTACAATTTCAACTTCATACAAGTCAGAATCGTGGATTCTGAGCTACTTTTCAAAACATACTGGATTTATACTTTACAATTTCAACTAACTATCCTATGAACTCACCAGCTTTATAGCTGACCTGTTTTAGCATGTGTTCTCAGGTGCCCAGCAGGATTAGGAATTACTACAAGATTATGCTAGTTCGAGTCGCATGATTTCAAACAATTGGGACTACTCTGCATTTACTTTTGTATTTTCAAATTATGTATTTGAAATTTCTATTAAATTCGTCACGTTGTAAACGTTCTATTTGGTAAATGTATAATTATTTTCAAACGTCTCATTTAGAGTCGTTCATTATGTATCTTATGCTGTGATATTTAATTTGGTAACACCCGACCCGACCGCTTCCGCAAACCGAAATTTGAGGGTGTTACAGATTGGTATCAGAGCCTAAGGTTGTAGTGAACTAGGTTGCATTTAGTGGGCCTAGACTATGACCGTTAGGCAGTATTCCTCATTAGGTATGACTGGTTCAGGAATTACATCATACGAGTTTAATTTAACATAGCGTAGCTAACTATGTACAATTAAATAAAGATGATGTAAGATCTGAAAGGGGTTATACTGAGTTAGGAATGCACTAGTTGACTCTGATTGTTTTGTGCTAGACACCCTAGGCTATTATATGTACTGTAGGTATATATTAATTTGCCTTACATGTATACTACTTCTACGTATCAAATATATACTGAGTATATAAAACTCAATTCCGCTGTACTATCATTTACTCGTGAAGAGGCACATCGCCGTCTTCCTAACTATCACGACTCGACACTTTCTCCTTATGTACGCATAGGAGAATATCACATATATCACTGAACCTCGGGAAGGAGGTACAAACGTATTCAATGGGAACGGAAACCCACACATGCTAAACGTCCACGAAACTTAAAACAAACAAACGAGTTTATCCTCTTTGATCATCCTGGTCACCATTGGATTAATGATGACTAAGTCCACAAGAATTATAAAAATCACAATTTGATCATTTAGATCAATCAATTCAATACCTCGGTGCCTTGGCACTCACATTCTAGCCTCTGTGCTACATTCGAGAAATCACATAATTACAACGTATTTTGGCCTTAAGGCTACAA
Organism: Helichrysum umbraculigerum; assembly: GCA_949592205.1. Classification (NCBI taxonomy): domain Eukaryota; kingdom Viridiplantae; phylum Streptophyta; class Magnoliopsida; order Asterales; family Asteraceae; genus Helichrysum; species Helichrysum umbraculigerum. The sequence goes on along the minus strand of CATIUR010000001.1, from coordinate 376,847,520 downwards.
TCAAACAACACATGGCACGTGGTGTCACATCATGCTTCAAGCACAACACATGGTATGTTGATACCACAATATGGGCACGTTAGTGCAAACCTCATAGTATGTCAATACTACAAATCATAGCATGTTGATGCTACATTCACAGTACATGGGTACTGCAATTACGGTGCCGCGGGCACTTCATTACGGCACGTGGTGCTGCGTTTCATAGTACTTTGGTACTACAATTAAAATACATTACACATATATTACGGTGCTTCGGGCACTACATATCGGCACGCTGTGCTACAATCAGGCTCGATGAGCTACCTTCGACATGCATGTAGACTTGTTATAACTACATGTACGAATTATATATATACATATGCACTTACTTGATTGGGCACGAGGTGCCACACCTGACTTTCACTACGCACGTACATTTGTATAGTTACGTGTACACTATATATGTATATATGACTACTCTACTGGACACGAGGTGTCCCACTCGATTACTTTACATATGGACATTCGCTGTAGACACTTATACGCATACGCGATTACCTTACTGAGCACGAAGTGCCACAACACGACTACTCAGGCATGTGATGCCTCATTCGATGAATACACTCTAAATTATTGAAATTACGTCTATAGTACTACAAAATAGTCTAGTAGACTACGACAATACCATAGTTATGGTCGAACTACATATAATTCACAACTAGGTCGTTAGTACTACTACACATTTAAAATTTCAAAGTCCGAGGACTTTCATATGGATACCTTAAGTGGTTTCTGGATAACTATCACTTTTACATCCTAGTATACAACTATAAAAGTCAAAATCTTTGAATAAAGATCTCATACTTTGTCGTTTAATTCTTGTTCAAGAATCATGCCTCCTAAACGACAAACTTTCACTCAAGCTGAGCACGATCAAATCATTAATCAAGCAGTGACTGCGACCCTAGCTGCTCAGAACCAAGTAAAGACTTGCACTTTTAGGGATTTCCTGAGGTGCGAACCACCAAACTTCATTGGTACTGAAGGAGCTATCGGATTAATTCGATGGTTCGAGAAAATGGAATCTATTTTTCGCGTGTGCAACTGCCCCGACGACTGCAAAGTCTTGTACGCCACATACACCCTCCAGGATGGTGCCTCTACCTGGTGGAATTTTCACGCCCGAACTGTAGGAATCGACACTGCTCACGAACTTCCGTGGGAAGACCTGAAACAAATCATGAAGGACAAGTATTATCCCATCGAAGTACTTCACAAACTTGAGGAGGAACTTTGGCACCTCACCGTAAAAGACAACGACATCGAATTCTACACCAACCGTTTTCAACAACTAGCACACCTTTGCCCAACCATCGTAAACCCTGAAAGTCAACGAATCGCAAGGTACACCGGTGGACTCCCGCTACTAATTGAGGGAATGGTCACCGCCTCTAAACCCGCTACTATTGAAGAGGCCATTCGTATGGCCCACAGACTTATGGCACAGAGGGAACGACGCGAAGCCACTGCAACTGAAAACAACCTAACAAAATGGAATGGGGATTCCAGCACTAGTCACAATCCAACGAATCAACCTGAACCCTTGAGGTACTATGCTGTCGAACCCAACGAAAGACAAGGCTATGCGGGTAACAAACCATTTTGTCACGGCTGTAAACGTCATCATGACGGATTATGCGGATTACCCTGCGAAAGATGCCAACGATACGGACACGTAATCTGGAACTGCAGAGTTCCTGCCAATCCCGACACTCGGAGAATATGCTTCAAATGTAAAGAACCCGGTCATTACAAGAAGGACTGCCCAAAAAGACGCAAAATTCACTTAATCGACTCCGAGTAAATCAAATAAATCTCCAACGGTAATGTAAGTACAATTTCTCCTCGAAAACATAACCCTTCAATCATAGATTCGCTAAACGTGTACTTATTGTCCCCGATATCATTTTATCAAACCAATGGTGATTACATCTTAGGGCTAGTTGACCTAGGCCCACATAAAGCTCAACGTTTGCTTTCAGCAGACTAACCGACTGAACGTTCACCAACTACTTAGTCCTGATAGGAAGATTCATAAAACGGTCACTATGTGACAACTATTAAGTCCCGAATGGACTACAACGTAAATGATTACCTAGTAACCACAAAATACTCATACCTCGAACAAACAATATAGTCAGAATGTGACTACAACGATAAACCGCGATACAGTCATGGATTGACTGCTCTTCAACCCCGTTATACGACATGATATGTCTAATACCTACTCGATAAATTCCTCATACGTACATTGCTCCCCAGACTCCACGCGACCACGGCTTCACACGAAATTTCGGGACGAAATTTTATTAACAGGGGGAGAATGTAACACCCGGTCAAAAAGTCAAATCCTCATCCAATTTAAACTTTTTATAATCGTATTATTATATACAATTATAACTCCATGAACGAAAATTTTACATTTTTATATAATGAACAATGATTATTTAATAATCACAAATAAATCCATTTGAAGTCACATTATATTTATAAATCGAGTAAAACAATTTTTGATTTAATTAATTAATAACCGTAAGAACGGAAATATAAATTTAAAAATATTAAAATTATATATATTATTCGGGTACAAAATACGGGTATTTTACACTGCGAAATAGGAACGAAGTGGGAGAAAACCCCTCCCCTCCTCTTTGGATCAGCCATCCCAACCCCCCAAACCCCCCCTCATTCTTTCATTTTCATTTCATTTTACACACACACCACACCTAAACTCTCTCCCTCAATTTATCTTCAAATTCGAAATCATCAAATCCGACCACAACACTTATATTTTCGGAATCACCATCAAAAGAGGAACAACATTTACAAAGGCAACACCATCGTTTTCTTCCTCGTTTGGCCTCGATTCGCATTTGTAAGAAATTTCTAAATCTTTAGATTTAATCATTTTGGTGTAATGTTGAGGTGTAATAATATTTACACAACTTAGTTATAACCTAAACAACCAAGAAAACACGATTTTACAGCTTGAAAATGCGTTAGATTTGCGATTTTGCCCGAAAAACGCGACAGCCGCGAGTTTCTGGGCCGGTGTTCATCCATGCGACACAACGCTTGTGTCGCATGTTGTGTCGCATAATTCCGTTTGTGTCGTATCTTATGTCGTACTCTATGTCGCATCTTGTGTCGCAGACTCCATGCGACACAACCCTTATGTCGCTGTTGAATCAGCATCGCAAGCTTTTGCGACACAACCACTGTGTCGCAGAGCTCTTGTGTCGCACCATGCGACACAAACCTTGTGTCGCATGAACAATTTTTGTGTCGCATGTTATGTCGCAGAAAACAGCCATATTTTTCTAAGTGTCGGAAAACGTTTTCAAATGACAATTTAAATATGATACGACTTATACTCAAAACAAATATACTTTATAAAGTATATGAAAACTCAAACCTAATAATAATATGAATTATTATTACGAATCATCAATAACGAACCGCACTTACAAACATACGAAATCTCTCGTGTTTAGGACACTAGGAGATTATACTTGGCACGACTCGTTACACTAGGACGCTAGCTTCTCAGGTGAGTTTCATAGCCCCACTCTTTCAATTGTTTTATTGTTTTCGGGGTGAAACAGATGCTCAATTGCCGTTTTCGAATTATATTAATAATCGTTTATAATTCACAACTATTTTTATTACTATATGTAATACGAAATGTGTAATACTTAGGAATTACACCCTTAATATTGTTTTAGAACAATATCGATACTTAACCTAGATAGGTTGCATTCGTACCTCTTAGGGTGATGGAAAACAATTACCAACACATAACTTGATTTAGTTATCAAAATCTTTTGGCCATATTGTCACGGGACAATATCATTGAATACATTAGAACTAGTTAGTTCTACCTACACCAGACAACATCTATACTGTACATGTTTTAGTTATTCTTTGGGAACCAAAACCGTTGACACTCTTCATTATCACTAGAACGGGAAACTAGACTTAAGTGAATATTTCCCCGAGACTCGGATATATATGCTTGCTAGGCTTTAGACTAGGAGTATATAATCGCATCACATGTTTGGACAGACTTCTTATATCAATACAACTCAACTGGTGACGACTCTGGCTCAGGATGTAATCCAACCAGGGATGGGCCCCCGGCCCAGGATGTAATCCAACCGTGGGGGTGTCACCTGATGAATATCCATACCTAGGTTCAACGTGCAATCTGACATCTAAGTATTTGTTCATACATATATATATATATATATATATATATATATATATATATATATATATATATATATCTACATACTGACACATCATCTCGAGCACTCGGTGCCACTTACAATTTACATATACATATCGGTATACATACTATTATACGATTTACTTAGTCAGGCAAGTCGTGTACTACTGGCTCTCAAACAACTTAGTCGGGCATGTCATTGTACTGCCGGCTCAATCACAAATTGCTTGCGAGCAATTCCAAAAACGATGCCGCGGTATTGCAGCGGGCACCAAACGATGCCACGGTAAAGTGGGCACAAAACGAAACCACGGTATTGCAGTGGACATAATTTCAGTACAATCATGGATCAGCGAGTTATACTCGGGGTTCACAATAAGTTAACGGATCGGTGGTGTTTCCACGCGAGGCCGTTAGCTCAATCATGTTCGGGTTAGCTTATGCTAGCCGGGTAAACGAATATACAACAATAATCCGTGGGATTACGATTCCGTTGCTGGATGCAACACGTTATCAAATATTACTCAACATCATATGACGTGGTCATACATTACTTGATTTCAAACTTAGGCAGGTATTGCCCTACTCGGTTAAACTTACGTAATACCAGAAAGGTATTCAGGCTCGAATAGCCTCAATTATTAGGTACTTAGGTACATATCCCTATTACTTAGGTATTAGATACCTCGACCATTGTATACACATTGATGATTACAATTTCAACTTCATACAAGTCAGAATCGTGGATTCTGAGCTACTTTTCAAAACATACTGGATTTATACTTTACAATTTCAACTAACTATCCTATGAACTCACCAGCTTTATAGCTGACCTGTTTTAGCATGTGTTCTCAGGTGCCCAGCAGGATTAGGAATTACTACAAGATTATGCTAGTTCGAGTCGCATGATTTCAAACAATTGGGACTACTCTGCATTTACTTTTGTATTTTCAAATTATGTATTTGAAATTTCTATTAAATTCGTCACGTTGTAAACGTTCTATTTGGTAAATGTATAATTATTTTCAAACGTCTCATTTAGAGTCGTTCATTATGTATCTTATGCTGTGATATTTAATTTGGTAACACCCGACCCGACCGCTTCCGCAAACCGAAATTTGAGGGTGTTACATCTAGCCACCTTCTCTGACGATTATTCAAATCACGCTGATCAAAGAAATACTTGAGACTTTTGTGGTCTGTGTAAATTGTAAATTTAACACCATAGAGATAATGGCGCCAAATTTTAAGAGCAAAGACCACAGCTGCTAATTCAAGATCATGAGTGGGATAGTTCTGCTCATGTGATTTTAACTGACGTGAAGCGTAAGCAATGACTTTCCCATGCTGCATAAGAACACAACCTAATCCGAGTTTTTGATGCATCACAATAAACTACCATATCCTCATTACCCTCGGGTAAAACAAGGATAGGAGCTTGACTAAGCTTTTCTTTCAGTATCTGAAACGCTTTAGATTGCTCATCTCCCCAGTTCCACTGAACACTTTTTCAAGTCAACAGAGTCAAAGGAGTAGCAATCTTTGAGAAGTCTTGAATAAAACGACGATAGTAGCCAGCTAGACCAAGAAAACTTCTGACTTCAGTGGGGCTCGAAGGTGGGTCCCACTTTATTACTGCTGCTATTTTGGAAGGATCTACCTGAATACCGTGAATATTGATCACGTGTCCAAGGAATTGGACTTCGCGTAACCAAAATTCACATTTCGAAAATTTAGCATATAGTCTTTCACGCCGAAGTGTTTCCAAGACCTGTCTAAGATGCACTGCATGATCAATCTCACTTTTAGAATAAATGAGAATACCATCAATAAAAACTATAACAAAGATATCAAGCATGGGCCGACAAACTCTGTTCATCAGGTCCATGAAAGCAGCTGGAGCATTGGTTAAACCAAATGGCATAACTGTGAATTCGAAGTGACCATATCGAGTACGAAAGGTTGTTTTCAAAATATCTTCTTCTCTAACCTTTAACTGATTGTAGCCAGAACGAAGATCGATCTTTGAAAAGAAACTGGCACCCTGTAACTGATCAAACAAGTCATCTATTAGAGGTAACGGATATCTATTCTTAATGGTCACATTATTGAGTTCCCGGTAATCTATACACATTCTTAAGGAACCATCTTTCTTTTTAACAAATAAGACTGGAGCTCCCCAAGGTGAATTACTAGGATGTATAGAACCTTTATCAAGGAGTTCTTGTAACTGTTTCATCATTTCCTGCATTTCGATTGGAGCCAACCTATAAGGAGTTTTGGCAATTGGAACGGCTCCAGGAACAAGATCAATTCGGAATTCCACTTGTCTATCAGGTGGAATGCCAGGCAACTCATCTGGAAATACTTCGGGAAACTCATTGATAACTGGAATTTTGGAAAGTTCTAATACTGATTTAGAATTATCAACCACGTGTGCCAAATAGGCCTGACACCCGTGTGACAACAATCTCTTAGCTCGGGCAAAGGTACAGACAGGAATAGACTGACTAAAACGTTCACCATAAACCGTAATTTCCTTTCCACTAGGCGCTTTTAAGAGAACTACTTTTTCATGGCAGTTAATCATACCTCTATTCTTTCCCATCCAATCCATTCCTATTACAACATGAAATTCTTCCATTTGCATGGGAATTAAATCTATTCTGAATATCTCACCACCTATCTCAATATTGCACCCTTTATAAACATCACTAACAATTACTAATTTACTATCTGCAATTTCAACTTCTAAAGGGTGATCTAATTTAGAAATAGGGGTATTTAAATGCCCACAGAAGGAAAGTGATACAAAAGACTTTGTGGCTCCAGAGTCGAATAAAACATGTGCAGGTATAGTATTAATGATGAAGGTACCTGTCACCACGTCATGGGACTCCTTAGCCTCTTCTGCTGTAATCTGAAAAGAACGACTCTTTGATCTCTGCCCACCTGCCTCTCTCTTCTTTTCAGCTTCCTTTCTCTGCTCATTCTTTTTCATGTCTTCCATTCTCACAAGACAATTAGCTTGCAAATGATCTTTCTTAAAACAGTAATAACACAAACGATAAGGGTTAGGACAATTAGCTGCAATATGTCCCTGTTGATGACACTTGTAACACGCGGTACTCCCCAATTGGCATTCTCCTGGATGTTTTATTCCACATTTATCGCACTTAGGAAATTCTCGTGTTGAGCCCGAGACTGTCGGGTTTGTTGTTGAGATTGGGATTTTTGTTGTTGTTGCGGTTGTTTGTCCCCATATCTAGGCTTCTTAGAAGAGGTCTGAGAAGAATTTGATTGCTCAGCTCTCCTTTTCCTTGCTGCCTCTATTTTAACCTGTATTTCTTTCTCTCGTGTCAACCCCTTATTCATCATTCTTGCAATAGAATCATAATTAGTCGGGTCTATGGATTCTCTAATTTCAACATTCAAATGTCGATAATAATGATCATTCATAAGTTTAATGTTTGAAGTATACTCTGGACAAAATTGAGACTTATCGTGAAAAGTATTAGTATCTCAGCCATAGGGGCAAATTCTGCTAAAAACTTTTCTTTGAAATCATTCCAATGCAATCTTGCTGCTTCCTCAGCACCATAAGCTTTCACTTGTGTACCCCACCAATCCTGTACACTGCCCTTTAACTGATGAGTAGCAAATAGTACACGCAATCTTTCAGGACAATCACATATCATAAAGGTTTCCTCAATTTTACTTAACCATCGGTGACTAAGGATCGGATTTCTTTCTCCTTGAAATTCTGGAGGAGTACAGTTTGCAAAATTCTTAAAATCAAACCTCTCCATTTCTTTATTTATCTGTCTTTGAGCAGCTAAAAGTTCAGCATTATGTTGGGGATCTGATAAAATAGGATGTTTTTGCTCAAATTCTACTAATCGCGTGGTAATTTTCTGTTCCATTCTAGAGTATATAGCTGGGGCAAATTCCCGTAAGGACTGCCCTACAATATCTTATAATACTGCTCTATCTTGAAGGTTAATGTTACTCCCAAGAGCATTCTCTTCTTGAGTAGGAGAACGTACATGAGATCCTTCAACATTTTCATTGGTAGATGCATCCATTTTCTAAAGAGAATTGCATTTAAGATTAATATATCAATTTCTAATATAATAATTATCTAGCTACTTTCTACTACAAACCATTGAAAACAAGTTCTCATTTTTCTATCTTATATTTAACAATTTTGAATCTCCCATGTATACTAGTATAATATAACTTCGTTAGCCAGACGTAGTCATATTAGACTAATAACACATTTCCATTCAAAATTCTTAAACATAGTTAAGTCAAAGAAAACCGTTATCAAGGTTACATAACTAATCACATAACAAGATTACTAATACAAAACTATAACAGCTAATCATGACTAATCATGCATTTACACGTGGTTTAAGTTTAGGCAATCCTAATGTGGATTACATAAATCTCTTAAACCATCGCTCTGATACCAACTTGAAACGCCCTGAAATCAGAACCATTTTTTAAAAAAACTAAAAACATATTACTATTGGTCCCATTAACTGTATTCTATACGTATTATCTATTACACTTTTAAAACTTAAAACTAAAAATTTGCTAGAGCTGCATCACTACCCGTCGGGTATAATGTATACCCGCCGGGTACATAGGCCCAGCCGCCGGGTTGAGGTGGTGACCAGCCGGGTACAACGAGTTTTGGTTGGACAGAGGTAAGTCATGTTTTAAAGGCTATAGAAGCAACCGGTTGGGCATAAGAAGCCGCCGGCTCCCCTAGTTTACCCGCCGGGTAAACCCTCTACCCGCCGGGTAGAGGCTCCCATACTGTACCTACAGTTCAGACTTCGTTATTACCATTTTATGAACTTTCGTCAAGCATATCTCACAAACGACAAGGAGTTAGGTTATAAAATTTTGCAGACATACTTATATGATCAAAACGAAGACTTCTCTTTTAACACTTTTCCAAATTTCACAATATCTCGGGATATGGACGCTTGACTCAATTTGACACTAAAACGACCATTTTAGTGAACATACCAAATCCCAAATCATGATTTCAGAGACATTGAGCTTTTGACCACATGACACATATACTAAAACAAAGTTGTGAAGCTCTTTGCCACATCTCTAGCTTTTCTCTAACTCACTTTGGACCATAGGTGCTTTTAAAGACCCAATTTAACCCTTTTTGACCCGCTGACCGAAAAGGGCTACTTTGACCCATTCAATAATCAATCATAACCCATAATTGACCATTGACATGTTTGACTACATTCCAACACTTTACATATAATCAAAATGGCAAGTATTTTACAACTTGCACTCTAACACTTTTATAACATGTTTACTAATCATCCACAAAATACTACTATTAAACCATATTACTTCTAATCTTTGATTTCATATTCGAAATATGACAAAACTTTATTAGATCGGGCTTTCAAGGGCTGCAAAACGATAATTTAAGAAGACGAGCTTGTGTAACTTACAACAAGCTAGCAACTCCACTTCTAGTCCTTATTAACTTCTTTTCCCTTACCACTTCCGCTTGTACTTACAACATAAGCTAAACTAGTTAAGCACTTTGCTTAGTGAGTATAGGTATAATTAATCAAAATCAATAACTAATCAAATTATGCATTATTACATAACAACATATAATAAACAAAGAAATTGGATTACTTCCCTTTTTCATTCAATTCACTATTCACAATTCTAATCACATGTGCACATTTCTAATCTTTCATTTAGCTAATCTCGATTAGCTAATCTAATCACATCATTAGCTAACATAGTTAGCTACTAATCAATACCATAACTAACCTTGGTTAGCTATGCTAATCACTTTATGGCTAATAATCATTAACCATACTAATCAGTACTTTCATCATATTCAATCTCTACAAATCAACTAATCACAATTTCTTATCTAATCAAGTGAATATAAATCAATCCACTTAGTAACAATTTAGTTTTATTCCATATACTCACCTTGATTTGTTGAACAACTTGTAACAAGATGATCAAATGATGACAACTCTTCTTTAACACCTAATACACATACATATAACATATATATCAATGACTAGTCATACTTTTAACTACTAATCATCTAATTCCCTTCTCCCCCACTAGTTACATACTAGCTTTACCTTAACTAAATTAACTAATTTCATTTTCACAATCAAACTCATAGCTTTAATATGAAATTAAGCTACTTTCTTGATATTATTAACATTTGCTAACACTTTAACACTTGCAATTTAACTAATTCACATGGTTCATAAGGAACCCCATGAACTCTAATCATAATACTTCACTTTTAAGATGAAATTAACTACTATTCTTCTATCCTTAAGCTAGACTAATACAGTTCTAACATCTATAAACCCTAAATTCGGATTAATTCATACTAATTAGCTAAAACCCTTAAAAACCCAATTTCTAGGGTTCTTGAAGAAATTAGAATACTTACAATGATTTAAGGATGATAAAAGATGAAGATTCTGAATTCTTAAGCTTAGTTTGAAGATTAGAAATCAATTTTGAAGACTTGTTCTTGCTCTGCGTTTTTTACTCTGTCTCTAATTTGGGTTCTGGAATTTGTTTTGAGGATACAGGAAGAAGACACGTATCTGTGTCTATTATATTTTTAATTTGCTATACTAGGCAGTCTGGAACTGAACAACTATTTACGTTTTCTATTTTAACTTATTATTAAAAGGTCTACAAACAAAAATAAGTATATATTTGTGTACACTAAAATAATACCTTGAAAACTGGGGTGTTACAGTTGCAGACCAAACTTTTTCCAATTACTGACTCCTGGTTGTGTGGATAAAGGTTTAAAGGCAACCGGTTGCGTACTCTGGGGTTTTCCCAACCAACGACATGCTCTTTGTTTGTATTGCGTAGCGAGTTGTGTGGTCCGAGTAGTGGGGTTGTTGTCCGATAAATTTGTCAAACTTCAAACGACCATAACTTTCGAACCATTGTGAGTACTGGAATGTGACAGTTATGGACGGAAAGGTCAAGACAAAATGAAGGTATTGGCAATTAATCGTAGGTGGTTGGTCTTGCTTACATAGTTAAATTATACATTTAAACGCGACACGTTCATGTATGTGCTCTAAAAGAAAACTTATGGTTTTTCGTTTATTGTCTCATGTAAAATCTAAAAAATCTACAAAATAAGTTTACATAAACACAAAATAAAAATTTTTAACTTAGGCAAAAAAAAGATAAATAAATAAAGATTAAAAGTGGAGTTTGGGTGTTTATGCAATTAATAACTCTTTTACATATTAAAAGCCCGAGAACAACAAACAGTTTCAAATGAAAGTGAATTTTTATTAGGTTTATCATAAACAAAACCTTTTGAATAAACCAACCCCCAAAAACACACACAACACAGACCTCACTTTGTAACAATGGCGAGCGAAGAAGAAAGCGCTGTGAAGGAGCCTTTGGATCTCATTAGACTCAGTCTTGACGAACGTATCTACGTTAAACTTCGGTCAGATCGTGAGCTCCGTGGCAAGCTTCATGTACGTTTACCTCTCTTCTCTTCGATTTCTACTATTTTGTTGCTAAGTAATTAGGTTTACTTTTTTATTTTAGGGTTTTGCAATTCTTCACTGTTAATTAGTGATATGATAGCTGGTTTGGTTTAATCCTTATTTCTTTTGTTGTGTCGGTTGTGGAAATTTGATTATAAATTTCTGCGTATGAAACCCTAATTTCTCAATTATCGTAGAGATTTGTTAGCTTTATGTGTCGTATTCTAATGACAGGAAATTACTTTTGCTGTAAATATATGCAAGTAATTTAGGATGCTATTGCTGTATATTAAGTTTAGTTCAGTATGTTAATTTAGTATACTTATATTTTGGGTTCAAGTAGGTGTTTTCTTAAGAATTAAAACCCTGTATATGAGTATAGATGGGTGTTTAGTTTTGTATGCACATCGATGGACTTAATTTGACACATTGTCCGGTCTTAAGACAAACCAAAGAAAATTTGGATGGTAAATCGGTAGATATAGGTTATATAAATGGTAAAATTGCTATGAAAAATTGTTTTTATCTTCCTTTAAGCTATTATACTGTTCTCAATGATCATTTCCTACTACTCCGTATTTGCATACTTTGAAGGTTGAAAGAAAATATTTTTAGCTTTGGTAATACACTGATTTTGCCTTTAGTTGGTATGTAGCATTGATCTGTCACTAAAACAGACAATTTCTGTAGAATTTTGTCAACGCAAGTACGCAACCTTTAAGGATTTTTATTTTTTAAACTTTCAAGTACGTATCTATTCTTAGACTGACAGTGTGCAATTTTCAGGCGTACGATCAGCATTTGAACATGATTCTTGGGGATGTTGAAGAGATTGTAACAACTGTTGAGATTGATGATGAAACATATGAAGAGATTGTTCGGGTACGTTGCCATTGAGCCATTCTAATATTTCATCTAGAGGATTTATCTTTGTTTTTTTTCTTAGGTTCTCTGAATATGTTTTGTGTCCTTTAACTAACATATGCAATCAGTGTGAGCTTTTGAACTTCTTGAACATCTTTCATGCATCTTGATTATTCTTTGCTGGGTAACCAGCTTCTAGTTCAAATTGAACTTGTATGTGCTTTCTCGTGAGAACCCACAACTTTGATTACTTTTAAAAAGCAATATTCTCGACATTTTATTGAGGAATCGTCTCTTCATTGTAAATAAAAGCACACATTAAAAAATGCAATGATAATTGACAAAAAAAATTGTTTCCAAGCTTAATTGTATTAGAAATCTTTAATTGAAAGGATGTACTCTTTAATTGCTTTTCATTTCTTCTCACCTATCTACAATAAGGCTTCAAACACAACCTGAAAATTGTTCGTCTGTTTCTTTTCTTTCATCAATATGAATCCTGCAACTGACCACAAATTGTTACACCTATCACTTAGGGTAGTAACGAGAATCGTTGGTTCTTGATTGTGTTTCCAAAAGTTTGCTTCTACAAGCTGGCTTTATCAAGTTTTTTCATTAAAATTTGTTGGATTCATTGCTACTGATATTTTTGTTAGTACTCTTTGTTGAAATCTTGTGCTGGATTTTGATTGCAGAGCACGAGGAGAACAGTTCCGTTTCTTTTCGTTAGAGGAGATGGTGTCATTTTGGTTTCTCCCCCACTACGAACTGCTTAAGGTCCTTATTCGAAATGGTGTCACATATATTTACTCCCGTGATATCAACCCAGCCTTACATTTTCGACTACTGGCTTTGCGTACAACCTTAGCAGAACTCTCTATCCTTGAATTTGTTAGAAGTATTTGCGAATTCAATCAGTTGACTGTAATTGATGGTTCTTGTGCATTGAAAGAGAAAAGAGAAACTTTATGTTGACTAGTTGATTTATGTTCTAATAGACATCCTTTTTATATCTATATTTGTGCTGTTGGTTTAATTGCTTTCGTTGAATCACTCTTATCAAGTCACATAATGTATCAGCAAACAAAAGGATCTATATGTGCTTTGCAGATGATCATGGTAATGACATTGGTATTGCCTTCTCTGTCATATTCTTATCACCAAATGTAACTGCGACATAGATAAAATGACTGATTTTCTTTATCATGTCTAGCCTATTTACTTGTTGATTCTCTTGAAAAAGAACGATTTATGCTTAATAATCGAACTGACATTTAAGAAACGATATAGTCAAACTTGTGTTCTTTAGAGCATACAATTGAATTGTTAACCAGATTATCTACCTTAGCTATTTAAAAGGTTAGTTATGGGATCACTTTAAATGTACGTGTATATCCAGAAAGGAACCATGTATGGTAAATCAAACCCACCTACCAGTCAGTTTGAATAATTACCCGCTAGGCATTGAGCCATGAATGAAAAAAAAAAATGATACCACCCGTTAAGCATTTGCACTTGGGGTTGTTGGAGATCCAAAATATCCTCAAAGTAAATGAACAAAGTGGATCAATTACTGAATGTAATGATAGATTGGAAAAGGGGTTATTCCAAAAACAATCGAATTACATATTAATTATAGCACCATGATGTGGTATGTACAACAAAAATAATATCAAATAGATCATAGATTACACAGCACAAGTTGAAAGAATGCTAATTACTTCTAACATCTAGGAGGAATAGATACACACAATTGCAGTAAACCTTTTTTTTAAAAAAAAACCAATACATAACAAGTAAAAATGAAATCATCTCCTTTTTGGCCTTGAAAAACTTGGAGACCCAACACCCTGTTTGCCTCCAAAACTTCTACTTGGAGAACCCATCGGCCCTCTAAATGAACCATAAGCTGCTGTTTTGACTGCTGCGGGACCAGATTCCAATGGAAGTGATTCCACAAAACATGCTGTGTTGATCTGAGTTCTCTTTAGCTCGGATTGTAGTAGATCATTGCTACACTGTTGGGCAAGGGCCTAAGAGCATAACATACATGATCAATTTAAGTACAAACGATACAATGTCCTGTTTTGCCAGTGTTTTCTAGATGTTGCAGTTTCGACCCATTTATGAACGGGTATTTTGGGTTATAATGTATCTGAAAGGGGTCATCATGTAAAAAGATTTAGCTAAAAAAGGATGGGTCGTATTAGGTGAGCTGGTTAAACTAGTCGAAAGTCGACCAAAGTGTCTTTGTAATGCCTGTAAGATCCTAGACTACTCTATTATAAAGATTTAGATTTTTATGTTAGGGTAGGGTTCAAATGAGAATAGAAATTTGTGTGAGAATGAGGGAATCAATGATATCAAGCCATGTGTAGAAAGAGAATGTTCCACATGTACAAAACCCATTTACCCCCAACATCAATTATCTCACAAACGACAAATCGAAAAATTATGAAAATTGCACCATTAAATTCGTCGTTTTCTCCTCTTCGATTTGCCGTCCCTCAAGACATACTTTCGAAAAGTTTTTTTTTTTTTTTTTTCATTTTTTGGTGGGTTTCACATTTACTAACACATGTGTTAAAGTGTTGCGTTTAGGGTTTAGGGTTTGGGGTTTAGGGGTTAGGGTTTAGGGTTTAGGGTTTGAGGTTTGGGGTTTCGGGGAGAAACCCCAAACCTCAAACCCTAAACCCTAACCCCTAAACCCCAAACCCTAAACCCTAAACGCTTTACAAAACGCTAAACCCTAAATCTTTCTAAACCCTAAACCTTGAACCCCTTCTAAACCCTAAACCCTAAACCATAAACCCTACTAAACCCTAAACCTAACCCTAAACCCTAACCTTAACCACAAATTAAATGTACAACTAATCACTAACACATGTGTTACTAATTTGTGAAACCACCAAAAAATGAGGAAAAAAAAAGTTGTCAAAAGTATGCCTTGAAGGACGGCAAATCGAAGAGGAGAATACGCTGAATTTTATGGTGCAATTTTCATGATTTATCGACTTACCGTTTGTGAGATATTTAATTTTTAAAAATGTGGAGGAGAGAGAATAAAGTGTGGAGGAGAGAGAATAAAGTGACACATGACAGAAATCTGTTGGTTCTCTCATTCTCACTCAAAATTGGTGTACTCATTTGAACCTTACTCTTTTATGTTAATATTGTTTTTGTAATCACATTCAAAGAAGTAATTAATTGTAACAAAATGTTAACAACGGACAAAACGTGTTTGCGGTCAATCCAACCCAACCCGACCCCTTTTAACCCATACGTAAAGTTGCTCGTTGTGGTTTGTTACCCAACCCGCCGGACCTGACCCATTTCATCGTACTAAAAACCTGACAGTAATAAGGTTATTGAATATTTAAACCCAAATGTGCACTAAAAAAATAAAATATATTCGACTCTTACAATAAGCTCATCAGGTGATACAGTTCCCTGCTTGTCATCTCCAACCAAATCGTCACTTCCACGTGTTGCACGACGCCGGTGCTTTGGAGTATCACTGGCTTCAGACGAGCTCTCAGTGGCTTTTTCCAATATTACCCCTTGTAATGACTTGAGAGATTCACTCACATCAGGAGTGAAGTACTTGTTTAATATGGTTTCGAAGTATTCAAGCTGTAAAATGCATATATTCCAGATTTATTAAAGATTACTTCAGAATCAAGTGAACATTATATAATGCAAACCTATATCCTTCCTCATCCATGTAAATTGCAACAGTTTCATTTTTAAATGTCCCTTAAAAATTTCAACATTCCCGTCTTTGGGTCTACATGGTACAGAAGTAACATTTTATAGTAATTATTTACAGGAATGCAGCATTCACAAAAGGTTGAAACTATTCACATAGTACTAAAATAGTACCAATAAACAATTCTACTGTCCAACGTACATTTTACTTGTATTATCTTATCTGCAGGAAAGTAATTTTTTATTATATATTTCAGTATCTATAAGAAAGATGGACCAAAGGTTCAAAAATAGGCAACACTAAAACAGATTTCCTCAATTTCTATAGAACGGAGGAAATATATGAAATATCAGTTGGATTAAACAAATTCACATGTTTTATTATGGACTTGGTATCACTGGCTAGTACAAGTAACATTTTTAGAAGCATAAACTTCACCTCAAGCATAAGCTGGCAGAAACCATTTGCGTCCAATATCCTTATATCAGTGTCTTTATGTTCATCAAAAAGGCTAAGTAATGTGTCAATTAGGCCTTCAACAAGAATTCGAAGTATCTTCTCAAGCAAAGGTTTACAGCCAGCAGATACCTGCAATCAAGGATCAAGTGCATCTACAATAATTCATATGAAAACACGGTAGAACTTCTCCGAATGTTACAGGTAAATTCAGACATTTGCAAATAAAAAATACCCATAATACCCGCAAAATATATCAGAGGTGGCGAAATGGAGGTTTGGTTGATCAAAAAACCCTTTTTGTCCAATTTTTTTTAGATAACTATAGTTAAGAAGTTGATCACATATTATCTAGCTAATATCCTAATTTATTCGACTGAAATGATTTAAGAGATTCTAAGCAAAACAGATACACTTCGGGTTGGGTGACCTTTGACCCATTTGAAGCATTTCCTTCTGAAGTTAAAATTTTATAATACTAGTTTGACCGGTTAGAGATGCCACATAAACCAAATTGACTGACTAACCAGTACATATCACTAAATTGCCACCTCTACAAAATATGAGTGTAAAAAATAATAATAAATAAATAAATCCTAATGAACATACCTCGGCATGCACGGCTACAAGAGTGTGCAGCAACTCCACAGAAGCATCTCTGACACCCTGCAAAAGCATGATAATATGTGTAGCTAAACATAATAAAAGTATACGCAAGGACCAATTACGACTCAAGAATTCCTCACTTTCACTGCAGGTGCTCCTCCCCACTGTACTCCAGCATCTAACAAATAGTTTACAGCAGCTGCTCTAACGTGATTAGCCTGGGGCAGGAAGCAGAAATATTAAAGTAAAAATATAACCACACTAAAATTATGTAAATACACATCACTTAATACTCTGATACTATTTTTTACTGCATGAGACAATTAGAGTATCAGCTTGAAAGCAGAAAGATTTAAGTGAACCAAGTTGAAGATCTTGCTCTATTACCTTTGCCATAGTATACTGTGCAAGGACTTTCTCTTCAAGACCAGAGAAAGACCTAACCAGATCGTCCACATCATTGTCCTCTTCATCTTTTGCCCTGCAAGAAATTCTAAATTTTTTGATTATCTGATTATAAAATCCGAGATCATTTCATATGAGGAAACATGCAATCCAAACAACGTCGTTAGAAGAGGCTAAGCATTATGAAGAAGTGAATCTTCTTCATAGATTGGGTGATTGAATCAAGTATTAAGGAAAATAACAGTCCACGAAAATAAATTTAAGGTAAATATTGGTAAAATATACCAGCTCTATTAGAGTGGCGAGACTTCACAAAAAAAAAAAAAACAAAAAAAAAAGAAAGAAAAAGAAAAAAAGTATCATGCAAAACATAATTACCATCGGCTACTTCAAATGAAGTGGATGATATTTTGGCTTTACATGTGTATATTAGTGGTGATGTGGCATTCTATCATCCAGAATTTTGGGACATTTTTTTTTTCTTCTGATTTTTTAAAATTCGGTCACAACGACATAGTTGTTGGTGGAAGTGACTATACTATCAGACTCAAACTAAATATAATAGATTATTAACCACGTCAAACAATAGACTTGGCATGCCAAAGAATATACCCAGAAAAACTCCTGTAAATGACTAAATGCCAATGTTTCGTTTGTTGTTTGGACATCCACTAGCAAGATTGGTTACATTGTAATATATACGATGATGAGAATGTTCATTTTAGAAGACAAAAGAATCAATCATCTAAAATAGAACTACTTGCATATCAAATAGTATCAAATTATTAACAACTATATATACGGTAACTGTCACCATATGTCCATTCAACAATCATGTCACTGAAAATGGCAGTGATACGGTGACTTAGTTTTCAAAATCAAAAACCAAGTTTATGAATATATGTTATGTTCATGGAGTAGAGCTATCAGCCTAAAGGATTATAGATTATGTAGACATCACTCCTAACTTCAAAATCCATACTCCAACCAAATACAAAAACTGCAAAAACTGGTACGTCCAATATTAATTGCAATATTCCACTTATAGAAAAGTAATACTCATAACCACAATTTATCTATATTCGACATACCTAGGCTGCATCCAGATGTGTTTGTATTTATTATGCATTTTACGAGAAAGATCATCTTTGCAAAATCCAAGGTTACTCAAGACCATCAACAGCTTTTGATGTGGATGAGTAATACTTTCAGGAAGAGGATCAAACGAACTTTCTTCTAACTCATGAGAATATCCATTTTGGAAGGATGAATATTCTTTATTTGATATATTCTGACCCAGCTCGCTTCCAATCTGCTCCAAGTGACCTAATCATTGCATTTAATGGATGGATCATGAGTTAACAGATTACAAGCACATAAAACATGAGTAAGTGGCCCTCTACATACCAGCAAAATCAAGCAAACAGTTCAAAAATGAAACCCTAACAGATTCTTGAGTTTCTTGAAATAGTATAAAGGCATCTTCCGACTTTCTTGCTTCAATCCCTAATGACTGGATCATCCTGGAAAAAGCAAAAATTATGCAGAGTCCTTAAACTCTTTGTAGTAAGATAATATACGTTTCTTCTTCTTTTTGTTTATCCTTTAAAATAATATATGAGGTAAAGAACAGTAAGAAAAACTTGATGTTTGGAAAGGCAACTTATAGTCTATGTATACCAAGATATTTAGACTTACCTATCTATCTGATCCATTGCTGTAGCCATAATCGAACGGAATGCTAAAGGCAAGTGAGATATTGTGTATGAAGATCTGTTTCTTTCAAGAACAGACACTGGGACCCAGGATTCGTTTTTAGATATCTCTTCAGTAGAAGCCCTCATCCATGAACTAAGCCTCTGTATGTAAGCTTTTGTGATCTCATACTGAAGTGTCCGCAAAGCTGCAACTGGTAATCAGAAATTTTTTTAGTCAGGAAAACTGAGAAACACAATAAGATTGGAGAACAAAGTTATGATTATAGGGGAGCTCATCTAGATAAAACTGCAACTAAGTAAAAAAAATGGAATTGAAAAACCAATCTAGATTGGTCTTGTTCAGGTTTGGAATTTGTATGGTAACTGCACTGTAAACCAAATACAAACTTGGAGTTTATAGCTTGCAAAATAAATATATATAATGATATAATCTATGTTTGAAAATAAAAAAAAATTTAGAAAAAAAAATGATTTGGTTTCAGACCATATCGAAACCAAATCAAGGATGAATTATAATATATCTTAAACTGAAAACCGACGAGATTGGTTTTTCAAAAACTGTAACACCAAGAACCGAATTGAATATAGCTGGTACCACCGAACTGTTTATAGTTGGTACCAGATCGGCTTAGTTCTTCAGTTTTGTTAGTCCGCACTGATTTTCCACACCCCTAGTCAAGATACCTGCAACTGAAGGTGCTGCTTCTTTTGATTCAAAAGCTTCACATGCTTTAGATATATCAGTTATTGCATCACTCATGTATGGGAGAAGAATATTCGACTCTTCAAGATCAAGAAACGTGTTGTGGACCTGGAAAATTAAGGTGATTATTATTTAACCCTATCATCAACACCAAAATTTTAATGGATGAAAATACAAGATAATACATCTTTCATCAAATAGCCTAAGTGAAGATTCATAACATGATGCACTTTAAAGGTTCATACTTAAGCACTTGAATTATTATATTCTCAAATAATTATAAGTTGGCCTAGATAGTCTTACTAGGCTTCATAATACATTAGAACATGCTCATTAACCAAATTCTTTATCAGCATGCAATCTAATTGGGAAGTTACTTGACACCTGGATTCACATCAGTATCTAATCTCACACCATACTCCATTATAATATTGACAAAATTAACTTCACAGAACTTTTATACACCTGTGTCTGTAAGTCACGAGAAAGATTTCCTAAAATGATCTAACGACATCACAAAAGAAAATGTACCTTGGATTCATAAGCAGATATGGTATTCTGGATCATTCCAGACACTTCATCAAGAGAGTGACTTGAACTTTTTTCGTCTCCCACCTATTAGAAGAGTTATGGGATACTTAATGGATAAGGTATTAGCATAACAGAAAATTAATAATCTACACAAGAAGATAAAAGATAATTTACCTTCGCAAATTTGCCGCTTGAAACAGAAAGTGCAACCTTCCAGAAAGCTGGTATGTGATGGATAATTACAGCAGTTAATCTTCGTATGTATCTTCCTCGAAGAGCATCAAGTTCTTCGGAACCTGAATCTATTGGTTGAGAATCTACCTTCGATGAACCATTCATAAAAGCGAGAGACATATCAATAGCACCCTGAGTGTATTATAATAAAAAAACTTAGGACCATAAGGTGGTGAGCAGATAGATAATATATCCACATCAACATAAGAGTGAAAAAAAATGAAAAAATTCTTGCTCACAGATTCATTTAGATCATGCTGGATTTTCCTCCACTTTTCATCCGATAGTGCTTTCTCATGCAACTCATTTTGCAAGTTCTCTATCCTTGTTTCATGATCAAATGTACACTTTTCAAGCAAACCTCTGATCCTATGATTCTGATTTATAGCAAGAATTGATGGTTCGTATCAGAATAGAGCACCAAAATAAAGCATTTAAGTGTGTCTGAGAATATGGGTGTCTATATGTATATAGGTGTGTTTATCAATGCATATGAGTATCAGAATATGTATGATTGCATATGCGATCTCAAAATCAACCTATAGCCTCTAAAATAGCAGTTGTAATGTCGGGAATTGTTCCAAAAGACTACCAAGGAACACTCGAGCAAAAGAGTTATATAAATTTCTCACCTGTATATTTAGATAATGACGTACAGGATCTGACTCAGGTTCCAGCTCCAATAAAAGCCTCACAACATTTTCAAGCTACAGTGAACATTGTAAAGATTTAAAAAAAATTTTACCTGAGGTAAAAGTCCTAAAAACTAAAATCATTTACTTCAATAACTTGACCCATAGAGTAACATGTACTGCATGAGTACGTATTGACCTTACATTTGTTAAGTCTATCTGAGGATCTTCCATAGATCGGTAAAGCATGCCTTTGAACTCTTGCATAACCTTTTCAACCTCCTCAAGGACACGTTTCAATATTCCAACCTGTAAATTAGAGAAAATAAATTAAAATAACAAAGTACATATCCTTGAAACTTGAAAGGGAGTACAAACAAATTAACATGAAAATGCATTTTGTGTACATAACTCAATAATGTCTCACGTAACTTATTAATAGTGCAAGACAAAGAAAAGATTGAAAAAAAGAACTTGCTGCAAAACCAAAATGCGGAAGGATGAGTTTGTTTTAGGCAACACAATGTCACAATTACTTATCCTAAATATCTACGATATTATAATATATAACATCAGATACCCATTTATCCCAACACATACAGAACTATTAGTAAATAGCTTAGTTTCCATTTACTATAAAGAAATGTTTTCCATAACAAAATACTTGTAGAGTCACTCACCCCAGCCAGAAGCATAAACTTCAAATAAAGTCTTTTTCCCTTTACGTAACCTTAAGTAACAACGATTGCAGGCAATTAAAGCCTCAGATTAGAATAGCTAACCATTGGCATAATCTTAAACACACTAACTCATAAAGAAATCAATCAAATTGATTACGTTTCATTGATATGATTGGTTTCAAACAATTGACCATGTAGGAATAATATGGACCTCACAATAAAATGATAACGCTGGATATAAATATATATATATATATATATATATATATATATATATATATATATATATATATATATATATATATATGAACGTTAATATTTGAAACGATATTAAGTTCGGTCACTGTACATGAGAAGGAAGGACAATTGACTTTGCTTTCCTGTACTCTCTGACAGCCAGATCATACTCTCCCTTATTAATGTTGCCACGAATTGCACTTGGTAAGTTGAATAAAGTACGGAACCTCTGAAGCATTCCTTGAACTGACCTAATCTTCTCTGCTTGAGCCTGATGTTTTGTAAAGAAAAAGGAACCAATATATCAGTTAAAAAGATATATACATAGAAAAGCAACAATTATATCAGATTAATATTAGAACGATGATACTGTTCTCAACCTTCATTTAAATTTAAAACAGTTCCAACCTGTCGTTCAAGTAGGGGTGCAAAAGCACGATTAGCCACTGAAGTAACTCCTTGGATGGAACCATATAAATGAGAGGTTCCACAACCTTCAGGATCTTCTTCTATTCTTCTCAGTTTTGATTCGATATCTGTAAAATACATGATGCTAATTACTACATACAATAAATCCTATAAATTCAATGACAAGAGTGACTGCTGAAGAAATAGACACAATTAGCATCGAGAGCTTATCACATGACCTAAGTGATCAGAACATACCATCAATTGTTGTTTTGCAAGAGACAAAGCAGTCAAAATTTTCTTTGACCAATTGTTTTCTCTGTTGGGTTCGCCCTTTGAGATCGGTTTTTAAAGCCAAAGCACCAGCCTCCAAGTCTGCAGCAGCGGTATCTTGGTGCACTCGGCATAGGAATAATTTTGGATCAAATCTCTCAGAGTAATACATCAATTTATCTGTTTAATCATTTTGAGAAATTGTGTTAGTTTAAGACTATAAAAGATACCAATGACACTTCTGACCATTTGCTGAAAGAAGTTACATGCATTTCTATGGCGATATATCTATGGAGGTGACACAATCATTCAGAAAAATATCAAATTTAGGCCATGATTCGTGTTTCCATTACACTTAATCACTTCATTTGATACTAAATAGTAATTACATGAGAGCATGAATAAACCATACAGCATTACAACTGAAGCATTATAACATCTTGCCATCCTGCAACATGTTCCACGGAGTACATGTACTTGTAACTATATTTACTGCTGTTCAACAAGTAAGATCATTGGATGAACCAGTGAAACATCAGAATCTACTTATGAGTACCTCGAAAATCAGTATCTATTTTCTCAGACTTGGATGGAGAACTTGCTGTGTATTCATTGACCAACCTCAGTGTTCTGTTGTCTATAACCCTGCGTTCAAAATTAACCATCATTAGCATGAATTATTGTAAGTGGTTAAAAATTTTATGAACTGAGACTCCATCTGCATTTCTAACACAAGACAGCATATGGTCACTACTTAACTGATACATGTTCAAAATATAATAAAAAATAATAATTAATAATAATGATAACAACAACAACAACCATAACAATAAAAGACAGAAAATCAGGAAATAACAAAAGAAATTTACCCAAGTCCAAGAGGATCTACACATTCCATGGAACGGGAGAAAGACTGTAGACTATTGAGCCCCTTAACAGCAACTGAAGGTTTCTTCTCAAACTTTTGAGTTATGGGAGCTGTTCTTGTCTCTCTCATCTCACGGACCCTTCTACCAAGCTGCCACAACATGCAAACGTTAGACAATTTAATTCTTGTCCAAAACCAAAAGTGAGTGGCAGCATGACTGCATGATACCTTGTGACACATGCGTCCTAATCTATTAACTTTTGGATGTTACAATTCAAAACATATAAGGTACAAGCACAGGTTCATGATAGCCGTTGTTTTGTAGAAATGTTGATGGCTCCTTCAAGTTATTAAAAATTTTGATCCAGACAATTTATCAGTAGAATCTGAACATAAATAGATTCATATCGTTTAATTTGTTGCATCATGGTTCAAGTCATGATCCTCTATGAATTAGATCACAATCTACCTAACTAAATCACAGATTAATCAAATCACTGAATGATCCCGGCCCATTCTCAGATTCACAATTCCACCTCTATTTGTTTGGATCATACTTCCACCACAATCTGTTTTACATCCATCCCCTTAATGTGAATAGCTCATTTGTGCTTTCAAAACCAATCTACTTACTTCAAACGAAATCTCAAAGTTCAAGATCAAATAAACAAAGCATATGCATATTCCGAAAAAGAGCAACTAAATACATTGACCGTCAAAACATTCAAACTTCTACCTTGAACATAACCCAGAGCAATAAATAACTACCAAATACCCATATGTCCAAATATACTTAACAAACCTTACAAAAAGGTTTTATTTTTATTAAAAAATTTCTTATTTCATTAGTTGAATGAAAATACCATAATTACTTTCTAATTTGTAACTAAATGTTTCTTATAGACTGACAGTTCCAAAACATGGAAATAATCAATGTCTTACCCAATACTATCCTTTTCCTTCTATAATAAACAAAAAAAAACTCATAACTTCTAGCAGTGGAAAAGAACTTGCAATTTGAAACGATGAACCCTGTTTAATCTCCCACCCAGGCCATAGTTGATGCAAGTACTCAAACAAATAAAAAGCTTCCACAACCAAACTAGCTCCTACTTATACTCAATAAAGCTATCTAAACTAATGTATTCAAAGACATAAGCAATCACTAGTATATTAGCATACTTCCACAACCTAAAATAGCAAAATGTTCAACATCCAATTTACAAAATCAAGTATGCATTTTCCACTCCTAAAACACATCTCTCTCTATACAATTCGCAAAATAATTGATAACCAGCAATGTTAATTGGTCCACACGCCCCGCCCCAAGAAAATCTTTTTCAAGGCAATGTTCAAACTGACTAAGCAGCCCGATAAGCAAAGTCTCAACCCATACCGGGAAACGTGACTATTTTCCCACACTCTTCCCTCCATAACCAACTAAGCTACAAGACCAAACGGTAGCCCCTAAGTTGCATTTTGTTGGGATTGAACTTGGGTCTCCACTTAACATTATCTTATTAAACATACCTCTCTAAATTATTAAATATAAAATAACATAACTCTATATACAATTACTAACCTAATGCAAATATGCAATGCCATAAATAAAATCACATAAGTACAGCATATATACATATATAGTAATAATATATGTTAGCAATCACGCATACCTCAGCTTCATCAACTCGTTTCCAAGCATCAGGTTCATCCCCAACCCAAACTTTATCATCATCCTTCCCAGCGCCACCTTTAGCGGAGCTTTTGACCCGATTCCTGGACCCGATTTTCTGATCACTAACCGAATCTTCATCACCAGACGATATACTCAGCATCTCCACTTCAGAATCCTCATCATCTTCCGTAGCATTCCGACGATGTTGAGGTTTTGAAGTGTTCACAGAATTAGGGTTTTTAGCTGGGCGGTGATTTGACGGTGGTTGAACGAAATTGACTACAGGTTTAGCGGATCGAGATTGAGGTCTAGTGTAATTCAAATCTCGTTGTGATTGTTCTTTTAGTGCCATTTGCAACAGTTCGTCATCATCACTGTCACTCATTTTTCTGGGTTTTAGAATTCAGCTGATGATGAATTGAATGAAGTCGAAAATTAATGGGGAAAGAGAGAAGAAAGATATGGATCTCAGTTTTTGGTGTTTTTGTTAGAGGGTGGAAATTGACAGAGGTTGGACTTTGTTTCAAGTCAAAGACGTATGATAATACTTATTGGTTCTTTGTTTTTACACTTGCATCCTTCATGTTTTTTACATATAATACTTACTAATTTGGATGGAAATGGGCTAGAAAAAATCCATGACTCATGAATCTTCATTGTGAGTAGAATTCACTATTATTGGTTCTTTACGATTGATGTTAGTGACGTTTAAACGTTGTACCTTACTGTTTAAATAAACATAATAAATTATTAAAGGGAGTGAATTTCAATTTCTTTGTGCCACCGGTAACTGAATTTTGTAGGTCCGGTGGATCGCAGGCGGATAATGTGTGTGCTTTTGTAACCATGGTACATGTGAATAAATAAATCCGTTAACAAATACTGCAGGTTTGCGGGTTATGGGTTTACTTGATTCGAACCTGTCAATTACGAATGCCATCTCTGGTACTCACAAATTTTTACATTTAAATGCAACAAATTACGGGAATTTTGCCTCAAAGGTTATTCTTATATGATGTAGTATACATTTCTCGAAATTTGAAATTGATATTGAGAATTATTTGTGTATTAAAAGTTATCAATTATAAATCTAAGGGTATGTTTGGTAGGAGTGAATGATGAGAATGGAATCGCAATAGAGAATGAGAATGATGAGAATGGGAATAGATGTAGAGAAACATAATCGATTCCATTGTTTGGTACACACGGGAAATCGATGTAGAGAAAATATACTAGAGAATCATGCTCATGTTTGGTAGCCTTTTAAGTGATAGAATGCAAAAGACTTTGTATATTTTTAATGAAAAGTTCAACCATCAGAATTCAGAAGAGTGCAGGAAACAACATTTATCACAAATATAATTCCATGTTTAACTGATGGACCTGATTGTACCTCTTCATCAATAAAAATGGATGTAGCATATTGTAGTTCTAGAATGCATTTAAGTAGCATCAGACTAACATCAACAAATTTACACATAATCGAGCAAAACAAAGACCCGAATACATGAAGGATAGAACATACAATCAGCAGCAACAACACAATCGAGCAATAGAGTCACTGCTACATCAAGGTATTCAATCTGAATACAGGAGATGACGTGAAGAACAGAAAAAAAAAACCCAATAATTTAGCTAGTCTCCAACAATACAAATCCAATACAGAAGAAACAGTTTACGAAAATCTTTAGAGTTGAATAAACGAATATGTGGTTAGGGTTTTAATTCATGAAATTGCCCTAAAATATTGAAATCAGAGAACACGTGTTGCTAGGGTTCATTCTTGAAATCCAGTTAAAACTCGAAATCACTTTGAGAAAAGAGTGGTTAGGGTTTCGATTGTTTCCGTATCCTAAACAATCGATAAACGACATCAACAAAAAACGATGGTGATCTGCAGCAAAAGAAAGAACAAAGAAACCATAGAAATCGCTATTGTTTTGGAGAGAGAAAAGTTAGCTAGGATTTGAAAGGTAATTTGATGTGTAATGGCATGTGCTATGCACATGTTAATATGTATGTATATGCCCTTCTTTTTGTGTCTTCCTTTGATTCACACATGAAAATAGACGGAGAATTGAGCCTCTTTAAAATTCCATTCCACCCCTTTCTCTGCCTTTTTGTGTGGAATCAAAAAGGTGGAAAGAGAATGATATTTCGATTCTCCGTTTCCATTCTCATTGCCAAACAAACTAGGGAAGTGTTTCCTTTCCCTTTCTCACCTTTCCATTCGATTGTACCAAACATGCCCTAAATGCATGAAAATGATATTTAACTAAGAGTAAATGTTAAATGTCATTAGTTGTACGCAAACTTGCGTGCAACAATGTGTAATTCTAAAGTGAAGACGAGTGATCATGTTTATATGAGAGAGGACTGAAAGTATATATTTTTATAAGGTAAGGTTTTGAGGGGCAACTGCATTTTGAGGGGAATAAAGGGAAGACAATCTCAGGTTGAGGGATTGAATTCTGTGATCAACAGTTCAGATTCATTGCATCTTTACAAGTTTACATAAAATGTAGTGTGCACGTAAAATGTAATATTGTGAATCTGGGCTGTTGAGCACAAAAATTAACTACTGATATTGTCTGTCCTTACTTCCCCTCAAAATGCATCTGCTCCTTTAATACCACACCATTCTTAAAATGGACATTTTGTTGGGTCAGAATGTCTACTGATGCAAAATTGGAAATTAATCTAAGTATGGTTAATACTGCTAGCTTTGGTTTCCACTGTTGGTTGAAGTTTACGCTGCTGCAATCGTTACAACTGGTGGACTACTCTAAGTTTCCACCGTCAAGTCATCTGAAGTTAATACCGCTAGTCTAGTTTACATGGTTTCCACTGCTAGCACAGATAGCAGTGGAAACAATGCTTAGTGGATCTGTCAGGCTTGCACGTGCAGTGAACAGTAATTACAGACCATGCTTAGCAGAAATACAGATACAGAGTTAGATTAGTTTCCAAACTTTAATAAGGATAACTTGTAAAAGAAAACTCTAATAATATAATAGAGTTTTCTTATTTTCAAAGGTATGGCATGCAATATTAGTTGGTGTACTTGTTTGACTATATGTATGGTTCGTTATCTTCATTGTAAAGTGTAGCTTCAAGGTTTTTCATTGTAACCCTGATACAAGTGTAGTGTATCCGTATTATTATCATCAATAATAATATTGAAGCTTTGGTTATCAAATTACTTCTTGTTGTTCACTTTGTCCATACGATTAAACCTTCCTTGTTAACAAGTGTTATTCCGCAAACTTCTTGTTAATACTTCAAAGCTTTTAGTTAGTTAAATCTTGATATTGTTCAAGTATGGGATTCACAAGTGGTATCAGAGCAGTTGTTAGCTTTGAATACAGGAAGATTTTGAAAAGGTTAAGCTTTAAGGTTTAGGCTATAAGGATGTCTGCAGAAACTTCAGATGGGATTCAAGCAACAAAGATTCCAATACTCAAACCTGATGAGTATGAGATGTGGAGAAACAGAGTCCGGCAATACATGTTGCTTACAGACTATCAAATGTGGGATATCGTTGAAAATGGTCCAAAATACAAAACTGATGCAAATGGTGTTAGATTACCAAGAGCAGCACCAACCACTGATATTGAGAGGAAGGATAGAGCAACAGAGATGAAAAGTCTTAGTACTCTCTTGATAGCCATTCCAAATGAATATCAAAGTAATTTTGATCAGTGTGCAGATGCTAAGGTTCTGATGGAAGCATTGGACAAAAGATTTGGTGGAAATGCAAGCACCAAGAAGAACAAAAGATCATTACTCAAGCAACAGTTTGAAAACTTTGGAGCCACAAAGTTTGAAACTTTAACCCAAGTTTTCGACAGATTTTCAAAGTTAGTTGGTGATTTGGAAAATCGTAAGGTCAACATAGATAAGGATGATCTTAACAGAAAATTCTTAAGATCATTGGGTAATGAATGGACGATGTATATAGTTGGGTTAAGGCAGAAGAGTGATTTAGATGATAAGGAGTTAAGTGACTTATATAATGATCTTAGATCATTTGAATCAGAAGTTGAAAGCAAAAATCAAGTGGATGGTTACTCTCAAAATGTGCAAAATGCAGCATTTATATCCACTGGTAGAAGACAAGCTGACTCAAAGTCTTATGGGGGAACATCAGTTGGATATGGGTCTAGATCTGGTTCACTACCACAGGGCAGATCTTATGATCAAGTCATGGAAGCTTTCTTTGCAGCTCATGTGAACTCATCACTTATTCATGAAGAATTAGAGCAAGTCAATCCTGATGATCTTGAAGACATGGATCTCAAATGGCAGATGGCTATGATTTCCATGAGGGTAAAGAGATATTTACAAAGGACAGGAAAGAGTAACTTTGCTTTGAGGAGAGAAGACAACGCTGGGTTTGATAAGAGTAAGGTGGAATGTTACAATTGTCACAAAATGGGTCATTTTGCTAGAGAATGCACATCTCCAAAGCAAGAAGGAAATGATCAAAGATCAGGTCAGAGAACTGGTGGATACAATGGAGGTCAAAGAAGAAACATTCAAATTCAAGATACTTCCACAAATGCTCTAGTGTCTTTGGATGGACTTGGAATAGATTGGAGTGACCAAGATCAAGTTGAAGAAGTGCAAAATCTTGCACTAATGGCACAAACAGAAGTTGAAGATTCAGATGAGGTTCCATATGAGGTACAAGTTAAATTATGTTCTAATGTATGCAAGAAAACTGTCAAACATTATAGAGATCATGATGCTAAAATCTGTGATGAGCTAAAAGAATAGGACATAAAAAATAGACACTATGTTTCTTCAATTGAAGATCTGGAAAATAGAATTAAAGCATATCAACAAAATGAGACTCAATTTGTTTATGATGTTGAGTATGCCAAATATGAAAGAGATGTTTTAAAAGATAAAGTTGAAGATCTTCAAAAGTTGTTAGCTCAGGTCACTAGTGAAAAAGAAAGCATGAAATTGACAATATGGGATCTTGAAAATGCATCGAAAAGTGTTCAACATAATTGACTCACAGATTCATAATAAAATTAAAACTGGGTTATGATACAGTTTAAATAATGTACCCCACCTTATAACCAAAACTACTTTCCTCCTAAAACTGATTTAGACATGAATAAGCTTAAGGAGTGTATGGTAGAAGAAGTTAAAAAGGTAGATCCAGTTAAAGTTTTAGAAGAAAATGTGGATGTTGAAAATGTAGAGATAACGGATTGGAACTCTGATGATGATAATGAGTCTAAACCTGAGTATAGTAAGACTGAAACATCATGTGAAAAGGAAATGAAATCTCTCATTGGATTAGTTTCTGATCTGAAGAAAGAAAAAATTGTAGAAGGTAAGAAAATGTTTCAGGAAAGGGCAAAACTTAACTTGGAAAAGATGAACAACACAGATAACAAACTCAAAGCAGGTCTAGGTTTTGTTAACAATAAGGGCAAGTCAATAAGTGAATCTGTTAACAAACCTGTGTCTAAAAATTTTGATTCTGTAAATTGTTCAAAATGTATTTGCAAAACAAGCAGCTCACCATCTTTGTCAAAACCAAAAGCATATTTCAGAGGAAATCAAAGAAACTGGAATCAAATGGTCTCACAAAAATTGGGATCAAATTTTCAAAGGATTGATGAGAAGGCTTGTTACATATGCGGACGAACCAATCATCTTCAACATGATTGTTTTCATAATCCAAGATTTCAAAGGATTGTGAAACCTTCATGGACATCGGTTGATAGAATTAATCATCAAAATTTTAAATCAAAAATTAATTCTATTAACACTGTTAAGAAGAGCAAGGCTTCTATAGTTAACACTGGTGCTTCAAAACAAAAGGCGGTGTTAACTAGACGCAGAGCCAACAGTGGAAATCATACAACGTTTACAACAACAAAATTTAACACCGCCAAGCATATTAAGACCGCTAGCAATATTAATACCGCTAAACAGGTTGCCACTACTTACACACTTAAGACTGCTCGTCCAGTTAAAACCTGGGGTTCAGTTAAAACTTTTAAAGCAGTTAGCACTGCTAGAGGTATTAACACTGCTACCAATCTTAAGACTGCCAGGCCTCTGCATACTGGTTCAACTTCAAAATCTTTTAAACCAGTATCTGCTGTTATGTCTAACATAAGTTGGACTTAGAAATTCAAAAATAATGACAAATCAAAAATTTCCAAGAACAACAGTGCATCACAATCAATGACCTTCAAAAGGGTTGACTGTGTGAATGCACAAGGGATACCCAAAACCAAATTGGTTTGGGTTCCCAAGAGAAACTAATTTCTGTTTAAATTATATGTGCAGAGCAAGTCAAGGAATACATGGCACATTGATAGTGGCTGCTCTAGGCACATGACAGGTGATAAAAGCAAGTTGAAGAACTTCAAGAAATTTGATGGAGGTCCTGTAGCTTTTGGAAGTAGTCCTAATGGTGGAAGGATTACAGGAAAAGGAAATGTCAACAGTGATAAGATAAGCTTTACTGATGTGTATTTTGTTGAACAATTGAAGTATAATTTGCTAAGTGTGAGCCAAATTACTAAGAAAAAGAATCCAGTTCACTTCACAGACACAGAATGTTTTATTCTTTCTGATAAATTTAAGCTTGATCCAAACATGATCTTAATGAAAATTCCAAGAAAGAATAACATGTACTGCTGTGACTTAGCAAATTTCATACCTCAAAAGGAGTTAAATTGTCTTATTTCAAAAGCAACTGTTGATGAATCTGATCTTTGGCATAGAAGGATGTGTCACATGAATTTCAAAACCATTAACAAACTTGTTAAAAGCAAACTTGTCAGAGGTTTACCTGAGAAAACATATTCATGTAATGACCACTGTGTTGCCTGCCAAAAAGGCAAGCAACATAAATCCTCTTATAAGCCCAAAATCATGAACTCAAATTGTATCCCTTTACACTTACTGCACATGGATTTATTTGGACCAACGAATGTGAGTAGTATAGGGAAGAAATCATATTGTCTTGTGATCATTGATGATTATAACAGATTTTGCTGGGTATTCTTTCTTAGGACAAAAGATGAAACTGGTGAGCAACTTAGATCATTCATCACTAAGATAGAAAACCAAATGAATCAGAAAGTTAAAATCATTAGAAGTGACAATGGTACAGAATTTAAAAATCAATTGATGGATAAATTCTGTGATTCAAAAGGTATTGAAAGACAGTTTAGTGCTCCTAGAACTCCACAACAAAATGGGGTTGCTGAAAGAAAGAATAGGACACTAATTAAGGCTGCTAGAACAATGTTAGCAGATGCCAAATTACCAATGACCTTCTGGGCTGAAGCAATTAGCACTGCTTGCTATGTTCAGAACAGAACATTAGTTATTAAGCCTCACAACAAGACACCATATGAGCTAATCTTCAATTGAAAACCTTTAGTTAGCTTTTTGAAACCATTTGGATGTCCTGTTACCATCTTAAATACCAAGGATCACTTAGGCAAATTTCAAAGCAAAGTTGATGAAGGATGTTTTGTTGGATACTCTATTCCCAGTAAAGCCTATAGCGTATTCAATCACAGAACTAGAATTGTGGAGGAAACTATGAATTTGACTTTCAATGAACACACTCCGAATGTTGTAAGAACAGGACCAGCACACTTGTTTGATTTAGATGCTCTAACCAAATCATTTAGACACTTGTATGAGACTTCAAATGCAGGTACAAATGCAATTGTGCAGGTTGAAGCAGATAAGAAAAAAGGAAAATCACCTGAATATGTTCTCTTTCCCATCTGGACCCCTGATCCTCCAGAGGTTTTTGAATCTCCACAACAACAAAGTTTAGAACAGATCACAACAATTGATGATGATGAGAACACATCATCAGATCTTGATCTACAACAAAGAGAAGAGGAAGCAGATCAAAGGAATGCTGAGAATGTATCAGATAATGTTGATGAAGATCAAAGTCCTCCATGTCATAATGTGTCTGATCCTACTCATTTAGATCAGAACATGACAAATCTTGAATCCAATATTCCTGAATCATATTCATCACATTATCAAGCTCACAAAAGCTATCTTCCTTTGGATAATGTGATTGGTCCCATTGATGCACCCATGCAGACCAGAAGGCAGTCTAAAGACAATGAAGAAGACATCAACACTTCATTGTATGCATGTTTCTTATCTCAGATAGAGCCTAAGAAAGCAATTGAAGCTTTGAAGGACTCCAGTTGGGTTGAAGCAATGCATGAAGAACTGCATCAATTTAAGATTCAAGAGGTGTGGACTCTAATGGATCTTCCAAAAGGAAAAAGGCCCATTGGCACTAAGTGGGTATTCAGAAACAAGAAGGATGAAAGAGGGATTGTAATAAAGAACAAGGCAAGATTGGTTGCTCAAGGTTATTCTCAAGAAGAAGGTATTGATTATGATGAAGTTTTTGCTCCTGTGGCAAGAATTGAAGCAGTCAGATTGTTCTTAGCCTATGCATCTTTCAAGAATTTCAAAGTGTATCAAATGGATGTAAAAAGTGCATTTCTTTATGGCAAAATTGAGGAAGAAGTGTATGTGTGTCAACCTCCAGGATTTGAGGATCCTATGCATCCTGATAAGGTATACAGATTGGATAAGGCGTTGTATGGTTTGCATCAAGCTCCAAGAGCTTGGTATGATACATTATCTGTGTATCTTTTGGAAAATGGATTCAAGAGAGGTTCCATTGATAAAACTTTGTTCACAAAAAGAATCAAGAGTGATATCCTACTTGTTCAAATATATGTTGATGACATCATTTTTGGTTATACAAAAGATTGTTTGTGCAAAGAATTTGAATCTCTAATGCATCAGAAGTTTAAGATGAGCTCAATGGGTGAGCTAACGTTCTTTTTGGGATTGCAAGTGAATCAACAATTTGATGGTATCTTCATTCATCAAGGGAAATATGTGAATGACATTCTAGAAAGGTTTGGTTACAAAGATGTGAAGTCTGCTAGCACTCCAATGGAAACACACAAACCACTTGTTGCAGATCTTGAGGGGGAGAGTGTTGATGAACACTTATACAGATCATTGATTGGATCCCTTATGTACATAACATCAAGCAGACCAGATATCATATTTGCAGTATGTGTATGTGCACGATTCCAAGCAAATCCCAAGCAATCACATCTTCATGCTGTCAAAAGGATATTTAGATATCTTAAAGGTCAATCAAAATTGGGGCTATGGTATTCAAAAGATTCTGCATTTGAGCTTATTGCTTACACTGATAGTGATTATAGAGGTGCTAATGCGGATAGAAAGTCCACTTTAGGAGGATGTTAATTTTTGGGAGACAAGTTAGTCTCATGGCAATGTAAAAAGCAAACCACTGTATCCACTTCAACAGCAGAAGTAGAGTACGTTGCTGCAGCAAGTTGCTGTGCTCAGATCTTGTGGATTCAGAATCAATTGCTGGATTATGGTTTGCAATTTTTAAATACTCTCATGTACATTGACAATAATTCTGCTATCAGTATCATTAATAACCCTGTTAAACACTCAAAAACCAAACACATTGAGATTAGATATCACTTTTTCAGAGATTGCAATGAGAAAAGATTGATTCAGATTTTCAAAGTCCATACTGATAATCAATTTGCAGACCTATTCACTAAAGCTTTTGACGTGGGTAGATTTACATATTTGATTACAAGTATTGGAATGATCAACTTAACATAAATCTTTTTCATTAATGTCATTTTGTGTATATCTCATAAGTGTTTAATAAGGGTTAGTAGTGATATACTAGTTATTTCTGCTGATGTTAACACTGTCAGTATTTATTTTAACACCGCCAGTGCACAAGTTAACACTGCCAGTGCAAATATAACCATTGCCAGTATATATCAACACTGCCAGTTGTTATGTTAACGCTGCCAGTCTTAAGTTGTCATTACCGGTAATAACTAGTACTAGTCATATTTTGGAACTTTTGTTTTGTGTGTATATACATGTTTCGTGCAGGTTGTAGGATTGGTTCTTGATGTGTGGTTGATCTTTGTTAAACTAAAATACAAAAGTTTTGTCACCACATATTTATTATTGTTTAAGAGAGATTCCAATGTGTTTAAGTACAACTTATTCACACCTTTTTAGGAGAATAGTAATATTCTCTTCAACCATGTCTTTCAATCTTTCATATTTTCAAGATTCTTCTCATTGCTCTTTGTTCCATAAAATTGTGTTTATCTGAAATGTCATTCATTATTTCAAAGTTTTTCAAGAAACTTAAATCTCTTAAAGCAAAAATGAACTCAAATGTGGAACAAGCTGTGATTGTCAATGAAATTCAAACCTCCTACATGTTTTAACTACTATTCTCCAAGAGATTATCTTTCTGCTAACACATCTGGAAATACAACTTCTGGAAATTCTGACAATGAGATTCAAGAAGAACCAAATCCGGAGTTGATTAGTTTGGATGAATATCATCAAATGGAAGCTATCCAAGAGCACGAGTATGATCATGTAGTTGAAACACTACATGAGCAGATTCAGCAACTGGATAATTACAACTGGGAGTTAATGTATCAATGTAGGGAAACTGAGACTAGGAGACGCATTGCAAAAAGATCTCTTCCAAGGAAAATCAAGGACATAATGCTTCATTGGAAATACTTGGCAAAAAGAGCAAAAACCAAAGCCAAAATATGGTTCAAGTGCAAACTTAATCCATCAAATGAAGCCAGATACAATTATGTCCCTCCTTACACTTCCCATAGAGATCATCTGATGAATCTTCATTATGCACAAGTGATAAGCGTCTAAATGTACTATATTTCTATAGTATTTTACCCCATTTATTATATGTTTTTATTGCATTTAATTAAGATTAGATACTGATTTCGTTCATATTTGCAATTAGGTATTAAAATCAAGCTTTATAGAGAAAAGAGCGAAAAATAGTAAATAATCGAGTTAAATGGCGCAATTATGAAGAATCAAGTGGAATTGTGTTTGCAAAGTGAAGATTAGCCCAAGTTTGAGTCCAAGAATCAAATCCAAGGAAAAGTGTGGCTAAAGCCCAAAGCAAAACAAGTCCAAAGCCTATGTCCAAGCCCAAATCCATTTTGTTGGGCTGGAGCCCGGATTTAGACGTTTGACCGCCGGCCAAGCTGGCTGGTAGGCGGTCGAAACCAAAAAGGAA
Source organism: Helichrysum umbraculigerum (assembly GCA_949592205.1). Lineage (NCBI taxonomy): Eukaryota > Viridiplantae > Streptophyta > Magnoliopsida > Asterales > Asteraceae > Helichrysum > Helichrysum umbraculigerum. Next base: position 376,810,510 of record CATIUR010000001.1, on the reverse strand, counting down.
GTCGGTAACAGAAAACGCGTGAGTTGACTTTTTGATAGGGTGACGTCATGTCGACCGGCGGTCGATAGGTTTGGTAGACGGTCAGAAGGCCAATTTCTCAAGTATAAATAGCGGCCTTGGCAGACAGTTTTAGGGGTGACACATATTACGTTTTTCAATCCAATAATGTAGTTTACGAATTTCATTTCGTTTTTAGGTTTAGGTTTTTATATTTTTGAGTCGTAGGTACATTTTGGAGGTACGAGAAGTGACGGTTGGATCCATTTCAACTAATCTTCGAGTGATTCGTCATTTGGTTTGAATCTTTTATTAAATATTATTGAAGAATTTAGTATTTAATATTATGATTCGTTCTTATTTGATGAATTGTTACATTTAGTTTTGTTTTAATAAATCTTAGATTATGATTATTGAATGATTTCATTTGCACGTTTGTTGAGTTATTTAGTTGAAGACTATTATGTTATCCGTGAATCCTTGTTTATTGGTGCTGTATTGATTATTTGCTTAACGTGGTTATTAGGATCATTGAGATTGAGTTCCCTTGGTAATAGTAATCATTGATAATTATGAACTTAGGTTTATAGTTATTGCTAAATACGTTGAGTCTGATAGGTTAAGAATTAGTAATCAATATCCGTAAGATGAACAAGACTAATAAGTAATTATTAGTAGGTATTGTTGAAGAATTCATACCACAGGATAATTATAATAGATCGTGAATCCTTAATGCATAATCTAGGGAGCACTCTAGATTATAGGAATTAGTTGGACCCGAAACGTTGGCTAGTTCACATTCAACTTAATTTCATTGAAGAATTTGGGTTAAGTTGATATAAAAGAAATCACAACTAGATAATTAACGTGTGAATGTATCAGGATGTATGAATCTAAGGTGAATTATTACATGCTATATGTTCCTTCCATATTGTACATTAGTGTTTATTTTATTTTAAGTTTTGTTTAGTTTTATTTAGTTTATTTAGTTTATCTATTTTGATTTACTATTTTATAAATCTTATGTTCATACGGAACTAAAGCGTAACCCCTTATTATGTAATTTACAAGATTATTATTGCTTTTAATCCCTTTCCTAGTGTTCGACCTGGACTTATCATGAGCTATACTATTTCTGATCGGGTATTCTTGCCTGGTTGTGTGATAGTATTAATAAGGTATTTTCAGTTATAAATTATAAAACGAGATGCTGTCACGTACACATCAACAAGACATGGAATTCCCTGATCTCGAAGATCCTGAGTTATTTTAACTTTTTAGTTATCAAAAAAAAAAAAAAACTGCTGCTGCTAGTTATAGTTACAACCGTTAGCTATACTAGTTATTCTGTTCCCACTGTCAGTTTAACTGTCTGTTTCCACTGCCAATGATATTGTCACAGTTAACACTGCTGGTGTCATTTCCACTGTTTGAAAAGTAGGGCTTGTAACTGCTGCTAGTTTATAGCAAGAAAAAGGGCAAAACTCTTTCATTTTCAACTATAACTCCCTCTCGCTCTCAAAACTTGAAACTCTCGATCCAAATCATCAAAACACCACACTCAATTTCAAGTTTTAAACCTATCATGGCTTCGTCTTCTTCATCTGAAACTCTTGCAATCGCGGAAAAACACAATGTTCTTGCATTTTTGAAGAAAGCTCAAGGATCAGATGATTATACTGAGATGATTGATTTTCTGTTACGAAGCAACCTTAAAGAAGCTCTCACCGTAAACCCCATCATCTATATTTCTCATCTAAACGATTTCTGGAAATCGGCAAAAAGAACAGAGATCGAAGGGGTCACAACAATTGTGGGAAAGGTTGCTGGGAAAGTGATCAAAATTTCTGAGGCTTCAATTCGTACTCATTTGCTGCTGCAAGATGCAGATGGTATGGATTATTATACTATTTCTGAAATTTTTGATAAATTAAAATTGTTAGGGTATGAGGGGGAGAATGATGGTAAACTAACATTTTTCAAATCAATGTTTTGCCCCCATTGGAAATATTTCATTCATACCCTACAACAATGCATTTCTCAAAAGAGAACTTCTTTTGATCAGTTTAGCAGCAATATTGCAACTGCAATAATCTGCTTAGCTAATGGAGAGAAGTTCAACTTTTCAAAATTAATTTATACTGGTATGTTGTATAACCTGGAGCATCCCAAAGATAAATTTTTAATGTATCCAAGGTTTTTGCCACATATTTTCAACAAAAAACTGAAAGATTTGCCAACTACTGGTGGCAAGCTTGTTATCTCTTCTCATTCTAAAAAGGTTTTTACAAATATGAAGAGAAAAGGTACTTGTTGGCGCCCGATCAGGTCGATGTCATTAACGATTACTAACCGGGCACCAGCAGTGGGTTGTTTTAAATTTGTAATTGCGGGGCCTAAGTTTTTCCTAACAATGCTAATCCTAAGGGTGAGCAAGTGGTAGGTATGACCTAGAGTCGTTCTTCAAACCGACTGAATTGAAACTAAGGCGAGGTAGATGAGGGCTTTCAAACTAGTGAATGGTTTATAAAATAGTGGGGGTTTTGGTTTTTATATTAACTAACTTAGGCAAGTAAATAAATAAAAGCGAAATAAAAGTAAAACCTAAAGCAGATAGATAAAGATAGTGTTTGCTGAGACTTCGTTAATTAAGTTATGGGATGATATTTGGAGAAACTATTTTGAAAGATATTAGTTAATTATCATTCTTGAATACTTGCATGTAAACACTAGATTCCCTACTAATTAAAATACCATTAGCATGTCACACCGGGAGCAAGGTTATGGTAACATTACAAAGTATTTTGAATAATAAGCAAAATCTTAATTAAGGTTTAATAATACTTTCATATGAACGGGAACAAAATCTTAAGGTACTAGACATTACTGAATCATATAACGATTCCTCGTCATCCTAACAGATTCATGTATTTAAAACAGTTCATTTATGACTTTAAACCAGCCCTTGCTTAAGACTACCCAATAAATCCCCTAATTATCCACAGCGTTCCTCACTTTAAGTGGTTCCGTCGCTTCAAACCTTGGCCATGTCTTGTCCTATGATAATCCCCCATGTAGCCTTGTGGTTCCATAGTTTCATACCTTTGACAAATTCTATTGACACAGATAATTGACTACCTTTTAATTGGACGTCGTAAAAAGGTGTTGTAATCACGTTTATTGGTGGAAAGGCGATAGATTAATTTGAAGTTTAAAAGTCTATTTAGAAAGGTTAATTAAACTAGGTTTCTCATTTTATAAATTAGTTCGTAATATAACTACCTTCGGTATTTACACAGCTTCCACGTGTTTGTACTACACCTAAAGTGTTTCCAACGCTATACTGTATAACAGTCGAATATGGGCCGTCATATTACTTTGCGATAATTAAGACCGGTTATATTTTACTACTATGATAATCCTAAGGCAACAATCAAACAAGAACATGCAATAAGACGATCAAAGTAATATTACCGATCTTTAATATTTAATTATAAATCATCCCATAATTAACTAACTACATCACAAGCAAACACAACAAGTATACTACTCTCTAATCATGACAATAACTAAATCTAGCATAATCAATATAAACGTAATTAATTAAGATAGATAAGGATAGAAAGAACCAGGATTAAATGCGGGAGAAAGTAGACTTGAATTAATTGACACAATTCCGAGCATACACTGAAGATTACAATGCGTTTCTTGCTTTCGTTCTATTCTAAACAAGCTCCTACACTTATATCTCTTTAGTTCTCCTCTAACTCCTAAGAGTAGTGTTAGAGAGAGAAACTAGAAAGAGGAACTAACTACAAGAATAATTATCCTCTAACTCCTAAGAGTAGTGCTAGAGAGAGAATTCTAGATAAAGAAAGAGAGAAATATGCTTAATGTGTGTGCATATGGTGTGTCTTGCAAATGGAACCCAAGCCCTCTATTTATAGGTGAGTTTAGGCTCACATTAGCATCAAGGGGTGCACATTAGCGCAATGTGGGAAAAAAGGTGCACCAGGTACTGTACAACACGGAAAGTAGACGCACCGTGTACTGTACAACGCGGAAAGGTGGTGCACCAGGTACGCAAACTTGCCAAAAGAGGAAACCAGTGTAGGTGGTGGCTGGCCGGCACCTGGGGGCCTGTGGCCGGCGGCTGGGGGCACACCCCCGTCCCGTTCGTCGTCTTTTGTTTTGTTTCTTATTTCGCGCATATCTTCTTCGTTATACGTCCGTTTTAGTCGATTATTTTTGCGTTGGATTCGTAATTCAAAAACGAACACTTTGATGCAAAGATATCCCAAAAATATGTCTCTAGTCTTCAGATGTGTTGTGCGAATCGTTTGAATCTTCCGGTGTACGTAGAATCTTCATTCTTCGTCCGTTTTTGTTGATTCTTCTTCTGTTGGATTCGTATTTTGAAAACGAACATCTTGGATAAGATGGATGTTGGTGATGGGCAATTTAGTCTTGAAATCTCGTTTTGATGCTTTGAATCTTCAAACGTGTGTGAAATCTTCGTTTTTCATCCGTTTTGCTTGATTTTTATCGTGCAACCTTGTTTTGACCACCTTGGCATAATGTCATTGATTTGAACCATATTTGAGTTCAAAATGCCAAGAATCATTCCAGAATGAGAGAGATATCGGTAGTAAAAATGTGACTTTTTACGCGATATCAGTACTGTTAAAGGTACTGAATTCTCTGAGAAGGTTACACCTTTAACTGCACATATGTTGAGTGTATCCTCTTCTGCAGAAGCTGGTCCATCAAACACTTCTGCACCTGCAGTTCAGGAGGAAGAAACACCCCCTTCCTCTCATCCCAAAACTGCAGAGAAATCATCAAAGAGAACAAGGGACCCTAAACCATCCAAACCTAAAGCCAAAAAGGCTAAGAAACAGACATCTGAGGCTCCTCTTTCTCAGATGTCTCAGTCTGAATTAAACATAAATAAGGTGGTCAATGCAAAGGGTGATGACCATATGGAAAGGGCTGCCACTACTGTAACTACCTCAGAAGGAGTACAGGACAGTGGTAATGGAAATAGGACCCAATCCATGGCAACAAAAGATACAGAGATACCAGTGGACTCCTCTAATGCAGAGGACCCAGTGGATATCATTGCATCTAGTGGTCCCAGTACCAAGAACAAAGGGGCATCTGCTAGTCATGCTAAGCATGATGCAGCTGGTGGTTCCAGGGATCCATCAAAGGAGGTTAACACTTCCAGAGATGGTGAGGACAGTTCTTTACTAAATAATTTGACGAATACTTGTACCAAGCTGTGTGATCTGGTGAAAAAGCAGGGTGAGAAAATTGCTGATCAAAGAAAGCAAATGATGGAGTTGAGAGGATTAGTAGAGAAGCTGTTAAATGAAAGAAATATAAGAAAGGAAAAAGCAAAGAAGAAGTCTGAGGGTTTGAAAAGGCTAGTTAGGTGTAGGAAAAGGAAAGTAGTTGAATCAACTTCTGATTCATCTAGTTCTTTTGAAAGCAATGACAAAAATGTTGAAGAACAATGGTGCTTCACAGGAGCTAGGCCTATGTCTACTGTAACAGAAGATCAAGCTAACAAACTTCTTGCAGAAGATGATCAAAGAAAAGAGCTTGAAGCAGAAAATGAAAATCCTCCTCTATTTTCAACTCTTGAGACCAATGATGATAAGATTGATGATTGTGAAGAGATGGGTGATGGTGTTGAGACAGAAGAAAGAACAGTTCTTGGAACTGGTTTGTTTGAAGATGTTCAACCAGAAGAAGTAGAGGCTACTATAATGAATGTGGTAAATGATGCATTAGATTTGGAGTTGCCTACTTCTACTACTGATATTGAGAAACCAGTTTCCACCGCTGGTGATAAGGATAGTACTGCTAGTGAAATTCCAGTAGTTTCCACTGCTTGCACTAGTACTGCTAGTGAAACTCCATTGGTTTCCCCTGCTGCAACAAATACTACCACCTCTGAGCAGCCTGATCCAGTTAGCACTGGTAGAATAGATGAACCAGTTACTACTGCAAGTGATGAGCACACTACTGCTGACGCTTTAGTTGAAGTGGCTAAATCTGTTCAAACAAGAGGTGTGGGTATAACACTGAGAGAGCCTGATGTTGACAAAAGGCCAGAAGGTGTCACAAGGATTTCAAAAGAAAAGGAAATGTCTGTATCAAAAGATAAAGGCAAGGGTATATTAGTGGAGCCGGTGAAGCCAATGAAAAGGAAGCATCTTGAGACTATAAGTGAAAATGTGGCTAGAGAACTTCAAGCCCAATTTGATGCTGAAAAAGGAGGTATATATATTGAGGTGGATGTAGGAGACGATGTGAAGGTTCTGATGACCCCAGAGGAACAAGTCCACTTTGATCATCTATTAGCTGATGGAACTCATAAAGCTCAAATGGAAGAGTTCACTCCTGATCAGAGGCTAATGTGGTATCTGGATATGCTAGAACAAAGAAGAAAGCATATGTCAGAGAAGAAAATGGAGGAGAAAAGAAAGAAAGCTCATAGTCTTAGGCAACTAAATGATAAATATGCAAGAATGGTGAGAAACCACACTGGGCAGACATTGAAATGTCTAATGGCTATGGACTTCTATGATCTTGAAAAGAAATACCTCAGGATTCAGAGAGAAAATGAGGAATGGGCAAAGAAAAGAGCAGAAGAGGAAGCAAAAGATGCTCATGATAAAGAGTTAACTGCAGAAGAAATAGAAAGAAATCAAAGGACTACAGAGATCAACATGGCAAAGGCTGAGTTGGAAAAGAAAGAAAAAGAAGAATTTGATGCCTTGAAAATAAACATTCCAAAGGAAACAATTCAGTTCAGAAGAAGAGGAAAGAAGATAGATGTTAAGAATACATTTGAAGAGATGTCAAAGAATGTAAATGAATCTGAAATTGAAACAGAAGTGCATGATGCATTCTACATCTAAGTCTGCACAGTCCACTGAAGAGGAGGTGGTTGATTGGGACAAGATCAGAGCGATGGTGGAAGTTGAAGAACCTAAAGTGCCAATTGCTGTACATTTTCCTATCATTGATTGGTCCTTCATAACTGATGAAAAGATGAAGAAATGGCTCAAAATTGTGAGAGCTGGTAACTCAGAGGAAAAGTTTCTATCCTTCTACAGGTGTATTAAAAAGCTTTCCAGAGATGATCTGGATGACATGTGGGGGATTGGCATGAGAAAATATCAGAATGCTAAGAAATACAGTGATGAACAGATTGTCTACAACTATCTTTCAATCCTGTATGAAATGGATGCTGAAAATGATTTCTACAAGGATAAAACACGTGCAAAAGTATGGCTCTGCCACTCTCACAATGGAGTTCATGTGGTGCAGCTTCAGAGTAGTGTATGGGCATACTTCTTCATTGGCACAGAATATCCATGGAATTTAGGTCAATTAGACTCAATGCTCAAACTGAATATCAAATGTGATGATCTGGATACAGCTGCTTCTTTGGTTCATGAAGTTCAGAATTATTATAAGAAGGCTCTTGAAAGGCATGCTGTTGAAAGTGAAGAAATCAGAAAGAAAAGAGCTGATGAGATTAGAAGGAGCTTCAAGAAGAATCTGAATAAGAAAACTTGATTCTGTTCATGGAAAAATCAAGTTTAGGGGGAGATTGTTGGGTCAGAATGTCCACTGATGCAGAATTGGAAATTAATCTAATTATGGTTAATACTGCTGGTATTCTTTGTTAATACTGCTAGCTTTGGTTTCCACTGTTGGTTGAAGTTTACGCTGCTGCAATCGTTACAACTGGTGGACTACTCTAAGTTTCCACCGTCAAGTCATCTGAAGTTAATACCGCTAGTCTAGTTTACATGGTTTCCACTGCTAGCACAGATAGCAGTGGAAACAATGCCTAGTGGATCTGTCAGGCTTGCACGTGCATTGAACAGTAATTACAGACCATGCTTAGCAGAAATACAGATACAGAGTTAGATTAGTTTCCAAACTTTAATGAGGATAACTTGTAAAAGAAAACTCTAATAATATAATAGAGTTTTCTTATTTTTCAAATGTATGGCATGCAATATTAGTTGGTGTACTTGTTTGACTATATGTATGGTTCATTATCTTCATTTTAAAGTGTAGCTTCAAGGTTTCTCATTGTAACCCTGATACAAGTGTAGTGTATCCGTATTATTATCATCAATAATAATATTAAAGCTTTGGTTATCAAATTACTTCTTGTTGTTCACTTTGTCCATACGATTAAACCTTCCTTGTTAACAAGTATTATTCCGTAAACTTCTTGTTAATACTTCAAAGCTTTTAGTTAGTTAAATGTTGATATTGTTCAAGTCTGGGATTCACACATTTGTCTTCGCTTTTGTGTGTGTCTTATGGTAGACATCAAAAGTTGTAAACAAACCGAATGGAGACGAATGAGCTTTTTGTTATTGTATGTTTATTTAACTTTACTTAAACGTATAATAGAACAAAATATTGTGTTCGTTCATTAAGAAATATTTCGTGTTCATTCACGGATAATACACATGAGCACAAATGAGTACACATATTATACATTATACGTAACTTGAAAGGTGAAAAATGGGGAGTGTGAAATCTATTGGATTTCTCTAGGGTTTTATAGAAGTAAAACAATAAAAATGAATATTTATTTTAATAAAGTTTATTTAAATTATAAATGATACGCAAATATATCGAAACTTAAGTCGACTACTATATACGAACGGACATACACAATAACAAACGAACACAATTGAGTGAACCTATCGACGTATTAATAAACATCCACGACCGTAAATGAATGAACAAGACATATATTTATTTTGTTCATTCATTAGATGAAAAAATTATTTTATCCACACTTGTTAATATCATAAACACACGAACATAAACGAATATCCCACTAAATGGTTCACAAAATTTTCTTTGAACGTTCGATTCGAATACACGATTAGAGCATCTCCAATGTATGCACAATTTGTATTTTTTCCACTATAATAGTGTAAAAGCGCAAAAAATGCACTCCAATATATGCACTAAACTTTACACTATTATAGTGCAATCAAAAGTCAATGCAAATTTACACTATATTTGGTGTAGCACTAAACTTAGCACTAAAACACTATTCACAATATAATAACAATATAATAACTAAACATGAATCCATATATTTAATATATTTTACGAGTATATTAAATTTACTCGGTAAATGTTGAGTAGGCAAGACCGAACACATGCAAATTTTCTTATTAGTCCATATATAATACTATTTATTTTTATATAAGATTATTCTTGAACCAAATAAACGTATTGAGCCAAATTAAATTTTAAAATACATTGTTTAGTTATGTTTTTTGAATTAATTAAAAAAGATTTAGTGCAATACATTGAAGTAACTTATTTTTAGTGTAAGCATATTCCATTAAGATTCTCATTTTATACTATAATAGTACAATATAACACACTATTTTAATGCACACATTGAAGATGCTCTTACATATATATAGCAAGGTGTAGATTTTAAAGTGGGAAGGGGTGATTATGTTTATACAAAACATGGAGGTTGGAAAGTTTAAAATTTACGAATGACATTTATGTTTACTACACTTAATATAGGCAGTGGCGGAACTTGAACATGTTAGTTGGGGGGGCGAAATCATCATTGCACAAAATGTTTTTTATGTATTAAATATAACCTTTAGTTCATATATACAAGAAACACAAAATAATCGATGAAGAAAATACAATTGTAAAACCATCAACACATAAAGTGTACGTTGTATACAAAACGGAATTATATCGGTTAGAAATGAACACAACATACTTAGATTTAAAAATAAAAAGATTGCAATATGGCTCGACCACTTATAAGGTTACGTTGTATACGCAACGGAATTATATCGGTTAAAAATGAACACAACATACTTAGATTTAAAATTAAAAAGATTGCAATATGGCTCGACCACTTATAAGGTCTCATAATATATCAATTATAACTTATGAGTCAAATCTTTTAGCAATATATTTTACAGTTTTAGCACAACATATACAAAAAAAAAAATATAGGGTTAGCCGACATATTCCGACGATCTTGTATGTAATAAAAAATAGGCCTAAAAAAGAAATAGACAAGTAGTTAAATGTAGAATTGTAGATATGCTAAAAAATAGGCCTAAAAGGACTAGTAATTCTCGATTCAATACATTTTATATGCGTCTTATTCAACCGTTGCATATCTTCTAAATATTTATCTTTCCTTTATATTACTACCTCCGTCCCATTTAAAATGTCCACTTTAACTATACACGTAGTATTAGAATTCACCACTAACTACAATTTTCACCAATCAAATATTAAATATACCCACTAAAATCTTTTTTGATTGGTTGAATATCAAAGTGGACCCTTATAATGGGACATCTCAAAATAGTAATGTGAACATTTTAAATGAGACGGAGGAAGTAATATTTTCGAATCCAGCATACTTAAATTGGAAGGGTTGATATAGCCATTTCCAATATATATTTAACTTAAAATAGTCAATAGGGAGCTAACTTAATTATTTAAAAAAGTTACTAGTTAAAATTGATACTTGTTAAAAAGTAAGAGGGCCCTAACTGGAAAACATAACAAAGACTAAGGGGGCGTATGGTTGGAGGTTTTGATGGGATTTGGTGGGATTTGTATTTAAAATCCCATGAAATAATATGTTTGGTTGGAGGATTTCAAATGCAAAGGATTTTGAAATCCCATGTACGCAGGATTTTTAAATACTTTGATTTAGTGAGGGATTTAGAATCCTACAAGGGAGGGAAAGTCAAAGGTTGATTTTAGACAGAAATAACCTTCCTGCTTTTCTTCATGAACTACACCTTCTCTGTGGCTCTGTTTATTACATCATCTTTTATACCAAATTCGTCACTGCTGTTTCTGATTTTACCGTCGATTAAGTTGCTCGTATTCAAAGTGAGGTGTCCGTTTTATTTGTGATTTAAGCACAGGTTTCTTCCCCAATTTTCATCTGATCCATCTTATTTTCATTTAGATCTGTAACTCCAATCAATTAATACCCAACTTCTTGGCTATAATTTCGGTTTCCATGTTAGTTAAACTTGCCTTTTTTTTAATTAATCTACAATTCTTTGTTAATTACGAAATTAATTTGGGGAAATACTTCGATTAATCAAGGACACATTGAATAGAGATGGTGGGTTCTAGTTAAAATTGTAGGAGGCTCCACTTTGAAATCATCTCACTCATATTTATTTCCTTTTTTTCCTTTTTGAGTGTTGGATTCGAATTGGATAGTAGCTCTTTTACTCTGTAGTTGCCATGAATAATGGTACAAGAAGCAAGAAATTACAAGAAAAGTGAACAAAGGGCAATAACGTCATGTACCATTATTACCTTTAAAATCCTTTGTTAGAATATATTACCTACCAAACAAGTGATAGGATTTCAAATCCCAGCATTTCAATTGCTTGGAATTTCAAATCCCTTGAATTTTGAAATCCTAGGATTTCAAATCCTTCAACCAAACACCACCGCTTGCAACTCCAGATCTCATATTTCTTCCCTGAAATATCAACTCAACCTTCTATTTATCTATTATAACTTCAATAACATATTTTTAACCATCAAAAACTTAGTATGAATCGCTAGGGGGTCGTATTACAGTTTTTTTTTATCGTAAAACACACTTAGGGGTGTTTGGGGGAGCGTTAGGGGAGGGCTTTTTAGCTTTTGAGGTATCATAACGCAGAATAGCTCTATTTTAGTGTTTGGGTGCAAGGAGCTTTTTCCTGTTTTAAATGGTTAAAAAGCTAAAAAACTAAAAAGCCAGGATTTTGGAGCTTTTAGTTAACGCAGAAGCTAAAAGCTTAACGCCAAGCAAAACACCCCTCTGGCCCTCTGGCCCTAAGCATAATCCGCCGTTGAATATAGGTGTCGTTAACAACACGTTTGTCATCCCCACTTACTAAATCTTACTAATTTAGATAATTATCGGAATGGATAGAGAAGATGTAAAAGAAGTAAAATTAATAAATAGAAAGAAAATGTGAAAGAAAAAAACAAATGTTATAATTAGAAAGGCCTATGTAAACTCTTGCTGATTTTTTTTTCCTTTTTTTCTTTTGTTTTTTTTTTGGAATAAAAATCCTACGAACTATCACACATGTTATATATAATTATCACGAATATATATCCATCGTGAATATATATACTCACCGACTCATAGTCACTGCCTCAAGTACAGCTTGAACCCACAATCTCCCGATTGAAAGGCTCCTTTCGTACCGCTTGATCAAATGCCCTTTTATGTATATCATTTCAATTTTTAAATCTCATCGTCTCCGACCAAACTCCTTTTTTATCATTCTGATTCTCAAAAACCATCCCAAAACGTCAATTCAAGCCTTTTAAATGCAGTAGCATCAGAAATATCTATATGAAAATTATAATGAAAAAAATAAAATAAAACATGGTTATGGATTAATAGCTTAGCATGTTGACAACATATTAAACATCCATTGTCGTCCAGCGGTTAGGATATCTGGCTTTCACCCAGGAGACCCGGGTTCGATTCCCGGCAATGGAACTTTTTTTTTTTTAAATTCAGTTTGCCTTTTATAAGTTTTTTTCTTTATTATTATTATGATAAATATTCTATCAACCGTACCCACTTACTTTATTATATCTCGATTCAATTCAATATTTTATAAAAACATATATTCCTTGAACGGTACAAGAATCCATTTTGTCCAATCAATCTCACTTTCCCCATTATTTTATTTCCTTTCTTATTTTCAATACTTTGTATATGTATATGTATTCTCTTAATACATTGTATGTAACCATTATTCCCAACAATAAAGAAACTTCCTACACATAATTTATATCTATATAAATCAAGACTTGTTTGGTATCACATAACACAACCTCATTCAAACATCAAAATGACAGCAATCGAAGAACATGTATGCATGCTCCTGGACTCATTCTGGTACAAACACCAGATTCTCACTAGCAATCCACCACCAGTTTCGATTGCTAATAATTACGAGCTGATATCAGGTGACAGAAAAAGTCGGTCGAAGAAACAGAAAGATGAGATCATAGCGTTAACGATTATGAATTGTAGAAACGATGTGGAGATCAAAGGTTTGCTTAGATTCTGGGCTCATTCTGTTGCTTCTGATGTCTCTTGATCAGTCTTCAAGTTCCTCGTCTTATTCTCTCTTATCTGATTCTTCATCGATTTTTTGGGGTGAATAGTTGGCTTTTTCTTTTTATTTTGTTTAGCACTAATTACACATGTATTGGAAAGTAATTAACATTTTAATACAGTTATGATTTATACGGAGACAGTTTATTAATATACCTTTTGTTCGATTTGTAATGCTCATCTCTATGAAGTATTCCTTTTCTACAAACACCAATGTCATGATTCCTAAACAAGTAAACAGTAGTTGCTTTTATAATTATTTTGACTGATATATTTGGTAGTTAGATATCATCGTCAGCCTTAGCAATTGAGTTATACAACATTTTGAAAGAATATAGAATAATCGACTTATTTGAATGCCGCCATAACAGTTTCCATAAGATGATCAAGACTCATCAGATGAGCATGTTGCACTAGCATGTCATTGGAATCCTGTAATATTTAAATCAAATGGCACCATCAAATAAACAAGAACAAAAACACACAGTCAGATTCCAGATGAAACAAGATGACATGATAAATATCATAACTGTATTATACCTTTGTTATTATATCCTCTTAGAGGTGTTAAATTGTGCGAAATGGGTAATGGGTCAACATAAGTTCGGATCAAATGGGTATGTTCTTGTACGATTCAGGATGAAGACTTTTTATTTTAACAAAAAAACTTTCACAATTTAAGAAATAATTAGTGTGTCGAGTATGATTACAGAAATTCATTTAAGTGCTAATTCAATTTTTGAACAAACTTCAGAAGGTTTTGTGCATGGAGAAAAATAATTGGGTGACTAGAAACCTGTTTGACCCTCTTCCTTTTAAGCTTTCTATATTATCAACTTAATCTGTTTGAAATAAACATTTCCTGTATCAACCCATTCATATGTAAATTAGTCCGTGTTTTATATTAATTGCTACATCTTTATTTGTGGCAAAACTTCAATATAAAGTCACCTATATGCCAATTATATTTATCGAACTGTTTTATTATACATGTTTACCCTTTACCCATCCTGTTAAACTCACCCATTTTACCACCTCTGAAAAGTGTATAACTAACCTGCAAAGGTTCATGTATCCCATTTTACCACCTCTAAAAAGTATATAACTAACCTGCAAAGGTTCATGTATCAGCAAATGAATAACTGATAGTCAGGCACTCAGGCTCTGCAACTACCACATTTAGGTAGTTAACATCAACTGCATTATCGCCTAAATACTCTACCAAAAGAAAGAAACGAAAAGTTGCATCATTCGACATTTCTATTATTACTTTTAGATGTGTACAGATGACTGGCATCATGGGTAGTCAAAGTGAATCATATATTATACAAACTTGGGACCTTCATATATTATTCTTGCATAATTTACATATCCAGGTAGCATAATTTACATATCTAGGTATGATATCTCGACACTCGACAGAGATTCCTTCTTGACGTGCATCCTAACGTAATCAAGAAGTCAGGCACACAATTCAGCGTACTTGGTTTTGAGAAATTTTTCGGTCTGTTCTTTGAAAGTGATCATGTCATTCTAATTCTTTGCTACTTATTTATGTGGAAAAAAAGTTGTTACAATTTATAAAAAATAAAATCACAAGTAACAATAATCCATAGATATAAGACTATAAGCTAGATGCAATTTCAAGTTCAAGAATGTACTGAAAAATATATATATTCTTTGCACCGTACCCCCTTAATTAATTACAACATATTCTATAAAAATATATTCTATGCACCGTACATGAATCCATTTTGCTTGTTCAATCTCACTTTCCTCCTTATTTCCTTTACTATTATTAATTATTAATACTTTATATTATGTCTGTACCTTGTCTGTAACCATTATTCCCAACAAAAAAGAAACTTCCTACACATAATTAGATCTATATATATATCAAGACTTGTTCGGTATCACATAACACAACCACATTCAAACATCAAAATGACAGCAATTGAAGAACATGTATGCATGCTCCTGGACTCATTCTGGTACAAACACCAGATTCTCACTAGCAATCCGCCACCAGTTTTGATTACTAATTACGAGCTAGCACCAGGTGACATAAAGAGTTGGCCGAAGAAACCGAAAGATGAGACCATAGCGTTAACGATAACGAATTGTACAAACGATGTGGAGATTAAAGGTCTACTACGATTCTGGGCTCATTCTGTTGCTTCTGAGGTCTCTTGATCAGTCTTCAAGTTCCTCGTCTTATTCTCTCTTATCTGATTCTTCATCGATTTTTTGGGGTAAATAGTTGGCTTTTTTATTTTATTTTATTTAGCAATGACATTTTCTTTATTATTGAATTAATTATACATTTGTATTTGGAAATTCACCAACATATGGATTCTTTTATTATTTTTGCATCTATAAAACATATGGTGACAGTTTATGAAGGTACCTGCTGTTCGATTGGTAACACTCCTCTCTCTAGATTGGTCTTTTTATACAAACACCCATATCATAAATAGTAGTCGCCTCTATAATTATCATGAATGATACATTTGGAAGTTCAATATTTTCGTCAGCTATAGCAATTGAGTTATACAACATTGTGAAGTAATATATAACAATACACCAATTTTTATGCTGCCTAAAACGGTCAACAAAGGTTTATCTAACTTGATCATAACAGCTCGTTCTACTACCATGTTCTTGGAATCCTGAAGCCATCAGATCGCATGCACCTTCAAAGAATGCACCTTCAAAGAAACTAGAACAAGACAATCAGATTCCATATGTAACAACATGACATGATACATTTCCTAACAACTTAATTATGCTTGTTAAGATGACCCATTAGAGGTGCCAAAATGCGCAGCATAAGTAACGGGTCGAATGGGTAAGTTCTTTGCACGGGTCAGGTAGACCGTAGACCCGAAACACCGTTAAATAAAAATAATTTTTTTTCAAAGTTATACAAATCATTAGCGTATCAAATATCACTACATAAATTATATTATTATCAATTGTAAGCTAAATTGAGTGGCCTTTTCCAAGGTTTTATGCATAGAGAAGATAATTGGGCTACCTTCGACCTGTTTTACCCTTATTCTCTTAAGCTTTTCTTATACCTGCTTGACCCTTTAGAAATAAAAAAAATAACCCGAATCGACCCGTTCACAAGTAGATTAGTCAGATTCCGACCACCGTGTCTTATTTTAAATAACTGCTGCATTTTATGTTCTTCAAACCTCAAAATAAGTACCCTATTTGCCAATTTGTGATCATCACAGACTCTTAACAACATTGATTTTTGGCCGCTAAGATTCATTCTATATGTCTCTATTTATGAGTATCTAACATGTTGATTAATGATCAAACATATTCATTACATGTATGGTGTACCATCAAATGCTGCAGTTCTACATAAACCACCATTGGATTTAACCTTCTCTTGTTTAAACTAGAGGCGAATGGGTCGAGACTCGAGAGTCACCCAAATTATATTTATTGGTCGACCCAAAGCATACTAAATAACCATCTGTTCACACTTCATACCCATTACCCAACTGGTCCGACCCACCCATTTTCCCATCTCTGAAGAGTATATAACTAACCTGCAGAGGTTCAAGTATTAGCAAATGAATAACTGATAGTCAGGTTCTGCAGCTCCTACATTTAGGTAGTTAACGTCAACTACGTTATCACCGAAATACTCTGCCAAGAGAAAAAAAATAAATGAACATGCATTATTTGAGAACTTTATTAGATTTTAGGATATGCACAAATGACTGACATCACGTGTAGTCAAAGTGATCATGAAATGTAATTTGGAACCTTCATATATAGTTCTTGCATAATTTACATATCTAGGTATTATATCTCGATAGATGATTCCTTCTGGACGAGCATCCAATACTACAAGCACTCCTGTCAATAACATAATCAAGAAGTCAGAACACAGCTTAACATACTTAGAAGGAATCATCTTTCCAAACTGTCTAAGTTCAGGAATTAGTTAGACGAGATACCAGGTGCAGACCAATCGCTTATGGAGTTACTTGGTAAAGGAGCTAGCCACAAAATGTTCCTTAGATTCATCGAGTCATCATATGTTACATTAGAACCTGAAATAAAAGCACCAAACCAAGCATGACTGATGGAACAATATACAGGCTAAAAACTACTTCATGGTATTATAAATATTTCCACATTAATAATAAAGTAGACGATTAAGCATGTATATGGGAAAAAAAACAACGTAGACTGTATAAGTTCAAGTATATACCTTTTTGGCAATAACCCATGTTGTACGGGAAAACTTTATTATCATATGCCGGGTATTCTTTTGCATGAAACCTGCCAATATATGACCCATAATGGTTCAAAGACTCGAAGTAACTGATGGTACAAGTGTACAACTAAACAGTAGGGGTGGGAACTTCTACCCATTTACTTATAAATGGGTTAATTGGGTGCTACAAACTTACAAAATTCCAACTCTTCCATCTGCAGCAATAAAAAGATGACCATGAAAGAAGTCGTATCGATTTAGTGATACATCTAATCCAACTTCAGGACCACGAGCAACAATAAGTTTGAACAAAAATTCCATGTATGAATTCAATTCCTATAAGATGTTTAGAAGATCAACCATTACAAAATTAATAAGTGGAAACAACCAAAATGGTAGAGTTCATCTACTTGAGCTCTCACATTATTAATCATTTATACGGAGCAAACCTCATTTATAAATCGCCTTCCATAAGGAGTTCTAGTTAGTTCACATTTATTTTCATTCGATCCTTCAACATCAGGTACCTATGAAATTGTTATTAGTAGAATCCAAAACAGCATCATGAAATACTTAAAATTAAAAAAGGAGCTCACATTGATCATAGTAGGATCAAGTGTCCGCTGAATAGAAGCAGGATCACCACCAGAATCATAAGCAAGTCTAGCAATCTCCAACACAGGCTCCGGTGGAGACCACACCACCTCATTCTCAATCTCGATTTCACTAATTCCTGACCGGCGTTTTGAATTCAACGCGCGCCGCGGAAACCGGAATCCGGAAATCTCGGCTAGGGTTTCAGGAAAGGATCGATTGACTAATTTGGTAGCTGGAGTGAAAGGAACGAGGAATTTGAAACATGATTGTAGTTCAGCGGCGATTTCGGGATTTACTGATGAAGCTTGTTGAGGTGTTCCGAGGAGTGAGAGTATGTCTCCGGCGGTTGCGGTGGCAGAAGGTGGTGGTGGTGCGGTGGCGGAGGGTTTAACGGAGTTGAATTTGTGAATAGGAATGGAAGAACTGAGAGAGAATGATAGAATGAATGCGAATTTGAATGGAAGTGATGATTGATTCCATATCACCATGGCAATTGCTATTGCTGCTCCCTTGTTGATTCTTCAATCTTGTTCAAAGTCTTTATATAGTTTGTTGATAACATTTTTATCTTACAATTTGCTAATTTTATTTGCAGGTAATGATTGTTAATTAGGTGGTTGTTAATCAATAAATTAGCATTGCAACATCTTAAGTCACCAAATGACTCTAAACGTGTTTGAATTTGCCGCAGAAAATCCCCTTTAGCCGCGACTCTAAACATTGCTTTTTGTACCAATCGGTAACAGAAGGATGAACAGATGAAACGGATCCAACTTTTATCAAAATGGTACTATAGTTAGGTACGCATAAATTAGACTTGTAATCTGAATTGAAATATTATCATTAATTATTTAACTTTACATAAAAGAAGGCGAATACATATTAGGATCGTATCGTACTAAAATGATACGCTCGACGTAGCAAAATTTTACAATAAAAGCGAAAACAATATGGTACAACTTCAAATAAACTTGACACAAAGAAAAACAAAACAAGACACTAGCAGCATATGTAATTCTGCTAATGAACTAGAAGATCATAGTTCTTGTGGCTCAGCAGAGTTGAACACCTTAGCAATCTTTTCGGTGGGGACTAATGGTAGATACGACGAAACCTTGTATCCTTTCTCGGCTGTTTGTTGTACAGTTTGGTTGTACATTTCGGAATAGTAGGCTGCTTTTGGGACAACCACTTTAGCCACCTTAGGGAACACTGGAAGCTGGTTAAGAGAATGCCAAGCTGAAACAGCATATTGCTCAGCAACCGGCTCGTATTTTGAGTAAAGTCCTTTTGCAGTTGGCTCGTATTTTGAGTAGAGTCCTTTGGCAGTTGGCTCTAATTTAGTGTATGCGGTTTTTGCAAGGCCAGAGGCAGTTTCCACCACACCAGCAGCCTTGACCTCGGAGGCCATTGTAGACAGGTTTTTGGTTTTACTCGATACTTGCTTCACAAAAGGGGGCAATTTGGTAACAGACTCATCAACCTGAAATTGTCACAAAAACCATTTTCAAATTAGCCTTCTAGATTGGATATAAATAAACAAATGGCCTAAACATCTTGTGCTAGAGATAGAGGTGACAATCTCAAGTTCTCAACCCATTTACATGTGAACAGGCCGATTTACGCTGGTGTTCTATCTCAAACGGGTCGAATCATAATTTATAGCAAAAGGAGATGGGTGAAATGGGTTGAAAGTCACCCAAAGTCTATTGTCAATAGATTCATCATCCTAAATTTTCTCGTCCAAAAATTTGAATTAACATTGTACTGAATACTAATATTGTTTTTGTAATCATAACGCCCTAATATTATGAAATACTGTATTTTTTAGAAACATGCCCAAAATAACATTCTCAACTCAACCTGATAGTGACCCGTTACAATCAAAATAAATTAATTCACCCATTTCAATCAGACGCCTTTGACCCGCTGCCCAATCTCCGTATTTTTTAGAAACATGCCCAAAAAACATCCTCAACTCAACCCGATTTGACCCGTTACAATCAAAATAAATAAATTGACCCATAACAGAATGACTAAATCAATCTCAAGGATCAGGTAATGCAATCAATAACATAAGACTATCATAATAAAATGAAGGTACATGACTACATGAGGATTGAGGTAGCTAGATAAATGAACTAACCTTGTGATCAACGAACTTGAGGACGTCAACAGGAACGTGATGGAACTTCTCATAAGCCGGCCCAACGACCGTCTTGACAGCACCCTCAACCGTCTCAACGCGAGGTTTTAGCGAGCCCGAATTGTCCTTAGCATAAGCATAAACCTTTGATGCATAAACAATTGCCTGTAGTACTGCTAATTGCACAAATTCTAGGTACTTCAACTTCTCTGCTTCATTCTCAACCTTAATTTTGTAACATAATAGAACAATACGATATTAATTCACACTTTTAAGCATATAATATTGGATACAAACTACAAAAGTAACAACAAATATATATATATATATATATATATACAAAAAACATTAGCAGTATAAAAGACTAACCTGTGGTTGATTGGTAACATGAACATCGTTTTGGGCCATGATCGAGATTAAAGTATGATTCAGAAAATATGATAACAGTTGGTGTATCAGAAAGATATTGTTGATTGAATATTAGTATGTTTTATGTATCAATGAATGGCTGCTGATGTATTTATACAGGGTTTTGCTTTCGCGGTTTGCGCAGATTTTTGTAGATAACAGAAGTTTCTAGTAACCGTGTGTATGTAGGCGAGTTTGGGTCCAAACTCCAAAAGGAATGTTATACTTAGGTCCTTTTATTTATCTATGATGCCAAAAGTAATCCCCCTAAAAAAACCTTTAAAATATTTGTTTAGTTATATGTCATTTCAATGTGTCTACAATAAAAAGTTCACGCAATCTTAACGATGGTAAATTTGAAAATTAGTTATACTTGTATTATCTCGACATTCTAAATCCGATAGATTTATTTTGTAGTTACATTTCATAACTTGATTACGCTAACAAATAAGTGAGATTATGATTGGGTTCACGTAGCTATCTGTTGATAACTTTTTGTACCAAAACTTGTGAAGATATGTGGTCATTTTTTGTATCAACTATGGTTCATAACTTAGTTACTTGAGTTTCAGTGTCTAGAACTTTCTGTAGCTACTCAATTGACTTCTTTTTTAAAAGAAATAATAATAATAACATTTGAGGTAAAAATAAAATACTTAGAAGTAAAGGGATTAAAAGGAACATAAATATATAGTATAAGGTGTAAGTTGTAAAGATTGAAGTTTGTTGACATGGTTAAGTTTTCTTGCAGCGATCAACGGGAGGAATGATGTATGTACACGTGAGGAAGGTACTTCAAAATGAATCTACGCGCAACCTTGTCGGCTTCCGTTTGTAACTATTTAAGACCACGAGTACGTCGTACCCAATGGCAGTATGTCGGAATTCGAGATAATTTAATTTATTCTAATCTGTGACAAAAAAATTTTATAAAGTCAACAAGGAGACAGACAATTAAGCAAGATTTAGATTTAGATTCATTGTACATTCAAAATACTGCGGTTTATAGCATCTCGTATTTTATGTTTAAAATACAGGGAATTTGAATCGTTGATTAAAGAAATATTAACTAAAATGGAAAGTTAACGACCTTTTAGCCCCTCAAATGAGAGCCCCTATGAAGTCTAAACCTTACCCATTAAGTAAATAGACTAACGAGGTTTATAATTTCTGTAAAATCTATCAATCATCAATCAATCAATATATATAAAACATACTCAACCCGTCTTATTATCGATATTCAAGGCAAGTTTGACTTTAAATTTTAATGGAATATATAATTGAGAGTATTAATGAGGGTAAATTAGGAAGTTAATCAAATTTTTAAAGTTATTTTTTGCTAATTGACAATCTTTTTGAGACATACAAATATAGTATCGTGGACAATAAAAATAGGAAGGAGGGTAGTTTTTATTTGCCTATGTGACAGCATTAGATTAATTATCATCACACGTCTAATAAATATAATTGCTCTGACCGTTCCCAACGCGGGCGTCGGTTGCTCGTCGGTTTACACCGACGAAGGCGACACCGATGGCACCGCTCGTCGGTTAGCCTCGTCGGTTCCGGCTCGTCGGCTAGCCGACGCTCGTCGCTTGTTTGTGTGTGGAGCCAGCGAAGGAAAACCAAAAAAAAAAAGGGCCGTTTGATTTTTTTTTTTTTTTCTTTGGTTCGCTGTTCGTAACTTCGTATGCTTGGGAGAGAAAAAATGGCCGTAGGGTAGAAATGGGGAAGAAGAAGATGAGCGTGGGGCCCATTTAAAAAAAAAGAAAAAAAAAATTAAGTGGTATGATACTATGATCGGTGAGAGTAAGTGGGAAAAAAACATTAAATGCTAAAAAAAATAGCTATTAGAAAAAAAATAGTTTTGCAATGTTTTTAGTTTGAATTTAATGTGTTTTATTTTAATTAATTGTGTATTGTTTAATTAATTAAATGGTTGTGAAAAGTGTAAAAAAAAAACTGACGGACCACTGTTGGGACGGGTCCGTCAGTTTCGGTCAGTTTCTGTCAGTTTGGTGAAAAAGCTGACGTGGCGCTGATGTGGCGCGTCAGTTTCTGTCAGTTTCTGTCACTGTTGGGTGTGGTCTTAATGGCACCAGATTTTAGGATTGCCACGCAACTTTCCATTTCAAATTTCAGGATTGCCACACAACTTTCCATTTTTATTGATTTTAAATATTATAACCATTTAAATTAATCCTAATAATTAATCGATAGTCACAATAATCACCAAGAACAATGATGTGGGCAGATTCGAATTCGCCCGGGTTGATTTGGCTTTGTAAATTGGACCAAAGGTTTTTGATCTTGGTTATATATCCATGAATGTCTCCTATGCAAATCACCACTTTTTCACTGGTAGTTTTTTTCCATCTTAGCTTTTAGGGATACCTTTGTGCATATGGTGATGTACTTAGACCATACGTAACGCGTATACGTGGCCCTCGTTCTGACCATCCACAACGCCAGAACGTCGCTAACGGCCGGCGTTCTCAGCGGCGTTCTGGATCATATAACGAGACGAAATTTGCCGTTTTGGTGGGTCCCACGCGTTTTTTTATTTCTTTTCCCTTTTCTTTCAGCTTTTAATTTGGCGTTTTGGTGGCGTTCTGGTGTTATGATTAGGGGTGTTCTGGTGTTATAGTTTGATGCTGATGTGGCGCTGATGTGACAGCTGAAAAAGTGGCGTTCTGGTGTTACGGTTACGGATGGTCTTATAGTGATATAATCCACCCACAACAACAATAAATAAAAACGGTTGACCAATAATTCAGTTGAAGTCATTAATTAAACAATAAGAAGTTGTTAAGGGCCAAGTTAAGACTTCGTATTGAACAAGCAAAGGAAATTACTTCGTATCTCAACACTTTCACCTGCTGCTCATTTTATTAGTTTTTATTTTCAGTAGCTCGTCCAATACATTAAGACGAAAAATTTGCCACAAAGATGTCATAAATCAAATTGTGTTTATGATGCATTGGTACTAAAATAACAAAAGAAATTTGACTTAGAATTCAATGGAAGAGAAAAAGGTTGTAGAGGATGATTTTAGACATCAAGTTTATAATTTAGAGGGCTAAAGTGTTTTTCATATACACCAAACTAATAAAAAACTTGAAATATAAATCAAATTCAATGAATATTTGCAGCGTATCTCAGCTTTCGGCTTGTGGCTCAGCAGAGTTGGAAGTTTTGCAATCTTTTCGGAGGGCACTAATGGTAGATATGAAGAAACCTTGTATCCTTTCCCTGCTGTTTGCTGCACAGTCTGATTGTATAACTCAGAATAGTAAGCTGCTTTTGGTATTACCACTTTAGCCACCTTAGAAAACGTACAATGAAAGGACAAAAAGCACCCATTTTCGACTTTGTATTCAAGGAAGAAAAACTGACATATTGATTTACAAAGTCTACGGTCTTGGCTATTTAGTGTTCAAGAAAGGAGATTTGGTGCTCACATTAAAATTTATGCGGCAACCCACAAGTTCAATATGCCATGTGACTATTTCAATGAAAATGAACAAAGTCTGTTACTTATGCAAACATTCGAAATAGTTTGTTTGAGTACATCATGTAATGAATTTATTATTTCTACATATCTGTGTCTCGAATAATCCTCATGGAAGGAAGTACAATTGCAGCCAACGGATTAGTTTCAAGTCCATCGCCTTCATCAATAATGAGTCGAAGCCCCTCAATATGAAGCTCCCCGTTAGGGGTGTTCATCCGGTTTAAACCGAAAACCGAATAGTTGATTTTCCGTTTATTTTTAACGACGACGACTAACGTTATTTAATACGTTAATTAATACGTTATTTAATGCTTTAATTTATGTTAACCCTATATTCAATGTTCTCTACTTTCCATTTAATGTGATTCATTATGTAGCAAGGGTCTTATTTGGATTAATTGGCCGTTTCCGATATGCTTTCTAGATTAAGTATTAATTCATCTATATTATATACGGAATTGTTTTCTATTTTTTCTTCTAGTATTTTTACTTTTTTATTTAATTTTTCCAACTCTTGTTTTAACTTATTATTTTCTTCTTCTTGAGTTACTATATATTTTCTTTTTACCTTTTCTAAACAATCTAAAGATGATTGCACATCTTCTATTATTCTAGTTCTGTATGAACTTATTGAAAATTTTTCTTTTATATGTTTTCTAAATTTTCTTAATTCTTCTATCATTTCTATTATTTCCTCATTTGTTGATTTTCTTTCCTTTCTTTTTCTATAAGGACCTCTTTTATTTGTATTTTCCATTTTTATATCCTATTATTCAAATCTGTTACTACTGAATTTAATTCCATAACTTGATCCTTTAGTTTATCTAATTGGTTTTCTTTGTATAAATTAGTTTTTCTAACTGGTGCTTCTATTTCTGTATTTAATCTAGGGATCATCGAATTGCTTGACTCACCGATTATATTTCCTAGTTTTAGCTGTTTAAATCTTTGACTATGATTTCTTAAAAACTCTCTTTGTATCTTATCTTCTTGTATTAAAGTACTTGTTTTATTAAATAATTTTTCCGTATATAATCTATCTAAGTTTTTATATTGTATACTTAATGAACTATTTGTTAGTGCATAAGCTATTCGGTAGGTTACTACTAAAGGTATATCTCCTTGTTCCATTAATTTTTTATTTTTAAAATCACATGTTATTCCTATACGATTATTTATACTTTTTGTTTCTAAAGGTATTGGGTATTGTAATGTAACGTTAAACTTAATACATCCATATCCTAGATCTCCATCTATTCTTCCTAAAATACTATATTCTTTTTGTTTTATCCTATTATCATCTACTTGTAATTCTACTGGTGTTTTAATTCCTTCTCTAAAGGTTGATCTTATTATTATTTGTATAACATTTATGTGTATATATCCAATCTTCCTTCTATGTTCTTCTTTTATTTTTTCCAGTCTTTTTGCTATTTGTTCTATTCTTATTATAGGTGCCTGAAATCTTTTATTAGCTTGTTCTATCATGACGTTTTGTTCTCCTTGCATAATTCCGTAATATATTATATTTTCTCTATTTAATCTTTCAATTGATGATCGACTTATACCTTCCGATTCTTTTAAACTAAGAATTCCATGATTTTTAACTTTTGTTACTAGTTTCTTATCTAATAACACATCTGATAAATAATTTCCTGCTTCTTCTTGATTTTCTATATCCTGATATTCTTCAGACATTATTAATGTTATTTTCTATATCCTTATAGTATAGATTAATTCTTGGTATTCTGAATTCATTTAATATTAATTCATTATTATTTATTTGATAATTAAACTGTTCTAAGAAGTCTATTCCTAGTAAAACACTTCTTCTTTTTGGCTTCTTTCTATTATCTATCATTATTTCCATTTCTACCCTTAATTTCTTACTAAATATTATATCTATCGTTGTGTACTTAGTATTAGTTACTTTTTCATTATCATATTTAATTTCTTCAACTAAATCATATACTTCTGTTACTATATCTGGACTGATATGACTATTATATGCTCCTGTATCTACTAGTATAACAATTATTTGATTATCTATACTTCCTATTACGTGATACTGACTGTAATTTTGTGTATCTAATTGAATTTTTAAACTTTTCATTTTTGAAACACCCCGAAATTTAGAATTTTTTTTTTACACTCTCATTAATGTCCCATGACTACCCCTTTTGTATAATTTAACTTTAATAACTTTCCCTAGTTGAAACAAGCTTTTTAAGACACAAAATTTCATTTTTTTACTGACCAACGCAATCCGGGAAAGTGGTCGGGATCGCGTTCATGTGTTAAAAACTTTCTGTGACGATTTTTGCCTTGCGAACGCGATCCGGCTCAAGTGGTCAGGATCGCGTTCCTTAGTGTATTTCAGAATTCAGCCAAATTCAACTTTTTAAACCAACTTCAAACGTGCATAACTTTTTACTCGTTATGAGTTAGGACTTGAAATTTTGCACACACATTCACTATGACCATATAAACATTACCTCAATTCTACTTTTTCAATTTTTATATTTTAACAAGATTTGACCCGTAAACGAGTTTTCGGCTATTTTAAACCAAAAATGCTAACATGTCAAATTCTAAAATACATCAAATCTGACCTCCATCTTTTGACTACACATTTCAACTTAACTTTAGAACTTGTGAGAACCAAAACAATTGACTTTCAACAACCTTGACCCATTTTGACACATAAGCACTTGATGACCCATTTGGGCACCAAATTGACCCATTTCTATCTTTGACTAACCAATAGCATACATTCTTACTCAGTTGACTTTACAAAGTCAAAACAACCACTTTTCATTCATGTATATACATAAGCTCTAACATTTCAAGTCTCACTAATCTAACTTTAACCAAAACATTAGCTTCATCAAAACCATATATCTTTCACAAGTGAGACTTACTAACTTTTATAAACATTGATTAAAATCTTAAACTTTACAAACGGGGGTGTTATTGTATCGTAAGCATGATCAAAAGGGATAAAACTCATTACCGACCAAGCAATGAGCTCCACCACTAGCTTTCCATAACCTTCTTTCCCGATTCCTCCTTTACCTTACTGGAACTTCCTGAAACATGTTAAACATAACACATAAGCATAAATGCTTAGTAAGTAAATGGACTCTAACAATCAAAATCTGCAACAAGTTAATGATCCATAACATCTAACATGCCAAATTCCGAAGAATTGACATCAAACTAAGCTAATGACAAAGTCATTACTTAGATACCACCAAGCGAATGATAAATCACTCCTTGGTTCCACATGTCCATATACTTACCTTTTTACTTGCACAAACAATAACTTGAATCCTTTCACACTTGATCACCTATTCACATAATCACATAAACACTTATCAATTACACACTTAACTACTCTTTCTTACTTCTCACATAATACTTAGATGCTAATTCACATAACACCCATATTTCTAACATAAGTCCCATACAATTAATATCTAATCACATGTAATATAGGTAATTAACATTAGCTCTTACCATTACTATCACAAATCACCAAGAACTTAACTTCTTGGTGATCTTACCTATACATATACAATTCAATTACCCATAAAACACATGATTAGAGATTATCAATACAACTAACATGAATTATATGTTCTTTCTAACTTAATAACATGTATGGAACTTAATTACAACCAATTACCCATCAATTTCACTAACTTAGGGTTTTATGTTCTTAAACCCTAACTCAATTAAACAAAGAGGGAGTTAATTCTTACCTTAGAAGACTGAATTGAAGATTAAGAACTTCAATTAATCAAACCCTAACCCCAAAACTTGATCTTGTTCTTCTTCTTTTTCCCTCCCAAATCGTCACACACATACATACATACGTACTGAACTTTTTAAATTTCTGTATATGGAAGGTAATAGAAGATTACAGGGATTTTATTTACACAATTTCTTATTTAACCCCTCCACTTTCACTAATGTTACAGTTTCTACCCTCTAACTCAAGTTCTTTACATAGCTAGTCTACTAACTAGTTTCTAACACATAAAACTTACATAACATATTAATATATTATACACATATAAGTAATTAACTAAATGCATATAATATAATTTAAACTTACAAAAATTGGGGCGTTACAACTCTCCCCCACTTATTCAGGATTGTGTCCTCACAATCCATTCTTGATACAAAGCCGGATAATATTTAACAATCTCATGTTCCGGTTCCCATGTAAACTCTGACCCTTTTCTGTGCTTCCACTGAACTTTGAACAGCCTAATTTCTTTATTTCTCAATCTCTTAACTTTTTCTTCTAAAATCATTATCGGTTGTTCTACATAGTTCAGTTGATCATTGATTTCTATCTCTTCTAAAGGTACATACGACGCCTCATCCACCAAACACTTCCTTAAGTATGACACGTGGAAAGTGCTGTGGATTCCTGCTAGCTCTTCCGGTAGCTCAAGTCTATAAGCTACATTTCCTACTCTTTCTAGAATTTTGAATGGACCGATAAACCGAGGACTTAGCTTTCCTCGTTTTCTGAAACGTATGATGCCTTTCCATGGAGATACTTTTAACATCACTCTATCTCCAACTTGAAATTCAATTGGGCGTCTCCTAACATCGGCATAAGACTTTTGACGGTCTTGTGCCATTTTCAACCTTGCTCTGACTTGATCAATCTTTTCAGCTGTTCTCTGCACAATATCAGTATTACCCAATTCTCGCTGACCAATTTCACCCCAACAAATTGGAGTTCGACATTTCCTTCCATAAAGCATTTCATATGGTGGCATACCTATACTCGCGTGGTAACTATTATTATATGAAAACTCTGCCAAAGGTAAATGTTCATCCCAATTACCACCGAAGTCAATAGCACAAGCTCTTAACATGTCTTCTAACGTTTGAATAGTTCTTTCACTCTGACCATCAGTCTGCGGATGAAAAGCTGTGCTTAAGTTAACGCGAGTACCCAAATCTTCTTGAAACTTGTTCCAGAACCTGGAAGTAAACCTGCTATCCCGGTCAGAAACAATAGAAAGAGGTACTCCATGACGTGCCACCACTTCTTGAACATATAAATCTGCAAGAGCTTCTGAAGTATACGTCTCTTTAATTGGTAGAAATATAGCACTTTTCGTCAACCGATCCACAATCACCCAAATTGTATCATGCTGGCGTCGGGTCTTTGGCAATTTGGTGATTAGATCCATAGTAACATGTTCCCACTTCCAGACAGGAATATCCAAGGGTTGCATCATTCCCATTGGCTTTTGATGTTCTGCTTTCACCTGTAAACAAGTTAGACATTGTTCGACATATTTAACAATCTCTCTTTTCATGCCTGGCCACCAATAATCTGCTTTTAAATCGTGATACATTTTAGTGGCACCAGGATGAATAGAATATCTGGATCTATGCGCCTCATCAAGCAATAATTTCTTTAACTCTGCTGATTTTGGAATCCAGATTCTGCCATATCGAGTCTTTAATCCTCGGGAATTTTCAACAATATTCTGAATCTGGCCTTTAATACGTTCTATTTTCCAATCACCTTTCTGCCAAGCTTTCTGCTGCACCTCTTTAATCTGATCGAACAAATTTGGAGAGACTGTAATTCGAAGAGATCTAACAATCAAGGCATGATGCATTGCCTTTCTACTGAGAGCATCTGCAACTACATTCGCTTTTCCAGGATGATAAAGGATTTCACAATCATAATCCTTCACCAAATCTAACCAACGTCTCTGTCTCATATTAAGATCTCTCTGATCAAAGAAATACTTAAGACTTTTATGATCAGTATAAATAGTACACTTTACTCCATACAAATAATGTCTCCATATTTTAAGGGCAAAAACAACTGCTGCAAGTTCTAAATCATGTGCTGGATACCCTTTCTCATGTTCTTTCAACTGTCTCGAGGCATAGGCTATCACTCTTCCACGTTGCATCAGTACACAACCCAACCCATTATGAGAGGCATCACAATATACAACCATATCTTCAGTACCATCGGGAAGTACTAAGATAGGTGCCTGACTTAACTTTAATTTAAGGGTTCTGAAGGCCTGTTCATGCTCATCTTTCCATTCATACTTAATATTCTTACGAGTAAGCTTTGTGAGTGGAGTAGCAATTTTGGAGAAATCCTGGATAAACCGTCTATAATACCCGGCTAAACCCAGAAAACTCCTTACCTCAGTCGGATTGGTTGGGGGTTCCCATTTCATCACCGCCTCGACCTTGGTAGGATCAACCTTAATTCCTTGACTGTTTACAACATGACCCAGAAAATGAACTTCACGAAGCCAAAATTCACATTTCGAGAACTTGGCATAAAGCTTTTCATTACGTAACATTTGCAAAACTTGCCTTAAATGAAGTTCATGTTCACCAGCAGATTTAGAATAAACAAGAATATCATCAATAAACACAATTACAGATCTATCGAGCATTGGACGACATACCCGATTCATAAGATCCATAAAAGCGGCTGGTGCATTAGTTAGACCAAATGGCATAACCACAAATTCATAATGACCGTATCTAGTTCTAAAAGCTGTTTTAGACACATCCTCTTCTCGAACCTTGAGTTGGTGATAACCAGAACGTAAGTCAATCTTAGAAAAATAGCTGGCACCTTGCAATTGGTCAAACAGATCATCAATCCTAGGTAAAGGATACCTATTTTTGATGGTGACCTTATTCAATTCCCGATAATCTATACACATGCGCATTGTTCCATCCTTTTTCTTAACAAACAAAATTGGAGCACCCCATGGTGAACTACTTGGACGAATAAACCCCTTATCTAACAATTCTTGTAACTGTTTCATCAATTCTTGCATTTCTGAAGGGGCAAGTCTATACGGAGTTTTAGCAATAGGAGTAGCTCCAGGGATAAGATCTATACGAAATTCGACTTGCCTATCGGGTGGAATACCCGGTAGCTCGTCAGGAAAAACATCGGGAAACTCCTTTACAACAGGAATCTCCTCGAATTTTGGAACACTTTTCTGAAGATCTATCACGTGGGTCAAAAAGGCTTGACAACCACGTGACAAATGACGTTTGGCACGAGCGAAGGTACATATGGATAAGGAAGGCTTTTTCTTTTCCCCATAATTATCAATCACTCCCCCACTTGGAGTATTGATACGAATAATCTTTTTCTCACACTGAATTATAGCATTATACCTACCTAGCCTATCCATACCCACTACTACATCAAACTCACCCATTGGCATTGGAATGAGATTAATAATAAAAGATTCATTACTAATCTGTAATTGACACCCACGGAATACATTAGCAACATAAACTATTCTATCATCTGCAACCTCAACATCCAGTGGAGTGTCTAACTCACTAAGGGGAATAGAGAATTTCTGACTAAATTTTTCTGACACGAAGGATCGCGAAGCTCCCGAATCAAATAATACGTGTGCAGGCATGAAATTTACAAGAAAGGTACCTGTCAGGACATCGGGGGCTCGCTGAGCTTCCTCAGCAGTGATTTGGAAGGAACGGCCCTTAGACTTTGGAACTTCTACAGCTTTCTTTTCTGAAGTTCTTCGAGGTGCTGAAGAAGTAGGCCGGTTCCCAAGTTTCGGACATTCTGATTTTATGTGCCCCGGTTCATAACAATTATAACATACACGGATTGGGTTTGGACAATCTCGGCCAAAATGACCTTCTTGCCCACATTGATAACAAGCGTTAGTGCCAAACTTGCATTCTCCAAAGTGTTTTCGATGGCACTTTTTACATTCAGCTGGCACCGGTCTATCATCTTTCTTTGTACTCCCACTTGGTCTAAACTTCTTTGATGGACCAGAACTTTGATCACTTTTTCTTTTAGCAGCTGCCACTTGTTCGTCTTTCTTTAATTCCAATTCCTGGAATCGCGCCTCGTCTATCATCTCTTCAAGTGTCTGACATCTCTTTGGAAGTACATACTTTCTGATTTCCTTTCTCAAGACCTTATGAAAATGATTCATAAGCATCCTTGGGTTATCCATGTACTCTGGACAAAAGCGAGCTCTATCCAGAAAATTTCCCACCAACTCATTCACTGATTCGTTTGTCTGCTCCATAGCTAAAAACTCTTGACGAATTCTATTTAAATCTGCATCTTGAGAATACGTGCTTTCAAACATTACTTTAAACTCTTCCCAAGTTAACTTGCTAATAACTTCATCACCCTTGGTTCTACATTATACATTCCACCACCACTTAGCACGATTCTTCAAAAGATTAGCTGCATACCTTACTTTAAACTTGTTGGGACAATCCACAGTGGCGAATGCCCCTTCTACTTCTGAAATCCAACGGTAACATTTAATTGGATCCAGATCACCGTCATACTCTGGTGGGTTGCAAGCTGAGAAGTCTCTATAACTAATCTTTTTCTGCTCTTCCTGAATATTAACTTGTGGGATTTCCCCTGGTCTAGTCATAACTACTTCTCCTCTCCCTTTCTGCATTTCTTCACTTACAATCTTTCTTACCATATCTGTAATCGTAGTCACCAAGAAAGGAAGAGATGCTTCTTGAGCTTGACTAATCTCTTTAGACACAAGGGAATTTATACCTTCCCAAGACAATTCGGTGTCAGGAATAGGAGACCTTGGTCTTTCATTTCTGCCTCCTGCTTCATCATCTTGGGCTCTATTACCCGGGTTAAATCCAAGAGTAAGATCTATTTCTCGCTCATCCATCTTTACTGAAAGTAGACATGGTAAAATTTATCTCAATTTACTTAACATTTACAAGTCTACTTTATCTATACTTCTAACATATGACACTAACAATAGCTAATAACTTATCCTCTAATGTTTCGTGATTTCCATGGATACCCATATGGTAATATGATAATCATTGCGTTGGCCAGGCGCACTAATTACCGTATTAGAATATAACATATCCAAAGTCCACACGACACACTTTGATTCAAAATCATTAGCACACATAATCTTGTACACATAACAACTCTAAATCATGCTCAATACAACAATTAAAATGGTCTAAGATCAAGTACCCACTAATGGTGGATACCCGAATCCCTTAAACCGTGCTCTGATACCAACTTGAAACACCCCGAAATTTAGAATTTTTTTTTTACACTCTCATTAATGTCCCATGACTACCCCTTTTGTATAATTTAACTTTAATAACTTTCCCTAGTTGAAACAAGCTTTTTAAGACACAAAATTTCATTTTTTTACTGACCAACGCGATCCGGGAAAGTGGTCGGGATCGCGTTCATGTGTTAAAAACTTTATGTGACGATTTTTGCCTTGCGAACGCGATCCGGCTCAAGTGGTCAGGATCGCGTTCCTTAGTGTATTTCAGAATTCAGCCAAATTCAACTTTTTAAACCAACTTCAAACGTGCATAACTTTTTACTCGTTATGAGTTAGGACTTGAAATTTTGCACACACATTCACTATGACCATATAAACATTACCTCAATTCTACTTTTTCAATTTTTATATTTTAACAAGATTTGACCCGTAAACGAGTTTTCGGCTATTTTAAACCAAAAATGCTAACATGTCAAATTCTAAAATACATCAAATCTGACCTCCATCTTTTGACTACACATTTCAACTTAACTTTAGAACTTGTGAGAACCAAAACAATTGACTTTCAACAACCTTGACCCATTTTGACACATAAGCACTTGATGACCCATTTGGGCACCAAATTGACCCATTTCTATCTTTGACTAACCAATAGCATACATTCTTACTCAGTTGACTTTACAAAGTCAAAACAACCACTTTTCATTCATGTATATACATAAGCTCTAACATTTCAAGTCTCACTAATCTAACTTTAACCAAAACATTAGCTTCATCAAAACCATATATCTTTCACAAGTGAGACTTACTAACTTTTATAAACATTGATTAAAATCTTAAACTTTACAAACGGGGGTGTTATTGTATCGTAAGCATGATCAAAAGGGATAAAACTCATTACCGACCAAGCAATGAGCTCCACCACTAGCTTTCCATAACCTTCTTTCCCGATTCCTCCTTTACCTTACTGGAACTTCCTGAAACATGTTAAACATAACACATAAGCATAAATGCTTAGTAAGTAAATGGACTCTAACAATCAAAATCTGCAACAAGTTAAGGATCCATAACATCTAACATGCCAAATTCCGAAGAATTGACATCAAACTAAGCTAATGACAAAGTCATTACTTAGATACCACCAAGCGAATGATAAATCACTCCTTGGTTCCACATGTCCATATACTTACCTTTTCACTTGCACAAACAATAACTTGAATCCTTTCACACTTGATCACCTATTCACATAATCACATAAACACTTATCAATTACACACTTAACTACTCTTTCTTACTTCTCACATAATACTTAGATGCTAATTCACATAACACCCATATTTCTAACATAAGTCCCATACAATTAATATCTAATCACATGTAATATAGGTAATTAACATTAGTTCTTACCATTACTATCACAAATCACCAAGAACTTAACTTCTTGGTGATCTTACCTATACATATACAATTCAATTACCCATAAAACACATGATTAGAGATTATCAATACAACTAACATGAATTATATGTTCTTTCTAACTTAATAACATGTATGGAACTTAATTACAACCAATTACCCATCAATTTCACTAACTTAGGGTTTTATGTTCTTAAACCCTAACTCAATTAAACAAAGAGGGAGTTAATTCTTACCTTAGAAGACTGAATTGAAGATTAAGAACTTCAATTAATCAAACCCTAACCCCAAAACTTGATCTTGTTCTTCTTCTTTTTCCCTCCCAAATCGTCACACACATACATACATACGTAATGAACTTTTTAAATTTCTGTATATGGAAGGTAATAGAAGATTACAGGGATTTTATTTACACAATTTCTTATTTAACCCCTCCACTTTCACTAATGTTACAGTTTCTACCCTCTAACTCAAGTTCTTTACATAGCTAGTCTACTAACTAGTTTCTAACACATAAAACTTACATAACATATTAATATATTATACACATATAAGTAATTAACTAAATGCATATAATATAATTTAAACTTACAAAAATTGGGGCGTTACAATTTTTATAATATTTCTAGTTATGAATGATAAAATTTCCTTCAGAATTTAACAATGTTATAAGAGTTGTCAATATACCTGACTTTCTTATGATGACTGTTGTTTGAACGGAATCTCCAACCCAATACCGGAATTTGTCCTTGACGCTCTCCTAGCTTTGACGGACTTCTCGACGGCTTTCCAGGGCTCCAGGAAATCTTTCCTTCTTCAAACTTAGACTCATAAACAAGTAGTATATTGTTCTTATTTCTTGTTAAATCCTTGCGGATTTGTTTTAGTGACACATTATTGTACTAGATAATAATTTTTATTGGAACTTGGGAAATATTTTACAAGAGAGAATGAGATTACAATTGAGCACTTGACTCGAAAATTAAGCACACCTAGATATGGGAAATAGCTTCCCTATTTATAATACATTAAAGTGGATGCTATTCACGCCACTTTTTAATTATTTCCGCCAAGATGATAAGATTCTTATCCCTTGGTACAATTATTTAACTAATAGTACAATAAAGATGACCCTTGGGCCATATCCTTCTTTTGATTACATTATTGCTTTGATGTCGTAAGCACTGACGTTTTTAGGCTTCAATAATTGCTTCTTCGTCACTGCTTATCTTGCCTTCACATATCTCACACGTGTGATCTTCTAGAAATTCTCCATATAGTTTGTGACATAAAAATTCTTTCACCGCCCTGCTGTAATTAAACTGATTATGCATGACCTTAGATGTAAAATCCTTAAGAATTCTTTTATCTAATTCCGATTCTTCCTTGGACTGATAACTCCAGATTATTGTTGAACTTGCTGCATAATTAATCCTGCCATCTATTTTAAAACTTTTATTTAGGATTAATACATAATTGTTTCCAAGATGATCTAATTCATCACCCTGCATTACTGCTTTTCCAATTGCCGGATAATTTTGATTGCTTACACCAATTTGACATAGCTGAATTGCTGGTTGCGTTACTTCACCGTCTTCGTTGAATTCTGGGATAGTATCAAAGATTCTCAGAAAACCTTCCTTTTCTTTTATTATCTTATTAATGAAATTTGTTATTGCTGTCTTCATCTTTAATGGGAAATATCTGAACATATCTGCTCCATTGAAGTATATACTGCTTGCTAACCCTGCCTGAAACATCATGTAAGCCTTTATTGGTTCTGCTTCCGGAAGTATTACTGCCTTCGGACCTTGATAACCAGTATCTATTGGATAGACACTAGTTTCTTTATCTTCTTCTATATAATTTAAAAGGAAATTGTATTCCTTTTCCATGATCTTCTTTGTTAGCCGGTTATTTTCTTCAATTTGTTTCCTGGTTTGAATGCCACTGATTGTCAAGCTTGGTTTTTTAATTGTTCCCAAACTATGCATTCTTCGTTCTTGTGGAACTGCTCCTTTTGCTGCTTCAACTGGGCTTGTTACTTTCTGAGCATAGCTTTCTGTCTTTTTGTGATCTTCGAGTGCCTTTTTTGCTTCTACTAGACTTAAGTATTTTTTGTGTATAATACCTGTTTGTCCAGTAATGAATATTGCTGCTTTACTCCATTGATCAAATATTCCTTGATTTGGACCATTAAAGATTACATAGTATGTCTTTACTCTTTCTTCTTCGTCCATTTCTTGCTTTATTACTTCAGTCTTCATTTGTTTCGTTGAAATTGTTGTTGTTGTTGCACTTGAACTCTCCCCCACCAATGAAGGAAACGATTCTTTTATTCCTAATAGACTGATAACTTCATTTATTTTTTCGTATTCTTTTTGAAGGGCTGCCGCTTCTTTTTGCATTTGTCTAATAGCTTCATGCTTTTGCGGAATTTGATCTTTGAGTGATTTTTGTTTCTCCATAATGGTTTGTACTATTGCTTCCATTCCCGTGTTAGAGTATCTGCCAAATAATTTTGACTTCCAGGTATGTGTACTGCAACAAAGTCAAATTGTTGTATAATCAAACTCCATCGTAAGAGTCTGCCCTTATTGTATGATTCTTTTAGCTTGATATTTATAAAATCTTTTACATAAGTATTGTCTGTTTGAAAAATAAATTTTACTGGTTGTAAATCCAGTCGAAATTTCTTTAATGCGTTTATAAATGCTAAAAGTTCTTTTTCATGGACTGTATAATTTTGTTCCGCTGGTTTAAACGTTCCAGATGTCCATTTTGATAATAAAACCTTTTGTTTGATCCCGAGGGATTCTTGTTGCATAACAGATTGTTCATCTGTTCCTTGCTGCCTTGTTTTTGACCGATTGGTCCTTATTGCATCCAATCCGTCAAAATTCTTAAGAAAATTCTTAAGATCTGATGGCTTGTTGTTCGTGACATATTGCTTAAACTCTTCATATGCATACGGTACTGGTTGTAAGATTGCTCCCCAAGTAGTACTACTTGCATCAGTGTTTAATATTAGCAAATCACTAGGCTTTGCTACATACAGCCTTGGTAAGTTTTTACTAATTGTTTTTAATCGTTGAACAGCCAAAGTGGCCAAATTATCCCATTTCCATGGAAGTTTTTCTGAAATCATTTTTTGCAATTTTTCTCTTTCTTTTGCTAAATGTTTTATAAAACCTTTTTCTCCGATGTAATTTAAACATCCAAGAAATCTTTGTATTTGTTGTCGATCATTTAATTGATCCGGAAATTCGTTTATTTTTTCTAATAAATGTTTCTGAGGTTCGATAAATCCTCCTTTTAATATTTTCATTCCTAAAAACTCTGTTTCTTGTAAAGCAATTTTTGATTTTTCTTTATTTAGAATAACTCCCTTTTCGCCAAGTTGAATTAAAACCTTAGCGACATTTTTTAAATGATTTTCTTTACTACCTGGTGTGAATATAATTATATCGTCAATATATGCAAGACATATAGATTCTAAACCTTTTAAATTAAAATCCATAAATCTTTGAAACTGACTTGGTGCTTGTTTTAACCCCATTGGCATTACATTGTATTCTAAATGCATCTGAGGTGGACAACTAAAGGCTGTTAAGGGTTTTGTTACCTCATCTAACCTTAGTTGAAAATAACCTGATTTTGCATCCAATGTGGTAAACCAGTCTGAATTTCTTATTTTATTAAAAATGTAATCTTGTCTTGGTAATTTGTACGCATCACCTTTTGTTGCTGCATTCATTTCTTTGTAATTAATTACCAATCTTCGCTTTCCTCTTTTTATTTCATTATGATTTTCTACATAGAATGCTGGTGCACTATGTGGACTTTTTGAATGTCTAAGTATTCCTAATTCTAGTTGTTTATTAGTTTCTTCTCTAAATTCTTCAACATCTCTTTCTGTATATGGTATCGTATTTTTTACATTTATTTCTTGTGTTGGGTCTTTTAATTCTATATGTACTAGGATATTATTTTTATTCTTTTCTGGGTCTAAAGGATTTTGAC
The DNA here is from genome assembly GCA_949592205.1 of Helichrysum umbraculigerum. NCBI lineage: Eukaryota > Viridiplantae > Streptophyta > Magnoliopsida > Asterales > Asteraceae > Helichrysum > Helichrysum umbraculigerum. The sequence continues at coordinate 376,771,861 of CATIUR010000001.1, read as the reverse complement.
TACTAATTGATTCTAACACAGTATCTATTTGTGCTTCTATATGCATGAAAATTACATTTGATAAAAAACCTTTTACATTGCTCATAATTCTCCCCCGTAGAAAATGCATTGTTGTATAAATTTTCGTTGTTACCTGCTTTTGTTCTTGGTTCCTTAATGGTGGACATGTTAAACTAACTGTATCTAATGTTTGAATAAATGGTTGGTAATCTTTTAAGAAATTATTTCCTATAATTAATGGTATTCCTGTATTTTGCTTATAAATTCCTGATAAAGGAAATCTTTTTCCTTCTATTAGGATTACTAAGCTTACTGATTTTTCTTTAATTAAAATTGTTTTACCATTTGCTATCTTTACTATTAATGGTTTTTCTAATTTCTTCCAGTAACTAGTAGGTAATAATTTTTCCATTCCTAGACATATTGTTGCTCTAGTGTCTAAGTATGCTAATACATTTCTATTATACAACCTTACTCTTATAAATGTACTATTTTTACTCATCTTCACTTTCACTTGAATAGTATCCTTCTGATTCACTTTCAGTTTTTAAACTATATGTATCGAAATCAATTGATTCATTTTCACTATATTCTTCTTCTATAGGTTCGAATCCTATACTATATATCATTTTAAGTTTTGCATCTTTTATTTTATCATTTTTAGGGCATTCATTAGCATAATGACCTATTTCCTGACATTTCCAACATCTACAATTTTTCTTACCTTTTGGACATATTTTACTTTTATCTGTATTATATTTTCTAAATCTTTGCTTATATTTGGGTTTCCATTTTCTTCCTAAATATCTTTTGGGTGTATATTTATAGTATTTTTTTCTTTCTTTTTTTATAATACTTTTTATAAGGTTTTGTACATCCATATTCTTGTGGTACATCGTCTAATTGTTTACAACATTTTGGGTTGACGTTTTTAACATAAGACTTTTCTATTTTTCTTAAACATAACTCTTGCCTGTATTCTTTTGCAAATCGTTCTATTAATCCTAATGTTTGAACTCTTCTTTTTCTTGTTGGATCAACTATTTGTTTTTCTATGTATTGTGTCATAGGATAGGGTAATTTACTCAAGATTATTTCTAATAATCCTGTTCTATCTGTAGATTTATAATAATTCTCTTTTACTTGACAGAAAAAATTCTCTATATAACATGGATCGCATATCTTCATATTACTTAGTATTCTTATTATATTTAGTTTATCTTCTTGTCTAGCTTCCTCTGGACCATATCCAAAGAATTCATTGAATATTTCTTGTGCTAGTGTGTTTAGAAATACTAATTTTACTTCTTTTGATGTGTCATTACTTTGTGCATTTACTGTGATGGTCGTGTTTGTTATCCAATCTGCTAATATTCCTGACGTTTTATATTTTACGTATATTATAAAATTTCCTAATGTTAAATTACTTATTGATTCTTCTCCTGTTTGTATTAATAATTTTAATTTATTTATCCATACTAAAACTAGATCTTCTGCATTTGACGCACAATCTATGTTTAATATGCCTTCTATTATACTTCGCTCTTTTTCCTGAAATTTTGATGGTATACTTCTTTTTAATTTTCCTTCATTTTCAAAATATCCATTTCCATAAGTGAACTCTTTATAACTATTTTCTAATTTTTGACTAAAAGTATTACTTGGACCTTCTTGTTTTGGTGATCTAGGCCTTTTTGGGCTTAAGGGGTTTTCATTATCTGCCATTCTATATGTTGGATCTTCGTTGTCACTATCTATTCCATAAATTATTCCCTGAGTATCTTCGTCATTTATCTTAGCCATGTGTGTGTTATCTATTTGTAATCTTTCTACTAATTTTGTTAATTTATCTATGTCGTTCATTTTAAAATGGTGGTTCTAAAGTGTAATTAGTTGATTATTTTCTTTTAAAGAAATTTATTAAATCTTCTTTTGTCAATAACTTTTGTAATAATGTTAATGCTTCGGTTGATTGTGTAGATGAACTTTCTATAGCTTCTTTAATATGCTTTATACTAGTTTCTAGCCTACCTAATCTATTGTTTATTTCATCTGTATTTTTCTTTAATATTTCAATTACTACTTTTATTTGTTCTGAGACTCGCAATTGATCACTCATATTCTTTTAATATTTTATTTGTTTATTTTTCTATCTTTCTAGCTCTCTAGCTTTCTAGCTCTGATACCAAAAATTAGTGTCCCTTGTTTGATTAAAACTTAATAGGTTTAGGCGGAATGTATTCTTTGTTTATAGACTCTAAGCCTTTCTTTGAGATCTAAAATTTCGTCTTCGTATCTTAGTTTTGCTTGCAAACATAAATTAATCTGATTTATTTTGTCATTTATTGTATTTTGTTCGACAAAAGTTTGATACATTAACCATAAATGTTCTTTATGTATTTTCATACTAATTTCAATTAATTTTTTATTTCTTTTTATTACTTCTAAATTTTCTAGAGTGGTTCTTATTAAACTTTGTGTATAAGAGTTTGCTAATCCTAATGGACCTTTTTCCATTCAAAACTTTTATATTTTCTTTTTATTTGAAATAGTGACGATTTTAGCGACGCTTTTCTTTCGTTACTGTTGCTAGTTAGGAGTCCTAACTTAGTTAAAACCATTAATAGTAAAGATAGTAAATGGTAAAACAATTTTAATTAAAGAAAAATCAGTAAGCTTAGTAATCCTAATAGAAGGAAAAAGATTTCCTTTATCAGGAATTTATAAGCAAAATACAGGAATACCATTAATTATAGGAAATAATTTCTTAAAAGATTACCAACCATTTATTCAAACATTAGATACAGTTAGTTTAACATGTCCACCATTAAGGAACCAAGATCAAAAGCAGGTAACAACGAAAATTTATACAACAATGCATTTTCTACGGGGGAGAATTATGAGCAATGTAAAAGGTTTTTTATCAAATGTAATTTTCATGCATATAGAAGCACAAATAGATACTATGTTAGAATCAATTAGTAGTCAAAATCCTTTAGACCCAGAAAAGAATAAAAATAATATCCTAGTACATATAGAATTAAAAGACCCAACACAAGAAATAAATGTAAAAAATACGATACCATATACAGAAAGAGATGTTGAAGAATTTAGAGAAGAAACTAATAAACAACTAGAATTAGGAATACTTAGACATTCAAAAAGTCCACATAGTGCACCAGCATTCTATGTAGAAAATCATAATGAAATAAAAAGAGGAAAGCGAAGATTGGTAATTAATTACAAAGAAATGAATGCAGCAACAAAAGGTGATGCGTACAAATTACCAAGACAATATTACATTTTTAATAAAATAAGAAATTCAGACTGGTTTACCACATTGGATGCAAAATCAGGTTATTTTCAACTAAGGTTAGATGAGGTAACAAAACCCTTAACAGCCTTTAGTTGTCCACCTCAGATGCATTTAGAATACAATGTAATGCCAATGGGGTTAAAACAAGCACCAAGTCAGTTTCAAAGATTTATGGATTTTAATTTAAAAGGTTTAGAATCTATATGTCTTGCATATATTGACGATATAATTATATTCACACCAGGTAGTAAAGAAAATCATTTAAAAAATGTCGCTAAGGTTGTAATTCAACTTGGCGAAAAGGGAGTTATTCTAAATAAAGAAAAAGCAAAAATTGCTTTACAAGAAACAGAGTTTTTAGGAATGAAAATATTAAAAGGAGGATTTATCGAACCTCAGAAACATTTATTAGAAAAAATAAACGAATTTCCGGATCAACTAAATGATCGACAACAAATACAAAGATTTCTTGGATGTTTAAATTACATCGGAGAAAAAGGTTTTATAAAACATTTAGCAAAAGAAAGAGAAAAATTGCAAAAAATGATTTCAGAAAAACTTCCATGGAAATGGGATAATTTGGCCACTTTGGCTGTTCAACGATTAAAAACAATTTGTAAAAACTTACCAAGGCTGTATGTAGCAAAGCCTAGTGATTTGCTAATATTAAACACTGATGCAAGTAGTACTACTTGGGGAGCAATCTTACAAGCAGTACCGTATGCATATGAAGAGTTTAAGCAATATGTCACGAACAACAAGCCATCAGATCTTAAGAATTTTCTTAAGAATTTTGACGGATTGGATGCAATAAGGACCAATCGGTCAAAAACAAGGCAGCAAGGAACAGATGAACAATCTGTTATGCAACAAGAATCCCTCGGGATCAAACAAAAGGTTTTATTATCAAAATGGACATCTGGAACGTTTAAACCAGCGGAACAAAATTATACAGTCCATGAAAAAGAACTTTTAGCATTTATAAACGCATTAAAGAAATTTCGACTGGATTTACAACCAGTAAAATTTATTTTTCAAACAGACAATACTTATGTAAAAGATTTTATAAATATCAAGCTAAAAGAATCATACAATAAGGGCAGACTCTTACGATGGAGTTTGATTATACAACAATTTGACTTTGTTGCAGTACACATACCAGGAAGTCAAAATTATTTGGCAGATACTCTAACACGGGAATGGAAGCAATAGTACAAACCATTATGGAGAAACAAAAATCACTCAAAGATCAAATTCCGCAAAAGCATGAAGCTATTAGACAAATGCAAAAAGAAGCGGCAGCCCTTCAAAAAGAATACGAAAAAATAAATGAAGTTATCAGTCTATTAGGAATAAAAGAATCGTTTCCTTCATTGGTGGGGGAGAGTTCAAGTGCAACAACAACAACAATTTCAACGAAACAAATGAAGACTGAAGTAATAAAGCAAGAAATGGACGAAGAAGAAAGAGTAAAGACATACTATGTAATCTTTAATGGTCCAAATCAAGGAATATTTGATCAATGGAGTAAAGCAGCAATATTCATTACTGGACAAACAGGTATTATACACAAAAAATACTTAAGTCTAGTAGAAGCAAAAAAGGCACTCGAAGATCACAAAAAGACAGAAAGCTATGCTCAGAAAGTAACAAGCCCAGTTGAAGCAGCAAAAGGAGCAGTTCCACAAGAACGAAGAATGCATAGTTTGGGAACAATTAAAAAACCAAGCTTGACAATCAGTGGCATTCAAACCAGGAAACAAATTGAAGAAAATAACCGGCTAACAAAGAAGATCATGGAAAAGGAATACAATTTCCTTTTAAATTATATAGAAGAAGATAAAGAAACTAGTGTCTATCCAATAGATACTGGTTATCAAGGTCCGAAGGCAGTAATACTTCCGGAAGCAGAACCAATAAAGGCTTACATGATGTTTCAGGCAGGGTTAGCAAGCAGTATATACTTCAATGGAGCAGATATGTTCAGATATTTCCCATCTAAGATGAAGACAGCAATAACAAATTTCATTAATAAGATAATAAAAGAAAATGAAGGTTTTCTGAGAATCTTTGGTACTATCCCAGAATTCAACGAAGACGGTGAAGTAACGCAACCAGCAATTCAGCTATGTCAAATTGGTGTAAGCAATCAAAATTATCCGGCAATTGGAAAAACAGTAATGCAGGGTGATGAATTAGATCATCTTGGAAACAATTATGTATTAATCCTAAATAAAAGTTTTAAAATAGATGGCAGGATTAATTATGCAGCAAGTTCAACAATAATCTGGAGGTATCAGTCCAAGGAAGAATCGGAATTAGATAAAAGAATTCTTAAGGATTTTACATCTAAGGTCATGCATAATCAGTTTAATTACAGCAGGGCGGTGAAAGAATTTTTATGTCACAAACTATATGGAGAATTTCTAGAAGATCACACGTGTGAGATATGTGAAGGCAAGATAAGCAGTGACGAAGAAGCAATTATTGAAGCCTAAAAACGTCAGTGCTTACGACATCAAAGCAATAATGTAATCAAAAGAAGGATATGGCCCAAGGGTCATCTTTATTGTACTATTAGTTAAATAATTGTACCAAGGGATAAGAATCTTATCATCTTGGCGGAAATAATTAAAAAGTGGCGTGAATAGCATCCACTTTAATGTATTATAAATAGGGAAGCTATTTCCCATATCTAGGTGTGCTTAATTTTCGAGTCAAGTGCTCAATTGTAATCTCATTCTCTCTTGTAAAATATTTCCCAAGTTCCAATAAAAATTATTATCTAGTACAATAATGTGTCACTAAAACAAATCCGCAAGGATTTAACAAGAAATAAGAACAATATACTACTTGTTTATGAGTCTAAGTTTGAAGAAGGAAAGATTTCCTGGAGCCCTGGAAAGCCGTCGAGAAGTCCGTCAAAGCTAGGAGAGCGTCAAGGACAAATTCCGGTATTGGGTTGGAGATTCCGTTCAAACAACAGTCATCATAAGAAAGTCAGGTATATTGACAACTCTTATAACCTTGTTAAATTCTGAAGGAAATTTTATCATTCATAACTAGAAATATTATAAAAATGAAAAGTTTAAAAATTCAATTAGATACACAAAATTACAGTCAGTATCACGTAATAGGAAGTATAGATAATCAAATAATTGTTATACTAATAGATACAGGAGCATATAATAGTCATATCAGTCCAGATATAGTAACAGAAGTATATGATTTAGTTGAAGAAATTAAATATGATAATGAAAAAGTAACTAATACTAAGTACACAACGATAGATATAATATTTAGTAAGAAATTAAGGGTAGAAATGGAAATAATGATAGATAATAGAAAGAAGCCAGAAAGAAGAAGTGTTTTACTAGGAATAGACTTCTTAGAACAGTTTAATTATCAAATAAATAATAATGAATTAATATTAAATGAATTTAGAATACCAAGAATTAATCTATACTATAAGGATATAGAAAATAACATTAATAATGTCTGAAGAATATCAGGATATAGAAAATCAAGAAGAAGCAGGAAATTATTTATCAGATGTGTTATTAGATAAGAAACTAGTAACAAAAGTTAAAAATCATGGAATTCTTAGTTTAAAAGAATCGGAAGGTATAAGTCGATCATTAATTGAAAGATTAAATAGAGAAAATATAATATATTACGGAATTATGCAAGGAGAACAAAACGTCATGATAGAACAAGCTAATAAAAGATTTCAGGCACCTATAATAAGAATAGAACAAATAGCAAAAAGACTGGAAAAAATAAAAGAAGAACATAGAAGGAAGATTGGATATATACACATAAATGTTATACAAATAATAATAAGATCAACCTTTAGAGAAGGAATTAAAACACCAGTAGAATTACAAGTAGATGATAATAGGATAAAACAAAAAGAATATAGTATTTTAGGAAGAATAGATGGAGATCTAGGATATGGATGTATTAAGTTTAACGTTACATTACAATACCCAATACCTTTAGAAACAAAAAGTATAAATAATTGTATAGGAATAACATGTGATTTTAAAAATAAAAAATTAATGGAACAAGGAGATATACCTTTAGTAGTAACCTACCGAATAGCTTATGCACTAACAAATAGTTCATTAAGTATACAATATAAAAACTTAGATAGATTATATACGGAAAAATTATTTAATAAAACAAGTACTTTAATACAAGAAGATAAGATACAAAGAGAGTTTTTAAGAAATCATAGTCAAAGATTTAAACAGCTAAAACTAGGAAATATAATCGGTGAGTCAAGCAATTCGATGATACCTAGATTAAATACAGAAATAGAAGCACCAGTTAGAAGAACTAATTTATACAAAGAAAACCAATTAGATAAACTAAAGGATCAAGTTATGGAATTAAATTCAGTAGTAACAGATTTGAATAATAGGATATAAAAATGGAAAATACAAATAAAAGAGGTCCTTATAGAAAAAGAAAGGAAAGAAAATCAACAAATGAGGAAATAATAGAAATGATAGAAGAATTAAGAAAATTTAGAAAACATATAAAAGAAAAATTTTCAATAAGTTCATACAGAACTAGAATAATAGAAGATGTGCAATCATCTTTAGATTGTTTAGAAAAGGTAAAAAGAAAATATATAGTAACTCAAGAAGAAGAAAATAATAAGTTAAAACAAGAGTTGGAAAAATTAAATAAAAAAGTAAAAATACTAGAAGAAAAAATAGAAAACAATTCCGTATATAATATAGATGAATTAATACTTAATCTAGAAAGCATATCGGAAACGGCCAATTAATCCAAATAAGACCCTTGCTACATAATGAATCACATTAAATGGAAAGTAGAGAACATTGAATATAGGGTTAACATAAATTAAAGCATTAAATAACGTATTAAATAACGTTAGTCGTCGTTAAAAATAAACGGAAAATCAACTATTCGGTTTTCGGTTTAAACCGGATGAACACCCCTACTCCCCGTGGTGACCACTCACTAAGATCGTCGCTTGCTTAGCTACTTCCTAATAGATACCATATAATCAAAAGAATCAAGAAAAGTGTAAAACAGATTAGCGCTGTATTTGAATATACATGTTTAGATGAATTATTTACTCATTTGTAAAACGAATTACCTCAGGCATATCACGCATGTTACGTCTTCCACTTATCGCCACTACTTTTAGGATTTTGGTGTCCCTCGCTCTCAGAGAAATCATTTGTTCTTCAACATCTTTACCATACTCAAAACCAGAAAGAACTGCTATCAGTTTACAATGTTTAGTCCCTTCAACAGTGTTTATGCAGACATCATCCTGAAAACAATAATTCATCGATATTAAACCGGTATCATTGTCACAGTAAGAACTTGAGTGACAAAAATAGGCCGGACCTCTTCATGGACCCATGCCATATTTGCCAAGAACTTCTTGTGATCATCAGGAAATGCTTTGATAAAATCTGAATATAAAACAATCAAAACTACTACTAGGTTAGGATACTGGAATTCTAAAGTGGAAAGGTTCAGATATAAAAATGGTGGGTCGTATGGAGAATAGTGTAAAGAAGATTATGTTGTTTACAAGTGTTATGATGCATGACGTTTGATGCACCGAAAAACAAGTGCATCAGTCTTACAAAAATGGGAAATGCTATTGACAGCTAAGGGCTGTCAATAAGTGCATTTATTGAAGACAAAGTTTCCTTATATAATCAAAATTATAATTAATACACTGAAGTTTTGTATTTAATTCATTGAGACTTTCCTTTTATATGTGATGTATTAATTATGATTTTTGATAATAAAGGAAAGTTTGAGTTTAATAAATAAGTTCAAGGGTTCTTATTAATAGCATTTCCCTACAAAAATTGAGTTATTGGCCGATATCCATAGACCTAAAGATTAACCTGATCATATGATGTCAGAACATGACAAGATCAATGGATAAGATTAAGTGTGAGAAAATGATTGAAGATGTCGATCATTGGATGTGTTGGCCGATTATTAGATGGATATATTAGACCTATATATCAAAACTCTTAAAAATGATGAATCATAACACGCGACGCCACTACATATATGTTACACTTATCTCCTAATATGAAGAAAATAAGCTTACCAGGAGAACCATGAGGGAACCCATAAGATGCAAAAGTTGACCCTGCATTATAAACAAATCCCTTGTACTCTTTTCCATTATAAAACTTCACCTTCAAATCTCCACCCCATCTCCTCCCTTCCATATGCATATTTTCATACCCATCACCCTTATACCAACCTTCTCTCTCCTCACTACTCTTATAATAATTCGCTTAAATTCACAAATTAGAATATAGAAGTTGACAGGGGCTGCCTTCATCATTTTTGGATTACGGTTACAGTTTTTGCACGTGCTTTTAAGTTTTAAATAATCACATAAACCAAAGTTTTATGAGTATTGGAATGTGCTTAGTGCTTACTAACAATCGCATAAACCAAAATTATGTTTATAATTTAGAGGGCTAAAGTGTTCACTTATACACCAAACTAAGAATAAAAGGTTGTTGGAGGATGAACTTAGGCACCATTAATTTTTAAATTCAGATGACAAAGTAACCAGTTGCATAGATCAAAACATACAGCAACTGCAACTCTATTAACGGAACAGAGAGGAAAACAGTATACCAACATTAACAGCATATTATCAAACCTTAAACTGTACATATGAGAGAAGGATCCATGTTTCATGATCACACCGGTTCAAAATGGCACCCTCCACATAATAAAGTTTCAATGTAAAACCCGAAAACAATATCAAACAACTTCAAGTAAAATTAACAAGGAATGATGCCACACAAACCAAGACAAGACACTTGCACGATATGTAGTTAAGCTTTTCATCACAACCATCAAACGGTAACATCATAGTGTCTGCGGCTCAGCAGAGTTGAAAACCTTGACAATCTTTTCAGTGGGAACTAATGGTAGATATGAAGATACCTTGTATCCTTTCTCTGCCGTTTGCTGCACAGTCTGATTGTACATTTCAGAGTAGTAAGCTGCTTTTGGTACAACCACCTTAGCCACCTTAGGAAAGAGTGGGAGCTGGTTAAGGGAGTGCCAAGCTATAACAGCATATTGCTCAGCAACTGGCTCTAGCCTGGTGTATGCAGTTTTTGCTAAACCAGAGGCAGTTTCCACAACACCAGCAGTCTTGACCTCAGACGCCATGGTAGACAGGTTTTTGGTTTTAGTTGACACCTGCTTCACGAAAGGAGGAACTTGGCTGTCAAATTTTGTAACAGACTCGTCAACCTGAAATTATGTCACAAGATGATGAGCACTGAAAGTGGCGAAACATGCAGGTGAAGCTAAAGTAATCTCATAAATTAGTTATATTATATCAATAAGCCTACAAGAATGGAAGTAGGATTCAGCTAAATACTCCATACAAACTGACCTTACGATCAACAAACTTGAGGACCTCAACAGGGACATCATGGAACTTATCATATGCAGGGCCAACAACAGTTTTTAGAGTACCCTCAATCGTCTCCACACCTGGTTTGAGTGGACCAGAGTTTTCCTTAGCATAACCATATACCTTCGATGCATAAAGAACTGCATGGAGCACTGCCACTTGCACAAATTCCAGGTACTTCAACTTCTCTTGTTCAATCTCAACCTTTGATGACAAATAAGTAGAAAAATCAATAACTAACCAATTCCGAATTCCCACACTATCATATATAGTCTTGTTATTAGAAAACAAGATTCCATCACTCAAAAACATAGCATTATGCATGGCTATGTCTAAACACTGCCCATATTCAAATTTTACAACATGTGTGGTGCATTAAATAATTAGTTACTGCATGGGATAGTCGATTTTATGTATATCCCAGATGATTATATTACGCCTGCTATAGCTTCTACCTCCAACCCAATCACACACATACACACAGGTCCTTCCAGTCTACACTGACTTCTTTGCGTAATATAACATTATTGAACAACTCGGTGAATGTTATTCTCCATATAATAGTAAATAAATGGTTTCCAACTATCATAAACAACTTTCTACATATTTTTATTATCATTGATACACAAAAAACACAGTATTAATAATACTTATGCATATACATCTATTACAAATTTGCATTGCTCACCTACTTGCAAGTAGAAAAGCGATTTGTACACCACCAAAATTACTTCATACAGCAAACTCTTGCTGAATTGATGTTGTACCTATGGTGTATGAAGTAGTAATTTTGGTAGTGTGCAAATCACCTCCTTTTAAGTCATATCATTGAGAAAAAAGAAATGATTTATATCAAAAACATTCAAGGTCACTAGCACAAACCTTTCATTTAGCACGATTATAAGTATCATTTCAATATCATAGCAATTTTGTATAAATTTGAAGATCGTAACATAGATAAGAATCTTCTAGAGACCATAAATCTCAACTACTCGTATTACAAACACGCAATTATTCCTAATATTTACTCACACAGTTCATATCATAATGATCAGCTCATAAACAATTTTCAGCAAGCATGTGTGAAATATATACCATTTCACAGTCATATATATGAAACATATCCTGTAAATTAAACATACAGACTAAAATCATGAATCACTAATCAGAATCATTTAATCACCTTCAATTTAGCCCTAGGTTACGAGCAACCGTCAATAAATTCAGTACTCGTACATAAGTCGTAACAAATCAATCGATAACAAATTCAAAATCACAATTAAAACATACAGAGTCTACTCATCAATTGAAACATTAATAAATAAAATTCTAAATCAACGCTAATTAATAATCAGTAAATACGAACCTCTGATTGATTAGTAACAGGAACATCGGTTTCGGCCATGATCGATATGTATGTGTAGATTCAGAAAAAAGAAACTTGTAATATCTAAAGGAGATCTTTGATTGAATCTGATCGTGTGAGTATTTATCAATAAATCGATGTTTATATATTAGGGTTTGTGTTTGTATTCCACCATGTGAAAACGAAGTGTGGTAAGGTCTAGAAGTATTGACTGCAATTTGAGATTAAAAAATATATATCGCATTTCCGTCCCTCTAATTATCTATGTAGCTAAAACTACCCCTACACTTCAATGCTTCAGGAATTACTAAACGATGGTTAGCAACTTAACATGTGTAGCGTTTAAAAACTGAATCATAATAAATCCAAAAACTTTGATCCCTTAATGAAATGTTTTTTTTCCTAAAAGACTTTCTAAGAAAAAATTCCATCATCAAAAATAAAATAAAATACAAATGATAGTTCATAACTTCATATTAGAGTAATCATAAAAAAGGCACAGATCAAATGTTTTGCTTCGTATGACATTAAACTACTTTTAACTTGATTAATCCAACTCGTAAATTATATCATTCTAAGGAAATTTTATCTCCAACACTCAAAAATTTGTAGTGATTCTCAAACTTAAGTGATGAACAATAAAACCGAACAAGTTTGATTATCTTTTGTCGTAGTCATACTCTTCGTATTTGAATTCTCACATAACTTTCTCTTGCATCTCGTACTTACATACTTTGATACCTTTGAAAGAAAACAATACAAGTGTAGGGGATTAAATGCCACATATAGATATAAAGTAAGGTGTATCACGCAAATATAATTATTGTTGACGTTGTTAGAGCACACGGAGTGCCCCAAGTTTGAGCGCCGTTTTCACGACGAGAACGTTGGAGCTCGGCGTTCGGCGCTCCGGACCGGCGTTCTGGCTCGGCGTTCTCGGTCAATGTTCCACCCAAAACGCTGACCAACGGCTCCTTTTCCCTTTTTTTATTATTTTTTTATTTTTTTCGTAATAAAATAATTACGAAAACACTGACGAGAACACTTAAACTCAATGTTAACCACTTATACACTTTTCTGTTTCAGTGTTCTCGTTCAGTGTTTTCGATAACACTGACGAAAACACTGAAACTCAATCGAGCGCTCCTTATGCTCTTAAGCATTCTTTTAGCCATCTTCGTAACGTAAGGGTATCACACAAAGAACATACTTCCACATTAATCCACGCGCACACCATGGAACGTGTTCAAACGTTCAAGCATTTATTTTTTATATTTATTTTACAATTAAATCTCAAATTTTAAGTCATCATAGAGCGACACATATATATAGTTACTCTATTTGTTACTAATAATCTTAATTTTAATTTGTAACTCATGATTCAACTCGACTCGGATTGACTAATTAGTCAGGGGCGGAGCTAGAGGGGGGGTATGGGGGGAGTCGCCCCCTTAAAATCTAGAATTGTGAAAAAAAATAATTTTTTAAAGGTTATTAGTTACAGTTTTGAAGCTTTGCCCCCCCCCCCCCCCCCCCCCCCCCCCCCCCCCCCCCCCCCCCAAATGATAGAAAAAATAAAAAAAAAAAACTTTTGCCCCCTATATGAAATATCTTAGCTCCGCCACTGTAATTAGTCACTATATTACGGTAAATGTAAATATTTATATATAAATGTATATTATCGTTTTAAGATTTTTGTTATTAATAGAAGTATATAATACGGTGAAAGTTGATAGTGAAGTCATTGATCGACAATCTACAAAAAGACTAAATTTAAAATAGATTATAGTCGTTTCATTTTTTTTGTTTTGTCATTTTTCATTTTTTGCATTATACTACACTGAAAATTTGTCTGATTTGCTACCCCGTAAGAGTCGCACTTGTTTTTTGAATTTTTGACTCGATTGTGACTCGTTAAAGTCTAACAACTATGCACATAGTATAGAAAATTATTTTAAAAAGTAAATAAATATCTTTTGGGTTATGTTAGCAACAATTCGATCTCGATAATCATAAGTTTAAAGTTATTTATCTCCATTAATAAATTAATTTCAATTAACTTTAAAGTATTTGGGTTTTTTATTTTTAAAATTAAAGAAAACATCATGTTATCAACAATATCTCTTAAATGAACATTGTGGATATTGTTAAAAGGGTGGTGATTTGTACACCACCAAAAATTAGACATACACCATTTTTATGCATTGTAATGTTGTACTGTACATCACTGTAAAGCAGCTTTAGTGGTGTATGGTTAATTTTTTGTGTGGTACAAATCACCACCCTTGTTAAAAACACGGATATTTAACGTACATGATTTTTTTTAAAAGTAGATATTGCAACATTTTCCTGTTCATCCATGATTTTTTTTTATCAGATCCGTGATTTCAATAATACTCTTGCTGTACCATATCGCTTTTAATGAATTTGTCCATGGGATAAACTAACAGTAGTAGTAAATTATGCTTCCAATAATACTTGCTCATCGATCGTGTATCATTTTGTCTAGATTGTTTGACGGATCTACGTAGGCGGATCTATAAGATTTTGTTGTTTCATTTCAAAAAGATTCGAATTGCGTAAAATTATTTTCTTTTAAAATAGATTAAATATTTTTGAACCATCAAGAAGCGATAAAGAGAAAATCAAATGTTTTTTTGCCCTCTTCTAATTCGATCCTAGCTCCGTTTACGAACTCCATGTACTCACAAAAGTTATATGTTCGTTTAAAGTTGGCAAATTTTCATGCATTTCTCATGCTCTTATCGATCATATCGTTTGCGTTTTCAGATACAAACAAATTTAATCACGGAAAGTACTTGGTCTAAAATATATATAGAAATAGAAGCACTTTGTATCTATGTGAACGAGTTTTTAGGTAATTGTAGTCGTAAGTACGTGGTATGGTTAGCAAACTCCTTTATTTATTTATTAGAAAAACAAAAGGCGATTATATTTAAGGACGATTGAGCTAGAGACATACGGAGTATTATTTAACAACATTCGAATTCAAATCAAGAACATACGTACGTAACATTACATGAACTTAATGACATAATTGCAGTACTAAAATAATAATAAAAATTAATGCCTGCAACGAGTGATGGCACTACAGCCACGAGTATAAGGGTTAGCCTGTGCACCTTGTCGACAATTGTAGTAAGGCGCACCACGTCTTGTACATGGGACATAGTTCTTCTCAAGTGCACTATAGCTTAAGTACCTTTTCGCCACTAACATACGCCTGTTGCTTTCTGAGTCTAACTCAAACTCAACATTGCTATAGCTCACAAGAAAGTCATCAGTTATGTTGCATTTGGAAGGAATGATATGGTGGTGGTTTTCGATTGCGTCGACTAGTGTGTGTTTGGGTGAAGAATTCATCATTATTGGTGATGTTATGAAGAAAATGAGAAAAATAATGTAGGTAGTCATGGTAACTGGTAACATATGACAAATGAATTATTGTATGTGAAGATCGAGCAAAATTACTACACACATAGCCAAAATTGGTTTATACGGAGTAAAAGTTTAGCCCAAAGAAGCATTTAATAATTGTGATATCCAAGATAGTGTTTTAAATGGTTCGAAGCCCAGGCCAAAATGTTTAGCCCGAGAATGGTTTTATTCCCTCAAAATGATGCCTGTTTTGCATGTGATGGCCTTATTTAGTTGGGCTTAATTAGTATGGGTAGGTTTGACACGGATTCCATTTCAATCCACAATCTTCACCGTCAGCTAGATGTTGTTAAACATACCCTATTTTTTTTTTCACTCACTTACGTGCGCATTCATACATATGGATTCGCATACTTGTATATACAACTTTTTAAACACGTTAGACTACTAATTATCAATTATGTCCACTCTACTAGCCAACTAAAACAAATCTATGATTATCACCAATGTACATAACAAAAAAATTTTTTTTAATGTAGAAAAATGCTATAAATTTAATGATGATAGGTATATAATAAATCTACACATTACTTCAATCCTTTTCTACAAGTCAATATGACCACCACAACCTTTCATTGTCGCTTCTCTGATCAGTGATCACCTTCACTTGAGATATGTGTAGACCCTCAAATCCACATTATCACCACCTCATTCATCACAACTTTTCCTAAAAGACATTTGAGATATTTGCTTATATTAAGTGAACAATTTTTATTTTTTATGAAAACAATACTTTTGGACTTGGCTTCATGTTGTATTTGTGATGGAAGATTCTTTTCCATTATGAAAACAATACTTTTGTATTAGTCATTTTCTTTAGATTCCGTAATCCTCTTAATTTAGTTAGTTTAGTGGCTTCATGTTGGACATGTGACCGGTTGATAGGAGGTTGTCAGAGGGTCGGTTTTATTATTATTATTATTTTTTTTTTCATTTCTGATTTATTAGGGGCTGAATGAAAGTTTCATAGGCTTAAATTTGTCCAGTTTTTTAACTAAGTTGTTGGCAAAACAATTTGATGGATCAATATATATGATCATTGTACACCTCTTTGTAAGTAATTTGTATGTATACCTACAAAATTTATGATAAAAATATCCCCTTTTTTAACATAAAATTGCTACTTAATTAGCCCACATGAACATCCTCAATCCAAAGTTACAATAGTAGTACTACCTAAAAACAATCACTCTTTTACAAATTTCCAATGACACCCACCAAAATATTACGTAGTACTTGATAACAAACAACCCTCAAATTATAAGGAGTTTGTTTAAAAATCATTAAATTAATATAACCCATTCTAGTTGTGGTTTCCGCTCATCAACATCTTACCGGTCAAGCCGCAAGAAAGAGCCTCATTTGGTATGTTCTTCACAAGATGAACCCCTTCGGCAAAAACCACGCCCATGCCCATATGCAAATGAGGCTCAATATGACAATGAAATGCCCATACACCTGGATTATCAGTGACAAATCTTAACGCTGTCCACCCATAGGGAAATATAACCGCGGTATTCCTTAAAGGAGGATTTTTCAAATTCAATTTCTTTTCGTCGTTCTTGGAAAACTTTCCTTCTCCATATCCCAACATCCAAAAGTCATGTCCATGAAGATGCCATGGATGTACCTCACTCACATTGGCATTAAGTGCATTGGCATTTTGTAGTATCACATCAATAGTACTGTTAAATTTTAGCATGTAAACACCATTCCCGTAGGTGGTGTTGGGATTCACTGGGGGACGCATAATGTCATACGTGTCATGGAACGTGTCGGGTGGACTTTTTTGGTTAAACGCTTCGGTGAAACCATGTTTGATTGACCCTAAGTAAGGGGTTGGAGGTAGGGTCAATGACACATTGTTAATGGCCCACTTAGTGTAACCATTTATGCGATTTTGAGTATTAAGTAGGAAAATTCGTCGATGGTATGCGGTAGGAGGCTTTGGTGACCCTGAAAGCGCGAGTATTTTGTTAGAAAATGATTTGCTATGAACGTAGTCATTCCAAAGAGGGGTTTGTGGAGGAGCAAGTTTAGGAAGTTTTGATGCAGTGGTGGTTTTGTAGTGTAAAATAGCTAAGCCTTGAGGCGTTTTTGGTTCTCGTCCTCTTACACCTACCGATATCCAATAGTTATCGTTTGGATTTTGGTCGGTATGAAATAGAACCGAGTAGGTTTCACCCGAGTATATGTCAAAGTCATTTACCGAAAACGGTTCAATGTAGTTCCCATCAGCCTCAACCATCACCATTTTGTGGTTCTGTAAACACCACCACCACAACAAAAAAGGTGAAAAAGATGTTGGTATAATGGTACTTTTTAGTTGTTTGTTCATTATTAAAGCTGATTAGATAACATGAGTATTTTTCAATATCTTTGACAATGTGGTAAGCTAATAATTATAGAGATCCCCATACAGCTAGTTGAGCCAAATATGCTCACTTTATTTCAAAAGATTATACTTTATTCCGTCAGAAATATCACAATGTTTGGTTAAAATATAGCAAGCGTTCACATATATAGTTACAAAAGTTGTGACCACATATTGTCACAATCACTGTCAGTAAGGCCAGTAAAATGGACGGATCAAACAAATGAGGTACGATATGATTAACTATTTTTTTTTTTTTTGAAAGGCCGATATGATTAACTATTAATTATCAAACAATAATAAATACTATAAAAAATATTGTCTACATGATATAAGTTTCGTTAATAAACTCATTAAACAAGTTTAATGAATGTTAATATTAATCAATTAATGAAAATTAAAGGAATAATTTGTTTTTAATATTAATTGATATTGATATGATGAATGTTATTATTGATTTAATGTTATGAATTATGATGTTTGTTAATTAAAAAAATATATAATAATAATATTTTAAACAAAAGTAAGCATATGAGGGACAACTAAATGCATTCTGAGAGAGACGATGGTCAGACGATTTTAGCCGTTGATATTTGTGATCAGCGGCTCATATGCGTCTTAATTACAACGCTGCATTCTACGTAAAATGCAGTTATGTGAATTTGAGCCGTAGATCACATAAATCAACAGATTATATCGTCTGACTGTCATTTCTCTCAAAATGGAAGCGATCCTCTTAAAATAAAAGCAGATATATAAGAATTGAAAAATGATTAATATGGAGAGTTAGTAGACCAACCCCAATGGCAAGGTTGAGTGAAGCTAAAGCAGTAGTGCTGGCCACCCTGAGCCTGTAAGTCTTGTTTGGCTTCACATGTAGAATGTTTGGTGCGCACTTCTCATTTCCCCTAAACTTGCACTGATCACCAACACCACCTTTGCTATTATGCGCCGCTGCTAATGAACAATTGTATTGCCCTCTTCCATTTATCAACAAACTCTACACACACAGATAATAATAATAACGATAGGCAATCGTTAATTAAGTGGTCTTACAATCGATCGATCAGCGCAACAACTGATAGGATATATTAAAAGTTTAGCGTGACGCTGATATGATAGGATCACACTGAAATTTCAGCGTGCACCTAACCGATTATGTTGTATCACGTACAAAATAATACTCCGTATTAAAACGTATTTTAGATTATAAATTTTCACTAATAATTACTTTGTTAAGTTAGTATTAAGTATTTTAATGCTTATTACTGTTCTGACATGAAATCCATGTTTGCTTCAACAAAAAGGATCACGAACAAGATTCCAACAAGCATGCAACCAGGATTTGTGTCCTTCCAACTTTTCAATTCAATTCAATTTTTTTCTAATTACTTTTTCTTTTTATATCATTAAATAAAAAATATATAAAAAACGTATATTTAATCAACATAAAAATGAACACCACGCTTCGACAACCTACACCGTTAAATCTTTACCAAACCAAAATATTATAGTAATGTGTGAAAAAAAATATATAAAAATAAAACATTTTTTCTAGTAAAATTCAAGAAATGCCGATCGAGTGACCCGGTATCATCAGGTTGACTAGTACGTAATTTTTCATGCATAAATTAAGGAAAAAAACTTTATCATATAATATAATATATTAATTAATTAATACTAATATGTTTATTAAACTTATATTTAGATAATATAAAATATGTATTTGACTTACCGATACATAAGTAAAAATTATCAACATCAACAATTGTATATAATCAAAAATCATTTGAAACAAAAATAATACGGGACCGCTTCCAATTTTCTTCTGCCGTTTTTCAGAAGAAAAAAAAATAACCATTGAGACAAAAATGTTTAAACAATACATGATGTACTAATATATGTAGGGTATCTAAATATCTAACATTATAATGAAAAAACAAAGGAAATAATGTATCTAAAATCGTAGACGTAAAAACATGTCTAATTCCTATAGCAAATAACACGTTATGTAGATGCCGTTTATTTAATCTTTTTTTATATTTATCAATCATTCATTTATGTCTGCCAAATATATATCTTTAATCATATTTTTCTGAACATTATTAAGAATTTTTTTTTAGAAAGTCAATCCTATACTAACCATCCCACGAGTGATATATACAACCACGACAAATATTTACAAATTGCCTCCCACGAGGCTTGAACCTCCAACCTCTAGGTCGAAAGGTTCCTCGAATACCGCTAGACCATAGGTCCTTTGGTTGAACATAAGGCGTACTAGTCAATCTAACTAGTATAATAATCCTTAAAAAATAATAATTAAGCATGATTGTCATTCTTATATAAAAATAAGAAATATATAATAATATTTTTTTAAATAAAATATTAAAAAACTTTTTCCTTACTTGGGGTTCACCGATCCAACGCATTGGATTGGAAGAAAGATCAACCTCTTGTTCATGAACACCTTTATGCCACCAATCACTTAGTAACAAATTGAACTCTCCATCATATTCGAAGGGTTCTTTTTTACCTTCTTCAACATCTACAATTAATAATCCATATAATCCTGCTGATCTTTGCATCCCATAATGTCCATGATAAAAGTATGTACCCGCCTGCACCATATTATTTAAATAAATCATGCATGATTATATATATTATATATTATTAATTATTATTCAACCTTTTATTTTTAACATAATTAGTGGCTTAAATCATACTCAATTAGTTCATTCTACATTATTATCCCCACGCAAACATTTGATCATTTTAGTTAGGTCACGCTAGAACATGCACTAGCTAGCTTACCTACAGATAATATATCCTATACTTTTTAAATACTATAGATATGATTAATATAAAATAGTTGAAAACATCAATATTAATATTTGGTTATATTATATTTTCTTGGTTTTGTAGACAATTACTGTATTAGTAGCACCAATTAATAAATATAATTATAATTATAGAATTTTCAAATTTATATTTATATATATACTATTATAGTAACTAGTACAATAATGCAACGTTTTATACTTTTAGTAAATAAAATAGGTAAATGGGGGGTTTAAGTCCTCAGAACAAGATTTATAAATATTTGTGAATTAATGTATATACTTGTTATAGTGGTGATTCACATTTCTTAGAAGAAATAGTAAGAAATTGCAACTTCTTACTTTAGGCAACTTTTGAATTATTTGACTCAACTCCATCATGTAACAGTTTTTTTTTTTTTTTTCCACCAATAACTATTATTCTTCTTTTTATTTTATCTATTTAACTCCCAAAAACTAAAGTAATATACAATATAAACCCCCTCTATCCCATTTTTATTGTCTACCAATGCAAAAAATGAATTTTAAAATAAGTGCAATGTATGTGACATTTAACCGTATGGAAATAACACAAGTTCGACTTGTACAATAATTAAGTAAATTTAAAATTGTATTTTATACATCATTTATTAATTAATCGGAATTTGAAATTATTTTGAGAAAAATAAATAAATATGACAAAGGGAGTAGATAAAAATGATAAAAAAATTTCATATTTATACATACCTTATCAACCTTGAACCTGTATTCAAATGTTTCTCCAGGATTTATGGCACATTGTGATATAGATGCAGTTCCATCAGCCCATGGTGTTCCAAGCTACATATATATTTTCAAACAAAAACAGCTTTTTAATTTAAACACTAATCAATTAATGACACTTCATAAATACATACATATATAAATTCAAAACGTTACTAACCTGTCTAATTCCATGCCAATGAATAACAACTCCTTCTGTATGTAGTTTGTTCGTAAGATGGACAACAACGGTGTCCCCGACCCGAGCCTTGATGGTCGGGCCAGGGAATTGACCGTTGATGCCCATCACAACGTTTTCTAAACAATCGGGTGCACCATACATGTACTCGACTTCCCATTTGAAATGTCTAGCTTTTGAGCCCAAAACCAAACTCGAAAACACCCCAAAACAACAAAAGTATACAAGTAAACAAATGGGTGTAAGCCTACTAAGAGCCATTTTTGTGATAACGTGATGTGAATGAATCAACTACAAGGTAAAGGTATATATATTTGGGTGACACTTTTCAAGAGCTCAAGTTGGTGATGTGAAGGTACTCATGATAATGCTTGAGGTACATGTTTTGTAAGAAGTGTTGTTCTGGAATTAATAATTATTGCTCTGGAAATGGATATCCGTTTTTGTAAGAGTATGATTTTTTATTTTTGGTTTCCCGCGTGGCTTTGAGTGATTGTTTGATCTTGATTTTGATTAATTTTTATGCAAACTTTCTAAAAGCAAATGTATTTGAATGTAGTGATTTCGTACACCATCAAAAAATTCTTCGTACGCTATTGATTCTTCGTACAGTTTTAACTGTATTTTACTGTGTTCTTTACTGTCGTACTACAACACTACAAAATATAGTTAACAGTGCACGAAGAATTTCTAACAGTATGTGTATCACTCCGCATTAGAATTAGAATTATGACATAATACTAACGGAGTTTACAAGTTGATACATGTAATTCTGTTTTGGTTTATACTCCATAAAATTACCATTTATAGATGCTTTTAAGTAACTCGATACATTTTAGGCTTTTCAAATATCCTGATCTCTAAATCAATTAATGTTTTTATAACAAGTAGTAAGCTGAATGGTTTGTGTACATGATTTGCAACATACGTCTTAATAACACCATTTAGAAAATGGTATCCAAAAAGCATTTAATTAATGCAATATACGTAGTAAACGAAACATTTTGTTGACTACATTTATAAATTAGAATTTGAAGGTGCTAATTAAACGTGTTTGTTACTTTTGCTCAAAAAGATCTCCCTTTGTAAACCTTTTGCTCTACCATAAAATATTTGAAATGTAACATAAAATAAACATGGTTCATAGTCGATCTCGGCTAATTGGCGAATCGAATTTGACGACCATTTGCAGTATACAAAATTTCCTCATTCTTCACAAATTAGGAATAACATCCGTAATGTTAACATTACTTACGTTAAGGTAGTTAATTTCAAACATAAAAGAAAAAAGTTATTTAAAGTTTAAACACAAACTTGACCCCTCGTTTAAACTAACATTATGAAAGTTTGCGTAATGTTAACATTTCGAATTTTTTCTCAGAGTGTATAGTAAAATTTATCTGAACTATATAACACCTAACTTAATTGTGCTGGAAGTATTTAATTTTTTAAATTATAAAATAAACCATGCTTTTTTTTGAACGGCAGAAATATATACGGAGTATATTAAAATTGATATGAACCATGCTTTTAAAGGTAACATTAGTTGATGTATAATTTGAATGATGGAAGCATTATTATTCTTTGTTTTAGTGGAGAGCCAAAAGTATCCATTCTTGATTTGTATTATTATTTCTGTTTTTTTTTTTTTTTTATTATTCCGCTTTTGTGGTATTCCTTGTGAGTGATTCCCTACAATCCACCTGTGTTTGTGACCACTTGCCAACTTGTCCCACGAAAAAGTTGACCAAGTCAACAGATATTTTAGTGTGTTATCATATCTAAATCAGAGATATAAAACCAATGTTTTAAAAACCGGTTTTTTTATTGACTCGGAAACTTCACCGATTCCGGTCGAACCGGTTCAACCGGTCCGGTCCAACCACCCCCAAAACCGGCCACGTCACCATTATTTAAAAAAAAAAAAAAAAAACCGGTTGAACCGTCCGGTTTCCGGTTGAACCGTCCGGTTTCCGGTCGAACCCCCGGTTCGTTGACTGGTCAACTTAAGGTCAAAACCGGTCCATTCTAACTCGGAACTTCCTCCGGATCCGGTCGAACCGGTCGAACCGGCCGGTTCGAACCGGTTTTTAAAACATTGTATAAAACATCTAAATGAGTGTGTCAGACAACACATAAAAAACATGTAGCTTATATATGGTTCATAATCATTCGATGGTTTATTTTATTTTATTTTTTTCCCATCCTACAATCTATCTCAGATCGTATACAATTTACACATTGTATAGTTTCTCGAGACTTTAACCCACAACTTCTTAGTTGATGGACCTTCACATAGCGTTATACGAAAGTGCCCTTTGGTAACAATTCTTTCCAGTTTAGTTTTTTTTTGCAATTATACATCCTGTTTTGTCAAGTCATCATACATATAGAAGTGAATAATGCGTTTGCATTACAAAAGTTGAAATCCTTTGAGTTGTTATATAACTCCTTTTTATAGTTATAGACTTATAGTGTTTTCACAAGAGTCTTGAGGTGCCAAGTAAAATTATTTGAAATTTTTGATAACATTTCAACAATACTATTGTTATTTACATGATTCGTAGGCATTATTAATATCCATTTATTCGAGTATTTGATAACATTTCAAAATTTCAGATTTATATGTCGAATACTAATTCCGCGGTAGGCCAGGATATCTATGAGACTATGATCGTCTATCAAATAAGGCAGCCGGATAGAAAAAGAAACACAAATCAAGATTTAGATATAAACTTTGTTCACTATGCTACAATCTAGATTCAAATTCGTAGTTCTTACAAAATTTATGATGTGTGTGTTTGACTACAATATTTACCTTTTCTGGAAGTTAAGTTTGGATGTACAATAAGCAAAAAGGGAAGCAAGAACAACAGGGTATAGTGCAAGTAGAACAAATGCAAGCGGTGACTGCTCATGATGATACCCAATAAGAACGTGTCAACAGATTTAGTTTCCCCAAAAACCACGATCTCCTTCTTCACACCGCCAAACTGAGAAGTAAGCATCGCCTTAAGCGACCATGAAGTAGGAACCATGAAGTAGGAACCAAATAAGTCCACTCGGAATGTTTTTGCATTTGTAAATCAACTTTTAGAAGTTTAGTGACTTATTGGTTTAGGTATTAAAAATCCACCAAATAAGTTGAACAGTGTATAAAATGCAGACTGTAAAATGGCGGCTACTGGATAGCTCGATGTCATTGAAACAAGTAGCATCCCCAAATAGGTGAAGGACATCATTGTGCACATGAATGTATAGAAGTAACAGAAAATCTTGTAGGCTGACCAATAATATCCAATCATTAGGATACGTGATGCAGGTGAATACAAGTGTCTGGGCAAAGAGATAAGGGATCTCGATCGTCACCTACAAGAAATAATAAACAGAAAAGATCTATTATGAAAATTGTCTCTATGCAAATTTAAAGGTTATAGTTACTTTGCATGAGATGATAAACAACAGTTATACACATATATAAAAGGGGTTAGTACCTGGAAATGCAACTAACTTGTACCCGATATCTATTGTATGTACCCAACTTACGTATGTTATTTTTAATGCATCAAACTTTCAAAAATGGTGTTTTAATGTAATTTGGTGACGTGTCACTCGTTGAAGGTGCCACGTGGCATCCGGAGAATTTGACAAATCATCAACACGTTACCAAATTACATTAAAACACCCTTTTTGAAAGTGTGATGCATTAAAAATAGTATACATAAGTTGGGTACACACAATAGATATCGGGTACAAGTTAGTTGCATTTCTAGGTACTAAACCCTATATAAAACATTAATAGTTTTATAAATTTCAGAAAATATTAAAAAATTTATGTAGAGTGTCATTAAAGTGATAAAAGAATTAAACAAAGAAAGAAGACCAAATAATGAAATTATTAATCATGTTTCTATTGATGAATGTTAATATGCATATCATTTAAGTTAAATGCTAATTAAAATTACAATATTAATTTGGACATTTGTCATTTCATGAAGACATAATGTGTGGCATTATGAGTAATTGAGGTGGTTTTCATGTAGTAATAAAAAATGATAACTAATTAAACTAATGCAAAAATTTAGAAATTGTTATGAATAATACTTATTGTAGTGGCTATCCATATCCTTAACCCCCGAATCCTTTCATGTACCGACATAAATATTGTAACTGATTATTGGAGACCTATAAATAACGGTCTCTTATGTACTTGGATGATGATCAATGAAATGAGTTCTCGATCTCTTTATATCATTATGTCTATATGTTATGTTCATCATTATTAGCTAATTGGTCGTTGTTTCACAACACGTTATCAGCACGAGCTTAAATTAGTTGGAAGGAAGTTGTTGACAAGGTGGAACGATGACATCTAGTTGATTACCCTTCTGATGAAGTAAGGATTTAAAATAACATCTGATTCCAAGAGGTCAGTTCAAATCCCCTATTATACATGTTAAATCTTAATCGCTTGGTGTTTAGATATTGAGTTTTTATTTATTTGGGTAATCACATGCTATAATGATCATATGATATTTAAGTAAATCGCTGATACTATAATACTAATATTTCATATTTCGTGATTCATGATTATTGTATTGATATAACTCTCTAGAGCTGAGGTTATTTATTTGGTAACCTAAAACGTGAGTAATAAGCTTAACTGATATAACAAGCCTATATTACATACTACTCTATATGTTGTTACATTCTTAAACCCGTTACGTACTAATTTGCATGAAATTATTAGATTGTATGTCAAATTTTCATGATTTTAACTTGTTTTGGCTTGATTAAAATACAGTTCGAATGTTGAAACTCAAAAGGGTATACTTATTGTGATCCCTAGATTAAAAGAAAAAAAAAAAGGTTTCATCCAAATCCACCGTTTTGACTTTTAAGTCTATAACTCTATATCACCGTTTTAAGTCTATAGCATTGGTGCCTTTATAACCATTATACACTTTGAGTTATGCTAAGTGATTCGGTTTGTTACTTTGCTTTGACTTAATCCGTTTTCGAAAACATGATCAAAGATTATTATATTGATATTCTTAAAATTATTTCATCTAGACTATTGAGATTGATAAATTAAATCTTACAAGATTTGCAACCATTAAGAATATTCGAGCTTTTCGAGCCGAACTCGAGTCATCCTAAAACATTTTCGAGTGGAGCTCGAGCTTGCGTCATGAAAGCTCGTCGAGCTATCGAGCCGAGCTCGAGCCTATTATAAATAAATCGAGCCGAGCTCGAGCCCTATCGAGCTCGAGCTCGGCTCGACTCGATTACAGCCCTATGCCTGCCTTGGGTTAAAATGGGGGAACCAAACTACATGATGCCAGTTAACCAAAGGCCCATTTCCTAAATCAAGCCAAATTTGTTTAGTAGAGAAATGAACCTTCTTCTGATCATTAGTCACCCAGACCATCATATCATTTTTATTTTCAATAAGCACAGGAACAGTAATATTCTGAATAACAGGAAACTTTATTCTCCGGTCATTTGGCCAATTCCATTGATTATCATCCTTTGAGTTGTTATACCTCCTTTTTTAGGTATAGTTTTTTCACAAGAGTCTTGATATGCCAAGTAAAATTACTCGAATATTAACATGATTCTTAGGCATTATTGATTTTCGTTTATTCGAATATTTGATTACATTTCAAAATTTCAGATTTTATGTCGAATCGCATTAGAATAAGGCAGCTGGATAGAAGAAAAAAATACAACTCAAGATATAAATATAAACTACATTCACTATATTCCAGTCCAGATTCACATATAAAGTTCTTACTAAAGTTATGGTATGTGTAAGTTTGACTGCAAAATTTACCTTTTCTGGAAGTTCAGTTTGGATATACAATAAGCAAATAAAGAAGCAATAACAATGGGATACAGTGCAAGAAGAACAAGTGCAAGTGGTAACTGCTCATGATGATACCCGAAGTAGTCTCTTAAGAACGCGTCAACAGATTTAGTTTCCCCAAAAACCACAATCTCCTTCTTAACATCACCAAACTGAGAAGTAAGCATTGCATTAAGCGACCATGAAGTAGGATTCAGATAGTACAACCATATCCACCAATTAGGAATTTTCTGCAAGAATGAAAAGAAATAAAGTTCCATTAAGAATGTTTTTGTATTCGTAATTAAACTTTTAGAAGTTTTATTTAGGATCTTACTGGTTTAGGAATTATGAATCCAGCAAATAAGTTAAACAGCGTATAAAATGAAGACTGTAGAACGGCGGCCACTGGAAAGCTCGGTGTCATTGAAACGAGTAGCATCCCCAAATAGGTGAAGTACATCATTGTGCACATGAATGTATAGAAGTAACAGAATATCTTGTAGGCTGACCAATAGTATCCGATCATAGGATAGGTGACGCAGGTAAATAAAAGTGTCTGGGCAAAGAGATAAGGGATCTCGATCGTCACCTAAAAAAAAAAAACAGTGTTATATAGATCTCCACACAAAACAAGAACACTTCATATAAGCAATCTGCCTTAGAATGTACAAAAGATGAATTTCATACCTGTGCAAGAGCATAAGCCAATGATGCATACATCCCGGAAAACCTTTCTCTATACAGAACTGTTCGTTCCATGGAGACATATGGTATAACTGAAGAGGAGTTGTTTATTCCACAAAAAATTACAGCAGAAAACATCGAACCAAGAATAGTGAATAAACTCTGCTGGTTATGTCTGTCACATGAAAATGATTATTATTTCTACCAAGAATAGAATTGCACAAAAAGAAAGCAAGGAACACATGAAATGCTTGAGTGCTTTAACTTACACTTTTCTCCCTTGGTCCCAGAAGAGTACCGCAAACATACATGATGAAAAGACAATATGTAGGGAACGCATCAAGTTGTATGAAGGACTCCTCCAATATGACAAGTATTGTTTCCATAGGCAGGCCTTGAACTGGCCCCAACCATTTTGCGGGAATCGCGTTGGAAAATACAACTCTTTTGAACCAGTCGGTGGTTTACTTAATGTGTTCACAAGGTCTTTATTGCTCCTAACATGATATAAAACACAGAAAAGTAGTCATGAATATTGGGATATTAGATGGTTCTCTACCATGGTTTTATTTTGTCAACATGATGAAGCTAAAAGGTGTAACTTACTCGTACAAGGTTGAAGTAGAATAGATTTGTCCAAAATCAACTCCAAGTTCAGATTCCATTGATGCCGATGTAACCTCTAACATCCATGTTGCTGGATTATAGTTGTCCCTAATCTTTTGCACCCCAGAGATGCTCTGTTTCATAGACATTTCATGTGATATACATTAAAGGCCAAAACTAAATCCTGTATAATCAAGAGTAGTAAGAAATATTTAAAAAGTGCATTGTTCCAATGCTAACTAACCTCAAAGTATTCGATGACACTACATGAGTTCTGACCCAGTGGCCCACAGTAGATCATGCGTCCACCATTTTTCAATAGGATTAACTGCAGGAATAGGGATGGGGAAAAACATGAGATTCTTTTTGTCATTATTCCCAGAGTATTAAAGTAGATCCATATTACCTCATCAAAGGCCTCAAATATGTCAATGCTTGGTTGGTGAATGGTGCAAACAATTGTTCTACCTGTATCAACAATATTCTTGGCAGCCCGCATGACAATGGCAGCTGATCTGGCATCAAGTCCCGTCGTAGGTTCATCCATGAAAATAATGGAGGGATTAGCGACAACTTCCACCGCAATTGTGAGCCGTTTACGTTGTTCTGTTGATAGGCCACTAACTCCAGGAATCCCAACCAATGCATCTTTTATAACATATAGTTCAACTGTTTCCAGAATTTCTTTTATGAATTTCTGTACAAGTCATTAGAAATGTTACATCCAGTAATGAAAAGCAATTAGATAAACAATGTTTCTGTAAATATTTCACATAGATATTTCATACGTATTTAGTTTTTGAATCGATATCTGGATGAAGACGGAGCCATGCAGAAAATATGACTGACTCTTCAACTGTAATTTGGGGAGAGTGTATATCAGTTTGCTCACAGTAACCAGAAATCCTAGCGAAGGTATCTTGGACTTTAGGATACCCCCCAATTCTTATCTCTCCCTCAATAATGCCACTGGTTTTCCGTCCAGCGAGAACATCAAGAAGTGTTGTTTTTCCAGCACCGCTGACTCCCATCAATGCTGTAAGAACACCAGGTCTAAATGCCCCAGTGATATCGCGAAGTAATTGAAGTCTTTTTCCAGTGAAGCCATGCTCTCTCATTTCCTGATGCCAGATGAAAAGATCAGAAGAAGTCATTTAAGATTTGAAAGACGCATAATCTGAACAACAGGTATCCAACATTTTGGATTTAAAAAAAAAAATATTAATTTATATAAGATACATTTACACATTTACCGGTGGGGGCTCAACATAGTACTGTAGATTTTGAAAGGTAATTGTTAGCGGTTCAAAAGGTAACACCAACTTTCCTGCAAGACAAGAAGCTTATTAAATATCTTAAAACACACAGAATTTCAACATGGAACATATAAAATGTCCTAACCTTCATAAGGCTCGGAGAAAATATTAATGGAATTTTTAGTTGTTTTATCCTCCTGAGTGTGTGGTATGGATCCTTCACCTTCATGTACTTCAGATAGCTTGTCCTTTGAAATAATGGCACGAGTACCGGGAGCTGAAGTATTCAAAATCCAGTTAAATAAAACGAATATATGGTATTCTCTATGTTCAAATTCTACTCTATTAAATAGATATAGTATATTACCCTTAAAGTAGGTTAAAGCCAGGACGAAGCCTATGTTGAATACCAGTGCAAAACCGAACAAGGCACCAAGTGATATCCAGTAATAGTATCCATCAAAATCTAACCCACGACTTTTAAGTGTCTGTATTCCTATGGTTATGTTTGTAGACGTCATCTGCTTGGAAAAGTTAAGAAGATGAATAATAATATATTAGATGACCTAAAAAATTAGTGTTTTACTGATTTACCTTGTTCCATCTTGGAGAAAGAAACTCATTCACTGCAAGGCCTATTTCACCATACGACAGTGGACAAACCCAAAATCCCCATTTCAACCAAGCAGGCATTGAAGCTACAAAATGTTCCCACCCCTTAGATCTGTAGGTATTTTACAAGACTATATATCAAATATAAACCAGGAATTTATGGAACTTACAGTGTGGTATAATGAAGCCACCAAACACTAATAAAACTAAGATTAATATACTCCCCGCAGTTGTAGCAGCAACCATCGTTTGAAAAACCGATGCCATCAATCGGAACATAGATATTGACATGAAGTGTGCCGCAAAAAGTAGCACTAGCTGGCGGAAAAACCTACAAACGTAAATTTGATTCCAAATTGTACGATTTTATACGACGAAATGACTTAAAAAAACAAAAGAGAAAGCTAATTATTTTTTTAGATGTTCACCTTCCCGGTTCAGGGCTGTATCCAATAACATAATAAGTGAGACATGTCCAAATGGTGGCTTCCAGCACTGATAAGGGAATTTTAAGAATGGATGCAGGAATTGCATATGCCCAAGCAGGATAGAAGCACAAATCCCTCTGTTTATAGAAAACTGAAAGTCTTGCAACTGTCATACCCGCTTCTGGAAATCCATCAACTAGAAGTATCGTGAGTGCATAAAAGAGTGAACCAAGATAATAATTTGCATCAATTATATCAGCCTCTAATCTAGTTCGCAAGAATACTGTCATAGTGATTACTCCAATTATGATGAGCTGCATAGAAGTAATCCAACATCATTCAAAATTTTATAAGGTAGTAATATGAGATAATGTATAAATAGACCGCCCAAGTATTGAATAGATTACATTATCCACCTAATATATCAAAACAGGATTACATGCCACCCAAGTATAAAGCTGGTTTCATTTATGTCAATTACGGTCAAAAACTTGCTAATAGTGTTTATTGAAATAATTGGCCAACATTTAAGCTTATTTTGCCACATCTAGAGTGTTGTTAAATGACAATAAATGTCTCTGAATATACTGAAATTTTTCTTGCAATATATCAAGATTCTGAAATTTATCCTTGGGGAGGACTTGTCATTTAACACCTCTAAATATGTCAAAAAAAATTATGTAGGGGCATTATGTTAATATACAAATTTCCGGCCAGCTCTTTTTTTTCCATGAATTTGGCATAAACGAAACCGATTTGATACTTGAGTGGCCTTACTAATAAACAACATATTAAAGAAGGTATATTCAAAGTACCTGGACTGTTTTAAAGATGTAGACAAAAGAATTCCTTTTCATGAGAAGAAGCTCCCTAGACAAGCAAGCTCTAAAAAGAGCCCATTTAGAAAGAGAATACACATTGAATGAAATGGCAGTCTCATGGCTCGGTGATTTCGTGAACATTTTGGATATTTTTTTGTTTAAATCTTCTCCCAAATCAGATTCCTTAAATCTCATGGATAAGGTGGGTACTGAGATATAACTATACGGTTCTTCAGTTCGGCACCAGTAGGTTGCTTGATCTTTCCTTGATACAACCTGTGAATAAAATTTATTGCATGATAACTCACTAAGTTTAAAGTAGCAAACTTAAGAGAGATAGTGACATTACCTCTTGGAGAAAGTCAGCTACACCTTTTCTTTCAGGGCACTTAAAACCAAGACCTTCAAAATACTCTATAACATTACTGCGAGGTCCATGATACACAATCATCCCTTCTGCCATCAACATAATGTCATCAAACAGATCAAATGCTTCTGGTGATGGCTGGAGAAGTGCAATAAGTACAGAAGCATCTGTTATATGTGCCAACTGCTGAAGACATGCGATTATCTGATACGTAGTGGAGCTGTCTAGACCATTCGATATTTCATCCATAAATAAAGCTTTTGTGGGACCCACAATCATCTCCCCTATCAACAACCTTAAGAGTTATATTCTATGTACATGAAGGTAGCATTTATGATTGTAGTCACTGACATGAAGTTACCTGTCGTCAATCTTTTCTTCTGACCACCAGAAATTCCTCTCCGCATGGCATCTCCAAACATTGTATCAGCACATATATCGAGTCCAAGAATCTAGAAGCACATGTTAATCGTGGAAAAATCAACATTAATGCATATCCAAATATGGAACTGCTTAGC
This sequence comes from Helichrysum umbraculigerum, assembly GCA_949592205.1. Classification (NCBI taxonomy): domain Eukaryota; kingdom Viridiplantae; phylum Streptophyta; class Magnoliopsida; order Asterales; family Asteraceae; genus Helichrysum; species Helichrysum umbraculigerum. Next base: position 376,738,964 of record CATIUR010000001.1, on the reverse strand, counting down.
AGATCACATCAGATAAAAGGACTACCTTCAGGATGTAGTTTGTCTGAAGGGTTGCCTTTTGACCCTCAACGGATATTGCCTGTAAATTAATAGATGACGATAAATCACAAACTGCATATATGGATACGTTATTACCGTCAAATGTACACACTCCAACGGATATTGCCTGTAAGTTTTCTTTCTCAAAATGTATACACTCTAAGCTTTTTGAGGGGTACAGTCCACATGAGATTTTACATAATCTCGTCAAGAATATGAATTCGGAAGGTTTTTATTATGTTTAAACTGAACAAATCATACAATATGGAAGTTTTTTAGAAATAACTAGATTAATATGTCATTTATTTATATCATATATTAAGACAAATATTCATTACAAAAAGTCTGTTTAATTTTGGAGGTAGGTAGACAATATAGTAAGAATTATAACACATTTTTGAATACATAAAAATACAGAATAATAATCATTATGAAAATTTTCACACCAAATTAATATATTGGTCAAAATTTCAGAAATAGGGAAAGATGAGTTCCAACTTCCCTATGCACTAATGGGAGTATAACTTTAGGCTTCACAAGTAAGACAACAGAACTTTTAGATACAATGATTATATGAAGGGAAATTAAAAAAAAAATGCCACTTTTTTTAAAGGGATATATCGTTTTGCCCTCCCGGAAAAAAAGTTGACGATATACCCCTCCCAATCGCAAAAGCAAATTGCTTTTGCGACTGGGTTTCTTGCTTTTGCCCGTGACTTTGCCCGCACGATTTCGTGTTTTGCTCCTACTCCTCGCCTAGTCGCAAATTTTTTTTTTATTTTGCGTTTTGCTCCCGCCCAAAAAGCTACCTTTGATTTTGCGACTCGGTAGTGATTGTCAAGCATGGGGTAATGCAGGAGCAAATCGCAAAACGCAAAACTTTTTTGGGTTTGGCGACCGGGTCTAGTGCAAGAGCAAATCGAAAAAACTCAGCTTTATTTTTGCTACTCGGCCAAACGACTCGGTTACTAGTGCCATCGCAAAAAGCAAGAAACCCAGTCGCAAAAGCAATTTGCTTTTGCGATTGGAGGGGGTATATTGTCAACTTTTTTTTCGGAAGGGCAAAACGATATATTCCTTTAAAAAAAGTGGCATTTTTTTTAATTTCCCTTATATGAAAGGGTTCTTGTGCACTACTAATATTAATACAGGAATACACGAACAAAAGATATAGATGTCTTACCTTCATAAATGTATCTATATCTGGTTCAGGAATGATCCCTCCTTCTTTCTCCCTCCTGCTAACCTCCATCATGATGTCTTAATAAGAAAAAAACAATTATCATTTAGTTCTCAAACCTTAATAAACCAATAGTTCATAAAAGTAATCAGGCATACCTGCACGGCTTCCAGTACCCTGACAACGGGCCGAGAAATCGAGTGCTTCCCTCACGGTCATCTCAGGGATATGTAAATCATTTTGGCTTATGTAGGCAGAAGTTTTCTGGGGAACAATTTCTTCAAGATTGTATCCATTGTAAGAAATTTCACCATTAACCTATTTTTTTATGGAGGAAAAACACTTGGTGAGTGAACCCAGATAACAATATCCCATTATTGTTATATATATATATATATATATATATATATATATATATATATATATATAACAGTAATAAAACTATATATCTTGCTTATAAATTTAGTCAAAATGAAAGTTGCAAAACCTTGAGAGATTTGCTTAGGTTCCCTGAAAGTGCTTTTAAAAATGTGGTTTTCCCACAACCTGGAGGACCAAGAAGCAGAGTCATCCTGAAAACATAAAATTAAAGAAAATCTGGGATACTTTGCTTATTTGGATTATAAATGAGGTTGGAGAGATCGAAAAGGTTGTATTCCTACCTTCCTGGCTTAATGAAACCACTGGCATCGTTTATTATGGTTATCTTCGCCCGTTTAGACTTTAAACCAGGTATCATGACAATGCCCTGTTGAATAAAAATTATAGAGTTAAGATTTCACTAATACTTCAAGGAAAGATGCCCACAAAAACGCTGGACCGGAGAACTAAATCACTAGATCCTTTAGTTTTGTTAGTATTTCCGGTAATCCATAACACATTTCAGAGATATAACTGTAGTGAAGCTTTTTATCTAGATAAAAAGGAAAACTTTTGTCAATACATTTTTAACAATCCTGTTATCTGGTTGGACATGAACTAAAATTAGGTGAACTGGAAATTAACTTTGATCCAACAAAACTTTGCCCATTTTGAATTACTATAAGTTCATAGTTAGTTACTTACAGAAAGCATACTTTGCAATGAATTCCAGAGAGTCGGAAGTGGCTTGCCATGAACTACTTCACACACGGCTTCTACACAAAGATTTTTATAACTCACCTCCACAGAGGGCAACTGAACTCCAACTCTATCAAAACATATTGAACTGTAAGCTTACATTTATAAATAAAAACTATGGTGTACATTTAGTATTATGTGTATAACCAACAAAGGAAATCCTACATGTCGGTTCGCTTTCTGAGTTTCTGCAATAACTGAAGGTTGTCATTCTCAATGTGTTTGATGAGCTTCTCAATAAACAAGTGCCTCTCAGGAGCAAGGAGCTTTGTGACATCAACCACTTTCTTTCCATTTTCGTCATCAAATAAAGACGATCTCAAACGTTCAAATGTTGGCAATCTATCAATTGCAGACCACTCAACAAGATTCTCATCATGGTTGTCTGCAGAAGTTATACCTGATATAGCACGCAAACTAGATGTATGACGGCGAAAAGATGATCTTAAACTTCTTCCTATTTCTGACAGCTCAACTCTTAGTGACTCTATTTCTTCAGACCCAACTAGTTGAGCCATATTAAATGGCTTCACAAAGCTTAGTACTTTGAGCGAGACCAATATATATACAGATAAGTTTATATATGAATATTTTAATTTTATTTATTTTTATATATATACATACAGTACACACATACCGATAAAAAAGGGGGCATTTTTCCTTCATAAAGTTGCTAAGGTATTGCATCATGCCTTACGCATTAATAACTAAAAAGAGTTACGGAGTATTTAATTGAGATAAGATACTATATTAGTTTGAAACAACCTATGTGGAGATAGAAAGATTAGTTTGTGTGTGTTAGAGGGAGAGAGAGAGAGAGAGAGTAGTCCCACATATATGGTCAATTGTCATGACACATGATGAGAGAATAAACTACACATTTTTATTTTTAATTTCTACAAAACAGGAGAGAGTTGACTTTCATTTGATAGTTATACGAATGTTATTCAGTGAACCCTCAATTTAAATGCCTGGAAATCCTCAAAGTCCAAAAATGAGACACCAAACGACATTGGCCACATGATGGCTGCGGTTGTGTCTGTTATTTCTCATATACTAAACTCAGACCAAACTGAAACAAAAAGTTGTAGCGGAGGAGGGGTTGATTTACAAAATCAATGGAGTACAGGAAGCTGAATGTCAATTTAGAAAACTCCAGGGGAACGTTCTGTCAAGAGGGTGAAATTTTGTATATTAAAACAGTTAAAGTGCGTTAATCAGCAACTTACTATTCTTTTCATTTCTGGGCATGTCAGCGTACTTTTTTAATCGAAAATAGCATTTTACTGCCAAAATATTTTATTTGTTGCTTGCTTCCTACTTTAGTCAGTTTGAAGAAAACAGAAATCAATGATATTATATTAAACTGGAGTAACAAAGACGTAATGTAAAACTAGTCATAGATGGGTACATGATTTGCATCATCTAAAGCATAGACACCGTGATAATATATAATGAGTTATGATCTCACTGAACGTAAATTCAAGGTCCCTATGTATAAAATGTACAAAAATATATAGTCAACAGATATATATTACTGCAACACAAACTATGCATACTTCTCGATCAAATGAAAAAAAAAACAGGGGAATGCTGTCATCGTTGAACATCTCAACCCCATAGTTGGTTATCCAACTACTTCTCACAATTCTAAAATGGAGATATGCATGCTCACAGAAAGCATGATTATGCACTTCGAACTTTAGCATGTCCTTACTGAATTCATGAGATTGTAGCAATTAAACTAAACTGCTTCATTAGAAACAATAATAAGAAACAACAGACAAATAAACAAACTAGTCAGCATGACTTATAATTTACGTACATATTCAGCTGGTTCACCATCTTAGGTTCAAATTTGACTTTTTACAACCATTGGAGCCATTATCAGCATAACTTTTTTAGTCAACATGAATCTATTAGTTCATGTACCATGATGCTTGCCACAATTAAATTATACGCATGGAACATGGCAATTATCTATCAACTACCTATAAATTAATATAAATTTGTTTCCCAATCAAAATTGGCACCTTCGAGGCATGAGACACGACATTGCTTAATAACATATTCCCAATTGAATAATCAAATTCTTTCTGTACTAAAAATTACATTTTTTTATTCGAAACATCTTTTTTTAAAAATTGGAACTTTCTCTGCAGTGGAAAGATCCAAACCACGTTCAACAAGTTTTTCAAATCACCATATAATTGTTAGTTGATAATTATTGCTTTTAAAGGGACAAAATCTGTACCTTCCTCCTTGCAAGCATTTTGTCAAACACCTCGTATGCACACTCAAAAGGAAATATTAAATCAAAATCTAGTTTGCTGCTTATGTTTAGGATACGTGCCTAGCACTCTTCAACTACACGTCCTGCAGATTTACGAATAATAGCATTGATTCTTTGATACTCGTACATTTTTGCTCTTGAAATGCGTATTTGGCAATATCCCCAAAATTCAAGTTACATCTAATTCAAATCACTAGGGTTTATATACACATGGTTTATCCTCTTGGGCTCATGGAAGAAATGACACTAGGGTCTTGGGGGTGTTTGGGATAGCTTATTTTCACTACATATATGTTTATTCCTTATTTTAATGCAGAAAAATAAAAAAGACACTTAAAAAACACTTTTTGTTAATGAATAAGCATTTAAAAATAAATACATTTATACTTTCTTATTTATAAAATAAAAAAGTGCTTAGAAATAAGTAATTCCAAACACCTATTAGAGCACATCCAACGATGCTCGTCACTTTACGTCGGTTCTGAAACGCCTTGAATTTTTTTATATCATCTCAAAAACTCGTTTACAACGCCCCATTTATTTAAAAATTATCCCATAACTCGTTTCATAAATTAAGTAACTCATCTTTAATTCAAAACGAAAACTTCACAAAATCTGACTAGTACGCAATCTGGTAGAGCATACGCGATCGTGTACTAGCTACTGGTATGCAAACCTAGAAAGACTACGCGATCGCATACACATAACGATGAAGCTTTTGATCACATTTTAGCACATGGTACGCGAAACGGTAGGTACTACGCGATCGCATACACATAACGATGAAGCTTTTGATCACATTTTAGCACATGGTACGTGATATGGTAGGTACTACGCGATCGCGTACATGTTCTGGATTTTTCAGAATTCCTTAAAACTCAGTTTTGACACCAAATATTTCAACCAAAACATATAGAAGTTTATATTAACCTCACCAACACATTTCAACATCAGTTTTAGTTATTTTCACCCACATTCCACATTAAGGCTCGACACTTGACAACACAATCTTAACTCAAATTATGAAACACAAAATCAACACTTTAAGCAAAGATTTTCCAACTCAATTTACAACTCATTTCAAAGACTCATAACAATTTACAAAAGCTTCATATTATTATCATTCAAACTACACCAAACATTTACATACATTTACTTAACCCAAATTACATCAAACTCAATAAATCATGATTTCAACAATAGATCAAGTTTCAACCACAAAATATGATCATACTCAAATGATCATTAGTTTTTCTCAAAATGGGGCTTCAACATTTATATCATGAGCATGATTTATAAGAAGGGATTAACTTATTAACGCAATAGTAAGTCCCACCAATAATCGATCTTGGCTCCTCACCCAATTTACCCATTGACCCGCTTAGCTTACCTATACAAAACAACAACAAATGGGGTAAGCCTCATGCTTAATCTTAATAAATAATGAGAATTTAACTCAAACATAACAACAACAAAGTAGTGATCATACACAAATGATCACAATAACTCATGATTAAGAATCCTTAAACTCAACTAAATTTACTCATACTTAAAGGAGTACAACACACTCGTTTTAGCTTCTACTCTAAGAAGCTTGAACTCGTGATGTCAAGGCATAACTAATGAAATTTCTCAAGCCTCATTGTTACCCTTCAATTCCACCATTAATATATTACTCACATTGGACATACTCAAATGTCACAATGTCACCTCATGATTCCCACCTCAAATTGACACACTTGATCATCACTCAATAATTTCAAGTGTGGTCAAATTGGTAAATCCCATCCCCAATTACTTACCTTGCAAGTTGGTTTGGTATAGCTCTAGCGACACCTCAACTCTTTTTGGACCTTGTAGATGATGTACTTGAAGATTTTGAACTCAAATACACAAGAGTCTTGATTCAATTTGTTATTTTTCTCCTTTTTTTCTCCCTCCGTCTCCTTTGGTTTGTACACACCACAAACACATACATACTGACTTTTTTTTTTCCTTCCAGATTTTACAAGGAGATGATTATTATAATTAATCTATCTTTTAACCCTTAAGTCTCTTCAATTAACAAAATAACCTCCTCCTAACACATTTTATGTTTTTAACAGATTTAGTCCCTCAAGGCTTATTTTTGCACTCAAACCGCATAACTTATTTATTGTTTATAAATTAAACCCAACTCAATATTTATATTTAACACCAGACACTAATATAATAATTAAAATAACTCTTTATAATTTATAATACATACTTATAAAAATTTGAGGTGTTACAGGTTCCAACCGACGGAGCCGACGCCAATGGCACGACCCGTCGGTTTAGTTTTGTCAGTTGGCTTCGTCACATTTCCGACAGTCCATCCGTTTTTTTCTTTTACTTTTTATTTTTCGTGTGTGTATATAACTAAAGGTAAATTGGTAAATGTGATATCCAAAATATAAAGTGACGATGTCACTAATGGCAAGGGTCCGTCAGTTTCAGTAAGTTAAAAAAAAAACTTATGTGGCGCTGACATGACCCGTCAGTTTCAATCAGTTTCAGTGATCTGTTGAGAATAGTCTTACTATCATCGTCTTGGTATATGCAAAAATTAATCAAATTGATATGTGTATTTTATTTAGCTTCGGGGAAAGTGATTGTTTTCTTAAATGACTTTTTATATCCATAAAAATAAAGGTCTCTGTTTGATTCCTTTATTTTCAGTAAATTTTTCAATAATCCTTTTAACCTTACTCTAGTCATTTTATATTGCATTGGTGTTTATGCAATTAATTAAATAATGATATGTTATGCCTCCCATTTCAAAACTTCACCCCCATCTTATAAATTATATATAGGAAACACCTTTATGATGTCATCATTCTAATTAAGTTTTAATTTGTCAATTAAGTCTTTTAATTTTAGCAAAATTTAAATTAAGATCTCTAACTTATTAAAAAAAATAACCAACTACTCACTTACATATAAAAAGAAATTTAATTCATTAATTAACACATTATTCAAATTGATCTGTAATATTTATTATTAATTTACCGAGTAGAAATAAAATTACTTGAAAATGTTAATATATACTTAAAATAATTAACTTTTTTCACTACTTGGTTTCAAAAACTTTTAATTTTTTAAACTTTATGTATATAAATACATTTACATAAAGTAATATTATCATTAATCAAACTAAATGCTTAATATACATATTAACTTACACACTTTGTTATCAGAAACAAGATACTAAATACGAGATTTCATATTAAAAATTAATGGTCCGTGTGTATACACGGGTTTAAAGTCTAGTTAATTAATAATTAATAACTTAAACCACTATAACCCGTTACCCTATATGTTATAGTTTAAACTACTCTGTATCGAATGGGATATAGTACTAGCTGATTTATATATTTTCGATTATCCGAAATTTTTGATATTCAAAATTTTGGATTCGGATGTCAAATAGCAATACTGAATATCCAAAGTTTTGAATATCCATCTTTGAACACCCCTGGGGTTGGACTTTTAATTTTAACAATCTCAATGATCTTTAAATTTATCTCCGCTTGACAACAAATACATAATACATAATATGGATTATTGGAAAAATAATATTCGAGAATCTCTTTTTGGAGAAGCCCCTCTAGGTTGATTCTGAAGAGAAAAAAAACCACGAGCCATAAGCTCCAATTTCAACCTAGCTCCAAACATAATCTCCAACTCGAGTTAGTTATTGCCAAACATACCCTTTAAACGATGATATACTTGCTTGCATAAAGATTGAATATATTATTTATTTTGAAATGCAATTTAGCAGCTTCGTTTTCCCCTTTCTCTTTTCTTGAAAGCATGGAAATTTATAAAATATATAGAAACAACAAAAAGATATTGATCATGACTCGTGAGTCGTGATTCATACGGTGTTCACCATCTTGTGTTTCTATTTGGTCTTTTGTGATAACTCGGGGCTTGGGCAAACTATGGTACGTTTAGTTTCTTTGGTAATTAAAATATAAATTTTCTTATTGAAGTTTGTAATATGCTACTAGCTATTTGTCATAAAATAATGTATTTATTAACGTGCTGATTGTAACGTAATTGGCAGTCCAATACATAGTTAAATTATTAGCATAGTTATTAGACTCGTACGAGTCACGAGTCGATTCAAAAACCTTAAAAAAGAGTCGACTCGGTGTTTGACTCGTTTTTGCCTCTGACTCGCAGCTTGACTCGGAATTTTGGATTGACTCGGACTGAGTCAACTCGACTCGTGAACCTAACGAGTCATTAAAAATATAGCAAATCTACTAACAACTTCTGAGAATGAGACTTCTTTAAACATTTGATAATATGTAAAACAAAAAAGAATGGTAAGAATGTTGGATGAAGATGAGGGATATGAGAGAGTATAATCTATTGGCTAAAATCTAACTTGAGAGAGAAGTGAGAGGTTTGAGAGTTTAAAATGAATTAACTAGTACTGTTCGTTTGTATGGGGAAGTGGAAAAAAAGCATGGGTGGAGTGCACTTGTATACAACTCTTGCATAGGAGGAAGGGTATAAATTTATTCTAATAAATGAATAAAATGACACTTTTTAAAATTTGATATATGACATAAAGAAGAAGTTACAGAACAGTGTTCTATAACTATTTTTTTCATTTTAATTATATTTCCTTCAATTCATAGAACATTTAGTTAGGCCAACAATTTAGTTATCTTTTCTTTTATGTTTTAGATTTCTTGCTTTGATTTTGTATTATGTTCCAACCCTGTATTACAGTATAATATATTTAATTATACGTATATATATACACATATATGATATTATCTCTCTATATATAAAATATAATATAAAATTTACATATATAGTGACTCTTACGATTCGAGTCACGATACGAGTCACGAGTAGAAAATTGAAAAAACGAATCACGATACGAGTCATGAGTCACGAGTCGACAACTATGATTATTAGTACTATAATAGACTTTTGTTATCTAATCTGACATCAGGATGGCCGAATCAAACTTAATACTTTATCCGTCCTACAAAAATTGTCCCCTAACAATTTTTGTTAGAATTAAGATAAATTATGTAAGTGTCAATTTTGCTCTTATCATCAAGTCAAGTTGAATGAATTGATTAAGTATGTTCATCGGTTCGGTTTTCGATTTTCTCGGTTTAATTAGTTCGGTTTTGAAAATTTTGGGAACAAAACCGAATTTACATGTCAAAACCGAACCGAAACCGAACCGAAACCGAATTCAAATTCGGTTCGGTTTCGGTTGAAACCGAAATTTTTTTTTTTTAAAATACCATCAACACACTAAGCTAAAAAATATGGATGATTATACGATACAAATTATGTAAATCCTAATATTAGTAAGTGTTACCTGTTAGCCAAATTCGAGTTTAGAAATTATAAAACTGTCAATGTACGTGAATTTCAATGTCCAAACAAAATATTAATTTTTCACAAACACATGGCAGCTAAAAATATTTTAGTTTTCAAAATGTTAAACTATTTAACTCTTCAACCAAATTTGAAAAATCAAATACATATATTAATATATAAAATATATTTATATAATAAATCGAACGTTTTCGGTTTATCAGAATTCGGAAAAATCAAAATCGAATATCGAATTTGAATTCGCTTTTCAGTTTAACCGAATTCGAAATATTTAAATTCCGAAAACCGAATTCAAATTCGGTTAGTAATCGGATTAAACGGTTTTAAACAAAATATTGAACACTCCTAGAATTGATTAAAGAATTAAGTTATTGAGAGTAATAAATGATGGTAAAATAGAGAGTTTAATGATTTTTAATAAATATTTTATACAAGTGACTTATTATTTTGTGACAGATATAAATAATAATGTGGATATCATCAAACTAGCTTGATAACTAAAAATAGTATAAAAAAACGTAACACCAAATAAAAATTGCATGGGAATATATAAATTATTATCTATAACATATACTTAAAGCAAAATACCATAGAGGAATCTTGGCCCTTCATTGAATTTTTCATCCGACGATCTAGATTTAATCTTAATAGTTACACTTAACCACCTAAACTTCTAAATATTAAATATTTATATAAATCGGCTAATAATATATAAAATATTAAATAAAATTAGATACCACTAAAAATAAAAAAAATCACACTGGACGTTTTTTCTAACTAACTTTGCATTGTTATCATATTTAAATCTCTTCCTACTTCTAATCCTTTTTTTTCCTATTTATATTATTCATTATTCATCTTTTTTAATTCAATTCAAACTCTCTCCTAATTTTTAATGGATCCACAAAAGTCTCAACCTCTTAAAAACAAAGCTCCTCTCATGTCTCAAAACATATCTATTTAAAGGTATATACGAAATCATGTGATGCGTGTGAAAGCGCGTCTTGTTTTATAATTTATAGAGTACAGGAATTACCAATTATTACTATCACACAACCAGGCAAGAATACCTGATCGGAATAGTATAGCTATGGTAAGTCCAGGTCGATCTCAGGAACACAGGAATAGTGGTTTATTAATTAAAATAGAAAATATTAATTATCCTAGAAAACAGTAAACAAAGGTGGACGTTTTAGTTCCGTTCGAACATAAGATTTGTAAATAATAATTAAAACTAAATAAAGACTTTAAATTAAAATAACAAATAGGTAACAATAGGAAGGAGCAAGTAATTGTGTAAATAATTCCACTCAGATTCATATATTCCAATTCATTGCACGTTAATTGTTTAATTGTGATTCTTTTATATCAACTTAATGCCAAATTCTTCAATGATATTAAATTGAATGTGAACTAGCCAACGTTTCGGGTCCATCTAATTCCTACAATCTAGGGTCCAACATGAAACATCGATCCGATGTCACAAGATGATCAGTCAATTGTGTGCCTTTCCCTAAATCATGCATTAAATATTCACGATTGATTATAATTGATCCTCGCGGTATGACTCAACAATACCTACTAATAATTACTTATTAGTCTTATTCATCTTAGGTTATTTAATTATTAGTCTCTTAACCTGTCAAACTCAATCTATTCAGCAATGATCAAAACCTAAGTTCTAACCATCAATAATCAACAATCTCAAGGGAACTCAATCTCAATGACATAGTCAACCACGTTAAGTAATAACTAATAACCACTAATAAATAAGGATCAACGGATAATATAATCATCTTCAATCAAACAATTTAATAAACGTGCAATATAATCGGTCAATAATCATTATCCAAGTTTCATTACTACACAAATACTAAATATCAATTCATATTCAAATATGCATAAAACAAAATATTCAATATCAAAAACATAATTGCAATTGAATTAAATAAAGAGTAGATACAAACCGAATAATGAATCACAAAAAGATAAAGTGAAATAGCTTCAACCGTAGCTTTTCGTGCCTCCAAAAGTAACATAAAATTCGTATTTTACTAACCGTAAACGAAATATATATGAAAAAGTGGTAAAAAGTCTCTAAAATTCGTAACAAAGGGCTGCATTTTATAGTTTGCTGGGGCTGCAATCCATACGCCGTATGAATAACTCATACGCCGTATGGATGGTGATGGCGTATTCCACACGATTTGCTTCAAACTTCCACCGCCTCATTTAATTCCAAAATGCCAGCCGTCATTTTTGTTGGACTTGATCCTCACCGTAAATGCACGTGATCCCTCTGCTTCTTTCTAGTTCCTACAACAAGACATAATAATTATTATTATTTATTTATTATTTACTTTATTATTATTAATAATTATTATTAATATTGTAACTTGGACCATGGCTTCATGTGTCCTACGAAGACATCATCATCAATTTAATATTAACTTAATTTATTATTATTTTATTACTAATGTTCTACTACTACGTTAAGTATGATATATGTATATACTATTATAACTAGCTTAATTTAATTATTTACTACTAATATTTAGCCTAACTAATTATTTGGTCCAACTCAAAAACTATAATAAATATACAATCTAATTATTTTTGCTCAATCCATTTAACTTTTAGAACTCAAATATTTACAAACTTTTTTTATTTTATCACTCTTTTAACCACTTTGTTCCAATCATATTTAGGTACAACAAACTTTTATATAAAAATTACTTTATTTACTCTATTTTTATTCATTTTCTAATTTAAACTTTATTTCTACCTATTTTGTAAATATGAACGAAATACATATATTTTATCAAGTAAATGTAATAAAAGTATACACAAACTAGGGAATATTAGTATATAAATATAGTACTATTTGATGCTATCAAATATCCCCACACTTAAGTTCTGTTTGTCCTCAAGTAGAATACATTTCATAATCTTAAACTGATAAGTATCAAACTAATATTTAAGAATCAGAATACCTAAATTAAAAATATGATTCATAATTTAAAACTTTAAACAATTTAATTAACATGGATAACTATAATGTACAAATACAAATTATTATTATTAGTGCAACATATAGTCCATGAATGATTACTAATATATTTGTCCACTTTAAACAATCTATACTTATATCTCTGAATACATCTTTATTATTAGTATGTATACTACTTATGATTTCCACATATGATATACTCTTAAACTTAATCATGCAATTTACTTCTATATTCAAAATAAATATATGAAATCCATTTTTAAGAATCAAGACATTGGTGACAGGTCTGCATTTTCATGCAACAGAGCGACATAACTTGATTCAGGTAAAGCAATTTTTAAATCAAACCAGCGGTGACAGGTCTATACCTTAGTATAACAAAGCGACATAGTTTGATTATTTTAACTTTGATTTGAGATATTTTCTTTCTTTTGCTTTATTTAAGAATACTAATTAGAGACCAGGTCTGTACTTACATACAACAGAGGAAACAATTAGTAAACCCCCAAATGTTTTCATATAAGTATTAAGATATATAAAATTATCGCATGATAAATCTAAGAATTAAGACTTTTAAGTCATACATCATATTATGTATCATAAAATAATATACAAGTTATTTTATTAATTTCTTAAAATTCAGAAATACTCATATAGATTGCCTATTAGTACATCATATCATGTAACTATATATCACTCATTATTAAGTTTCTTACGTTATATGTACAAAACAGTTAATCCACATTAAAGTCTAAACTTTTAAATGCAAAACAAAACTTTTAACAAAAAGTATTCTAACTAATAAATACCTAGTTTTTAACTCAAAAATTTAAATTTGATGAAAATTTAACAAAATTATAATATAAGGACAAGTTTAAATTTCTTTTCTACCGATCTCATCCCCACACTTAAATTATACAATGTCCTCATTGTATATAAACAAATAAAAATAAAAGTGAGAAAAGGAAGAAAAGAAATTAGAACGAAAAACTCCCCTGAATATGGCGCAATTATCTTGAGCTAGTTCGGCGCAACGGGTCATCTTCCAATCTTTGTTCAAAAATGTACAACAGCACACACTTTCGTAGTTAATCACGATTGCATTTAGCATATGTAATAAGGCTTTAAACCCCTCGGTATCCCAAGTGGACGAGTTATAGTCTCGTGAGGGTTTCCAGGGAACACACCCACAAAGTTCTTTTATTTTCCAAAAATTCCAATTTCAACTGAATTGGTTGCCAACTTCAAAAAGTAGCAAAGAACATTAAACGTATAAAAATAAAATACAAAAAACGGAAAATAAAAATTATACACAATGTACAAGCACGGGTTGCCTCCCGAGAAGCGCTTGTTTTTGTTCGAGTCACTAGCTTGACTCCAACCTTACTTACCAAAAAATCTCTTGACTTTCCCCACACTTAAAAGTAAGCATGGATGGTAATATCGATAAATATTCATTAAATGTAAATTTATTATAATAAAAGAAAATAGATACTTATCGTTTATAACAGGTAGATGTCCTTTATGAGATACTCCATGATTTTCCAAAAATTGTGAGAAACTTTCCTTCCGATCGAATTGCCAAAAAGGATCTTCATACTCGTAAAACAATGAACTTGTGCTTATAGATACTTCAACCGTTGGTGGAGTTTTAATCCAACTGCTGGTTGATGTCAGATTACCACAAGTTCTGTTTTCAATTTCTCCTCCGATCCTTACCATTGTTCGATCACCTTCTTCCAATAGTTCAACCTCCGGATGCAATGACAGAGTTTCATCAATAGTTGGATCCATAATAGCTACTAATTCTTCTTCTGCCATAACCCCATATTGGTTTCTTAATTCAAGAATTTCCTCATCATCACAATTAAGTTGCGAGAGTATTTCCTCATCAGAATCATAGTGATCAAATTTTGGCAAATGCAACCAATCTACCTCCATATATTCTTCCTGTTCAATTTCACTAAAAATCTCGTTAGAAAATAAGGACTCAGAGGATTGTGAATACTTATCTGTTTGAATCATCTCCTCAAGTTGTTGAATGGAATTTCCTTGACTATGGCCAATAGTCTTCGTTTCTTCCACTCTTTCACTTGATGTCTCCATAGATTGCGTAGCTTTCATGTTGAGACATAGATTGTGACAACAGATCTAGCTTGAAATAGGACTGCTGTAATTCTTATTACGTTTGTACATTGGTTTAGATTTGTAAATAAATATTTGTTTTGTTAGTAATATTCGTTAAACATATTATTGTGCTAAGTTAGACGAATGTTTAAATACGAAATAAATAATGGACGTTTTATGCAAAGCGAGTCGAGATCTCTAGTCGCAGCGAGCTGAGCTGTGAGATGAGAACTGAACTCGCGAGGCATTAGTCTGGCGAGCCGAGTCCTTTACTGGGCTTGGGCTACGAGTTGGACCGAACTCGCAGGCCCATGCGAGCCGAGACGAGCTGACGTATATATTGTTTTTCTCGGATGAAAAACATAACACTTTTGATACTTTTGCTGATCTGCGAACTCGACAAACCAGAGAAAACATATATCTAACGCTAGGCTTTGACGTATTATTCGTATAAAGTTAAGCTTTAATATACGCAATTACAACATATTCGTTGTTAGTAAGATAACACCGTATTGAGGGATTCCGCACCTTAATACTACAGATAACGAAGTTATCGATCCTAAAACTAGGGGACTTACATCTGGTATCAGAGCTTTCGGGCTAAATACGAGTGTGTTCGTGAGTTTTAGTAATATTGCGTTTTTTATTCGGGTCGTTTTTACGTGCTTTCTTGCAATACTAACGATCAAAATCATTCTCTGGATGTTTTAGGGTTTGTTTACAGCCGAAATTTTTAGTTTCAGTCGTAAAAATACCTTAAAAATTCGTTTTCGGGTTTAACAGCCGTTTCGCGAGTCGAGATTAGGGTTCCAGCGTCGCCTGCGAACCGAGTTGAACTAGCGAGTCGAACTGAGGCTTGCGAGTCGAACCGAGATCCCTCGCGAATCGACGTCACTTGCGAATCGACATCTTTAGCAATCCGAACTGAGGCTTGCGAATCGACGTATTCTGCGAGTCGAGCTGAGATTGCGAGTTGAGCTGAGTCTTGCGAGTTGAGTTTTCTGAATTCGCTGAAACAGTTTAATTTTACGTTTTTAAGATGTCTGACTTATGTAGAATGATCGAAATGGACCACGAGGTGGGAAAGTCAAACGTTCCACCTAAGTTGTTGAGGATCGAGGATTACTACAACTGGAAGGACAGATTTGAATCTTACTGTAGATTCCATGACCTGTCAATCTGGATGTGTATCAAGAGTGGATACACCGCACCTACTCAAACTGTTCAAAATGCCACTGTGGTTCTTACCTATCAGAACATGAGTGATTAAGAGAAGGAAGCTTACAGAAATGAGAATAAAGCACATTCATGCATAAAGATGTGTCTTCCTAAAGAGATTGCTCATCAACTGAAGTCTTTTCATACTGCTAGAACGCTCTGGGAAGCTCTAGAGAAGAGATGTGAGGGAAGTCCACAGGTGAGAGCTGGCAAGAAGAGTCTTCTCAAAAAGCAGTTTACTATGTTTAAAGCTTTAAAAGGAGAAGATCTTGATGCCTATGTCACGCGTTTCTACCATCTGCTAAGTGAATTAGAATACCATGAGATTGTAGAAGAAGAAGTAGCTAAAACCGACAAGTTTCTTGAGGGTTTGCCTTCTAAATGGGAAATGTATGGCGTTATGATTAAGGATAACGAAACCAGGTCTTCTACTATGACCTTAGAGCAAGTCATTGACAAGCTGAAAGGTTATGATTTCTCCAGAAAGTCAAGAGATAGTGATTCTGATCAGGTTCAGAACCCTAGGTTGTATCATGGAAAGTCAAGTCTTTCGACTGCGTCATCTAGTTCGACCACTGCATTGTTAGTTGGTGATATTGGTGAAAATGGAGAAATGATTACTGAAGATCTATGCTTTATTTCCTCCTCTAGTGATGAAACAAAGGGACTGAGAAGTCACCTCAAGAGCATCAGAAGATGCCGATGAGTGTGAAATCTGCTGAACAGCAATTGTCTGTTCTTGCTTCCTTTGTTGCATCATACGAGAACTACATAGAGGGAAAGATCAATGATCCTATTCTGTTTGATGAGGATTATGAACAGATAGATCCTGATTATCTTGAGGAATTGGAGCTTCAAGATCAACTAGCATTGGTTTCAAGAAAAGTTAAAAATTTCCTCAAGAGAACTGGTAGAAAGGTGTTGGGCAATAGATTAGGGTTTGACAAAACCAAGGTCAGATGCTTTAACTGTCAGGGTATTGGTCATTTTGCTAGAGAATGCCAAAGACCTAAAGTAGAAGCACAAGGAAAACAAGGTTCGGGAAGTACTCTTGCTTCCAAAGCCTTAGTGGTGAAGCAGTTGGATGGCTCTTATGATTGGCAAGCTCATTCTGAGGAAGCTTTGATGGCCGAGATTGAAGAGACAGCTGCTGGATCAGTGTCCTACATGCCCACTGATATGGAACAGAGAATAGAGGTGCCTGAGTCTGAAGTGAAGGCAAGTGATGATGACGTGCTATATATGGATTCAACTCCAGATATGAGTCCTGAAGAATTCGTGGCACGCATGGCTGAATTACAAACTGACAAGAAGAAGGTATGTTTAGATATTCTTAATCTTGCTGATGTTTGTTACTTAGTTACTGATTTACAATCTCAGAATAGTGTTTTAACTGTGTCAAATAGCAATTTGTCATCACAATTGAATATGGATAAGGAATCCTATAAGACTGTTAGATCAGAACTTGATCAAGCTATTATGGATATTCGTAGATTAAGTGATGATAAACAAGTCTTAAAATATAAAATTAAGTCTGATGCATCGGATAGAACAAAACTTAGAGATACCATAAGTGAAAAATCTGTTGTCATAGATGGTCTCTATATGAATATCAAAGACTTAAATGAGACAATTGCTAGTAAGGATCAGGAAATAGTGAACCTTAACTTAAGGTTAATTGAGCAAAACCGTAAACTTGAGAACTATAGGACATCTCAAATGGATAAAATGTTAGATGCTCAACGTAGTGTAAAGGACAAGACTGGGTTAGGTTACAATGATGTATCCCCTCCTTTTAATGCCAATTACACTCCTATTCCTGAAGATTCTGAAATGACTGAAGTTAATCCTGAGAATTCAGTAGCTGATAAACCTGAACAGTCAGAGGCACAGAAAGATGTTATTAAGAACGTATCATTAGATAATAGCAAGGCTTCTCAGTTCACCAAAATACAATTTGTATCGGGTGGAGTGATTAACGATGCTAAGATTGATGATAAAGTTGATAAAGAACAGCTTAAACCTTTAGTGCCTAAGACTCCGGATGAGAAAGCAAAAGTGAGTAAATCACGCAAGCAGATGTCATGTTTCAAGTGTCATCAAAAGGGACACGTGGCTTCGTGTTGTCCTAACAAAAAGACTGAAACACCACATAAGCTTGTGATTGATGAAAAGACACAGACTGACTCTAGTATGACTGTAGATGGGTTAGATACCAAACCTAAGTTAGGTAATAAACCTGTTAACATTCTTAAAAGAGATGGTAAACATAGTGTCTCCCCACCTAAACCTAAACGGCCATATACTCAAAGTGATAATTCTATCCATAAGTCTAGGGATATGACACCGTCGAGGTTTAGAACTACAAGTAGAAGCCATAGTCATTATGAGAGTGGTACTACTTCGCGATCACATGAGTTTAATTATAATTATCATAATAGAGCTAATAATTATGTGTGTAACACCCTCAAATTTAGTGATTTGCGGAAGCATACTTGGGTGTTACTAATCAATATACAAAGCACAAGATATACAGCAAACGACCTCTAAATGAGACGTTTTGTAAAATAGTTACATTCCATAAATTAATCGTTTGAAAACATATAGTTTTCTTTACAAAAATATGTAAGCCTAGAGTCCGCGTATGTGGCGGGAGATTCTATTACATAACCATAGCTACAAAAGATAATGCTAAAGAATCTCCGTTAAATGCAGTTTGGAAATCATGCGACTCTAGCTAGTGATCCTGGAGTGATCCTACTCCGTAAGTGTACCTGAGAATACATGCTAAAAATGGTCAACCAAAAGGTTGGTGAATCTCACAGGTTTATCAGTAAATAATCAGTTTGAACACAAGATTTCATCAGTAGTGCCCGCAGGCGTATATCAAGTATTTGCAAATCCAGCAAGAGTAAAGTAATTAAGTTATACCGTTGCCATGAGGCTCATAATCGAAGCTTAACCCGTAAATAATCAGTTGCTCCCGTGACATGCTCGTAATTGAGCAAGCATAAGTAACGAAATAATAGTCACCCGTTTCTATGTGTAATTCAGTACGTGGTAGCGCTACTACCCCGGGCAGGGAGGGTCATTTCCCTAATGGATCCATTAACTACTGTTCGCACTTAAGTCCATAACTAACGATATATGATGGAGAGACTTCAGTAAGTAGTGAATAACTCATGCAATTCCGTTTGGTATAGAAATCAGTTTAGTACTTGTGTTCAGGAAAAATGAGTAGCATGTATCTCCCCCAATAAGATAAAACAGTAAAAGTGGGGCCGTAAGACTCACCTGAGCCTAGTAGTAAGCAGTTGGAAACTGTAAGTAGCGTGTAGGTTCTCCGAACCCGTAACCTTTAAATGCCTAAACATATAAAGTTAAGTAAGTAGATGTCTCGCAAGACCATCTAGGCTAGTTGTCTACACAACTCGTTATGTCCAAGTATTTGTTTAGTAATCCGTTTGTAGTTTGAAAACAAGTATGGCCCGTTGGTGACGGTTTGTAATAATGATTCAAAGTGTTATCATTATATGTATCGTTGAATCCGGTTTCGTTATTTGTAAGTGTTCGACACTTAGTGTGAAAAGTATTTACGACATCCAATGACGGGGGTCCGGGGACAGCGCCCCTGGTAGCGGGGTCCAAGGGGCGGCAGCCCCTGGCGGGGTCCAAGGGGCAGAGCCCCTGGCTGGGGTCGAGCTGCCAGGTCAGCTTGGAAAATTTTTATTTCTACTACTTTCCTTTAGTGAAAACGCGTCCGAAATCTGGATTTGGAGTAAAATTAGGTGGTAAAATTCTGGTTCCGACACTTAGTAAAAATCTGAGTTTTCAGGGTTCTGTTTTATGCGACGTTGGGTGCGACGTCGCAAGCGACGTAAGGTGCGACGTGGGCGTGTGCGTCGCATTATGCGGCCTTCGCAATTTAATGCGACGTAGGGTGTTGCGTCGCTAAGTGCGACGCTAGTTCGGTTTGCGACGTTAAAGTCTACGTCGCTACGTGCGACATCCGCAAGTTAATGCGACGTAATAGGCTGCGTCGCTAGTGCGACGTTGAGATTTTTGTGCGACGTAGGTCGCGACGTCGCAGAGGCCCCTGGCCAGGTGCGACGTAGCGGTCTGATGGCCGGAAATTTAGTCGAAAACGAGTTTCCCGATTTCCGTTGGGTCCAAATCTTTTACCCAACCCAAAAATGGACATAATAAGCCTATTTAAACCATAAACTAGTAAAAATGATAAAAAACGAGAGATGTCGGGATTTGTCGGAAACTTACAAAGTGTCGGATGAAAAATCCGAAAAGATAGGAATGTAGATCGTGTTGTCGTGGTCACTTTTCTCCAAAAGAGGGGTATGATTTGGCGATGTTTAGTGGTGTTATTTAGCGATTTTTGTGATGAAGGTGGTTTGGGGATTGAAAGTAAAAAGAAAGGGAGAGAGAGAATGAAAAGTGGAAATGGGGAAAAAGAAAGAAGGTGGGAGGTTTTAACCTCCCATTTTCAGCTTTTGCCCACGCGCTCCGTGCGGTGTTCGTTTTCTCCGTCATTTAAACGTTAAATATTTATTTACGCACGTTTATTATTTTTGAATCACACCTATTATTATATAATTTACTTAAATTATTTCTTTAAATCGTTACTAGTTTGAAATGTAATTTGTTTTGTATAAATTTAGTTTCTTTTGTTTTTAAATCGTGTAAGTCGTTATCGGGTGATACGAGTTAATTGTAAATTAGTATTTTGGTCAATATTGCGTTATTTTTAGTTTATAAACATGTGTTCACCAACGTCCGTATTAATCGAATAGAATTTCATTCTATTTAAATCGCGTACGATTTAAGTCAAATCGCAAAGTTGTATATATTTACCAATATATAATCCGATACATAAATTAGCCTAACACAGAACTAATTACATGTATTAACAAAGAATTAGGCACTAATTCTAGTCCTAATTTGCCGGTTGTTACATTCTTCCCCTGTTAAAAGAATTTCGTCCCGAAATTTAAGTCGAAGTCGCGTTTGGGGTAGAATCGGTGAACAATTGAGGGTACTTGAGTCGCATTTGGTCTTCCCGTTCCCAAATGAATTCCGGACCGCGCCGCGAATTCCACCTGACTTTGACGATGGGAATACGACTTTGTTTCAGTTGTTTGACCTCACGGTCCATAATTTCGACTGGTTCCTCCACGAAATGTAGTTTGTCATCGATGCGAATCTCGTCAAGTGGTATAATAAGTGTCTCGTCAGACAGACATTTCTTTAAGTTAGAAATGTGAAAAGTAGGGTGCACGCTGCTGAGTTCAGAGGGCAGCTGCAGTCGATATGCCACTGGACCTATCCTCTCGAGGATTTCAAAAGGCCCAATGTACCTAGGGTTTAATTTTCCGCGTTTGCCGAATCGGATTACGCCTTTCCAAGGCGATACTTTTAAGAGTACTCGAGAGCCAACTTGGAACTCGAGTGGCTTGCGTCTCACGTCAGCATAGCTTTTCTGACGATCACGCGCGGCTTTGAGTCGGTTTTGGATTTCGACGATTTTCTTTGTGGTTTCATGTATAAGTTCAGGACCAGTGAGTTGACTATCTCCCACTTCAGTCCAACAGATCGGTGATCGGCACTTACGACCGTATAGTGCCTCAAAAGGTGCAGCCTTAATGCTGGCGTGATAGCTGTTGTTGTACGAGAATTCGCACAATGGTAGATGTCTTTCCCAATTTGTACCGGAATCAACTACGCAGGCTCGTAGCATGTCTTCCAGTGTCTGAATAGTTCGTTCGCTCTGGCCATCGGTCTGAGGATGGTATGCGGTACTCATATCGAGACGGGTACCCAGTGATTTTTGGAGTGATTGCCAGAAGCAAGATGTGAATCGAGCATCCCTGTCAGAGATAATCGAGATAGGGACACCATGTTGGCAAACGATTTCTTTGATGTAAATTTGTGTAAGGCGTTCCATTTTATCGGTTTCTCTGATTGCCAAGAAATGAGCCGATTTGGTGAGACTATCGACGATCACCCAAATGGTATCGCAACCGCTCGCCGATTTAGGTAGTTTGGTTATGAAATCCATGGTAATTTGCTCCCACTTCCATTGAGGAATTTCAGGTTGTGAAATCCATGGTAATTTGCTCCCACACCGAGTTCTTCACTTTGGTGTTCGGCCTTGACCTTGGAACAAGTTAAGCATTTGCTGACGTACAAAGCAATGTCAGCTTTCATGTTTGGCCACCAGTAAAACTCTTTGATGCCGTGATACATTTTGTCGGATCCCGGGTGGATAGAATATTTGGACTTGTGAGCTTCATCCATCACCAAGTCCCGAAGGTTCCCGAAACTAGGCAACCAGATTCGGTTAAAGAAGTACCTAACTCCGTTGGGTCTGATTTCGAACTGTTTATCCATGCCTCGTAAGGCCTCGTTTTTGACATTATCGGGTTTGAGAGCTTCGAGTTGAGCGGTGAGAATCTGGATATTCAAATCGTTGTGAATGGTCATACTGAGGGCCCGGACTCGAAGCGGTTTTGTTCGTTCCTTACGACTGAGAGCATCGGCAACCACGTTTGCCTTACCCGGATGATATTTGATCTCACAGTCGTAATCGGTGAGCAACTCGATCCATCGACGTTGCCTCATGTTAAGATCTTTTTGGTTAAAAATGTGTTGGAGACTTTTGTGGTCGGTGAATACAGTGCTGCGGGTACCATAAAGGTAATGTCTCCAGATTTTTAAGGCGAATACCACGGCCCCTAGCTCGAGGTCGTGAGTTGTGTAGTTTTTCTCGTGAACTTTAAGTTGTCGGGAGGCGTAAGCAATGACCTTGTCTCGTTGCATCAGCACGCAACCGAGACCTTGGTGAGAAGCATCACAGTATACCACGAAGTCATCGGTGCCTTCGGGTAGAGATAAAATGGGTGCACTGCAAAGCTTGAGCTTCAACAGCTGAAATGCTGACTCTTGTTTATCGGTCCAGTCGAACTTTTTATCCTTTTGAGTCAGTGTCGTGAGTGGTATGGCTATTTTCGAGAAGTTTTCAATGAACCGACGGTAATAACCGGCCAATCCCAAGAATTGGCGTACCTCGGTTGGGGTGGTTGGCGCTTGCCAGTTCTTGATGGCCTCGATCTTTGATGGATCCACATGAATTCCTTGACTATCAATCACGTGTCCAAGGAATTGAACGGTTTTTATCCAGAACTCACACTTAAAGAATTTGGCGTAAAGCTCCTCGTGTCTAAGTAGTTCTAGGATGGTTCTGAGGTGTTGTGCGTGTTCTTGTTCGTTTCGTGAGTATATGAGGATATCATCGATGAAGACGATGACAAATTTGTCAAGGTAAGGTTTGCACACCCGATTCATAAGGTCCATGAATACAGCCGGTGCGTTGGGTAGGCCGAAGGGCATCACTTGGAACTCATAATGCCCATAACGGGTTCTGAATGCGGTTTTTGGGATATCAGTATCGCGAACACGTAGTTGATGATAACCTGATCGAAGATCAATTTTTGAATAACAGCTTGATCCTTGGAGTTGATCGAACAGATCATCGATTCGAGGAAGTGGGTATCGGTTCTTGACGGTTAGTTTGTTCAACTCTCGGTAGTCAATACACATTCGAAATGAACCGTCTTTCTTTTTAACAAACAAGACCGGAGCTCCCCAAGGTGAAGAACTCGGTCTGATGAATCCTCTATCCAGGAGTTCCTGTAACTGCGTGGACAACTCCTGAAGTTCAGATGGAGCTAGGCGGTACGGTGCTCGGGCCACCGGTGCGGCACCCGGCACGAGATCAATCGAGAACTCGACCTGTCTAGGTGGAGGTAAACCAGGTAGTTCTTCTGGAAAGACTTCGGGAAAGTCTCTAACGATTGGCACATCTTCAAGTCGCTTCTCCTCCGACTTTTTCTCCGTGATGTGCGCGAGTATTGCTGGGTAACCCTTTCTCAGAAATTTTCGGGTTTTTAAACAGGAGATTAAGTTTAGTCTCGACCCACCGGTCTCCCCCTGTATGACCAAGGTACTACCGGCGGCGAGAGGAATTCGGACGATTTTATCATGGCACACAATTTCGGCCCGGTGCTTGGACAACCAGTCCATACCCACGATGACATCGAAACTTCCCAGTTCAACAGGCATTAGATCGATTGAAAAGATTTCGTCGGCTAAGTTTAAAGTGCAATTAGGTATCACACTATCGGTTTCTATAAGTTTACCATTTGCAAGTTCTACTGTGTACTTAACATCTAAGGCCGCGGGGGTGATATCAAGTAGTGGACAAAACTCATCAGATATGAAACTTTTATCAGCACCGGTATCAAATAATACTGAAGCAGTAAGATCGTTGAGAAGAAACGTACCCGTTACAACATTCGGGTCTTCCCTAGCTTCCCCAGCTTTGATGACAAATGCTCTGCTGCGAGCAGAGTTGTTGTTCCGCTTGTTGTTGTTGTTGTTGTTCTGCTTAGGGCAATTATTCTGAAAATGCCCAGGACTTCCGCACCCATAACAAGTCTTCGGGGCACTGGTGTTTCGACAATCCTTGGCCAGATGCCCAAAACGTTTGCAGTTTGTGCAAGGGCAGGAACCGTCGTGGTGACGATTGCATTTGGGGCAGTAGGGCTTGCTTCCACTGTACCCTTTCTTTTCTGAAGAGCCGGATGAATAAGCCCTAATAGGCTCGGGTCTTCGGTTGGTGATTTGGTTGGATGAGTTGGGGTTTCCTTCCCACTTTCGTTTGTTGTTTGCAGGTGGGGCTGAGGTGGTGTTACGGCGGACAGCGTTTGCCGTAAGTTCATGGGCCA
The DNA here is from genome assembly GCA_949592205.1 of Helichrysum umbraculigerum. NCBI lineage: Eukaryota > Viridiplantae > Streptophyta > Magnoliopsida > Asterales > Asteraceae > Helichrysum > Helichrysum umbraculigerum. Next base: position 376,713,783 of record CATIUR010000001.1, on the reverse strand, counting down.
TACGGATGGCGTTCTGGATAGTACCTGGTTTGGATGAAGTCACCAGGTCCTGGAGTTTCTCGGGCAGTCCATCAACGTATTTCTCGATCCTCTTGTACTCAGGATCGACCATGGTTGGGCACAGAAGTGCCAGTTGGTGGAAACGATTGGTGTATCCGGTGATATCATCACCTTGCATCTTGTGGTTCCAGAATTCCAACTCCAATTGTTTCAATTCATCCCTGGGGCAATACTCGCCCCTCAACATCTCCTTCAACTCCTCCCACGGGAGTTTGTAAGCATTAGCAACGCCCACAGTTTGGGCATAGGTGTTCCACCAGGTGAGTGCGGTGTCAGTAAAAGTACTAACGGAGAACTTAACTTTGTCCCCCTCCGCACAGTTGCAGATGAGAAATACCGATTCAACTTTCTCGATCCAGCGTATTAGGCCGATCGCTCCCTCAGTACCTGCAAAGTTCAGCGGTTTGCAGTTTTGGAAGTCCTTATATGAGCAGGGCTTCGGCTGTGGTCCATTGTTAGCGGTGTCTTCACTACCGGGAGTCGAGGTCCGGGTAGCTAGAGCTTGGGCCACACTACGGGCAATCAGGCCCGCAACTTCGGCTTCAGTGAGGGTGATCTGACGACGAGGAGGCATGCTGCTGATCAAGAAAAGCACAAGGAAAGTGGAATAAGATAATTGCCTGAAATTTGATGATATATCGCAAGTGTGTATAATGAGATATACAATAACAGTACAAGGTGATAATCACATTCCATTAAATAAAAGTTGGATACAAAGTACTGGTTTTCAAAAGATTACAGAGTAGTGGTAGTACAAAAGTACCGGGAATTGTTACATCCGGTTGAATTACATAGGTTCTAATTAGATAGTTGACTGGTTACAAATTACAGACTGATCTAATCTTGATGCAGATTAATCTGCTCCATTAGTGCGACGAGGCGGTCTACGGTTTCTGCTAGTCTGTTGGCTTGTCTGGCGTTATCTTCGACCAAGGCCAATCGTTGTACTAGTGCTCGAGAGTGATCTTCAGTCTCCTGTGAACGCTGTTCACACTCCTCTAGTCGGTTTCTTACGAGTTCATCCGCACCTAGTGCGGCGGTCATTGAATCCTGAATTATGCTTACAGAGAGGTTTGTATCCTCTTGTTCTTGCTGGAGTTGGGCTATGTGATCCAGCGCTTGGCGAAGTAGGTAGGTCATCCGGTGTTGTTCTCGTTCGAGATGTTCGAGCCTTTGTTCCTGACGGCGGAGTTGGGTAGTCAACACTGGCACTGTGAGATGTGCCGAGTTCTGAAAGTTATGAACAGGATAGGGGCTGGTTCGAGGTGACCTTGTGTTCCTCCTGGCTATACGTGGGTTTCGTGACCCATGTGGGTGAGAGTGTGACGGATTAGGTGGTGTGTTTGCCATTCCTGTGGCAGAGTGTAAGTAAGACGAGGCTAATATATATAGGCATATGATATCCAGCCTAAAGTCTAGCACGTATCAAGTAATGGTCCGGTTCTCTCGTGGTCAGAGTCAACTAACGCATTCCTGTTCGACACAACCATTTCAGACCTCACATCATCTTTCCTTAATTGTACATAGTTGATCAGGCTATGTTAAATTAAAGTCGTATGATGTAATTCCTGAACCAATCATGCCTAGTAAGGGAATACTGCCTAATGGTCATAGTCTAGGTCCACTAAATGCAACCTAGTTAACTATAACCTTAGGCTCTGATACCAATCTGTAACACCCTCAAATTTAGTGATTTGCGGAAGCATACTTGGGTGTTACTAATCAATATACAAAGCACAAGATATACAGCAAACGACCTCTAAATGAGACGTTTTGTAAAATAGTTACATTCCATAAATTAATCGTTTGAAAACATATAGTTTTCTTTACAAAAATATGTAAGCCTAGAGTCCGCGTATGTGGCGGGAGATTCTATTACATAACCATAGCTACAAAAGATAATGCTAAAGAATCTCCGTTAAATGCAGTTTGGAAATCATGCGACTCTAGCTAGTGATCCTGGAGTGATCCTACTCCGTAAGTGTACCTGAGAATACATGCTAAAAATGGTCAACCAAAAGGTTGGTGAATCTCACAGGTTTATCAGTAAATAATCAGTTTGAACACAAGATTTCATCAGTAGTGCCCGCAGGCGTATATCAAGTATTTGCAAATCCAGCAAGAGTAAAGTAATTAAGTTATACCGTTGCCATGAGGCTCATAATCGAAGCTTAACCCGTAAATAATCAGTTGCTCCCGTGACATGCTCGTAATTGAGCAAGCATAAGTAACGAAATAATAGTCACCCGTTTCTACGTGTAATTCAGTACGTGGTAGCGCTACTACCCCGGGCAGGGAGGGTCATTTCCCTAATGGATCCATTAACTACTGTTCGCACTTAAGTCCATAACTAACGATATATGATGGAGAGACTTCAGTAAGTAGTGAATAACTCATGCAATTCCGTTTGGTATAGAAATCAGTTTAGTACTTGTGTTCAGGAAAAATGAGTAGCATGTATCTCCCCCAATAAGATAAAACAGTAAAAGTGGGGCCGTAAGACTCACCTGAGCCTAGTAGTAAGCAGTTGAAAACTGTAAGTAGCGTGTAGGTTCTCCGAACCCGTAACCTTTAAATGCCTAAACATATAAAGTTAAGTAAGTAGATGTCTCGCAAGACCATCTAGGCTAGTTGTCTACACAACTCGTTATGTCCAAGTATTTGTTTAGTAATCCGTTTGTAGTTTGAAAACAAGTATGGCCCGTTGGTGACGGTTTGTAATAATGATTCAAAGTGTTATCATTATATGTATCGTTGAATCCAGTTTCGTTATTTGTAAGTGTTCGACACTTAGTGTGAAAAGTATTTACGACATCCAATGACGGGGGTCCGGGGGCAGCGCCCTTGGTAGCGGGGTCCAAGGGGCGGCAGCCCCTGGCGGGGTCTAAGGGGCAGAGCCCCTGGCTGGGGTCGAGCTGCCAGGTCAGCTTGGAAAATTTTTATTTCTACTACTTTCCTTTAGTGAAAACGCGTCCGAAATCTGGATTTGGAGTAAAATTAGGTGGTAAAATTCTGGTTCCGACACTTAGTAAAAATCTGAGTTTTCAGGGTTCTGTTTTATGCGACGTTGGGTGCGACGTCGCAAGCGACGTAAGGTGCGACGTGGGCGTGTGCGTCGCATTATGCGGCCTTCGCAATTTAATGCGACGTAGGGTGTTGCGTCGCTAAGTGCGACGCTAGTTCGGTTTGCGACGTTAAAGTCTACGTCGCTACGTGCGACATCCGCAAGTTAATGCGACGTAATAGGCTGCGTCGCTAGTGCGACGTTGAGATTTTTGTGCGACGTAGGTCGCGACGTCGCAGAGGCCCCTGGCCAGGTGTGACGTAGCGGTCTGATGGCCGGAAATTTAGTCGAAAACGAGTTTCCCGGTTTCCGTTGGGTCCAAATCTTTTACCCAACCCAAAAATGGACATAATAAGCCTATTTAAACCATAAACTAGTAAAAATGATAAAAAACGAGAGATGTCGGGATTTGTCGAAAACTTACAAAGTGTCGGATGAAAAATCCGAAAAGATAGGAATGTAGATCGTGTTGTCGTGGTCACTTTTCTCCAAAAGAGGGGTATGATTTGGCGATGTTTAGTGGTGTTATTTAGCGATTTTTGTGATGAAGGTGGTTTGGGGATTGAAAGTAAAAAGAAAGGGAGAGAGAGAATGAAAAGTGGAAATGGGGAAAAAGAAAGAAGGTGGGAGGTTTTAACCTCCCATTTTCAGATTTTGCCCACGCGCTCCGTGCGGTGTTCGTTTTCTCCGTCATTTAAGCGTTAAATATTTATTTACGCACGTTTATTATTTCTGAATCACACCTATTATTATATAATTTACTTAAATTATTTCTTTAAATCGTTACTAGTTTGAAATGTAATTTGTTTTGTATAAATTTAGTTTCTTTTGTTTTTAAATCGTGTAAGTCGTTATCGGGTGATACGAGTTAATTGTAAATTAGTATTTTGGTCAATATTGCGTTATTTTTGGTTTATAAACATGTGTTCACCAACGTCCGTATTAATCGAATAGAATTTCATTCTATTTAAATCGCGTACGATTTAAGTCAAATCGCAAAGTTGTATATATTTACCAATATATAATCCGATACATAAATTAGCCTAACACAGAACTAATTACATGTATTAACAAAGAATTAGGCTAATATTCTAGTCCTAATTCAATCTATTAAAACTTATCATGCCATTTATTATCATGTATACCACACATACATACCTACACAATTTCAGGTATTTTCTAAAATGGACACATACACATCAATTCCATTTCATCTTACCCTCTAGGTCATTCAGACTGTTAAAGTCTTTATCAAGCCTTCTCAACACTACTATTCATCACATATCCATACCACAGGACATGGAACAATTCCAAATCTACTACTCTATGTTTCACTTATATACATACCACTTAGTATATAACTTAAACATTTCATTCTAAACTTTCAAGAAAAGTTTGGTGAATACAATCATCACCTATCAATCTCAAGGTTTCTCTTACTTTCTAACACTTACAATTATACACATCAGGTTTTCAGCCCCAAATGTCAAGCAATCATTATTCTTAAACTATCAAAATAATGATCATTACACTTAATTTCATACCTGATTTCTTAAAATATGACCAACTATTCAATTCATATTTCCTCAATTATTAACCAAGGTTAAGCTAAACCTTTAGCACAATTCACTTTCAGATATCCTTTCATATCCTTTCTTATTTGGATCTAATCCCATTTTATCACTTCATCACTTACTTCATTTGTATAAAATCAACAAATAACTAAAGAATCCATTCAATTCTTTCAATATCTAAGTAACTCACCATGAGGTACCCAATCAACTTATGCCACTATTAATAATAACTTTCAATTATTTCTTATCTTACATTCTTACCTAATCAAAGCTATCATCACAAGCCTCATACACTGGTAAGATTCAATGTGATTTAATTATTCTAACATATCTTAGCAAATTATAACTGTCATATCAAACAATGACTTCATATCTGTATAATTTTTTCAACACATATTCAGTTCAAATATTAAATATTACCCAACTGAATACTCAATTATACTTAACACTATTTCAATTACTTAATACTAGCTTTAAGTAATAACTCAAGTCTCACAAACTTAGATCATTCATCTATCTCCTTTGGATTTTCAATGACCCGTTTCAACATAATGTGACCAATCTAGGAATTCAATCACATTCCACACAATCATAACATTACAATCTATGTTATACTATTTCAACACAAACAGTTGACTATATGTCAACTTCAATTTCAATCAATTAATCAATAAAATTCTCTAATTGCTTTTCTCTAGTTTGACCCAATCTCAAACCAATCACAAGCAATTAATTTTATACACAGTTCTCTATTCATGGTTTGACTTTCAAAGTTAACATACTATCAATATTAACTCACAACAAACCATTTCATCTTATATGTTCACCTTCAAACATATATTTTAAATTATTACTTTCAATAATCTTATCAATCCTTCACAAGGACAAGGTCAACCTACATCAGTATTGGCTCCATACAAGCCATTCCATATTGTATGTTTACTTTCAAACATTGACTTCTAATTATTACATTCAATAATACTAGAAATTCTTCAAGCAAGACAATATCAACCTATCTCAACTTTGGCTTCCTACAAGCCAGCTACAAAATAGTGACTCACTCAAACACTATCAAATTCACCTATGGTCAATTTAACACAATCAGTTACAATTACATTTTCAACAAAATCATATTAGTCATCTATGTTTATCATTAAAACATCTATCAATGACAATTATCATTTACACTGGCATCTTTACAGTCTAAATATCATAGCTCTATCAACTGATTGTTTTCTTATCAAAACAATTATTAAACAACTTAACATACTATCATGCTCCATTTATTCAAAATCACATTACATTTATTTTATACCAAGTAGCCTCAACAAGTTCATGTGACACAACATAATATAACAACGGTGATCAGGCTTTGCAAGATTATGTTCTTCACAATCCATCCTCAGGCCACTCTACATTATAATTATCAATGTGATATACTCTTATCTCATATATATTAAATACTTCATGATTTCAAATCAATCAACATCTATTTAGTAGTTTCTATCAGCTGATACACACTCAAAATCAGCTTAATACTTACATATTCAATCTTACATATGCAAGCCATTTCACATACACACAATGTTCTAATTTTCAACAACTGAATCACTCAGTATATTACTTATCTGAAACCTCAAACATATGATAACCTATCATCATAATTTTAATACTAAACACAATTCAATGTCCCTATTTACTACAAAATTTAGGACACATCATAATTAACTAGCATCACTTTGACATATGCTATACTATCAAGCATCAATGTCACCACAAATCTACTCAATCATGTTACTATAAAACATTTCATTTCTTAATTTACAATTGACCAGAAAGATCTACCACTTCCTTAATCAATTTAGCTTTATCATAAGCCATATTTCTTATAAACCTATCAGTCTTGGTTTAGCTCAAAGGTTTAGCTATAGTCAAAACATATCATATAGCCACATAAACACATATTTCCTCAAATAGCAGTCATTCTCAAATCAGATGACACAAAAATCCTTAACAAGAATTTAGATCACAGCCTGTGATCAATCTACTAATATAGTATTATCAATCATCTTGTCTCCCAATAAAGACACTCCTTAGGTTCTAACATCAATCATGTTAAACCTTAATCAACTCTTTATCTACTCATTTAATCACATTTCTGCATTTTCAATTCAATCAGAAATAACCACTACAATGAGTATCCCATTCAATACCTCTATCCTGATATCAACATATAGCAATCCTTAGTTGACTCAAAACTAGAGAATCATATCAGTCTGACTCAAGTAACTTCATAACAAAGCTTACTCAACATAACAGAGTAAACAATTCAAGTTAATGTAAATTAACAAAGGCTTATCAAAGATTACCTGACAAATCTTAAGCCAGCAATGTTGAGGAAACATGAAATATACCAATCAGATACTCATGTCCCTCCGTCTCTGCAATCAAACAACAACTTCACAACTTGTTAAGGGTTAGTACATATTCAACTAATCACTTTCTCATGCATTCACTACTCAACTAAACCCACACCCACTGGAATGTTTGACTCAACTCAATCAAAGTTTAGGATTGAACATTCTATCAAGTCCAATTCACCCAAACTATTGCTCTGATACCAACTTATAACACCCCTCGTTTAAATATAAACAATAATATAATATTTGCGACTCGGAAGCGTATATTTCAAAACATACTATCAATGTTTTACATTACTTAAAATGTCACTAAACTTTTTCAAACTTATTACACATGATATTTCAACAAAGTCGGTGTTATATAATTCAAAACATTTCTTTGATTATCAAAATCAAATCAGAGTAACAGCCTGTCAAACATTCCATCCAGTCCCACAACCTCCTGCCCAATATGTCCCATCTATTTAACCTGCAGGAAGAACTGTGGTGGGGTTAGCATAAAGCTAAGTGAATGAAACTATAAACAACAGTCTGACCTAGCATAACAATCTGTTTACATCAATTAACAATAAACAGAAAATCAATCAATCACTTGACATCCAATCAATGTCATACACGCAACCTCATGAGGATCGGTGGTCCCTGAGACACCCTAATACCGGTTTGGTACTCAAGGAACTCTTATCAATCATCTGCATTGGCCTATACAGAACTACCGATAACTTATTGTCAATCACACACGACCTAGATCTCCAAACCGACATTTCAAGTTTCAAGATCTCCTGTCGTCTACAATGACAACTAAGTCCAACTGTCAAGTCAAGTTGACCTCAGAATCTTACATACTAGCTCAAACAGCCAAGTAAGCAACTAGTCAAACTATCATGGCAAGATATCTCAACAATTACATTCTATCAAAGTAATACTATAATTACTTGTTGTAAATCAAATCATTACAACTAAATCACACTGAGGTTACAGATCCACTCACCGACTACCACAGGCCTCCACTCAGTAGTCTAATATCACTGAGCCTTTTCCACATCTGAGAATCAACAAATCAAATATAAGTTAGAAATCATGATCATCAATACTAAACTTATATCAATCTTTAACATTTAGGAACTCAACATAATTAATCTTTTAATTACTAGTTCCTAATCATGTACTAATGATTTACAACATAATCATTATCATATATTAACATACATCCAATATCAATCACATTACTGTTAACAATCAAACAAGAAATGCGATTACAGCCTACCAAGCCGCCGGATTCCCTAAGAAGCCGCCGGCTTCCCACAAAACAACCTGAATCCGCCGGATTCCCTGAATCCGACCGGATTCCCTCATTTCTGACGGAATCCGCCGGATTCCCTTGAATCCGCCGGATTCCCCCGTCGTTCCAGCCCTGTTCGTCCTGATCAAAACCTGATCCGCGATATTTATAACAAAATCGCCCAAACTCAACTTCTAACAGTTTTTAACCACACATAACGTTACATAATCAATATGTAACACTTATAACATGTTTCTAACATCTAATTCTCTCAAATCATCAATTTACCTAATTTCAATCAAAATCAAATTCTTAAATACTTAAGAACACTTACTGATTGAAGAACATATCGATGATAATCTGATGATAATGAAGTTTCACGAGAATCACCACTTCATGATTTGATTTCTAGTTTGATTTGAAGGTTTTCAGAGAGTTTCTGTGAGTTTTTGGAATAAAAATGAATAACTTCCTAAAAAGGAAAGTTATATAAATAGAAACTTAAGTCGGTTCCTCAACCGACCTTCTATTATACGGGTATAATTTAATACCCCATCTCAATCTATTGCCTGGAACCCGAAAACCATTTACGAGTCCAAACATTTTATTGTACCGTCAACTATATTAATTTACAACAATTAATAATTCACTTATCACATTGGAATATTCGACTCCTATTCCAATTATTTCACTAATTCAAACAATATTATTTCCAAACACATTTAAATACTAATTTAAATCAAGAAATAATATAACACAACTAGGTCCATTTCGAGGATGTTACAACTCTCCCCCCTTAAAGAGATTTCGTCCCCGAAATCTAACCTCAATCAATCTAAATATTGTGATATAATCACATATATCTTAATATACATTTGTCCTCAATAGCAACTTACAACTATACTTAGACTGTTTGAATTATTTCCACATGCACATATCCAAATGTACATGCTTCTATCTTTTCCTATGCACACATACAGTGCATCTAATCAATATCATCAATCAGATATATCTTATAAACAAACACTTACTTTAACAAGTGAAATCTACAATCACTTAATCAACAAGTAAAACTTAACATTACTTAATAGGTCTATGCAACCCGAAATTAGCAACATGCTAAAATCTTTAACCTATTCTCACTGTTCATCACTGGTAACAATAAAACAGCAGCAACAATATCACAACAGTGGTTATCAAACCACAATGTTCCTAGCAACATTGAAATAAAATTCAACTTACAACTTACAATCAGCCTAATATACAGATAACAATTTCAAATCTCTACTATCAAAGATTTAAAATTCAATTCTAGGTCAACTTTTCATCCCAAAAGTTTCATACCTATACTCTTTTGAACAACCTATCATATTCACATATCATTATCACTATCATATGAAATCCTTTACTTAGAAGTAATCCAGATTCATATCACCTTAATAAGCACAGCAGAGGTCACACTCAGTAGGTAAAACTACAATCAACAAGTACTTTGCTCAATCAGCAATAGTACCACAATCAAATATTACCTACATTCAACCAACCTCTACATTGACTTATTTCTGTTTGTAACTCCTTTCATTACAATCTATCAATTGTCAACAACAACAATTTACACAACCAATAATCACAACACTAATGATTATACACTACAGTATACCCATCAATACTTATTATGTATCTCCAAAGTCTAACTAACCATCAAGTTAAAACTTATTTATTACTTAAACTGGTAAGACATCAATAATATTCTCTTAGCAACCAGTTATTTCAATTCAATTTTACAATTTTAAACTACTAATCACAAGCAATTAGAATTTATACAACTTTAACCACCCAATCATTCAACACTAGATCCCGTCAATCTAGCAACTAAGTCAGTCTTAATCCACATATTATGATGCTACAGGTCAAGCATCACAATATCACACTATCAAAATGTACTACTTTACAACACATTTCCAACAAAATCTACATCAAGTTAATCACAATTAACTAACCTCCACATATCTTATGGCATATTTTAATTCAATCTATTAAAACTTATCATGCCATTTATTATCATGTATACCACACATACATACCTACACAATTTCAGGTATTTTCTAAAATGGACACATACACATCAATTCCATTTCATCTTACCCCCTAGGTCATTCAGACTGTTAAAGTCTTTATCAAGCCTTCTCAACACTACTATTCATCACATATCCATACCACAGGACATGGAACAATTCCAAATCTACTACTCTATGTTTCACTTATATACATACCACTTAGTATATAACTTAAACATTTCATTCTAAACTTTCAAGAAAAGTTTGGTGAATACAATCATCACCTATCAATCTCAAGGTTTCTCTTACTTTCTAACACTTACAATTATACACATCAGGTTTTCAGCCCCAAATGTCAAGCAATCATTATTCTTAAACTATCAAAATAATGATCATTACACTTAATTTCATACCTGATTTCTTAAAATATGACCAACTATTCAATTCATATTTCCTCAATTATTAACCAAGGTTAAGCTAAACCTTTAGCACAATTCACTTTCAGATATCCTTTCATATCCTTTCTTATTTGGATCTAATCCCATTTTATCACTTCATCACTTACTTCATTTGTATAAAATCAACAAATAACTAAAGAATCCATTCAATTCTTTCAATATCTAAGTAACTCACCATGAGGTACCCAATCAACTTATGCCACTATTAATAATAACTTTCAATTATTTCTTATCTTACATTCTTACCTAATCAAAGCTATCATCACAAGCCTCATACACTGGTAAGATTCAATGTGATTTAATTATTCTAACATATCTTAGCAAATTATAACTGTCATATCAAACAATGACTTCATATCTGTATAATTTTTTCAACACATATTCAGTTCAAATATTAAATATTACCCAACTGAATACTCAATTATACTTAACACTATTTCAATTACTTAATACTAGCTTTAAGTAATAACTCAAGTCTCACAAACTTAGATCATTCATCTATCTCCTTTGGATTTTCAATGACCCGTTTCAACATAATGTGACCAATCTAGGAATTCAATCACATTCCACACAATCATAACATTACAATCTATGTTATACTATTTCAACACAAACAGTTGACTATATGTCAACTTCAATTTCAATCAATTAATCAATAAAATTCTCTAATTGCTTTTCTCTAGTTTGACCCAATCTCAAACCAATCACAAGCAATTAATTTTATACACAGTTCTCTATTCATGGTTTGACTTTCAAAGTTAACATACTATCAATATTAACTCACAACAAACCATTTCATCTTATATGTTCACCTTCAAACATATATTTTAAATTATTACTTTCAATAATCTTATCAATCCTTCACAAGGACAAGGTCAACCTACATCAGTATTGGCTCCATACAAGCCATTCCATATTGTATGTTTACTTTCAAACATTGACTTCTAATTATTACATTTAATAATACTAGAAATTCTTCAAGCAAGACAATATCAACCTATCTCAACTTTGGCTTCCTACAAGCCAGCTACAAAATAGTGACTCACTCAAACACTATCAAATTCACCTATGGTCAATTTAACACAATCAGTTACAATTACATTTTCAACAAAATCATATTAGTCATCTATGTTTATCATTAAAACATCTATCAATGACAATTATCATTTACACTGGCATCTTTACAGTCTAAATATCATAGCTCTATCAACTGATTGTTTTCTTATCAAAACAATTATTAAACAACTTAACATACTATCATGCTCCATTTATTCAAAATCACATTACATTTATTTTATACCAAGTAGCCTCAACAAGTTCATGTGACACAACATAATATAACAACGGTGATCAGGCTTTGCAAGATTATGTTCTTCACAATCCATCCTCAGGCCACTCTACATTATAATTATCAATGTGATATACTCTTATCTCATATATATTAAATACTTCATGATTTCAAATCAATCAACATCTATTTAGTAGTTTCTATCAGCTGATACACACTCAAAATCAGCTTACTACTTACATATTCAATCTTACATATGCAAGCCATTTCACATACACACAATGTTCTAATTTTCAACAACTGAATCACTCAGTATATCACTTATCTGAAACCTCAAACATATGATAACCTATCATCATAATTTTAATACTAAACACAATTCAATGTCCCTATTTACTACAAAATTTAGGACACATCATAATTAACTAGCATCACTTTGACATATGCTATACTATCAAGCATCAATGTCACCACAAATCTACTCAATCATGTTACTATAAAACATTTCATTTCTTAATTTACAATTGACCAGAAAGATCTACCACTTCCTTAATCAATTTAGCTTTATCATAAGCCATATTTCTTATAAACCTATCAGTCTTGGTTTAGCTCAAAGGTTTAGCTATAGTCAAAACATATCATATAGCCACATAAACACATATTTCCTCAAATAGCAGTCATTCTCAAATCAGATGACACAAAAATCCTTAACAAGAATTTAGATCACAGCCTGTGATCAATCTACTAATATAGTATTATCAATCATCTTGTCTCCCAATAAAGACACTCCTTAGGTTCTAACATCAATCATGTTAAACCTTAATCAACTCTTTATCTACTCATTTAATCACATTTCTGCATTTTCAATTCAATCAGAAATAACCACTACAATGAGTATCCCATTCAATACCTCTATCCTGATATCAACATATAGCAATCCTTAGTTGACTCAAAACTAGAGAATCATATCAGTCTGACTCAAGTAACTTCATAACAAAGCTTACTCAACATAACAGAGTAAACAATTCAAGTTAATGTAAATTAACAAAGGCTTATCAAAGATTACCTGACAAATCTTAAGCCAGCAATGTTGAGGAAACATGAAATATACCAATCAGATACTCATGTCCCTCCGTCTCTGCAATCAAACAACAACTTCACAACTTGTTAAGGGTTAGTACATATTCAACTAATCACTTTCTCATGCATTCACTACTCAACTAAACCCACACCCACTGGAATGTTTGACTCAACTCAATCAAAGTTTAGGATTGAACATTCTATCAAGTCCAATTCACCCAAACTATTGCTCTGATACCAACTTATAACACCCCTCGTTTAAATATAAACAATAATATAATATTTGCGACTCGGAAGCGTATATTTCAAAACATACTATCAATGTTTTACATTACTTAAAATGTCACTAAACTTTTTCAAACTTATTACACATGATATTTCAACAAAGTCGGTGTTATATAATTCAAAACATTTCTTTGATTATCAAAATCAAATCAGAGTAACAGCCTGTCAAACATTCCATCCAGTCCCACAACCTCCTGCCCAATATGTCCCATCTATTTAACCTGCAGGAAGAACTGTGGTGGGGTTAGCATAAAGCTAAGTGAATGAAACTATAAACAACAGTCTGACCTAGCATAACAATCTGTTTACATCAATTAACAATAAACAGAAAATCAATCAATCACTTGACATCCAATCAATGTCATACACGCAACCTCATGAGGATCGGTGGTCCCTGAGACACCCTAATACCGGTTTGGTACTCAAGGAACTCTTATCAATCATCTGCATTGGCCCATACAGAACTACCGATAACTTATTGTCAATCACACACGACCTAGATCTCCAAACCGACATTTCAAGTTTCAAGATCTCCTGTCGTCTACAATGACAACTAAGTCCAACTGTCAAGTCAAGTTGACCTCAGAATCTTACATACTAGCTCAAACAGCCAAGTAAGCAACTAGTCAAACTATCATGGCAAGATATCTCAACAATTACATTCTATCAAAGTAATACTATAATTACTTGTTGTAAATCAAATCATTACAACTAAATCACACTGAGGTTACAGATCCACTCACCGACTACCTCAGGCCTCCACTCAGTAGTCTAATATCACTGAGCCTTTTCCACATCTGAGAATCAACAAATCAAATATAAGTTAGAAATCATGATCATCAATACTAAACTTATATCAATCTTTAACATTTAGGAACTCAACATAATTAATCTTTTAGTTACTAGTTCCTAATCATGTACTAATGATTTACAACATAATCATTATCATATATTAACATACATCCAATATCAATCACATTACTGTTAACAATCAAACAAGAAATGCGATTACAGCCTACCAAGCCGCCGGATTCCCTAAGAAGCCGCCGGCTTCCCACAAAACAACCTGAATCCGCCGGATTCCCTGAATCCGACCGGATTCCCTCATTTCTGACGGAATCCGCCGGATTCCCTTGAATCCGCCGGATTCCCCCGTCGTTCCAGCCCTGTTCGTCCTGATCAAAACCTGATCCGCGATATTTATAACAAAATCGCCCAAACTCAACTTCTAACAGTTTTTAACCACACATAACGTTACATAATCAATATGTAACACTTATAACATGTTTCTAACATCTAATTCTCTCAAATCATCAATTTACCTAATTTCAATCAAAATCAAATTCTTAAATACTTAAGAACACTTACTGATTGAAGAACATATCGATGATAATCTGATGATAATGAAGTTTCACGAGAATCACCACTTCATGATTTGATTTCTAGTTTGATTTGAAGGTTTTCAGAGAGTTTCTGTGAGTTTTTGGAATAAAAATGAATAACTTCCTAAAAAGGAAAGTTATATAAATAGAAACTTAAGTCGGTTCCTCAACCGACCTTCTATTATACGGGTATAATTTAATACCCCATCTCAATCTATTGCCTGGAACCCGAAAACCATTTACGAGTCCAAACATTTTATTGTACCGTCAACTATATTAATTTACAACAATTAATAATTCACTTATCACATTGGAATATTCGACTCCTATTCCAATTATTTCACTAATTCAAACAATATTATTTCCAAACACATTTAAATACTAATTTAAATCAAGAAATAATATAACACAACTAGGTCCATTTCGAGGATGTTACAACTCTCCCCCCTTAAAGAGATTTCGTCCCCGAAATCTAACCTCAATCAATCTAAATATTGTGATATAATCACATATATCTTAATATACATTTGTCCTCAATAGCAACTTACAACTATACTTAGACTGTTTGAATTATTTCCACATGCACATTTCCAAATGTACATGCTTCTATCTTTTCCTATGCACACATACAGTGCATCTAATCAATATCATCAATCAGATATATCTTATAAACAAACACTTACTTTAACAAGTGAAATCTACAATCACTTAATCAACAAGTAAAACTTAACATTACTTAATAGGTCTATGCAACCCGAAATTAGCAACATGCTAAAATCTTTAACCTATTCTCACTGTTCATCACTGGTAACAATAAAACAGCAGCAACAATATCACAACAGTGGTTATCAAACCACAATGTTCCTAGCAACATTGAAATAAAATTCAACTTACAACTTACAATCAGCCTAATATACAGATAACAATTTCAAATCTCTACTATCAAAGATTTAAAATTCAATTCTAGGTCAACTTTTCATCCCAAAAGTATCATACCTATACTCTTTTGAACAACCTATCATATTCACATATCATTATCACTATCATATGAAATCCTTTACTTAGAAGTAATCCAGATTCATATCACCTTAATAAGCACAGCAGAGGTCACACTCAGTAGGTAAAACTACAATCAACAAGTACTTTGCTCAATCAGCAATAGTACCACAATCAAATATTACCTACATTCAACCAACCTCTACATTGACTTATTTCTGTTTGTAACTCCTTTCATTACAATCTATCAATTGTCAACAACAACAATTTACACAACCAATAATCACAACACTAATGATTATACACTACAGTATACCCATCAATACTTATTATGTATCTCCAAAGTCTAACTAACCATCAAGTTAAAACTTATTTATTACTTAAACTGGTAAGACATCGATAATATTCTCTTAGCAACCAGTTATTTCAATTCAATTTTACAATTTTAAACTACTAATCACAAGCAATTAGAATTTATACAACTTTAACCACCCAATCATTTAACACTAGATCCCGTCAATCTAGCAACTAAGTCAGTCTTAATCCACATATTATGATGCTACAGGTCAAGCATCACAATATCACACTATCAAAATGTGCTACTTTCCAACACATTTCCAACAAAATCTACATCAAGTTAATCACAATTAACTAACCTCCACATATCTTATGGCATATTTTAATTCAATCTATTAAAACTTATCATGCCATTTATTATCATGTATACCACACATACATACCTACACAATTTCAGGTATTTTCTAAAATGGACACATACACATCAATTCCATTTCATCTTACCCCCTAGGTCATTCAGACTGTTAAAGTCTTTATCAAGCCTTCTCAACACTACTATTCATCACATATCCATACCACAGGACATGGAACAATTCCAAATCTACTACTCTATGTTTCACTTATATACATACCACTTAGTATATAACTTAAACATTTCATTCTAAACTTTCAAGAAAAGTTTGGTGAATACAATCATCACCTATCAATCTCAAGGTTTCTCTTACTTTCTAACACTTACAATTATACACATCAGGTTTTCAGCCCCAAATGTCAAGCAATCATTATTCTTAAACTATCAAAATAATGATCATTACACTTAATTTCATACCTGATTTCTTAAAATATGACCAACTATTCAATTCATATTTCCTCAATTATTAACCAAGGTTAAGCTAAACCTTTAGCACAATTCACTTTCAGATATCCTTTCATATCCTTTCTTATTTGGATCTAATCCCATTTTATCACTTCATCACTTACTTCATTTGTATAAAATCAACAAATAACTAAAGAATCCATTCAATTCTTTCAATATCTAAGTAACTCACCATGAGGTACCCAATCAACTTATGCCACTATTAATAATAACTTTCAATTATTTCTTATCTTACATTCTTACCTAATCAAAGCTATCATCACAAGCCTCATACACTGGTAAGATTCAATGTGATTTAATTATTCTAACATATCTTAGCAAATTATAACTGTCATATCAAACAATGACTTCATATCTGTATAATTTTTTCAACACATATTCAGTTCAAATATTAAATATTACCCAACTGAATACTCAATTATACTTAACACTATTTCAATTACTTAATACTAGCTTTAAGTAATAACTCAAGTCTCACAAACTTAGATCATTCATCTATCTCCTTTGGATTTTCAATGACCCGTTTCAACATAATGTGACCAATCTAGGAATTCAATCACATTCCACACAATCATAACATTACAATCTATGTTATACTATTTCAACACAAACAGTTGACTATATGTCAACTTCAATTTCAATCAATTAATCAATAAAATTCTCTAATTGCTTTTCTCTAGTTTGACCCAATCTCAAACCAATCACAAGCAATTAATTTTATACACAGTTCTCTATTCATGGTTTGACTTTCAAAGTTAACATACTATCAATATTAACTCACAACAAACCATTTCATCTTATATGTTCACCTTCAAACATATATTTTAAATTATTACTTTCAATAATCTTATCAATCCTTCACAAGGACAAGGTCAACCTACATCAGTATTGGCTCCATACAAGCCATTCCATATTGTATGTTTACTTTCAAACATTGACTTCTAATTATTACATTTAATAATACTAGAAATTCTTCAAGCAAGACAATATCAACCTATCTCAACTTTGGCTTCCTACAAGCCAGCTACAAAATAGTGACTCACTCAAACACTATCAAATTCACCTATGGTCAATTTAACACAATCAGTTACAATTACATTTTCAACAAAATCATATTAGTCATCTATGTTTATCATTAAAACATCTATCAATGACAATTATCATTTACACTGGCATCTTTACAGTCTAAATATCATAGCTCTATCAACTGATTGTTTTCTTATCAAAACAATTATTAAACAACTTAACATACTATCATGCTCCATTTATTCAAAATCACATTACATTTATTTTATACCAAGTAGCCTCAACAAGTTCATGTGACACAACATAATATAACAACGGTGATCAGGCTTTGCAAGATTATGTTCTTCACAATCCATCCTCAGGCCACTCTACATTATAATTATCAATGTGATATACTCTTATCTCATATATATTAAATACTTCATGATTTCAAATCAATCAACATCTATTTAGTAGTTTCTATCAGCTGATACACACTCAAAATCAGCTTACTACTTACATATTCAATCTTACATATGCAAGCCATTTCACATACACACAATGTTCTAATTTTCAACAACTGAATCACTCAGTATATCACTTATCTGAAACCTCAAACATATGATAACCTATCATCATAATTTTAATACTAAACACAATTCAATGTCCCTATTTACTACAAAATTTAGGACACATCATAATTAACTAGCATCACTTTGACATATGCTATACTATCAAGCATCAATGTCACCACAAATCTACTCAATCATGTTACTATAAAACATTTCATTTCTTAATTTACAATTGACCAGAAAGATCTACCACTTCCTTAATCAATTTAGCTTTATCATAAGCCATATTTCTTATAAACCTATCAGTCTTGGTTTAGCTCAAAGGTTTAGCTATAGTCAAAACATATCATATAGCCACATAAACACATATTTCCTCAAATAGCAGTCATTCTCAAATCAGATGACACAAAAATCCTTAACAAGAATTTAGATCACAGCCTGTGATCAATCTACTAATATAGTATTATCAATCATCTTGTCTCCCAATAAAGACACTCCTTAGGTTCTAACATCAATCATGTTAAACCTTAATCAACTCTTTATCTACTCATTTAATCACATTTCTGCATTTTCAATTCAATCAGAAATAACCACTACAATGAGTATCCCATTCAATACCTCTATCCTGATATCAACATATAGCAATCCTTAGTTGACTCAAAACTAGAGAATCATATCAGTCTGACTCAAGTAACTTCATAACAAAGCTTACTCAACATAACAGAGTAAACAATTCAAGTTAATGTAAATTAACAAAGGCTTATCAAAGATTACCTGACAAATCTTAAGCCAGCAATGTTGAGGAAACATGAAATATACCAATCAGATACTCATGTCCCTCCGTCTCTGCAATCAAACAACAACTTCACAACTTGTTAAGGGTTAGTACATATTCAACTAATCACTTTCTCATGCATTCACTACTCAACTAAACCCACACCCACTGGAATGTTTGACTCAACTCAATCAAAGTTTAGGATTGAACATTCTATCAAGTCCAATTCACCCAAACTATTGCTCTGATACCAACTTATAACACCCCTCGTTTAAATATAAACAATAATATAATATTTGCGACTCGGAAGCGTATATTTCAAAACATACTATCAATGTTTTACATTACTTAAAATGTCACTAAACTTTTTCAAACTTATTACACATGATATTTCAACAAAGTCGGTGTTATATAATTCAAAACATTTCTTTGATTATCAAAATCAAATCAGAGTAACAGCCTGTCAAACATTCCATCCAGTCCCACAACCTCCTGCCCAATATGTCCCATCTATTTAACCTGCAGGAAGAACTGTGGTGGGGTTAGCATAAAGCTAAGTGAATGAAACTATAAACAACAGTCTGACCTAGCATAACAATCTGTTTACATCAATTAACAATAAACAGAAAATCAATCAATCACTTGACATCCAATCAATGTCATACACGCAACCTCATGAGGATCGGTGGTCCCTGAGACACCCTAATACCGGTTTGGTACTCAAGGAACTCTTATCAATCATCTGCATTGGCCCATACAGAACTACCGATAACTTATTGTCAATCACACACGACCTAGATCTCCAAACCGACATTTCAAGTTTCAAGATCTCCTGTCGTCTACAATGACAACTAAGTCCAACTGTCAAGTCAAGTTGACCTCAGAATCTTACATACTAGCTCAAACAGCCAAGTAAGCAACTAGTCAAACTATCATGGCAAGATATCTCAACAATTACATTCTATCAAAGTAATACTATAATTACTTGTTGTAAATCAAATCATTACAACTAAATCACACTGAGGTTACAGATCCACTCACCGACTACCTCAGGCCTCCACTCAGTAGTCTAATATCACTGAGCCTTTTCCACATCTGAGAATCAACAAATCAAATATAAGTTAGAAATCATGATCATCAATACTAAACTTATATCAATCTTTAACATTTAGGAACTCAACATAATTAATCTTTTAGTTACTAGTTCCTAATCATGTACTAATGATTTACAACATAATCATTATCATATATTAACATACATCCAATATCAATCACATTACTGTTAACAATCAAACAAGAAATGCGATTACAGCCTACCAAGCCGCCGGATTCCCTAAGAAGCCGCCGGCTTCCCACAAAACAACCTGAATCCGCCGGATTCCCAGAATCCGCCGGATTCCCTGAATCCGACCGGATTCCCTCATTTCTGACGGAATCCGCCGGATTCCCTTGAATCCGCCGGATTCCCCCGTCGTTCCAGCCCTGTTCGTCCTGATCAAAACCTGATCCGCGATATTTATAACAAAATCGCCCAAACTCAACTTCTAACAGTTTTTAACCACACATAACGTTACATAATCAATATGTAACACTTATAACATGTTTCTAACATCTAATTCTCTCAAATCATCAATTTACCTAATTTCAATCAAAATCAAATTCTTAAATACTTAAGAACACTTACTGATTGAAGAACATATCGATGATAATCTGATGATAATGAAGTTTCACGAGAATCACCACTTCCTGATTTGATTTCTAGTTTGATTTGAAGGTTTTCAGAGAGTTTCTGTGAGTTTTTGGAATAAAAATGAATAACTTCCTAAAAAGGAAAGTTATATAAATAGAAACTTAAGTCGGTTCCTCAACCGACCTTCTATTATACGGGTATAATTTAATACCCCATCTCAATCTATTGCCTGGAACCCGAAAACCATTTACGAGTCCAAACATTTTATTGTACCGTCAACTATATTAATTTACAACAATTAATAATTCACTTATCACATTGGAATATTCGACTCCTATTCCAATTATTTCACTAATTCAAACAATATTATTTCCAAACACATTTAAATACTAATTTAAATCAAGAAATAATATAACACAACTAGGTCCATTTCGAGGATGTTACAGTAATGGCTTGGGTCCCTCTTGATAACTGATTGTGTTTTGTGTTATGTGCAGGAGCATGCTGTGAACAAGGACAGCTGGTGGTATGTAGACAGTGGATGCTCGAGGCACATGACCGGAGAAAGAAGTCTACTGAAGTACTTCAAGGAAAGTCTCAAGCAAAAAGTAAATTTTGCAGGAGATAAAGGAGGAGTAATTTCGGGAAAAGAAAAAGTTTCAAATGGAACTTTGACTCTTGAGGATGTGAACTATGTTGAAGAACTAACTCACAACCTAGTGAGTGTTTCCCAAGTTTGTGATAAAGGTCATCCAGTTTATTTCAATGAAGAGGAGGCCTTAGTCCTGAAGCCAGGTTTCAAAATTCCTGATGAATGGATATTGATGAGGGCGCCAAGGAAGAAGGACATCTATGCTATCAACATGGGTGTTCCTAACTCTTCAATGGTATCTACATGTTTATTATCCAAGGCTTCGGAAACAGACGCATTATTATGGCATAGGAGAATGGCACACCTGAACTGGAGAAAGATGAATTATATAACCAAAAATGGTTTGGTTCTAGGTGTACCACAAAAACGTTTCGAGTCTGAGGATAAGTGTGTTCCTTGCATGAAAGGAAAGCAGCACAAGAAACCACACAGACCTAAGACTGAAAACTCTATCTCCTCACCATTTGAATTGCTACATATGGACCTCTTCGGCCCTATAAGAAAGAGAAGTCTAGGTGGCAAATGGTACTGTTTGGTTGTCACAGATGATTATTCTAGATTCTCGTGGGTATTCTTATTTGGGATCAAAGGATGAGACTCCTGGAACTCTAATTGAGTTCTTTGATCTAGTAGAGAATGTCTATAAAAAGAGAGTTAAGCGTATTCGTAGTGACAATGGAACAGAATTCAAAAATTCAACGTTGAATATCTATTGCTTAAGCAAAGGGATATTACATCAATTCAGTGCACCTTATGAACCTCAACAGAATGGTGTTGCTGAAAGGAAAAATAGAACGTTGATTGAAGCTGCTAGAACAATGCTTGCTTATTCAAAGCTTCCGGTGATCTTTTGGGCAGAAGCAGTGAATACAGCATGTTATGTTCTTAATAGAGTTCTTACGGTTAAGAGACATAACAAGACTTGTTATGAGCTTTTGAACAATAAGAAACCTAACTTAAAAGGGTTTGAACCCTTTGGAGTTTCATGCACCATATTAAAGACTGGACATCAAGCAAAATTTGGTGAGAAAGCTGACGAAGGATTTTTCCTAGGTTATATGCCCAATTCGCCAAACAAGAGAGTCTTTAATAAAGTCACAGGACGTTTGGAGGTAGTTTATAATATTGAGGTTACGAGCTACTCACCAGATGTTCATAAGGGCTTAGATTGGCAATTTGATTATTCTGATCTCTTTGCATCATTTAAAGTTCCTATTAGTGACTATGTCAGTGATTCAGAGATAGCTGAACATTTAGTGTTTGAAGATGAGAATATTGGTCCCGCTTCAACATCAAGTGATAAGCAGTCTGGAATTATGACTAATGTTGACTCAGATAAAGCTTCCACAAGTGAGTCACAACAACCTTCAGAGGATAAGTCTCAAGAAACAGAAGATCCTGATGATCTTTCTACAAAGTTTGATGATATACTTACTCCTTTGAAACTTTTAAGGATATCTTCAGCACGTACGGAAGATGTACCTGAATTGGAAGAGATTGGTACTAATTTGGAAGATGAGATACCGGTTGAACCAGTTACTACAACTAGAACGAGTAAGAATCATCCCATTGAAAACATCATCGGTGATATTAATACTCCGGTTCAAACTAGGCATCAATCCAGAGCTAGTACGTCTGAGAACTTAGAATACCAAAGCTTGTATACTGCAATGAAAGAGACAGGGATTCCTAATCAATGTCTATATTCATGCTTTATCTCACAAGTCGAGCCTAAAAATGTTCAAATGGCTTTAAAAGAAAGCTCGTGGGTAGAAGCAATGCAAGAGGAACTATCTCAGTTCTCTGAATTACAAGTATGGGAGTTGGTTGACCTACCAAAGGGAGAATATCCAATTGGAACTAGATGGGTATTTAAGTGCAAGAGAGATGATAAAGGTATCGTTACTCGCAATAAAGCTCGTCTGGTGGTTCAAGGTTTTAATCAACAAGAAGGTATTGACTACAATGAGGTGTTTGCACTAGTTGCTAGGCTAGAAGCAATTAGAGTATTCTTAGCATTCGCATCATATTTTGGTATAAAAGTGTATCAGTTGGATGTTAAGAGTGCCTTTTTGTATGGCAAAGTGGAAGAATTGGTGTATGTTTCACAATCGCCAGAGTTTGCTGATCCTGAGTATCCAGATAGAGTATATCGTTTGAATAAGGCTCTATATGGATTACATCAAGCACCTAGGGCATGGTATGGAACACTATCAACGTATCTACTTGAGAATGGATTTACAAGAGGATCGATTGATAGTATACTGTTTGTGAAATGGAAAAAGAAAGACTTTCTTCTCGTGCAAGTTTATGTTGATGACATTATCTTCGGATCATCTGATGAAAAGATGTGTCAAAAATTTGAGAAAGTTATGAGAAAAAGGTTCGAAATGTCTGCAATGGGAGAGTTGAATTTCTTCTTAGGATTACAAGTTGATCAAAAGAAGGATGGATTCTTTATTCATCAATCTAAATATACATATGAGCTATTAGAACGCTTCAAGATGGATGAAAGTAAGGTCTACAATACTCCAATTCCAGTCAATCATGGACTAAGTCCAGATACATCGAGTGATAGCGATGTGGATCCAACTCTTTATAGAGCCATGATCGGATCACTAATGTATCTTACAGCCTCTAGGCCTGACATAATGTTTGCTGTTTGTTTATGTGCAAGATATCAGGCTAATCCGAAAGAGTCACACATGCAAGCTGTTAAACGAATCTTTCGTTACCTCAAAGGGAAACCTAAGCTGGGTCTTTGGTATCCGATTGATGGAGACTTAGATCTCGTAGCTTATACTGATTCGGATTATGGAGGATGCAATCAGAATAGGAAATCTACGACCGGAGGATGTCAATTCCTAGGAGGTAGATTAGTATCCTGGCAGTGCAAGAAGAAAACCTCGGTAGCCATTTCTACATGTGAAGCTGAGTATGTTGCAGCTGGCAGCTGTTGCTCGCAAGTACTTTGGATTCAACAGCAACTGCGAGATTATGGGTTAAATATAACCAATACTCCTATGATGATTGATAACGAATCTACTATGTCGATCACCAATAATCCAGTGAAGCACAGTAAAACTAAGCATATTGATATACGACATCATTTTATTAGAGATTGTGCTGAGAAGAAATTGATAAAGTTAGTTAAGGTTCCATCATTGGATAACTTAGCAGACTTATACACAAAGGCGTTCGACAGAGCAAGATTTGAGACGTTGGTTCAACTGAACGGAATGAGAAATCCAGAGTGATTAGTCTTCCAAGGGTATTTTTGTAATAGTTAGTATTTCTGTGTTCATAAAAAAAAAAAAAAAAAAAAAAAAAAAAAAGGCGTATGGCATTCATTTGCTTGTTACCTAAGGGGAATCGCCTTCATTTAAGTTTTTATTTGCAAAAACTAAGGGAAATGATAGTACATTAGGAGAATAAGCTTCACAATAATAAGCTTAAGTCTTAAAGTATGATATGGTAGTAGGTTCAAATAAAGTTGCTTTAGAACTACAGCGGTTCTATCAGGTATGTGTTTATATTTATTTGATTATACACCTATATCCACAAGTTATAATTTGTCTATTTTTAAGTTAAAACTTTGGATGGCTTCATCATATGATGTACTGGTAGGCAAATTATATGAAATTTTCTAAGTCTTAAGAAGTTAATTAATTACTTGTTTATTATCTTGTGTTACTATTTTATGATGTATGACATTAAGTCTTAATTGTTTAAGGATGGTATTGCCATACACTGTTATCATGCATATTAATTTGAATTGGCAAATAGTAGCAATATGGGTATTAACTTAATTACTGGTAACTTTGTTGTACTAAGTACAGAACTGAAACCTTTAATTAAATTAATATTCTCAAATATATTTTGAATTATGCTAGAAGGGATCTTCTGTTGTACTACGTACAGACTTAGATAACATAGCATATTCAAAGTATGTTTGATATTTGTCTAACCTTAAAAATTCAAGTGTATGTTATATGTTTCGAAAAGATACATCATTTAGTAACCGCTACCTTGAAAATTAATGATGCAGTGTTATGAGTTTTACTTGAATTCTTCAGTATGTCATATAATAGGAAGCATTTGATAATATTCATACTAACAATAAAGTGTTATGCTTAGAAAATTAAGTATAATTTGTTTATGTGGATCATAATACCGGTAATCGTCTTGAACTGTCTATAATAAAATATTCACTTTATGTGAGTAATGCATTTATTAATTATGCTATGTGGATAAAGGTACCTAAGATATAGTTTCATAAATATAAATGTATAAATGATAAATTTAGTTGTAATTTTACAGTAATTTATTTGAATTTCATGAGGTATGTATACTACCAATCTGCTTAGACTTTTAAATATATAATTAATTGCTTATTATTTCTAATATGATCCCTAAGCAGATAAATTCTTATTCATTTTGTTTATGTATTTTATTTTGATCAAGTAATTAATAAAACGGTACTTGATACCAATGGTTGTATAATTTTGTTTTTATCTTATTTTTATTTGTTTTTACTTTTTGTGTTTATTAGGTTTTACCCTTCGGAATTAAATTATATTGAATATTTTTGAGTTGAACAAACGTGACAAATACAAGTGAAAATTAATTATAATTTAGACTTGTAAAATATCGGGTTTTTATTTATACTTAGAATTAAATTCGCGTTTTTATTTATTTCTTCGAGTTGACATCGACTTGCGGATCCGTTTGAAATTCTCGCGAATCGGATACAAAGTATAAAGGGGGTCAAACGAGTCAAGCCAACCCACCGAACCCACAAATTTCGCGAGTTCACTAAAGCTTGCGAATCCGTCACACAGGCGAAACGAGGCGATTTTGACTTTTCGCTTGATTTTGATTTTTAGAGTACGGGAACGAGTTTTTCAATCCGTAGACTTTATACATCGACAATTTACGAACATTTTGAGGTATATATCAACGGATTTAACCGTGTAAATAACGAGAAATTCAAGTTTTTATAAACTTAGGGTTTCGGGTTATACACTAAACGATTTGCGTCGATTACGATGTTATTGGACATGGATCTTTAGGGTTTATGTTAAATGAACATTAATGAACGTGAATCAATTGATAGATCATGTTAAAATTACAAGATTAATCGATTTTAAGTGTAACCTCGCGACGGCAGTTCATCAAACGAGTTGACGTTTTAAATCAACTCGCAGCGAGTTGACTAGCGAATCGGGGTGATTAGCGAGTTCACTTCAATAGCTGCTTGAGAAATGTAGCGAGTTGATCAATGTAGCGAGTTGATAAGCAAAACGAGTTGACCTCAACTCGTTAGACCAGTTTATGCGAGTTTAGAACTTAGAAAATTTTTAATTTTTTAGTAATAACTTTTATATAATTAATTTAAATTAGACTTAAGACTTTTTAGTTATAAGTTAAATTTTTATATACGACTTGAGACTATTTTTGTAACAAGTTATATATAATTTCAATTTTAAACTAAGATGTTTGATGAATCTTGATTCATAATACGTAATAGTTTAAATATTTTTAATCGTGCATTAAATTATATATGTTGTTTGTGTTTATGTTACAGATATGGCTAGAGCATTTGACAAGGGTCACAACATTTTGGTTGATCTGAACCTTGAAGCCAAGCGGGCTGATAGGGTTGCTGATATACTACGATTCCTTGCACGATCACGGATTAGATACGCCATTACGGCCAATCCTCCTATCTCTCAGGCTATACTGAACGATTTCTGGACGGATATAGTATATGACGAATCTGTCAACCCGCCAGAGATTCGAGCTACGGTTAGTGGCCAACCTGTTACGTTTTCGGCTGGTAATCTTCGTGATATTTTGCAGCTAGGTACAGTCGAACAGGAGAATGGAGATACCGAGTACCCTATGGATTTTATAGAGGGTGCGATAGGTCGTATGGGTTATACCGGAGATAGACGTGGACGTCAGTTCCAGAAACCTCTGGTTATTGGTTAGTGGAGGTTTCTCTGGCACGTGATGAATATAGTTTTTGCAGCGAAGAAGGGTGGATTTGATGAGTTGAGCCCTGCGATTTTATCGGATGCACTGTCACTGGTTTATAATAAACCATACAGTTTTTGTGATTATCTTTTTGGTGAGATTGCGAAACATATATCGGGGTCTGTTAGATCAAGATTTTTGGTTTACTCGCGATTTTGCATGTTGATTATCCGTGCGCGTCTACCGGATTTGGCTATACCTGAACCACATCTAGTGGTTAATACGATTGACCATCGTGGGTATAATGCCATGTTTATGCAGACGGTTAGGAAGGAGGGAGTGGTGAAACCTGAAGTTAGACCACTATTTGGGTATATTATTGACCCGAACTACGTTGCACCGCCAAATCATGGGTGGTTAGACGTTGCTCCTGCTGCTGCTGCTGCTCCTGCTGATGCTGATGTTGTACCAGAACCTGCAGCTGAGGAAGCTCAACCTGAAGATCCACAAGGGCTCCTTGAGGATGTTCTTATTCAGGCTGGTCAGGTTGATCAGCAAGTGAACCAAGAGGTTGCTGCACAAGTTGTGCAAGAGGTTTTGGAGCAGAATGATGATGCGACAAATCCTTTGCTTCAGATATTGAGTGTTATTTAGCACTACATGAGGTAATCTTTTATTTATATAATAATATAGATGCTTAGTTGATAGATTGTTTTTATTAATCATAGATGCATAATATAATTATCTAATGATTTTGATATTAGATATTTAGTTAATTGGATATTATTTCTGATTTTAAAATATAAATATCATTAACCAAACAGGAAGCTGAAGCTGAGGCTGCAAACCCAGAAGTTGTATTACTTGAGGGGGAGCAGATACAGCTAGATGAATCAGTTATTGTACCGACTGAGGTATTATATCTGATTAATCTTAAATATATAGAACTTGTATGATAGAGCTTATGCTAATCATAAATGTTTAATATATTTAAACTTTAGGATCCTGTTAGATCATCTGGAGGTCGTGATGGTGAGACGGCTTCAGATGAGGATTCTAAGAATACACCTTCTCCTCCTCCGTCTATCTCTGAAAGGAAGAGAAAAGGTAAGAGTATTCTGGAGGAAGGTACTGAGGAAGTTGAGATTCCTTTGATGAAGCGTCCGAGAACGCTTACTATTCGAGAAGGTTAGTATTGATTATAAAAGTTAAATAATCTTAACTTGTTGTTTATCAGGAGTTGAACTGAGACAGTTAATTCTGTATACAGTTGCTCAGGATACACCACAGGTGGAGATGGATGCACCGGTGGTTACTGAATCGATGTCTGTACCGCTTCAGGTATGAGATATAGATTCTCTAACTATGAGTGTTATGCAATTAATTAGAGTTTGAGACAGAGTAATCTGTAACAATAACTGATTTTAATTGTGTTTAACTTTACAGCATGAGGTTGCTGATTTAGTTCATGCGGCAAAGTTTCCGACGAATAAAGGAGCTAGATTTGCGGCAAATTTGCTTACGCAAGCTTTGTCTCAACCTCATACACCGCTGACCAGAGACTGGCATATTGAGTCTCTTACACCGCCTGGACCAACAACGATACCTGTTACTCCGACGACTGATGCTGAAAGGATTACATCCTTAGAGTCTAGGGTAAAGGACTTAGAGAAGCTTACTTCTCAGATTCCAGAGCTGGTGTCGAACAATCTTCTTCTTGCTAAGCAGATACTCAAGCAGAGTGAATCGTACAATCTGTTGATGAAGACTCGTGAGACTTTGCTTGCAGATTTCAATGTACAAAGACTGAAGTTATCTTCTTTGGAGAGTCTGGTCTTGAGATCGCATTCAGGACAATCTACTCAGGGGGAGATATTGGTATATCTGGAGTCTTGCAGAGAAAATGAGCTGAAGAGGAAGAGAGATTCAGATAAGGACGATGATCCCAATGCACCGAGTGGTGAGCAGACCGGTCCTTCAAAGACTGGTGAGCAAGCTACAACTCAGGGGGAGTCTGGTGCTGGTGCTAGTGGTTCTGGAGTGGGTACAAGTGCAGATAAGACTGTACCGGGTGATACTGAAGCTGGTAAGATAGCTTAGTATTATCATAGTACTGTAATATTTGTAATAGTTTGTAGTGAACAAATGTAAACTTAATTTATTGTGTAAATATATTCGGCTTAGGGTTATTATTATTTTAAGTAAAATATATTTGATTTAATTTAAGTTTATATAATCATGTTAAGATAAAATAGTGATCGAAAGACTTCCGACTCATTGAGTAGTCGAGCGGCGTGTTCCGATTAATATCGGCGGTCAAAATTTGTTGAGAACTGAGACACTGTCATATCTGCTCAGAATACAAGTATCATGCCGCTGTTGGTATAAGACTTCAACCACTGTTAGTAGAAGTCAACCACTGTTAGAAGAAGACAACCGCTGTTAGTACATTTGTCTAACAGGGCCACTGTTGGTATATGTAAAGCGTTTTGTATTAAGTACTCAACCACTGTTAATGTTATATGAGTACTACCCCTGTTAGTTATATACTCAACCACTGTTGGTTAGTCGGTTAGAGATAATTATGGAATAGATAGGATTTCCATAATAGTTTGATTCTGTAAAGGACTCTATGTGTTATAAATAGAGATTCTGTAAAACCCTAGAGGTAGAGATGACGAATTCATTCTAGTTATTAGCTTCAAGGTTGTAAACCCTAACACAAGTTGTGTGTTCGTATTATTGTTAATAATATTGAAGCTTTTGGTTAGACATTCTGTTATATACAAGTTTGTTCTTCAAGTTATTAATAAACTATTCCGCAAGCTTATTAATAATCAATCAAAGTAATACATACTAAGATCTCTAGCTGGGATCATCAAGTGGTATCAGAGCTTGATATTACTTTGATCTTGAAGAAGGTAATTGAATTTCGCAGCCTTTTCAACAAATAACAAGATGTCTACTGAATCAATGGAAGGTATACAAGCTACAAAGATTCCCATGCTCAAACCTGATGAGTTTGAGTTATGGCAGACTAGGATTAGGCAATACATGTTGCTTACAGATTATATGATGTGGGAGGTGGTTACTAATGGACCAAACTATACTAAGGATGCAGATGGTAAAAAGGAAGAAAGACCACCACCAAAGTCTGATGAAGAGAGAAAAGAAAGAGCAACAGAGTGGAAGGCATTAAGTACTCTACTTTTGTCTATTCCTAATGAGTATCAAAGGAAGTTTGAAAACTGTGAAGATGCTCAGGTTCTTATGCAAGCAATTGTTAAGAGATTTGGTGGTAATGATAACACCAAGAAGAATAAGAGATCTCTTCTCAAACAACAGTTTGAAAACTTTGCAGGTGTAAAGTCTGAAACTCTGACTCAGACTTTTGATAGGTTTCAAAAACTTGTGGGTGATTTAGAAAATCACAATGTCAAGATTGATAAAGATGACTTGAACAGGAAGTTTCTAAGATCACTTGGTACAGATTGGAATATGTACACTGTGGGACTTAGACAAAGTCCAGATCTTGAAGAGAAAGAGATTGAAGACCTGTACAATGATCTGAGGAATTTTGAGCCTGAAGTTCTAGCGTTGAAACAGTCCAATGGTAGCTCTAACAATGCTGCTTTTGTTTCTGTTGGTGAATCTGGTAGTTGTAGCACATCTGGTGCTAATGATAATGTATTGGAAGCATTCTTTGCAAGCCATGTGAATTCTTCATTAACTACAGAAGATTTGGAGCAGGTTAGTGAAGAGGACCTGGAAGAGATGGATTTAAGATGGCAGATGGCCATGATTACAATCAGGGCAAAGAGGTTTATGCAGAGGTCTGGGAACCGAAATTTTTCTTACAAGAGAGATGGTGTAGCTGGTTTTGACAAGAGCAAGGTGGAGTGTTTCAATTGTCACAAGATGGGACACTTTGCTAGAGAATGCAAGAGCACACAGGCTGGAGGATCTCAGAATGGTATTATGAGAAATAGTTCTGCTCCACAAAGAAGATTGGTACCTGTTCAGAACACCACTTCAGATTCATTGGTTGCTCAAGATGGAATAGGAGGATTTGACTGGAGTGACCAAGAAGAGCTTGTAGTTCAGAATCAAGCTTTGATGGCTGTCACAGAAGAACCAGAGTCTTCAGACATTCCATATGAGGTACAATCTAAATTATGTTCTCCTGCATGTAAGAAAATGGTTAAATTTTATAGGGATCATAATATGGTTGTGTGTAATGAATTAAAAGCTTGTAAGGAAAAGAGTCAACATGCCACTTTAGCTATTGAAAACTTAGAAAATCAGATAAAAGCTTATGAAAAGAATGAATCTCAATTTCACTTAGATATTAAGTATATAAATTGGGAAAAGAAAGCTTTACAAACAAAAGTTGATATGTTAAGTGCTAAGTTGGCTGAGGCAATTTCTGATAAGGAGTCAATAAAATTGAAAGTTGATGAGTTGGAAAATGTTTCAAAAGGTGTTCAAAACTTAATCAAGTCTCAAATTCATGATAAATTAAAACTTGGATTAGGTTACAACCTTAATGCTGTTCCTCCACCTTATAATCATACTTATTTCCCACCTAAAAGTGATTTTGTTTTAGAAACACTTAAGGTAGGTGTGTCTGAGGAGGTTAAAAAGGTAGATCCAGTTGTTAATTGTGATGATAATGTGAATTTTGATAAAGTTGAGGTATCTGATTGGACTGAGGAAGATGAGTGTGATAGTGATAGCTCATCTAGTGGTAATTTTGTGGATGGTAGTGTTGAGTCTATTACTGGTCTAGTTTCTGAACTTAATAGTACTAAACTAGAAGAGGGTAAAAAGATGTTTGTTGAGAAAGCAAAGGCTCAGTTAGATCAAGTCAGGAAAACCAACAAGGCTAGTTCAGGTTTAGGGTATGTACACAAAAAGGTCAATACTGAATCAAAAGACAAGTTGAAATCTGAGTGTGATAAGTGTACATGTAAATCAAAGAAGTCTGAGTTACATACTGCAAGTAATGTGAATAAATCCATTCCCAGGGGTAATCAAAGAAATTGGAACCAATTGGTTTCACAAAGGTTGGGTAATGGGTTTGAATGTGTGAAAAGAAAGTCATGTTTTATTTGTGGTAGATATAATCATCTTCAACAGGACTGTTACTACAATCCTAAAAATAATAGGAACAGTGGTACAGGTCATGTGTTGATAAATAAGCCTAACAGAGGCAAGGCTGCATCCACTGTTAATGCTACAGCAGTGCCCCTGTCAACGGCTAACAGAGGCAAGACACGAACAGGGGAGGGTTTGACCACTGTCAGGCATGGTACCTCTGCTGGTATTAAACATTTTAAAAGAATGTTTATACCAAGTAAAGCTACCACTGTCAGGGTAATCAATACAAACTTAAAGGTGACCACTGTCAAACCATTAACCCCTGTCAGGTCTAAAATTGATTGTTTTTGGAGACATAAAAATGAGTGTAAATCTGAAGTGTCCAAAACCAATGCAGCACTGAGATCAATCACTGTCAAAAGGGTTGATGTCAATGGTGCTCATGGGAAACCCAAAGCCAAATTGGTTTGGGTTCCCAAGAAAAACTAACTGTTTTTCTCATATATGTGCAGGGCAAGCCACCAAGCTTATGGCATATTGATTCTGGCTGTTCAAGACACATGACTGGAGACAGGAAAAAGCTACAGGACTTTAAAGCGTTTTCTGGAGGAGATGTAGCATTTGGAAGCAATCCTAAAGGAGGTAAAATCACAGGTAAAGGTAAGGTAAAAAGCAGTAAGCTCACTTTCAATGATGTTTATTATGTTGAGCAATTGAGATACAATTTGCTTAGTGTGAGTCAAATCACAGATAAGCAAAATCCTGTATATTTCACTGACACAGAATGCCTTATACTTTCTGAAAAACTCAAAATACCTGAAGATAAGATTTTAATGAGAGTTCCAAGAAAGGATAATGTATACTGTAGTGATTTAAACAAGATGGAATCTCAAAATGTTAACTGTCTCATTTCTAAAGCTACTGTATCTGAATCTGAACTATGGCATAGGAGGATGTGTCACTTGAATTTCAAGACCATGAATAAACTTGTTAGGAATAAGCTAGTGAGAGGCTTACCTGAAAAGTTATTTGAATATAGTGACCACTGTGTAGCATGTCTTAAAGGCAAGCAACACAAGACCTCTTATAAGACCAAGCTTGTGAATACCAATACCACTCCCTTACACCTGTTACATATGGATTTGTTTGGTCCTACCAATGTAGCTAGTCAAGGGAAGAAATCTTACTGTTTGGTAATAACTGATGATTACTCTAGAATGAGTTGGGTGTTCTTTCTTAGGACTAAGGATGAGACAGGTGAAATACTTAGATCATTCATAACTAGGATTGAGAATTCAACTAATCAAAAGGTTAAGATCATCAGGTGTGATAATGGGACAGAATTTAAGAATCATGAGATGAATAAGTTCTGTGAGGATAAAGGTATAGAAAGACAGTATAGTGCACCTAGGACTCCACAACAAAATGGAGTAGCTGAGAGGAGGAATAGGACACTAATTGAGGCTGCTAGAAGCATGCTAGCCGATGCTAAACTTCCAATGTCCTTTTGGGCAGAGGCAGTTAGCACTGCTTGTTATGTTTTGAATAGGATTTTGATTATTAAATCTCATAACAAGACACCCTATGAGTTATTCTTTAAGAGAAAACCTTTGGTTAGCTTTTTAAAACCATTTGGATGTCCTTGTACTGTCTTAAATACCAGAGATCATCTTGGTAAGTTTCAGAGTAAGGTAGATGAGGGTGTATTTGTTGGATACTCTATTCAAAGCAAGGCTTATAGAGTATTTAACAAAAGGACTAGGATCATAGAAGAGACCATGGATGTGACCTTTAATGAACATACATCAAATGTAGAAGGAAAAGGTCCAGAAGTTTTGTTTGATATTGATGCACTAACCCATGCTTTTAGATATCCAGATTTGTCTATTAGTGCAGGTACAGATGCAGATACAGATGCAGGTAATGATGCAGGGAAAGATGGGCATTCAACCTCAAGTCAAACTAAAAAGGATGACTTGAAGTATGTCTTGTTTCCTATTTGGACTCCAGATCCACCAGAAGTATTTCAACAGGAACAGGATCAACCAAAGAAAGATGCTTCTTCTGATGATTCAAATGGTTCACCTGGTAAAACTGGTGCAAGCAAGGATGCAGATGATTTAACTTCACCAGATCATCAACCATTCACTTCAAAGGGATCTCATACAGATCCAGAGCATGATTCAGAAGGAGAGCCCGATTCTCCAAAATTTGTTGAACAAAGTCCTCCATTTCAAGTTTTGGAAAGGACTTCTTTGTCAGATTCTGAAGCAACTCCAAAGCCATCAAAGGAAAGAGAGGAAAGAGAGTCTTTTTCAGACTCAGAGATAGATAATCTTTTGGGTTCTAATTTGGAAAGAGAACTACTTGATACTTCTACATCTAAGTATTTGGTTCATAAAGATCATTCTTTGGATTTGATTATTGGTGATATTATGACTCCTGTTCAGACTAGACATCAAACCAAGGTAAGAGAAGAAGATGTACATACTTCATTGTATGTATGTTTTCTTTCTCAGATGGAACCAAAGAAGGCAGTGGAGGCTCTCAAAGATCCAAGCTGGATTGAATCTATGCAGGAAGAATTGTTGCAATTCAAACTGCAAGATGTGTGGGATTTGGTTGATCTTCCAAAAGGAAAGAAAGCTATAGGCACAAGATGGATCTTCAAGAACAAGAGAGATGAAAGAGGAATAGTGATCAAGAATAAGGCTCGGTTGGTAGCACAGGGGTACACACAGGAAGAAGGCATAGATTATGATGATGTCTTTGCCCCTGTTGCTAGAATAGAAGCTATTAGATTATTTTTAGCTTATGCATCTTATCAGGATTTCAAAGTCTATCAAATGGATGTGAAGAGTGCTTTTCTTCATGGTCTAATTGATGATGAGGTGTATGTTTGCCAACCACCAGGGTTTGAAGATCCAACATATCCAGATAGAGTGTGCAGATTGAAGAAAGCATTGTATGGATTACATCAAGCTCCAAGAGCTTGGTATGATACTCTATCTGAGTACTTGCTCAAGAATGGATTCAAGAGAGGTACTATTGACAAGACATTGTTTACCAAGAGGGTTCAAAGAGATATATTGCTGATACAGGTGTATGTTGATGATATTATTTTCGGGTCTACAAGGGATTCATTGTGCAAAGAGTTTGAAGATTTAATGCATAAGAAGTTCAAGATGAGTTCAATGGGTGAACTCACATTCTTTTTAGGGTTGCAGGTCAAGCAGAAGTTAGATGGAATCTTTATTAACCAAGGGAAGTATGTGAAAGATATTTTGAATAAATTTGGTTATAAAGATGTGAAGGTAGCTAGCACTCCCATGGAGGCACATAAACATCTTAATTCTGATCCTGAGGGGGAGGAAGTAGATGTGCACTTATACAGGTCAATGATTGGTTCATTGATGTATTTAACTTCATCTAGACCTGATATAATGTTTGCAGTGTGTCTTTGTGCTAGATATCAGACCAATCCAAAGCAGTCACACATGTATGCTGTGAAGAGGATCTTTAGATACTTGAAAGGTCAACCAGACTTGGGCCTTTGGTATGCTAAAGGATCAGATTTTGAGCTAAAAGCCTTCACAGATAGTGACTATGGTGGTGAGAATATGGATAGGAAATCGACTAGTGGAGGTTGTCAATTTCTTGGAAATAGGTTAGTGTCATGGCAATGTAAAAAGCAGACCACAGTTTCCACTTCTACAGCAGAAGCAGAATATGTTGCAGCATCAAGTTGCTGTGCACAGGTTCTTTGGATTCAGAATCAAATGCTGGATTATGGTTTGACTTTCATGAACACTCCTATTTATATTGATAATACTTCTGCTATTAGTATCATTCAGAATCCAGTTAAGCATTCAAAAACCAAACACATTGAAATCAGATATCATTTTATAAGAGATTGTTATGATAAAAGATTGATTCATATTTTTAAAATTCATACTGATAATCAACTTGCAGATCTTTTTACAAAAGCATTTGATGTAGGAAGATTTACATTTTTGATAACTAATATTGGTATGATCAATCTCACGTAGTGTTTTGGTCTGGATTTGATACTAACAGGGGTAAAATATATTGTATGTAACAGGGTCAGGTGATGCCACTGTTAGCTTCATCATGATAACAGATGGTGCCACTGTTAGTTTCCCTTTGCCACTGTCAATGTAGTTTAAACCCCTGCTGTATATGTGTGTAATTTAACCCCTGTTAGTTGTTTTTCTTAGTTTAATATTGCAGGTTTCAGCCACTGTCAAGAGACATCACTTGAGCTGGAATTTAATGTTTTATTTGTTTCTTCTTATTCTTTTGGTTAAAAAAAAAAAAAAAAAAAAAAAAAAAAATAATAATAATAATAATAATAAAAAAAAAAAAAATCGTTGTCTAACTAAGCCAAGTTTATGCCCCTGTTAGTTCTAAGTTGGAGTTTCCTTGGTCGGATGCCCCTGCTAGACTATCAGCCGCTGCTAGCTTTGTTAGATGGTTAGAAAGGGTTGACTATAAATTGATCAAGTGAGGTACCCCTGTTGGGTTTGTTTGTAAATTGTGCCCCTGTTGGGTATAACCAGAAGTGCCACTGCTAGTTCTATTTTTAGGGCTTGGCACTGTCATCAAATAAATACTCAAATACTTCACTTTTTCAATTACGCTTTCAAAAGTTTCAAAACCCTTCAATAATCGCTCTCGCTTTGAGTTGTTTATTGTAATTCACTCTTCGTTCGTTCATCGATTACATCAATGGCATCTTCATCGTCATCTGATTCTGATCATTCTACGCTAAGTGTTCATTCTGAACACAATATGAGGGCTTTCTTGAATAAAGAACTTGCCGATGAGTATTTTCACCCTATCATCGATTTCTTGAGTAGTTGTCCAGTTACTTATGCCCTTACTGTAGCTCCACGATTGATTCGTTCACATATTCAGGAATTTTGGAAGAATGCAAAGGAAGGGAATGTTAATGGCATTACTCATATTCATTCCACTGTCAAGGGTCAGAAGGTAATGGTTACTGAGATTGTTCTAAGAGAGCTTTTACAGTTTGATGATGAAGGTGGAATTCTGGAATTATCAAGAGAAGATTTGTTTAAAGGCATTATGGATATGGGGTATGAAGGTTCAGGAAAGACAAGATCAGAATATACTTTCTTGAAGTCATGGTTTTGTCCTCAATGGAAGTTCTACATTCATACTTTTCTGGTATGTTTGTCTCAAAAGAGAACTAGTTTTAATGAATTTAGTTCTACTATTGCATATCCTATTATCTGTTTGGCACAGGGTATTAAATTTAATATGTCTAGATTTATCTTAGATAATATGGTTAGGAATGTAAAGGGTGATACATTCGTTATGTACCCTAGATTTGTTCAGCTTTTGTTGAATAATCAATTGTCAAATCTGCCAGCAGAGGATAGTGTGATTGTTAGTTCTACTCTATCTTTGAGGACTATTCAGGCTATGAATAAGTATCAGAATGCTTTTTCTAAGAAGGAAACTGCATTATTTTCTACAATGCTAGTTACTCCTTCTGCCACTGGTGGTGTATTACCAACACCATCTGGACCAAATGATGACAGACCAACAACACAAGTTGGTTCTGAACACACATCAAGAGGTGGCATCAAAAGAAAACAAGGGAACAAACAGCCTACCCAATCTAAAGCCAAGAAATCCAAGAAGGCTACACAGGCTATGGAGATTCCTGTTTCTCCACAGTCTCAGTCAAATGTTTCAACACAACAGGTGAACATACTTGATGAAAATGTTCATTCTGGAAGGGCTGCCACTACTGTTTCTAGCCCACTGGCAGGGCAGGATAGTGGTAACATTAATCAGACCCAACCAGAGGCAACTATGTTTGATGAACCTATGGGTGATGATTCAAATGTAGGTCCCAGTACCAATAACCAAGGGACATCTGCAGTGGCAGATGTGGGCAAGGATTCAACTAAGAGGTCACACTCTAATGTTGATGAGCCTAGTGATACTGATGAATTGACGATTTCCTATCTTGTACATGATGTCAATAAACTATGGAGCAAATATGAGAGGGAAAGGGCTTACAGAAAAGAGGCTCAACAGAAAATTCAAGCTCAGGATGAGTTAATTGCTAAGCAGAAGGAGATAATTGATCATCAGAAGGAAGAGTTGCTTGATGTGAAGAATAGGTTGTTAGTGCTTGAGGAGGCTGTCAACAATATTCTTCTACCTGCAAATAGGTTAAAGGATTCTTCAGGCAAGGGGGAGAAGAAAGCAGATGATGATATTATGCCTGAAGATGATGGTTCAAGAGCAGGTGATTATGATGATGATGATTCATATGGACCTCATTATGATATGGGTGGAGAAATGATAAATATTGATGAGATGAATGATGATTCTGCAGCTACAGAGGTGT
Source organism: Helichrysum umbraculigerum (assembly GCA_949592205.1). Taxonomy (NCBI): domain Eukaryota; kingdom Viridiplantae; phylum Streptophyta; class Magnoliopsida; order Asterales; family Asteraceae; genus Helichrysum; species Helichrysum umbraculigerum. The sequence continues at coordinate 376,674,481 of CATIUR010000001.1, read as the reverse complement.
TTGATGATAATACAGCTACAGAGGTGCTTGAGTTTGATGATAATACAGTTGAGATGAATATTGAGGCACAATCAGAAGACACTGTGGAGTTAGTGTTTGATGATAAAGATGATGATTATGTGCAGAGCAGGGATAAGGCTGAGGAGGAGCTAAATGTATCTGATTATGTGATACATGAAAATTTAGATGATGAGGTGGTTGATGGTGCAGGAGCAGAACAGACTGATGAAACAGTTTATCAGGTATTTCCATTGAATAAAGGGTTGCCTGAGAAAGCTGCACTTAGATTATATGTTTGGGATGTGATGGGTGCTAACCTGGATGATAAGAAAAGAGTTAGTTTCAGTGATAGGTCAGTGTATGAGGTGGTTGATGATGTTGAAAAAGAGATGAAAGGAAAAGTTGAGGTTAAGGGGGAGCAATCAAAGTCAATTGATGAAGAGAAGAAGTTGCAGACTTTTACAAGAAAGAAATCAATTCCAAGAAGAAAGTCAACTAAAAGATTATCCCCTGTCAAAACTTCTACCTCTGTTATCACAATTTCAACCCCTGTCAACACTAACACAACCACTGTTACGTCTACCCCTGTTAGTACACCAACTCCTACCACTGTTGATACACCAATCACCACTGCTATCATATCAACCCCTGCCACAACTACAACAACAACAAGACCAAGAGAGGTACCTGTTACAATAAGAGAACCAACTTCACCACTCAAACCTAAGTCTAAATTGCCTGTGATTGATCCAAAAGACAAAGGTAAAGGAAAGTTAAAAGAAAAATCAAAGGTGAAAGAAATTAAAGAGCCTCATATTGAGTCTCATGATATGCTGAGGATGCAAGTAGAAGAAAGAGAAAGGTTGATAAGGAGAGCTGCAGAAGCTAAAGCTGAAGGAGAGGGTGATGATGTGAAAATGATTTTGGATGATCTGAGTGTAGTGACTATTACACAGAAAGCTGCAGAGATTGTTAAAGAAAAGACTGCACAAGGATTAAAGCTTCCTGCTCAGAGAGTTCATGATTATTTAAAGAAGAAGAAAGGTAATGAAGAGGAAGAGTTATCTTCTGGATTTTTGTTGATGAAAAGATCAAATGAGGAAAGGGCTAGAAAGAAAAAGCAAGAGGAATTAGCCAAGAAGAGAAGTAAACCTTTACCATATGCTGAAAGGAGAAGACAAATGATCAATGCACTGTCTGAAAATTATGCTCCAGCTAAAATTGTTAGAGGATGGAATATGCAGAAGCTGCAACAGGCATATGATAGGTATATGGGAAGAGATGAAGAGTGGACAAAGAAAATGGAAGAGAATAGGCATTTGAATGCATTGATGAAGGAGAAGAAAGAAAAGGCAGATAAGGAAATGGTAAAGTTTTTGAAGGAAGAAGAAGAAAGAAGAGAAAAGGCAGCTGTTGAAGCAGCAGAGAAAGCTTTAGAGGATAAGCAGAATGAAGTTAGAAGAAATTCATGGAAAAATCAGATTTCTAAAGATAATGTTATTCCTGATATTCCAAGATTTGATCCAGAGCTGAAAAAGAGAATCAAGGTTCTGACTGATAACAAGGAGATTTCTGAAGGACCAAGAAAGGCTAGAATTATAAATTGGGAAGGAGTAGCAATTGATTATGGTTTCAGAAAAATGATCCTTGAGATCAAGATTGAAAGGGAAAGAGGATTTGATGATCATGTTGGAAGTATGGTTGATTTGCTCAGAATTTGTACAAGAGATGATCTTATGGAATTGTATCAAGTGAGCAGAATCAGGAATAGAAAGAACTCTGAAGCAGTGATTGAACGACAAATGATGGAGTTGTTGCAAAGCCTGTTTGAACCAGCCAGCTTGTATCACTTATTTTTTCATTGTTATCAAAGGGTTATAACCTGGAGATATTTTGCCAGAGCTGGAGTACACATGGTAGTATTTAACAATGGGCAGGTGATCTACATGTTTGATGATCGACAATATGTGCTGGGAACAGGGCTGCTGAATAGATTGATTGATTTGAAGTTATCTACAACCATCATTACTGAAGGAGCTTACAGAGCTTTATACATGGTGTTCAATCAACTGCATAAGAGGCAAACGATGAAGGAGAAAGAAGAAGAAAAGAAGGATTGAAACTTGAATCATTACTCTGAATGATCAAGTTTAGGGGGAGATTGTTGAGAACTGAGACACTGTCATATCTGCTCAGAATACAAGTATCATGCCGCTGTTGGTATAAGACTTCAACCACTGTTAGTAGAAGTCAACCACTGTTAGAAGAAGACAACCGCTGTTAGTACATTTGTCTAACAGGGCCACTGTTGGTATATGTAAAGCGTTTTGTATTAAGTACTCAACCACTGTTAATGTTATATGAGTACTACCCCTGTTAGTTATATACTCAACCACTGTTGGTTAGTCGGTTAGAGATAATTATGGAATAGATAGGATTTCCATAATAGTTTGATTCTGTAAAGGACTCTATGTGTTATAAATAGAGATTCTGTAAAACCCTAGAGGTAGAGATGACGAATTCATTCTAGTTATTAGCTTCAAGGTTGTAAACCCTAACACAAGTTGTGTGTTCGTATTATTGTTAATAATATTGAAGCTTTTGGTTAGACATTCTGTTATATACAAGTTTGTTCTTCAAGTTATTAATAAACTATTCCGCAAGCTTATTAATAATCAATCAAAGTAATACATACTAAGATCTCTAGCTGGGATCATCAAAATTTTATAATAACATATGCATTTTAGATTTGATTATGGACTTAAGACCGTAAGGTATATAAGTAATTAACAAGTTAAAAATGTATTCGTATTAACTAGACAAATGATATATAATTTAAAGGTTAAATTGATAATGAATGAGATCAATTAACACTTGGAAATTATATAAGGTAATTAATAGTAAATTTAAATGTTTGGTGATTATTCACAATGCATTAGAATTTAAAATTAATTAATATTTGTTAAGTAGACTTAAGATATTTTGGATTGATTCAGGGTAATTAATAAAAGATTTTATAAGTTATATGTAAATTGCGTTTATATGTTAGGTTAAAATATACAAAAGAATTAATAAAGAAATTCTTAGATTGGTTCAGGGAAATCAATGAAGAATTTGAATTATTAATATATTTGTATTTACATTTTTCTCTAGGAATGGAAATGCTTAATCTATCAGATTCAGAAGATGACATTTTGGATGAGATAGATGAAGAGATTGATTATGATATTGAAGAAGGAGAGTTCAAACTTCCTGAAGACTGGACTGCAGTATTTGAATCTGTGATAGATGAAGGTGTTGATCTGGATGCAAATGTAGATGAACATGTTGTGAATCCATCAACGACTGAATTTGTTTTTGTAAATGAACAAGGAGAATCAGTTATTGATTTAGAAGCTTTTGAGAATGCTTCTGAAGATTCAGATACTAAAGTTGAAGAAATAGAGGACAAATACAAACATATGATTGGTAATCCTATGTTTATCCAAGAAATGCTAAAGAAGAAAAAGGAAAATAAGCCACGCATTTTGAAAGAAGTTGATATTACTGGAAAGCGTGTACTTAAAACTGGCATTATTGGATGGTATTATGACTCTGACCTGAAGCTCTTTGCGATCAAAAGGTTTGACGGGGTTCAATATTTTGAGAAGAAGCTTGCAGTGTTTAGTTCGTTGCCTCGATATGAGATTAGAGATTTGGCTAGATTAGATATGATAAATCCAAGTGATGATGACTATGCTAAGTATGTTGAGCGTATCATTAGGACTGAAGGATTATCTATGAAATTCTCAAAGATTAAGCCAAGGAAAGGAAAAACGATAAAGCTGAACGAACTCAGTCAGAGGACTGGAAGAAGAAGAAGGAAGAAGGTTTATCCAGCGGTTAAATGTATTAAGCAAATACCTATGAAGACTATGCCTCAGAATATTTTGGGAAAATTGAAATATTGGGGGGTAGATGCTGGAACAGGGGAAGCCTTTATGATTGAAGCTGATGATGATTATCCTGATGGCGAAAAAGAGATTCTTCGTGTATATGATCACAGACATCTGATGAACTTATCAAAGGAAGATCTGATTATGTTGTACAAGAACAAGATCAAATCTACTATTGGTTGGGGTGATTTAGCACGAGATTATCACAGGATGGTTAAAACATGCATTAAGCTTAAAATTTTTGCAGGAAGAAAGATTTACAAATGAAGACCAAAGACAGCGTGAAGATAAAGACGCTAGAGCTATTGTCAAGGGGGAGTCTGTTGAGACATAGATTGTGACAACAGATCTAGCTTGAAATAGGACTGGTGTAATTCTTATTACGTTTGTACATTGGTTTAGATTTGTAAATAAATATTTGTTTTGTTAGTAATATTCGTTAAACATATTATTGTGCTAAGTTAGACGAATGTTTAAATACGAAATAAATAATGGACGTTTTATGCAAAGCGAGTCGAGATCTCTAGTCGCAGCGAGCTGAGCTGTGAGATGAGAACTGAACTCGCGAGGCATTAGTCTGGCGAGCCGAGTCCTTTACTGGGCTTGGGCTGCGAGTTGGACCGAACTCGCAGGCCCATGCGAGCCGAGACGAGCTGACGTATATATTGTTTTTCTCGGATGAAAAACATAACACTTTTGATACTTTTGCTGATCTGCGAACTCGACAAACCAGAGAAAACATATATCTAACGGCTAGGCTTTGACGTATTATTCGTATAAAGTTAAGCTTTAATATACGCAATTACAAACATATTCGTTGTTAGTAAGATAACACCGTATTGAGGGATTCCGCACCTTAATACTACAGATAACGAAGTTATCGATCCTAAAACTAGGGGACTTACATTTCACAATCACTGGACGAGATAAGCTTTTAACAATATCTTTCTTAAGCTTTGGAAAAATTGATCCTTCATTGTACTTTCTATTCAAAGCAGCTGAATAAGGAGGCGGAGGTGTGTACTTTTTGACAATTTCTTCCGATAAAGGTGAAGGCTTATATTTTTTTAAATTTGGTTTTGCCTTATATCCTCCATCTTTTGGTTTGTCAAAATTTTCCACCTTGTCGCTTTCCATATCCTTCACAATTAGATCTTTATTCCAATATGCTATCATCTCATCTAAAGATTGCTTCAGATCCTCTTTACTCATCATGGAAATGTTTCTCGACTTTTGAAAATTCTCAGGGACATTATTCATGTTTTGATAAATACCTGTCAAAATAAAATAAAAAGAAAAAGGGTAGAAAAGAAAATAAAATAAAATAAAAACTAACTAAAAAAATTTTCAAATTTTTTTTTTTTTAACTAAAATAATTTTTCAATTTAAATAATAAACAACACCGTTCCCCAGTAGAACAAAAGTCCAACCGGTTAAGTGTTCCCCGGCAGCGGCGCCAAAAACTTGTTGCGTGTGAAAGCGCGTCTTGTTTTATAATTTATAGAGTACAGGAATTATCAATTATTACTATCACACAACCAGGCAAGAATACCTGATCGGAATAGTATAGCTATGGTAAGTCCAGGTCGATCTCAGGATCACAGGAATAGTGGTTTATTAATTAAAATAGAAAATATTAATTATCCTAGAAAACAGTAAACAAAGGTGGACGTTTTAGTTCCGTTCGAACATAAGATTTGTAAATAATAATTAAAACTAAATAAAGACTTTAAATTAAAATAACAAATAGGTAACAATAGGAAGGAGCAAGTAATTGTGTAAATAATTCCACTCAAATTCATATATTCCAATTCATTGCACGTTAATTGTTTAATTGTGATTCTTTTATATCAACTTAATGCCAAATTCTTCAATGATATTAAATTGAATGTGAACTAGCCAACGTTTCGGGTCCAACTAATTCCTACAATCTAGGGTCCAACATGAAACATCGGTCCGATGTCACAAGATGATCAGTCAATTGTGTGTCTTTCCCTAAATCATGCATTAAATATTCACGATTGTTTATAATTGATCCTCGCGGTATGACTCAACATGAGACACCCGGTCAAAATAACCCAAAATTAGGTCCCAATTTAAACTTTAAATATTCAATTCGTACTCGGTACGAATCAAAAACAAAGTATTCGGATAATATATATATATATATATATATATATAAATATATATATTTAACATTTAATTATTATTTAATAATCACCAACGAACTAATCTGAAAGTACTCAGAAAACATAGAAATAAAAGTTATCCCAAAACATATCCAAATAGAATATTATTGTTAAGAATAATATTACTTTACTCAGAAAATAAATAAAAACCTTTTTGGATAATAAAAACTATCCGTACATTCAAAGTGAAACAAAGTTATATTTTTATAAATTAATCAAAGTATTTTTATCAAATGTTACAATTATAATTTTAAACGATTTCAATTTTTGAAATTTACCATCTGAAAACATTTTCACTATATAACGATCGGGTATCAAAACACGGGTCAAAATACCACGGAGCGGATCAAAGCTCGGGCCAACTACCTCCAATAATTGGAGATGGCCGACCCATTTCCATCTCATTCTCAATCTCTCCCTCGGCTCTCTTCTCTATCTCTCGGTCTCACTCTCTCAATAACAACAACAACAAACAACATCAACACCATCATCAAATCATCATCATTGAAACACAAGGAGAGGAACAAGGGGAGTTCATCATCATCTTCATCATCATCACCTTCATCTTCTTCGATTTCTCCATTTTTAAACTCGGTATGAAACGACTCAATTTTCTTAACTTATAATGTTTAGAAATGCTTAGTTTAACATATATTAGTGTTCTATCATGTGTATTATACCCAAAAATCGGATCAAAACTTGTTTGGAAAATGATTTTCACGAACAGACCCTGTTCAGGTCCTTAGCAGATCTGCTGACCCAGTCCAGCTGATCAGCTATACTCCAGCAGATCGGCTAACAAGTCCCAGACGATCGGTTAACAAGTCCCAGCCGATCGGTTAACATGTCCCAGCCGTTCGGCTAAGAAACCTTAGCCGATCGGCTATGTGTTTTTTCCCAGCAAACCATATTTAGTAGTTTTGTAGTCCTCTGAGTCACGGTCGTCTGGGCAGCTTGATCGCCTAAATCCGAGTTCGTATGAGGGAGATATGACCAAAACGGTGCAGCCCTGTCAAATCGGTTTAACAACAAAGTTTTATCATATATATATATAATACGAGATGAATATTTTTATAAAAACAAATCATATTAGATTTTGAAACACGAATATACGAGTTATATTCATACAAACAAACATACCTTACGTTTTAGAATATTATATATATATACACGATGAATATTTCTACGAAAACAAAGCAAAATATGTTTTTGAAACATAATCTCGTGTCGCCACTAACGGGCCGTACATTTTTATAAACTTCCAAAGGGAAATACAAACTTAAACATTTGGATATAATATGATCAAATACATATTAAATACGGATTATACATAAAACAAATATGTTTTCAAATGATGTAATCAATCAAGTTTGGAACGATAAATTGGAATTGTGATTTTAGAACGTCGGTAACGGAACTCACATAATTACAAATCTAAACGTTCGGTTATACATTAAACGGATAAGCATTAATACGGAGAATACATTAGGCAATCCAAGTAATCAATTGATATCTCACGTGTTTAGGACACTAGGAGACTTCGGGGATTGTTTATTTCACATCGGATACATACATTGCTAATATTGACTCAGGTGAGTCTCACGGCCCCATTTTCACTGTTTACTATTTTTAAATTCGGGGGAGATGCAACACAAATTGTTTTAGTGATCACAAGTTATTCGGTTAGTTAATTTAATTATTAACTTGTTCATTGTTTCGGTTATTATTGTCGGTATTGATTTTCATTGTACGGTATATGCACGAGTGTTTTAATTCGGTAAAAGTCCTCAACAGTGTATGATTCATTAACTTAATAAGGCGCGATTACTAAAGGATAGTACTATCATGGGAGTGACATCCCCGTCCGGGTTGCTAGCTACAACCAAGTTAAAAACGGGCACTTTAGTAATTGTTACGGGTGTATCACCAAAACGGGAGGCAAAGATCGGGTTATGCTTTGAATCATAGCTCAGTGCAATATCAGTGTCGGCCAATCATTGTTCGGGAACCTAATTGGTTCATCATTGTTCGGTTACATTTCATATCACTGTTCGGTTTACGTTGTTTACTCATTGTTTGGTTATAAAAATCATCGGATAATCATGTTTATCACATCAATGTTTATTTGAAAACCTGTGAGATTCACCAGCTTTATAGCTGACCCTTTTAGTGTTGTATTCTCAGGTACACAACAACAGTAGGGTTGTTCAGTAAGGATGGCCCGCAGGATATCCTAAGCTAGTACGAGTCGCATGCTTACAAACATATGAAGATTTTCTTGCATTATATTTTGATAACAGTTATGTATTAAAATCTTCAGAAATCGTTTTGCGAACTCATTGTTATTGTAAACTTATGAACTAAAACTTGTATCACTTTTGAAATGTTATGTATTTTCAAAACGTCTCATTTAGAGTCGTTTGCTTGTACTTTGATGCTTTGATTATTGATTAGTCACACCCAAATTATCGCTTCCGCAAATCATGAAATTGGGGGTGTGACAGATTGGTATCAGAGCCTAAGGTTATAGCGAACTAGGTTGCATATAGTGGGCCTAGACTATAACCGTTAGGCAGTATTCCTTATTAGGTATGATTGGTTCAGTGTTCACGTCATGTGAGTTTAATTTAACATAGCGTAGCTAACTATGTACAATTAAACAAAGATGATGTAAGATCTGAAAGGGGTTATGTTGAACAGGAATACATTAGTGGACTCTGATCACGAGAGAACCGGGACTTCTAATTGTTATGTGCTAGACACGGCTAGGTGGATACATAGGTATATATGGTACATACATATATGAATAGACTATTATGTGATATAGGGATATATACATACATAGGTCTCGGATACATATTACGCTCCATGCTATTGTATATTGAAGACGTATGAATAGGCTTTATACGAGGATACTCTAGTTACCATCTACACACTTGTAACTGACAAACATAGCTACTCCAACGTCCTTAGATATGAAGATCGGGACTTTGGTTTCGATTACTATCACCAACCTAATTATACGCCTATAACATCTTGCGACACACTCCACTGTACCGTTCGGTAATCACTAGGAAACTTGTTAGGTTTTCACAAACCAAGCCTTATTTCGCCCATATTGTTCATAATTTCACTCTTATCCAAACAAACCTCGAATCACTATCCACAAACTCACCATATTATTTGTAAACCATATCCTAAAAACATTTGAAAACTCTCAGCCTACAATGAAACCCTGTTGTCTACCGAATCATGACTTCACCTGTGTTGTCGTATATTACAACATAAATATAAATACATATGTGATATGTCATGATTTGGTACAGACAACTCACCCATCTTCTTTTTACTTTTGCAAGAATCATGCCGCCAAGACGAACCTACACTCAAGCTCAGGTTGATCAACTGGTTGCTGAAGCATTAATTGCGGGGCAACGGCGATTTGAAAGTTCTGAAACACCACCAAACTCTACTCCTGTTAAACCTTGCACCTATAAGGACTTCCTTAGCTGCCACCCTGTGAACTTCAAAGGCACTGAAGGTGCTATTGGCTTATTGCGATGGCTGGAGAAGACTGAGTCAGTCTTTCGCATCTGCAATTGCCCAGAGGACTCAAAGGTCAAGTTCTCCACTTACACTTTTATGGACGACGCTCTGACATGGTGGAATACTTATGCTGACTCTGTGGGCCAAGACATTGCTCTGGAAACCCCTTGGGACGAACTGAAGAAAATGCTCAAAGATGAGTATTGTCCCAGAGATGAGATTCAACAACTTGAGACCGAATTTTGGCAACTCACTACCCAAGGTAATGACATTGCCGGATACACCTCTAGGTTTAACCAACTAGCACACCTGTGTCCGTCTATGGTTAGTGAGGAATCCAAGCGTATCGAACGCTATATCTGGGGGCTCCCTCCGCAAATTCAAGGGATGGTGACTTCGTCCAACTCTCCTACTTTTCATGGTACTGTGCGTATGGCACATAAGTTGATGGCACAGATTGTTCGTCAAGGAACATCTGTTGTCAAAAGTACTGGAAATCACTCCGGTGATAACAAGAGAAAACCTGAGGGAAACCCTGACAATCAAGGTCCGGCTACCAAAAAGCCTGCAATCATCAAGGCCAATGCCTCTGGATCTGAAAACAAGAAGGAGTACACTGGAACTAAACCCTACTGCTCAAAGTGTAAACGCCACCACGACGGGCCTTGTGGCACCCCCTGTGACAAGTGCCAGCGTTATGGTCATTCTACTAAGGATTGCCGAGCGAAAGCCTGTTTCGAGTGTGGAACTGTAGGGCACTACAGGAATGACTGTCCAAAGCTGAAGGACAAAAACATCAACCCTGCTCGAGGAAGAGCCTACGTACTCAGAAATAGGGAAGACGACCAGAACCCGAGACTCATTGACTTGCTCAACACGGGTATGGTCACTCATTAATGACCTGATTGCTTTTACACTGTTTACATGGATAGATATTACTTGCTGCTTGATATCTTTTATGTTTTCCCTAGATTCTAAGTGCACAATAGAGTTAGGGAAAAACGACAAGTTAGTTCTATAGTTTCTTTATGAGATGAAGTTTAGCTTACATATGTATAGGAATAACATATCCTACGGTGTGTATACCGGAAAACATATCGGTTAACTTTTATACACTGGGTAACATTCCACGTAAAACTAATGTATGCTAAATTTAGTTTCTATAGGAGACTGATAGAGTCTAGTTTACGCAACGATCCTACTGACTATTACAAACTGTATGAACACAGTAAGACTCACTGAATTCGGTGGATTGGTCATCCAAAACAAAGTAACACTTGCTAATACGGGACGACCTGGTCAAGTAGACATAACGGTCGGGTAGAATTTGGACCTCTCCATTTCTTAAGTAATCGGTAGGTCAAAGCCTAACAAGGGGAGAGGACATGGATAAATCGGATGTCTTAGTATTAGACATATCACATAGTCGGCCTTAGAAACACGCGGATCTAGGTTTCACTTGAATTTCGGGACGAAATTCTCCTAACAAGGGGAGAATGTGACACCCGGTTAAAATAACCCAAAATTAGGTCCCAATTTAAACTTTAAATATTCAATTCGTACTCGGTACAAATCAAAAACAAAGTATTCGGATAATATATATATAAATATATATATTTAACATTTAATGATTATTTAATAATCACCAACGAACTAATCTGAAAGTACTCAGAAAACATAGAAATAAAAGTTATCCCAAAACATATCCAAATAGAATATTATTGTTAAGAATAATATTACTTTACTCAGAAAATAAATAAAAACCTTTTTGGATAATAAAAACTATCCGTACATTCAAAGTGAAACAAAGTTATATTTTTATAAATTAATCAAAGTATTTTTATCAAATGTTACAATTATAATTTTAAACGATTTCAATTTTTGAAATTTACCATATGAAAACATTTTCACTATATAACGATCGGGTATCAAAACACGTGTCAAAATACCACGGAGCGGATCAAAACGCGGGCCAATCACCTCCAATAATTGGAGATGGCCGACCCATTTCCATCTCATTCTCAATCTCTCCCTCGGCTCTCTTCTCTATCTCTCGGTCTCACTCTCTCAATAACAACAACAACAAACAACATCAACACCATCATCAAATCATCATCATTGAAACACAAGGAGAGGAGCAAGGGGAGTTCATCATCATCACCTTCATCTTCTTCGATTTCTCCATTTTAAACTCGGTATGAAACGACTCAATTTTCTTAACTTATAATGTTTAGAAATGCTTAGTTTAACATATATTAGTGTTCTATCATGTGTATTATACCCAAAAATCGGATCAAAACTTGTTTGGAAAATGATTTTCACGAACAGACCCTGTTCAGGTCCTTAGCAGATCTGCTGACCCAGTCCAGCCGATCGGCTATACTCCAGCAGATCGGCTAACAAGTCCCAGCCGATCGGTTAACAAGTCCCAGCCGATCGGTTAACATGTCCCAGCCGTTCGGCTAAGAAACCTTAGCCGATCGGCTATGTGTTTTTTCCTAGCAAACCATATTTTGTAGTTTTGTAGTCCTCTGAGTCACGGTCGTCTGGGCAGCTTGATCGCCTAAATCCGAGTTCGTATGAGGGAGATATGACCAAAACGGTGCAGCCCTGTCAAATCGGTTTAACAACAAAGTTTTATCATATATATATATAATACGAGATGAATATTTTTATAAAAACAAATCATATTAGATTTTGAAACACGAATATACGAGTTATATTCATACAAACAAACATACCTTACGTTTTAGAATATTATATATATATACACGATGAATATTTCTACGAAAACAAAGCAAAATATGTTTTTGAAACATAATCTCGTGTCGCCACTAACGGGCCGTACATTTTTATAAACTTCCAAAGCGAAATACAAACTTAAACATTTGGATATAATATGATCAAATACATATTAAATACGGATTATACATAAAACAAATATGTTTTCAAATGATGTAATCAATCAAGTTTGGAACGATAAATTGGAATTGTGATTTTAGAACGTCGGTAACGGAATTCACATAATTACAAATCTAAACGTTCGGTTATACATTAAACGGATAAGCATTAATACGGAGAATACATTAGGCAATCCAAGTAATCAATTGATATCTCGCGTGTTTAGGACACTAGGAGACTTCGGGGATTGTTTATTTCACATCGGATACATACATTGCTCGGATTGACTCAGGTGAGTCTCACGGCCCCATTTTCACTGTTTACTGTTTTTAAATTCGGGGGAGATGCAACACAGATTGTTTTAGTGATCACAAGTTATTCGGTTAGTTAATTTAATTATTAACTTGTTCATTGTTTCGGTTATTATTGTCGGTATTGATTTTCATTGTACGGTATATGCACGAGTGTTTTAATTCGGTAAAAGTCCTCAACAGTGTATGATTCATTAACTTAATAAGGCACGATTACTAAAGGATAGTACTATCATGGGAGTGACATCCCCGTCCGGGTTGCTAGCTACAACCAAGTTAAAAACGGGCACTTTAGTAATTGTTACGGGTGTATCACCAAAACGGGAGGCAAAGATCGGGTTATGCTTTGAATCATAGCTCAGTGCAATATCAGTGTCGGCCAATCATTGTTCGGGAACCTAATTGGTTCATCATTGTTCGGTTACATTACATATCACTGTTCGGTTTACGTTGTTTACTCATTGTTTGGTTATAAAAATCGTCGGATAATCATGTTGATCACATCAATGTTTATTTGAAAACCCGTGAGATTCACCAGCTTTATAGCTGACCCTTTTAGTGTTGCATTCTCAGGTACACAACAACAGTAGGGTTGTTCAGTAAGGATGGCCCGCAGGATATCCTAAGCTAGTACGAGTCGCATGCTTACAAACATATGAAGATTTTCTTGCATTATATTTTGATAACAGTTATTTATTAAAATCTTCAGAAATCGTTTTGCGAACTCATTGATATTGTAAACTTATGAACTAAAACTTGTATCACTTTTGAAATGTTATGTATTTTCAAAACGTCTCATTTAGAGTCGTTTGCTTGTACTTTGGTGCTTTGATTATTGATTAGTCACACCCAAATTATCGCTTCCGCAAATCATGAAATTGGGGGTGTGACACAACAATACCTACTAATAATTACTTATTAGTCTTATTCATCTTAGGTTATTTAATTATTAGTCTCTTAACCTGTCAAACTCAATCTATTCAGCAATGATCAAAACCTAAGTTCTAACCATCAATAATCAACAATCTCAAGGGAACTCAATCTCAATGACATAGTCAACCACGTTAAGTAATAACTAATAACCACTAATAAATAAGGATCAACGGATAATATAATCATCTTCAATCAAACAATTTAATAAACGTGCAATATAATCGGTCAATAATCATTATCCAAGTTTCATTACTACACAAATACTAAATATCAATTCATATTCAAATATGCATAAAACAAAATATTCAATATCAAAAACATAATTGCAATTGAATTAAATAAAGAGTAGATACAAACCGAATAATGAATCACAAAAAGATAAAGTGAAATGGCCTCAACCGTAGCTTTTCGTGCCTTCAAAAGTAATCTAAAATTCGTATTTTACTAACCCTAAATGAAATATATATGAAAAAGTGGTAAAAAGTCTCTAAAATCGTAACAAAGGGCTGCATTTTATAGTTTGCTGGGGCTGTAATCCATACGCCGTATGAATAAATCATACGCCGTATGGATGGTGATGGCGTATTCCACACGATTTGCTTCAAACTTCCACCGCCTCATTTAATTCCAAAATGCCAGCCGTCATTTTTGTTGGACTTGATCCTCACCATAAATGCACGTGATCTCCCTCTGCTTCTTTCTTTTTTTTTTTTAACAGCAAAACAAATAGGGAACGGGAAGAAGCTTTGGCTCCGCCATCCCTCTGCTTCTTTCTAGTTCCTACAACAAGACATAATAATAATTATTATTTATTTATTATTTACTTTATTATTATTAATAATAATTATTAATATTGTAACTTGGACCATGGCTTCATGTGTCCTACGAAGACATCATCATCAATTTAATATTAACTTAATTTATTATTATTTTATTACTAATGTTCTACTACTACGTTAAGTATGATATATGTATATACTATTATAACTAGCTTAATTTAATTATTTACTACTAATATTTAGCCTAACTAATTATTTGGTCCAACTCAAAAACTATAATAAATATACAATCTAATTATTTTTGCTCAATCCATTTAACTTTTAGAACTCAAATATTTACAAACTTTATTTATTTTATCACTCTTTTAACCACTTTGTCCCAATCATATTTAGGTACAACAAACTTTTATATAAAAATTACTTTATTTACTCTATTTTTATTCATTTTCTAATTTAAACTTTATTTCTACCTATTTTGTAAATATGAACGAAATACATATATTTTATCAAGTAAATGTAATAAAAGTATAGACAAACTAGGGAATATTAGTATATAAATATAGTACTATTTGATGCTATCGTCTTGAAATTTACTAACACCGTTTTAATGAATATGTAGATGAAAAATACTCTCTTCTTCAAGATCATGAAAGTCCAAGTGATTTGGAAGGAATTAAATATGGATCTTTTATGTTACATTATTATTTTATCTTTTTAAATACCTTTGTAAAATGATTCGTGTTTGAGCTTATTGTAATAAGTTTAAAATTTATTTGTAGGTGAATTTGATGTCGACCGTTTTATTTCTTAGCTAAAATCAACGTCTTCAAAAATGAAATTGGTCAAGATGTTCTCAAAAAACTTATGGAAAAGATCGTGATGGCTGATAAACTAACTAAATAACTTCGTTCTCTTGGACATTAAATTGATGATAACTATGTCATGAATCTCATCTTATTCAACAATGATTTTCTTTTCTTTTTAATTTAGAAAAAACATTTTCTTTTCATGATTTCGTAAAGGATAATAACATATGCAACTATAATTTTGAAAAGTTAAGATAATCAAATCTTATCTTAGAAAAACTTCTTCTTTTATTTATTTATAAAATATAAAATATATATATAACGTTTCTTTATGAAAAGCATTATCTTTTTATAATTTCCTAAAAGATAATAACATATATAACTATTTTAAAACATATATATTATAATTTCACTTAAATAAAGAACAAATCTTATATGTTTTTATAAAAGGTGTTTTCCTTTACTAATGCAAGGCTCACTTATAAAAGTTTTCAAATCTTGATTACAAAAAGTCATGCTGCATAACGCGACATATATATATATATATATATATATATATATATATATATCTAAAAAATCAACTTAAAAAAAGGTTGGTTAATTTATAGACGTGGCTGGATTTTATACTTTTATATTTATAATTACATAATAATGCATGTACCTTGACGAAATAGACAAGTTGTCAAAGTGGCCGTGATTTAGGATGGAATGATTTGTGGATGAACGCGAGTAAAATCGTTTTACTTTTAATATGTCACGATCTTAGTCTTTCATAAAAATATCTAATCGTAGGATATTTATTTATTTAAAATAAATTTAGACATCTCGAATTTCTAAATATGTAACACCCCCAAATTTTCTGCTTAGCGGAAGCATATTTTGGGTGTTACTAATCAATAATCAAAGCAAATAGATATATATAGCAAACGACTCTATATGCGTCGTTTTAACAAAATACATTAATTATAAGAAAAGTTTACAACGATTAAAACTGTACATAGCTCGTGTTATGTTAAATGAGAGATTTCAGTACATAAGTACTTGTACAAAATATACTAATGCAAGAAAATCTCTAATGTCTGCTATAACACCCCTCGTTAATTATAAACATTTAATATAATATTTGCGACTCGGAAGCGTATATTTAAAACATTTCAATCAATGTACTCAAAATGTCAATAAACTTTTTCAAAGCCAAACACATGACATTTCAACAAACTCGGTGTTATATGATTCAAAACACTTTTACAGTTATAAAAATAACATCAGAGTAACAGCCTGTCAAACATTCCATCCAGTCCAACAACCTCCTGCCCAATATGTCCCAGCTATTTCAACCTGCAGGAAGAACTGTGGTGGGGTTAGCACAACGCTAAGTGAGTGAACCAATAACAACAGTCCAACTCAGCATAATAATCTGTTTACCTTAAACCACCATAAACAGACAATTAATCAATGAATCAATCAATTACTAGCCGACATTCACACAATGTCATTCAAGCTACGTCAAGAGGATCGGTGGTCCCTGAGCAACCATATACCGGTTTGGCACCCAAGAACACTTATAGTTCAACTGTATTTGGTCTATACAGCACTACCGATAACTTGTTGTTGATCACACACGACCTAGATCTCTAAATCAACATTTCAAGCTTTCGAGATCTCCTGTCGTCTACAACAACAACAAACCCAACCATCAAATCAAGTTGACCTCTGAATCTTACATATTAGCACAAATCAGCTAAGTAAGCAACATGCCAGACTATCATGGCAAACATTTCAACAGATGCATCATATCACAGTAATATAGTAAATTACTCGTTGTAAATCAAATCATTACAACTAAATCACACTGAGGTTACAGATCCACTCACCGACACCTCAGGCCTCCACTCAGTAGTCTAATATCACCGAGTCTTCTCCACATCTGAGAATCAATAAATCAAATATAAGTTAGTAATCATTGTCATCAATACTAAACTTATATAAATCTTTAACATTAAGAACTTAACATAATCTACATCAAGATTACGAGTTCCTAATCATTTATTAGTTATTACAACATAACTATTATCATATATGAACTTATAACATATATTAAGTACATTTACTATTAACAAGTAATTACAATGCCCGACTGACCAACCAAGCCGCCGGATTCCCTTTAGAAGCCGCCGGCTTCACCTCAACACCCGTCGGGTCACACTACTTAGCCGCCGGGTATTTTACCAATTGTGGTAACAGAACAAAAACGAGTTTTAAAGCCTGCACCACCCGCCGGGTCGGGTTTATACCCGCCGGTTTCATACTACACCACACAAGCCGCCGGCTTTGGCTATGAAGCCGCCGGCTTCCACCGACTAACTACAAGCCGCCGGCTTGAATAAGAAGCCGCCGGCTTCCTCCTTCGTTCCAGACCTACACGAACTGTTCAAACCCTAACTCACGGATTTAATACCCAAATCCTCAAAACTCAGTTTGCAACAGCTTTAAACAGTTTATAACATCACATAAACATCATGTACTAGTTATAACATGATTTTTTAACACCAAATTCACTCAAATCATCAAATTCCCAAATTTCAATCGAAATCAAATTCTTAAATACTCAAGAATACTTACTGATTGAAGAATCTAACGATGGTAATCTGATGATTATGAAGATTCACGAGAATCACAACTTCCTGATTTGATTTCTGGATTGATTTTGAAGTTTTCAGAGAGTTTCTAGGAGTTTCTAAAGTTTCTAAATGAACTTTCCTAAAATGGAAAGTTAAATATATAGTCGGTTCACAAACCGCCTTCAATATACGGGTATAATTTAATACCCCATCTCAATCTATTGTCTGGAACCCGAAAAATATTTGCGAGTCCAAACATTTTATTGTACCGTCAACTATATTAATTTACAACAATTAATAATTCACTTATCACATTGGAATATTTGACTCTTATTCCAATTATTTCAACTATTTCAAACAATATTATTTCCAAACACATTTAAATATTAATTCAAATCAAGAAATAATATATAAACAACCAGGTCCATTTCGAGGATGTTACAACTCTCCCCCCCTTAAAGAGATTTCGTCCCCGAAATCTAACCTCAATCAATCTAACTATTGTGATATAATCACATATATCTTAATATACATTTGTCCTCAATAGCAACTTACAACTATACTTAGACTGTTTGAATTTTTTTTCCACATGCACATATCCAAATGTACATGCTTCTATCTTTTCCTACTTACACATACAGTGCGTCTAATCAATATCATCAATCAGATATATATTATAGACAAACACTTATTTTAACAAGTGAAACCTACAATCACTTAATAGGTCTATGCAACCAGAAATTAGCAACATGCTAAAATCTTTAACCTATTATCACTGTTCATCCCTGTTATAAATACAACAGCAATCACATTATCACAACAGTGGTTATCAAACCACAATGTTCCTAGCAATATTGAAATAAAATTCAACTCACGACTTACAATCAGTCTAATAACAGATAACAATTTCAAATCTCAACTATCAAAGATTTAAAATTCAAATCTAGGTCAACTTTTCATCCAAAAGTTTCATACCTATACTCTTGTGAATAACCAATCATATTCACATATCACTACAATCATATTAAATCTTTTACTTAAAAGTACTCCAGATTCATATCACCTAAATAAGTAAAGCAGAGGTCACACTCAGTAGGTAAAACTACAATCAACAAGTACTTTGCTCAATCAACAATAGTACCACAATCAAATATTACCTACATTCAACCAACCTCTACATTGACTTATTTCTGCTTGTAACTCCTTTTATTACAATCTATCAATTGTCAACAACAACCATTTTCACAACCAATAATCACAACACTAATGATTATACACTACAGTATACCCATCAATACTTACTATGTATCTCTAAAGTCTAACTAACCATCAAGTTAAAACTTATTTATTACTTAAACTGGTAAGACATCAATAATATTCTCTTAGCAACCAGTTATTTCAATTCAACTTTACAATCTTAAACTACTAATCACAAGCAATTAGAATTTATACAACTTTAACCACCCAATCATTCAACACTAGATCCCGTCAATCTAGCAACTAAGTCAGTCTTAATCTACATATTATGATACTACAGGTCAAGCATCACAATATCACATTATCAAAATGTGCTACTTTACAACACATTTCAACAAAATCTACATCAAGTTAATCACAATTAACTAACATCTACATATCTTATGGCACATTTTAATTCAATCTATTAAAACTTATTATGCCATTTATTATCATGTATACCACACATACATACCTACACAACTTCAGATATTTTCTTAAATGGACATGTACACATCAATTCCATTTCATTCTATACACTAGGCCATTCAGACGGGTAAAGTCTTTATCAAGCCTTCTCAGTACTATTAGTCATCACATATCCATACCACAGGACATGGAACAATTACCAATCAACAACTCTATGTTTCACTTATATACTTACCAACTCGTATATAACTTAAACAATTTAACTTAAACTTACAAGAAAGGCTTGGTGAATACAATTATCACCTATCAATTTCAAGGTTTCCCTTACCCTCTAACACATACAATTTCTTAAAATATGAACAATCATTCAATTCATATTTCCTCAATTTATCAAACAAAGATCAACTAAATCTTTAACACCATCCAACTCCAGATATACTTTCATATCATACCTTATTTGGATCTAATCCCAATTTACCACTTTATCACTTACTTTAGTTGTATACAATCAACAAATAACTAAAGAATCCATTCAATTCTTTCCAGTACTTAAGTAACTCACCATGAGGTACAAATCAACCTATGCAACTATTAATAATAACTTTCAATTAGTTCTTATCTCACATTCTTACCAAATCAAAGCTATCATCACAAGCCTCATACACTGGTAAGACTTTCTTATCACAATCCTAACCAATGTAACTTAATTTGCACCTTTCAACAAATTATAACTGTCATATCATAACATGACTTCACATCTGTATAATTCCTTAACACATATTCAGTTCAATTATACTTAACACTATTTCAATTACTTAATACTAGCTTTAAGTAATTAATCAAGTCTCACAAACTTAGACAATTTATCTATCTCCTTTGGATCTCACATGACCCGTTTCAACATGATTTTAATCAATCTAGGAATTCAATCACATTCCACACAATCATAACATTTCAATCTATGTTAGACTATTTCAACACAAACAGTTGACTATGTGTCAACCTTGATCTCAATCAACCAATCAATAAAATTCTCTAATTGCTTTCCTCAAGTTTGACCCAAACTCAAACCAATCACAAGCAATTAATTTTATACACAACTCTCTATTCATGGTTTGACTTTCAAAGTTAACATACTATCAATATTAACTCACAACAAACCATTTCATCTTATATGTTCACCTTCAAACATATATTTTAAATTATTACTTTCAATAATACTTAGAATTCCTCAAGCAAGACAATATCAACCTACCTCAGCTTTGGCTTCATACAAGCCAGATACAAAATAGTGATTCATTTAAACACTATACAAATCCACCTATGGACAATTTGACACAATTAGTCACAACTACATTTTCAACAAAATCAAATTAGTCATCTAGGTTTATCATCAAAACCTCTATCACTGTTAAGTATATCATTTACACTCTCACCTTTACAGTCTAAAGGTCACAGTTCTATCAACTGATTGTTTTCTTATCAAAACAATTATTAAACAACTTAGCATACTTTCATGCTCAATTTTTCCAAAATCACATTACATTTCTTTTATACCAAGTAGCCTCAACAAGTTCATGTGACACAACATAATATAACAACGGTGATCAGGCGTTGCAAGATTATGTTCTTCACAATCCATCCTCAGGCCACTCTACATTATAATTATCAATGTGATATACTCTTATCTCATATATATTAAATACTTCATGATTTCAAATCAATCAACATCTATTTAGTAGTTTCTATCAGCTGATACACACTCAAAATCAGCTTACTACTTACATATTCAATCTTACATATGCAAGCCATTTCACATACACACAATGTTCTAATTTTCAACAACTGAATCACTCAGTATATCACTTATCTGAAACCTCAAACATATGATAACCTATCATCATAGTTTCAACACTTAACACTAATCAATGTCCCTATTTACCTCAAAATTCAGGACACATCTTACTTAATTATCATTATCACTTTGACATATGCTATCATATCAAGCATCACTGTCACAACAAGCTTACTCAATCATGTTATTATTAAAACATTTCATTTATTAGTTCACAATTGACCAGAAAGATCTATCACTTCCCAAATCAATTTAGCTTTATCATAAGCCCTATTTCTTATAAACCTATCAGTCATGGTTTTGATCAAGTGTTTAACTATAGTCAACACATATCATATAGTCACATAAACACATATTTTCTCAAATAGCAGTCATTCTCAATTCAAATGACACAATATTCCTTAACTAGGATTTAAATCACACCTTGTAACCAATCTACTATCATAATACTATCAATTATCTCGTCTCACCAATAAAGACATTCCTTAGGTTCTAACATCACTCCAGTTAAAACCTTAACCCACTCTTTTCTATTTACTTAATCACATTTCTGCATTTACAATTTAATCAGAAATATTCACAACGATGAACTTTTCATTTAGTACCTCTATCCTCATGTCAACCTATAACAATCATTAGTTGACTCAAAGCTGGGGAATCATATCAGTCTGACTCAATTAACTTCACAATAATGTTTACTCATCATAACAAAGTAAACAGTTCAAGTTAATTTAAATTAACACAGGCTTATCAAAGATTACCTGTCAATCTTCAGCCAACGAGTGTTGAGGAAACATGAAATATGCTAATCAGATACTCATGTTCCTCCGTCTCTGCAATCAAACTGTAACACCCCCAAATTTAGTGATTTGCGGAAGCATACTTTGGGTGTTACTAATCAATATACAAAGCACAAGATATACAGCAAACGACCTTTAAATGAGACGTTTTGTAAAATAATTACATTTCATAATTTAATTCATTTGAAAACATATAGTTTTCTTTACAAAAATATATAAGCCTAGAGTCCGCGTAGGTGGCGGGAGATTCTATTACATAACCATTGATACAAAAGATAATGCCAAAGAATCTCCGTTAAATGCAGTTTGGAAATCATGCGACTCTAGCTAGTAATCCTGGAGTGATCCTACTCCGTAAGTATACCTGAGAATACATGCTAAAAAGGGTCAACCAAAAGGTTGGTGAATCTCACAGGTTTATCAGTAAATAATCAGTTTGAACACAAGATTTCATCAGTAGTGCCCGTAGGCGTATATCAAGTATTTGCAAATCTCGCAAAAGTAAAGTAATCAAGTTATACCGTTGCCATGAGGCTCATAATCGAAGCTTAACCCGTAAATAATCAGTTGCTCCCGTGACATGCTCATAAATGAGCAAGCATAAGTAAACGAAATAATAGTCGCCCGTTTATACATAACGGTTCGTGGTAGCGCTACTACCCCGGGCGGGGAGGGTCATTTCCCTAATGGATCCATTAACTACTGTTCGCGCTTAAGTACATAACTAACGATATATGATGGAGAGACTTCAGTAAATAGTAAGTAACTCATGCAATTCCGTTTGGTATAGTAAACAGTTTAGTACTTGTGTTCAAGAAAAATCAGTAGCATGTATCTCCCCCAATAAGTTAAAACAGTAAAAGTGGGGCCGTAAGACTCACCTGAGTCGAGTAGTAAGCGGTGGAATTCAGTAAGTAGTGAGTAGGTTCTCCGAACCCGTAACCTTTAAATGCCTAAACATATAAAGTCAAGTAAGTAGATGTCTCGCAAGACCATCTAGTCTAGTTGTCTACACAACTCGTTATGTCCAAGTGTTTGTTTAGTAATCCGTTTGTAGTTTGAAAACAAGTATGGCCCGTTGGTGACGGTTTGTAATAAGGATTCAAAGTGTTATCATTATATGTATCGTTGAACCAGATTTCGTTATTTGTAAGTGTTCGACACTTAGTGTGAAAAGTATTTACGACATCTAAACACGGGGGTCCGGGGGCAGCGCCCCTGGTAGCGGGGTCCAAGGGGCAGAGCCCCTGGCTGGGGTCGAGCTGCCAGGTCAGCTTGGAAAATTTTTATTTCTATAATATTGTTATAGTGAAAAACGCATCTGGACTTGAATTTGGGTGAAATCAAGTGGTAAATTTTTGGTCTCGATACTTAGTAGAAATGGTTTGAAACTCTCTGTTTTTAGCGTCACTTATAGCGACACTTAAGGTTTAGGCGACACTTAGGAAGTGTCGCATAAAATTGCGAAATATGAGTTTAGGGCGTCACTTAGGTAAGTGACGCATAAGGTGGCGACACTTAGGCAGTGACGGTAACAAGTGTCGGTTTAAGGTTCTAGGCGTCACTAGAGTAGTGTCGGGCAAGAGTGTCGTATAAAAGTTTGGTTTCGATCATAGGCGTCACTAAAGCAAGTGACGCTAGTAGTGACGGATATTGAAAATGCGTCACTTAGGTAGTGACGGGAAAAGAGGGCTTATGCGACACTTAGTCAGTGTCGCACGAAGTGACGCATATCTGGGTTCATCAGTGCGTCACTTACGTCTGATCGACGGATTTTGAGCCAAAAACATGTTTTCGGGTTTCCGTTTGGTCCGATTCTTTTACCCAACCCTTATATGAACATAATAAGCCTATAGAAACCATAAACTAGTAAAAATGATCAAAAACGAGAGATGTCGGGATTTGTCGGAAACTTACAAAACGCCGAAATGAAATTCCGGAAAGATAGCGTTGTAGATCGTGATGTGGTGAACGTTTTTCTCCAAAGGGGTGGTATGATTCGAGTGCGTTTCGTGGTGCTTTTTGGTGATAAATGGTGATGGTGGTGAGATGGTGAGATTTAGAGAAAAGAGAGAGAGAAAGTGAAGAGATGAGAATGAAATGGGAAGAAAGAGGGGGAAAGGTGGGGGTGTAGGTGGAAGCCCCCACTTTTCAGTCCACGCTCCGTGCTCCGCGCTGTGTTCGTTTTCTCCGTCTTTTAAGTGTTAAATATTTATTTTTACGCATTAATTATTTATTTTAAAATACGAGTTTTGTTAAATAATCTACTTAAATTATTTTGTCAAATCTTTCAAATAAATTTGTTTATTTTTGTTTTTTACATTGCGCGTTAACTATTTTAATCGTGTAAACGTTTATTTGTACGTTCAGTACAATTTGAAAGTATTATTAAAATAATGTTTCGAATACCATAATGTTTTCAAATAAAGTTTCATGTTCAATTTACATTGTTTCACCAACGTCCGTTTTTTTAATCGAATAGAATTTCATTCTATTTAAGTTGCGTACGATTTAAGTCAAATCGCAAAGTTATATATATTTACTATATAATCCGATACATAAATTAGCCTAACACAGAACTAATTACATGTATTAATAAAGAATTAGGCACTAATTCTAGGCCTAATTTGCCGGTTGTTACATTCTCCGCCTGTTAAAAGAATTTCGTCCCGAAATTTAAGTCGAAGTCGCGTTAGGGGCAGAATCGGTGAATAAGTGGGGATACTTGAGTCGCATTTGGTCTTCCCGTTCCCAAGTGAATTCCGGACCACGCCGCGAATTCCACCTGACTTTGACGATGGGAATACGACTTTGTTTCAGTTGTTTGACCTCACGGTCCATAATTTCGGCGGGTTCCTCAACGAAATGAAGTTTGTCATCGATGCGGATCTCGTCAAGGGGTATGATAAGTGTCTCGTCGGACAGACATTTCTTCAAGTTAGAAATGTGAAAGGTAGGGTGCACACTGCTGAGTTCAGAGGGCAGCTGCAATCGATATGCCACTGGACCTATTTTCTCGAGGATCTCAAAAGGTCCAATGTACCTGGGGTTTAATTTTCCGCGTTTGCCGAATCGGATTACGCCTTTCCAAGGCGATACCTTTAAGAGTACTCGATCCCCAACTTGGAACTCGAGTGGCTTGCGTCTCACGTCAGCATAGCTTTTCTGACGATCACGCGCGGCTTTGAGTCGGTTTTGGATTTCAACGATTTTCTCTGTGGTTTCATGTATAAGTTCAGGACCAGTGAGTTGACTATCCCCCACTTCAGTCCAACAGATCGGTGATCGGCACTTACGACCGTATAGTGCCTCAAAAGGTGCAGCCTTAATGCTGGCGTGATAGCTGTTGTTGTATGAGAATTCGCACAACGGTAGATGTCTTTCCCAATTTGTACCGGAATCCACTACGCAGGCTCGTAGCATGTCTTCCAGTGTCTGAATAGTTCGTTCGCTCTGGCCATCGGTCTGAGGATGGTACGCGGTACTCATATCGAGACGGGTACCCAGTGATTTTTGGAGTGATTGCCAGAAGCGAGATGTGAATCGAGCATCCCTGTCAGAGATAATTGAGATAGGGACACCATGTTGGCAAACGATTTCCTTGATGTAAATTTGTGTAAGGCGTTCCATTTTATCGGTTTCTCTGATTGCCAAGAAATGAGCTGATTTGGTGAGACGATCGACGATCACCCAAATGGTATCGCAACCGCTCGCCGATTTAGGTAGTTTGGTTATGAAATCCATGGTAATTTGCTCCCATTTCCATTGAGGAATTTCAGGTTGTTGGAGCAATCCGGAAGGTCTTTGGTGCTCGGCCTTGACCTTGGAACAAGTTAAGCATTTGCTGACGTACAAGGCAATGTCAACTTTCATGTTCGGCCACCAGTAAAACTCCTTGATGCCGTGATACATTTTGTCGGATCCCGGGTGGATAGAATACTTGGACTTGTGAGCTTCATCCATCACCAAGTCCCGAAGGTTTCCGAAATTAGGCAACCAGATTCGGTTTGAGAAATACCTAATCCCGTTGGGTCTGATCTCGAATTGTTTATCCATGCCTCGCAAGGCCTCGTTCTTGAAGTTATCGGGTTTCAGGGCTTCGAGTTGGGCAAGGTGTATTTGGGTGGTGAGGTCGTTATGAATGGTAATACTGAGTGCTCGGACTCGAAGTGGTTTTGTTCGTTCTTTACGGCTGAGAGCATCAGCAACCACGTTTGCTTTGCCCGGATGATATTTGATCTCACAGTCGTAATCGGTGAGTAATTCAACCCATCTACGTTGCCTCATGTTAAGATCTTTCTGGTTGAAAATGTGTTGGAGGCTTTTGTGGTCGGTGAATATAGTGCTGCGGGTACCATAAAGATAATGTCTCCAGATTTTTAAGGCGAACACCACGGCCCCTAACTCGAGGTCGTGAGTTGTGTAGTTTTTCTCGTGAACTTTAAGTTGTCTGGAGGCGTAAGCAATGACCTTGTCCCGTTGCATCAACACGCAACCGAGACCTTGGTGAGAAGCATCGCAGTATACCACGAAGTCATCGGTGCCTTCGGGTAGTGATAGAATAGGTGCACTGCAAAGCTTGGATTTCAACAGTTGAAATGCCGACTCTTGTTTCTCGGTCCAATCGAATTTCTTTTCCTTCTGAGTCAGCACGGTGAGGGGTTTGGCAATTGTTGAAAAGTTTTCGATGAAGCGGCGGTAGTACCCGGCCAATCCCAAAAATTGGCGTACCTCGGTGGGAGTGGTTGGAGCTTGCCAATTCTTGATTGCCTCGATTTTTGACGGGTCTACATGAATTCCCTGACTGTCGATAACGTGTCCAAGGAATTGAACGGTGTTTATCCAGAACTCACACTTAGAAAATTTGGCGTAAAGCTCCTCGTGTCTAAGTAGTTCTAGGATGGTTCTGAGGTGTTGTGCGTGTTCTTGTTCGTTTCGCGAATAGATCAGGATGTCATCGATAAAAACAATGACAAACTTGTCGAGGTATGGTTTGCACACCCGATTCATAAGGTCCATGAATACAGCCGGTGCGTTGGTTAGGCCAAAGGGCATTACTTGGAATTCGTAGTGCCCGTAACGGGTTCTGAATGCGGTTTTTGGGATGTCAGCATCGCGAACACGCAACTGATGATAGCCTGATCGAAGATCAATCTTTGAATAACAGCTTGATCCTTGAAGTTGATCGAACAGATCATCGATTCGGGGGAGTGGGTATCGGTTCTTGACGGTTAGTTTGTTCAACTCTCGGTAGTCAATGCACATTCTGAATGAACCGTCTTTCTTTTTGACAAATAAGATTGGAGCTCCCCAAGGTGAAGAACTCGGTCTGATGAATCCTCTATCCAGGAGTTCCTGTAACTGAGTAGACAACTCCTGAAGTTCGGATGGGGCTAAGCGGTACGGTGCTCGGGCCACCGGTGCGGCACCCGGCACGAGATCAATCGAGAACTCGACCTGTCTAGATGGAGGTAAACCAGGTAGTTCTTCTGGAAAGACTTCGGGAAAGTCTCTAACGATTGGCACATCCTCAAGTCGTTTCTCCTCCGACTTTTTCTCCGTGATGTGCGCGAGTATTGCTGGGTAACCCTTTCTCAGAAATTTTCGGGTCTTTAAACAGGAGATTAAGTTTAATCTCGACCCACCGGTCTCCCCCTGTATGATCAAGGTATTACCGGCGGCGAGAGGAATTCGGACGATTTTATCATGGCAAACAATTTCGGCCCGGTGCTTGGACAACCAGTCCATACCCACGATGACATCAAAACTTCCTAGTTCAACAGGCATTAGATCGATTGAGAAGGTTTCGTTTGCGAGGTTTAAAGTGCAATTAGGTATCACACTACTGGTTTCTATGAGTTTACCATTTGCGAGCTCTACTGTGTACTTAACATCTAAGGCCGAAGGGGTGATATTAAGTAGTGGGCAAAACTCATCAGATATGAAACTTTTATCAGCACCGGTATCAAATAATACTGAAGCAGTAAGATCGTTGAGAAGAAACGTACCCGTTACAACATTCGGGTCTTCCCTAGCTTCCCCAGCTTTGATGACAAATGCTCTGCTACGAGCTGGGTTGTTGTTCCGTTTGTTGCTGTTGTTGTTGTTGTTGTTGTTTCTCTGCTTAGGGCAATTATTCTGAAAATGCCCGGGACTTCCGCACCCATAACAAGTCTTCGGGGTACTGGTGTTTCGACAATCCTTGGCCAGATGCCCAAAGCGTTTGCAGTTTGTGCAAGGGCAGGAACCGTCGTGGTGACGATTGCATTTGGGACAGTAGGGCCTGCTTCCAACGTACCCTTTCCTTTCAGAAGTGCCAGATGAATAAGCCCTAAGGGGCTCAGGCTTTCGGTTGGTGATTTGGTTGGATGAGTTGGGGTTTCCTTCCCACTTTCGTTTGTTGTTTGCAGGTGGGGCTGAAGTTGTGTTACGGCGAACAGCGTTTGCCGTGAGTTCATGGGCCATACGGATGGCGTTCTGGATAGTACCTGGTTTGGATGAAGTCACCAGGTCCTGAAGTTTTTCGGGTAATCCATCAACGTATTTCTCGATCCTCTTATACTCATGATCGACCATGGTTGGGCACAGAAGTGCCAGCTGGTGGAAACGGTTGGTGTAACCGGTGATATCATTACCTTGCATCTTATGGTTCCAGAATTCCAGCTCCAGTTGTTTCAGTTCATCCCTGGGGCAATACTCACCCCTTAACATCTCCTTCAACTCCTCCCACGGGAGTTTGTAAGCATCGGCAACGCCCACAGTTTGGGCATAGGTGTTCCACCACGTGAGTGCGGTGTCGGTAAAAGTACTAACAGAGAACTTAACTTTGTCCCCCTCCGCACAGTTGCAGATAAGAAATACCGATTCAACTTTCTCGATCCAACGTATCAGACCAATAGCTCCCTCGGTACCTGCAAAGTTTAGAGGTTTGCAGTTCTGGAAGTCCTTGTAAGAACAAGGTTTAGCAGTAGAGGTTTCAGCGGCATCGCTGTTTCTCGAGGAATTTGGTGGTGTATTCCGAGCCAAGGCTTCAGTAACAGCCTGGGTTATAAGGGAGGTAATCTGGGCATCGGTGTATGGTCGTGTCTTTGGCGGCATGATTCTTCAATAAAAGAAATGAAGATACATGAGATTTTGTATGAACTTGTAATTGTCACAGATGTACATGTATGAAAGCAGTAATACATAACATCAACATGGAAAATGACAATTAATGTGAGTTGAGATAACAAGTGATATTTGATAGATAAAGTGAGTTTAAAAGTTACATCCTACAGGGATATTACAAAAGGTGTCGGGAATTGTTACATCCGACTAGTTTATAGAGTAGCGCTAGATAGTCCTTAGATTACAAGATAGATTACAAGACAAAGGCTACGCTAGTCTTGTAGATTAATTTGTTCCATTAGCGCGACAAGGCGGTCCACGGTTTCTGCTAGTCGGTTGGTTTGCCTGGCATTGTCTTCAACCAAGGCCAGTCGTTGTGCTAGTGTTCGCGAGTGATCCGCAGTCTCCTGTGAACGCTGTTCACATTCTTCTAATCGGTTTCTTACAAGTTCATCCGCACCTAATTCGGCGGTCATGGAATCCTGAATTATGCTTACAGAGAGGTTGGTATCCTCTTGTTCTCGCTGTAGTTGTGATATGCGGTCAAGAGCTTGACGAAGCAGGTAAGTCATTCGGTGTTGTTCCAGTTCCAGGTTTTCAAGTCTTTGCTCCTGACGGCGGAATTGGGTAGCCAATACTGGCAACGTGAGATGTGCCGAGTTCTGAGAGTTATGTACAGGATAAGGGCTGGTTCGGGGCGACCTTGTGTTCCTCCTGGCTACTCGTGGGTTCCGTGACCCACGTGAGTAAGAGTGTGTCGGATTAGGTGGTGTGTTTGCCATTCCTGTGGCAGAGTGTAAGTAAGACGAGGCTAATATATATAAATATATATCATATCCAGCCTAGTGTCTAGCACGTATCAAGTAATGGTCCGGTCCTCTCGTGGTCAGAGTCAACTAACGTATCCCCGTTCAACATAATCATTTCAGACATTACATCATCTTTCCTTAATTGTACATAGTTGATCAGGCTATGTTAAATTAAAGTCGTATGCTGTAATTCCTGAACCAGTCATGTTTAATAAGAAAATACTGCCTAACGGTCATAGTCTAGGCCCACTAAATGCAACCTAGTTCACTATAACCTTAGGCTCTGATACCAATCTGTAACACCCCCAAATTTAGTGATTTGCGGAAGCATACTTTGGGTGTTACTAATCAATATACAAAGCACAAGATATACAGCAAACGACCTTTAAATGAGACGTTTTGTAAAATAATTACATTTCATAATTTAATTCGTTTGAAAACATATAGTTTTC
The DNA here is from genome assembly GCA_949592205.1 of Helichrysum umbraculigerum. NCBI lineage: Eukaryota > Viridiplantae > Streptophyta > Magnoliopsida > Asterales > Asteraceae > Helichrysum > Helichrysum umbraculigerum. The sequence continues at coordinate 376,643,772 of CATIUR010000001.1, read as the reverse complement.
TTTACAAAAATATATAAGCCTAGAGTCCGCGTAGGTGGCGGGAGATTCTATTACATAACCATTGATACAAAAGATAATGCCAAAGAATCTCCGTTAAATGCAGTTTGGAAATCATGCGACTCTAGCTAGTAATCCTGGAGTGATCCTACTCCGTAAGTATACCTGAGAATACATGCTAAAAAGGGTCAACCAAAAGGTTGGTGAATCTCACAGGTTTATCAGTAAATAATCAGTTTGAACACAAGATTTCATCAGTAGTGCCCGTAGGCGTATATCAAGTATTTGCAAATCTCGCAAAAGTAAAGTAATCAAGTTATACCGTTGCCATGAGGCTCATAATCGAAGCTTAACCCGTAAATAATCAGTTGCTCCCGTGACATGCTCATAAATGAGCAAGCATAAGTAAACGAAATAATAGTCGCCCGTTTATACATAACGGTTCGTGGTAGCGCTACTACCCCGGGCGGGGAGGGTCATTTCCCTAATGGATCCATTAACTACTGTTCGCGCTTAAGTACATAACTAACGATATATGATGGAGAGACTTCAGTAAATAGTAAGTAACTCATGCAATTCCGTTTGGTATAGTAAACAGTTTAGTACTTGTGTTCAAGAAAAATCAGTAGCATGTATCTCCCCCAATAAGTTAAAACAGTAAAAGTGGGGCCGTAAGACTCACCTGAGTCGAGTAGTAAGCGGTGGAATTCAGTAAGTAGTGAGTAGGTTCTCCGAACCCGTAACCTTTAAATGCCTAAACATATAAAGTCAAGTAAGTAGATGTCTCGCAAGACCATCTAGTCTAGTTGTCTACACAACTCGTTATGTCCAAGTGTTTGTTTAGTAATCCGTTTGTAGTTTGAAAACAAGTATGGCCCGTTGGTGACGGTTTGTAATAAGGATTCAAAGTGTTATCATTATATGTATCGTTGAACCAGATTTCGTTATTTGTAAGTGTTCGACACTTAGTGTGAAAAGTATTTACGACATCTAAACACGGGGGTCCGGGGGCAGCGCCCCTGGTAGCGGGGTCCAAGGGGCAGAGCCCCTGGCTGGGGTCGAGCTGCCAGGTCAGCTTGGAAAATTTTTATTTCTATAATATTGTTATAGTGAAAAACGCATCTGGACTTGAATTTGGGTGAAATCAAGTGGTAAATTTTTGGTCTCGATACTTAGTAGAAATGGTTTGAAACTCTCTGTTTTTAGCGTCACTTATAGCGACACTTAAGGTTTAGGCGACACTTAGGAAGTGTCGCATAAAATTGCGAAATATGAGTTTAGGGCGTCACTTAGGTAAGTGACGCATAAGGTGGCGACACTTAGGCAGTGACGGTAACAAGTGTCGGTTTAAGGTTCTAGGCGTCACTAGAGTAGTGTCGGGCAAGAGTGTCGTATAAAAGTTTGGTTTCGATCATAGGCGTCACTAAAGCAAGTGACGCTAGTAGTGACGGATATTGAAAATGCGTCACTTAGGTAGTGACGGGAAAAGAGGGCTTATGCGACACTTAGTCAGTGTCGCACGAAGTGACGCATATCTGGGTTCATCAGTGCGTCACTTACGTCTGATCGACGGATTTTGAGCCAAAAACATGTTTTCGGGTTTCCGTTTGGTCCGATTCTTTTACCCAACCCTTATATGAACATAATAAGCCTATAGAAACCATAAACTAGTAAAAATGATCAAAAACGAGAGATGTCGGGATTTGTCGGAAACTTACAAAACGCCGAAATGAAATTCCGGAAAGATAGCGTTGTAGATCGTGATGTGGTGAACGTTTTTCTCCAAAGGGGTGGTATGATTCGAGTGCGTTTCGTGGTGCTTTTTGGTGATAAATGGTGATGGTGGTGAGATGGTGAGATTTAGAGAAAAGAGAGAGAGAAAGTGAAGAGATGAGAATGAAATGGGAAGAAAGAGGGGGAAAGGTGGGGGTGTAGGTGGAAGCCCCCACTTTTCAGTCCACGCTCCGTGCTCCGCGCTGTGTTCGTTTTCTCCGTCTTTTAAGTGTTAAATATTTATTTTTACGCATTAATTATTTATTTTAAAATACGAGTTTTGTTAAATAATCTACTTAAATTATTTTGTCAAATCTTTCAAATAAATTTGTTTATTTTTGTTTTTTACATTGCGCGTTAACTATTTTAATCGTGTAAACGTTTATTTGTACGTTCAGTACAATTTGAAAGTATTATTAAAATAATGTTTCGAATACCATAATGTTTTCAAATAAAGTTTCATGTTCAATTTACATTGTTTCACCAACGTCCGTTTTTTTAATCGAATAGAATTTCATTCTATTTAAGTTGCGTACGATTTAAGTCAAATCGCAAAGTTATATATATTTACTATATAATCCGATACATAAATTAGCCTAACACAGAACTAATTACATGTATTAATAAAGAATTAGGCACTAATTCTAGGCCTAATTTGCCGGTTGTTACACAAACAACACTTCACAACTTGTTAAGGGTTAGTACATATTCAACTAACTACTTTCTCACACATCACTAATCAACTAAACCCACACCCACTGGAATGTTTGACTCAACTCAATCAAAGTTTAGGATTGAACATTCTATCATGCTCAATTCACCCAAACTATTGCTCTGATACCAGCTTATAACACCCCTCGTTAATTATACACATTTAATATAATATTTGCGACTCGGAAGCGTATATTTAAAACATTTCAATCAATGTACTCAAAATGTCAATAAACTTTTTCAAAGCCAAACACATGACATTTCAACAAACTCGGTGTTATATGATTCAAAACACTTTTACAGTTATAAAAATAACATCAGAGTAACAGCCTGTCAAACATTCCATCCAGTCCAACAACCTCCTGCCCAATATGTCCCATCTATTTCAACCTGCAGGAAGAACTGTGGTGGGGTTAGCACAACGCTAAGTGAGTGAACCAATAACAACAGTCCAACTCAGCATAATAATCTGTTTACCTTAAACCACCATAAACAGACAATTAATCAATGAATCAATCAATTACTAGCCGACATTCACACAATGTCATTCAAGCTACGTCAAGAGGATCGGTGGTCCCTGAGCAACCATATACCGGTTTGGCACCCAAGAACACTTATAGTTCAACTGTATTTGGCCTATACAGCACTACCGATAACTTGTTGTTGATCACACACGACCTAGATCTCTAAATCAACATTTCAAGCTTTCGAGATCTCCTGTCGTCTACAACAACAACAAGCCCAACCATCAAATCAAGTTGACCTCTGAATCTTACATATTAGCACAAATCAGCTAAGTAAGCAACATGCCAGACTATCATGGCAAACATTTCAACAGATGCATCATATCACAGTAATATAGTAAATTACTCGTTGTAAATCAAATCATTACAACTAAATCACACTGAGGTTACAGATCCACTCACCGACACCTCAGGCCTCCACTCAGTAGTCTAATATCACCGAGTCTTCTCCACATCTGAGAATCAATAAATCAAATATAAGTTAGTAATCATTGTCATCAATACTAAACTTATATAAATCTTTAACATTAAGAACTTAACATAATCTACATCAAGATTACGAGTTCCTAATCATTTATTAGTTATTACAACATAACTATTATCATATATGAACTTATAACATATATTAAGTACATTTACTATTAACAAGTAATTACAATGCCCGACTGACCAACCAAGCCGCCGGATTCCCTTTAGAAGCCGTCGGCTTCACCTCAACACCCGCCGGGTCACACTACTTAGCCGCCGGGTATTTTACCAATTGTGGTAACAGAACAAAAACGAGTTTTAAAGCCTACACCACCCGCCGGGTCGGGTTTATACCCGCCGGTTTCATACTACACCACACAAGCCGCCGGCTTTGGCTATGAAGCCGCCGGCTTCCACCGACTAACTACAAGCCGCCGGCTTGAATAAGAAGCCACCGGCTTCCTCCTTCGTTCCAGACCTACACGAACTGTTCAAACCCTAACTCACGGATTTAATACCCAAATCCTCAAAACTCAGTTTGCAACAGCTTTAAACAGTTTATAACATCACATAAACATCATGTACTAGTTATAACATGATTTTTTAACACCAAATTCACTCAAATCATCAAATTCCCAAATTTCAATCGAAATCAAATTCTTAAATACTCAAGAATACTTACTGATTGAAGAATCTAACGATGGTAATCTGATGATTATGAAGATTCACGAGAATCACAACTTCCTGATTTGATTTCTGGATTGATTTGGAAGTTTTCAGAGAGTTTCTAGGAGTTTCTAAAGTTTCTAAATGAACTTTCCTAAAATGGAAAGTTAAATATATAGTCGGTTCACAAACTGCCTTCAATATACGGGTATAATTTAATACCCCATCTCAATCTATTGTCTGGAACCCGAAAACCATTTGCGAGTCCAAACATTTTATTGTACCGTCAACTATATTAATTTACAACAATTAATAATTCACTTATCACATTGGAATATTTGACTCTTATTCCAATTATTTCAACTATTTCAAACAATATTATTTCCAAACACATTTAAATATTAATTCAAATCAAGAAATAATATATAAACAACCAGGTCCATTTCGAGGATGTTACATCTGCATGCTGACTCGAGCTATAGTAATTCTGAGGCAATCCAATCTACTGCTGGGTACCCGTGATACATGCTAAAATGGGTCAGCTAAAAGCTGGTGAGCTCACAGGTTTGAAATCAGATAATACGTATGAACCGCAAGATTTAAGTAAGGATTTGCATCCAGCAAATAAATAGTAGTGTATACAGCCATGAGCACATAGTCTGAACTTAACTCGAGGGTCGGGTCCCATATAGAGAATTCCGAGCGAGGTGCCTCCACGAGTGCCTAATCCACACTCGTCTGAACAATTATTAGTACGTCCGTTTACCCAGTTAGTGCATGCTAACCCGGACGAGGAGGGTCAATCCTATATGGTACCATATACTAATAATCACGCTACAACGTATAACCAAACTATGCTGACGGAGGACTTTGAAATGATTAGTGGAAAATAACTCATGTAGTATATTATAAAGTTTGTACTTGCGTTCACATGTTAAAAATAAGCATTGAATCACATCCCTGAGTGAAAAGCGGTAAAAAGATGGGCTATGAGACTCACCTGAGTCTTGAGCATTTAGTCAATAACGTAAGATGCTTAATCAAGTAGTGAGATGTCCGCAGACAGATAACCTGAGGGTGTCCACGACACGCGATGGTTATTAATATGAGTAGGTAGTTACAAAGACTACCTTTGTAGTTGTTCGTTCAACTATAATGTCCAAATTGCTACGTTTTGGTTGTTTGATTAACTTGTGTTTTGAAAACATGTACGGCCCGTTGGTGATTAGTTGTAGTAATAATCTTAACATTATTATTTTGATTTCAAATAGTTATACTTAAAAAGTATTTATAAACTTTAGGTGACGGGGGTCCGGGGGCAGCGCCCCTGGTTAGCGAGGTTCCAGGGGTGGCAACCCCTGGCGGGGTCCAAGGGGCTGGCCCCTGGTTGGGGTCGAGATGCCAAGTCAGCTCGAAAAATTTTTATTTCTACTAAATTGCTTTGGTGAAAAACGCATCTGGACTTGAATTTGGGTGAAATCAAGTGATAAAATTTAGGTCTCGACACTTAGTAAAAATTGGTTTGAAACCTTCTGATTTTAGCGTAACTTATAGCGACACTTAGGGTTTAGGCGACACTTAGGAAGTGTCGCATGAAATGACGGATTCTGATCTAATGGCGTCACTTGAGCAAGTGACGCATAGAGGGCGACACTTAAGGAAGTGTCGGTTGTAAGTGTCGGTATAAAGGTCATGAGTCACTAAGGTTAGTGACGGGTGAAATCAGTTCTCGATTGTAGGCGTCACTTAGACAAGTGACGCTATAAGTGTCTGTTCATAGTGACGGGTATTGAATTTGCGACACTTAGACAAGTGTCGGAAAAAAGGGGTTTTATGCGGCACTTAGGCAAGTGACGCAAAATTAAGGCTTTTAGCGACACTCAATGCGTCACTTAAGTGACGCACGAAGTGACGCTATACTGCAGTCGTCGTTGCGTCACTTCGAGCTGTTGACGGATTTTTGAGCCAAAAACGAGTTTTTCGGTGACCATTTGGTCCGATTCTTTTACCCAACCCATATTTGGACATTACAAGTTATTACAAACCACAAACAAGTAAAAATGAGTAAAATCGATGAGTTTCGGGATTTTGTCGGAAACTTACAAATCAACGCCGTGAAAATCCGAAAAGGTAGGAATGTAGATCGAGATGTGGTGGTTCTTTTCTTCCAAATGAGGGTGACGATTCGAGGGCGTTTCGTGGTGTTATTTTATGATTTAAAGGGGCTGTGGGTTTGGTATGTTTTAGAGAGAAAATGAAAGAGAGAGAAAGTGAGGATAGATGATGATGATGATGAAATGAGGGAGTGGGGTGGGATCCCCTCCATTTGTGGCTGATTTTTCGGTGGGGGCCCACCGAAGTGTGGGTCTCCACCTCTTGCTCCGTGTATTCGCGCTCCGTGCGGTGTTTGTTTTCCCGATTATTTAAACGTTAAATAATTATGTAAAACATTTAATTATACGTTTTAAAATGAAATTAGCTACTCGATAATTTAGTTGAAGTATTTTATCAAAATACTTAATATTAGAGTTATAAAATATAATTTTAACTTGTTTTGCTTTGGTTGTGCGTTTAATTCCTTTAATCGCGTAAAACGTTTGTACGATGCGAGTTGTGTACGAAATATTATAAAAATAATATTTTGGATATAATCGCGTTATTAAATAATATTATATTATTTAATAAAATTTGTTCACCAACGTCCGTATTTAATTGAACCGATTTGCGTACGATTTAATCAAATCGCATAATCGTATATACTCATCAATATATATATTTTGAAACATTAATTAGCCTAACACATAACTAATTACATGTATTTACAATCGATTAGGCCCTAATTAATAGTCCTAATTTGACGGGTGTCACAAAATAGCCGTCACTTAACGAATACCAAGAAACTCACTATCAAAATCTTCCAAAATGACTATTTAATCATATCTATCTAAATATTAATAAAAGAAAACTTTGTTATCTTCAATTTTGCTCAAAATCAACCCCAATTAACCAATCAAATCTCTTAATTTTACTCAACTTCCAATTAATCAATCAAATCTCTTTAATCCACTAAAAAATCTAATTAGATAAAACTTAAAAAAAATTCACGGCAACTTTTAATTTAAATTTGCAAATATTTAATAATTATTATCATTATCAATTATCAATTATCAATTAAAAGTATGGAGTAAAATAAAAAAAAAAAAAAAAAAAAAACACGGCGGCTTTGTGTTATCACGACAATTTCACTATAGAGTTTATTCAATCTTAATTATCAATATCAATTATTAATTATATTCTTTTAAATTCAACTCAGAATTGATCTATCTAATATCTAATACCCCTTATTATTGGTTTTGATTTTTTGGCTGAAAAGCCTTAGCAGAAGGATTTGAAAAATCCCCAAATTGCCCTTTACCTCCACCAATAAAACTCATCCATTTACCAAAAAAAAAAACATTCAAACTCAAACTCTAGATAAAAAAACACACATCTAAATTTCTTTCTCTCATATCATTTGATCAGATCCAATTTCTGTTCGACCTCTCAACCAAACTATACACAAAATTGAAGAATGATTATCCTCTCCCTGCTTTCAAATCCGGCACCGTCATGAAATCCGTCGGAAAAAATGAATTACCGGAAAACATATCCACCGCAACTGTTTCCTTCATAAGCGTCCGAAAATACCCACCTCGAAGGCTATTATAAAGATCCACCGCCGTTAGTGAGAAGACGACAAAGGGTGGTGAAAATTCTCATGTTTTGCAACCAGAAACCGGGCTTGATGTATTCGGTTCATGTGCTCTTGATGGATTTATGTTATTTAGTTAGAAATCTTTTTTACTTTTTGTTGAAAACTCCTTAATTCTCCAGATCTAAAAATGAGTGGGTACTACATCGATCTCAAGAAACACAATCATAGAACAAATTCTTTCAAAGAGAGTAGAAAAGGTATGTACATGGGATTTTGAGATGATAAAGTAAAAGAATTTGAAAATAATAGGGAGTAGTAAATGATGTTGAACGGATGCTAATTGTGGGTTGAAGAAGAATAGTAAAAGAGTATTTGATAGGTGATAAAGTAAAAGAAATTAAAAAATTAAAAGGAGAGGTCTTGATTGATGACAAGTATTGATAGCTTACTGCTATACTCCACCTTTCTTTGATGCCTTTTTCATTATCTATGGGAAGTTAGAACAGGACAGCTACAAACTTTCTTTGTTTATTAATGTTGTATTTCTACTGACTTTGTTTATTTTATTCAAATTAGAGGTTGTTTCTGATCTACGATAATTGATATTCAGGAATGTAAAGCTTGAATAATGGCAGGTCTTTAAAGTTTTTGAAAAAGTTTTGTAAGATTCATAGATTGTATATTGAATAATAGAGTCGAAGATGATAATTGATTTCTTGAAGTAAAAAATTGATGGTGCTATTTTACCTACAACTATTATCCCGATTTGTGTTATGAATAGTTTGTTTGAACTTGTGTTGTTAGAAATCGCAGTAAGTTTTGGATATCTTTTAACCTTTTGATATATGTTTCATGAGTAAGGTTCAAATGAGTACAACAACTTTGAGTAAGAATGAGTGAACCAACAGATTTCTGCCATGTGTCACTTTACTCTCCCTCCTTCACATTTTTAAAAATTAAATATCTCACATACGGTAAGTCGAAAAATCATGAAAATTGCATCATAAAATTCAGCTTTTACTCCTCTTCGATTTGCTGTCTCTCAAGGCATACTTTCGGCAACTTTTTTTCTTCCATTTTTTGTGGGTTTTACATATTGGTAACACATGTGTTAGTGATTGGTTGTACATTTAATTGGTGGTTAAGGTTTAGGGTTACGGTTAGGGTTTAGTAGGGTTTAGCAGGGTTTATGGTTTAGTATGATTTAGAGTTTAGAGTTTTGTAAAGGGTTTAGGGTTTGGGGTTTAGAGGTTAGGGTTTGGGGTTTGGGGCGAAAGTATGCGGTGTTTTTTTAATTTTCTATGGTTTTTTTATTTTGAAGTGTTGTTCATCATATTACTTCATATTATTAATATTTGTTTGATTTAAGACATATTTTATATACATTTTTCAACTGCTATTTCACTACATTTTTTCACGAATTTCAAATATCTTCTCCGCCGCATTGCGCGGGTTACTAGCTAGTAAGAATGAATCAATGGAGCAATATATTTGTTATTATAAACTATACGAAGATGAACGAAAATTAAGACTAATCATGGAACTATTACATCACCATATCACCAACATTATTAAAGTTAGGGGTTTTCATTCGATTTAAACCGAACCTAATAAATAAAACCGATTGGTTTTTGATTTTGAAAAATTGAAACCGAACAAATAAAAAACCAAACTGAAGTACTATTCGGTTTATGTTTTCATAAATTAATAATAAAAACATTCGAACAAAATCAAAAAACTTGAATCTTAAACAAAACTAATTGGCACGTTTCGTAAGTTCTTGACAGAAATTTAATAATTTGCAAGACAAAACTAAAATATAGTTAAAACCTTTTGTGATAAATGATGAATATAATTAATAAGTATATCAATATAGATAATATTGGGTGATTAACTTAATTAATATGTATACATTTTGAAAATATTACCAAAATATATTACTATTGGTTAATTTGGACTATTCGGTTTTTACAATGGTCACCAAAACCAAGCCAAAAATCAAAATAAATATTCGGTTTTAAACCAAACAAATAAAAAAAAAATCAAATTATCAGAACCAAATAGTCCAATTCAGATTGTCATCTTCAATTTTGCTCAAAATCAACCCCAATTAACCAATCAAATCTCTTAATTTTACTCAACTTCCAATTAACCAATCAAATCTCTTTAATCCACTAAAAAATCTAATTAGATAAAACTTAAAAAAAAAATAATCACGGCAACTTTTAATTTAAATATGCAAATATTTAATAATTATTATCATTATCAATTATCAATTAAAAGTATGGAGTAAAATACTCCCTCCGTCCCGGTTTAATAGTCCATTATTTCCATTTTGAGATGTCCCAGATTAATTGTCCATTATCAAATATAGAAAGGTAACATGATTCTTTTTACTATATTGTCTCTACTTTAAAAATTAAATTACAAAAGTGAAAGGAATTTCAAATTAATTGGTTAGGGGTAAGAATATCATTGTGCAAAAAGTAAGTAATAATTATTGTGTTTATCTTAAACTGCGTGTAGTTCTGTCTGGGGACAATTAAATTGGGACGAAACCCCAAACTCCCAACCCTAAACCCTAACCCCTAAACCCCAAACCCTAAACGCAACACTGTAACACACGTGTTAGTAATGTGAAACCTACCCAAAATAATGAAAAAAAAAACTCGTCGAAAGTATGCCTTAATGGACGGCAAATCGAAGAGGATCAAACGCTCTATCTAATGGTGCAATTTTCATAATTTTTCGATTTGTCGTTTGTGAGATATTTAACTTAAGGGGTAAATGAGTTTTGTATTCTCTTTGTACACATGGCATCATATCATTGGTTCCTCTATTTTCACACAAATTTTTAATCTCATTTGAACCTTACCCTATCTTCTTAAACTACAGTAAATTTTTTTATCTTAACTTTAATCAACCGTTACGAAATCAACATCTAGAGGGAGTCCCACACTAGATATGTATTATTATATATGATTAACTTTGCAATGTTAGATACAAAATTAACACAGCATTAAATGAATTCTTTAAATTATATATCAAGTATGTATATATCTTCTTGTTATATCACTATTTCTCTATGTACTATACTTGGGTTGCCTTAACTTAATTATACTTTAAAGATATTATGTTGATATATTAGCTTTTATATTTATACTATGATATTGATTACTAGCTTATTAATTCAAAAACGACACTTTCAGTCTCCCGCCGCAACGCACGGGTTAAAAAACCAGTTAAAAAACATTTGATGATGTACAACTATCTTGTATACATAACTATTAAAAAATAGTGGTATACATAACTATGAAGTATCACCTTTTTACTGGTACATGTGAGAGTGACTCATTTAAAACAATAAATTGTACAAGTTTACGTGACAAATATATGTTGTATAAAAATTTGGAAATCATGTTAACTCTATGTGATGATTTTACATACTTGTAGCTGTATGATTTGAAATAGTTTCAAGATTTATAATAACTGTATGAAATGTTACTTTCCATTTGGGTTTAAAAGCTAAACAAAAGTAGGGGCCTATCGTCAACAAACGAAGAAGGTCTTCTTGTTATCTTCCTAGAATATAGAAATTATTCCCAATATGACGATTATATATTCGATGATTGCAATCATTTGAAATTCGTCCATGATCACTAAGGAGTTGTAAACTTCGATTACATCATTACAGTTTCGATTGACATAGTTCTTACTGAATTTAAGATATGTGTAGTTTTGGGTATAATATTACCTTCTTTGGAAGTTCAGTTTCGCTATACAATACGCAAATAGAGAGGCAAAAACGAAGGGATATAGTGCAAGAAGAACAAGCGCAAGTGGCAATTTCTCATGACGATACCCAAAGTAATCTCTTAAGAACGCATCAACGGATTTAGTTTCCCCAAAAACAATGATCTCCTTCTTCACATCACCAAACTGTGAAGTAAGCAACGCGTTCAGTGTCCATGAAGTAGGAGTCAGATAGTAGAACCATATCCACCAATTAGGAATTTTCTGCAAGAAAGCAAAATGATAAGTTCCACAGAACCCTTCAAGGCCATAAATCCATATGTAGGACACAGTTGGGTTATGTTTCTTCTATAAATATGTAAAATTTGGCAAGAGTTAACAGGACTTACCAATCTGGGAATTAAAAATCCACTAAACAAGTTTAATATATTGTAGAATGCAGACTGTAGCACGGCAGCTACCGGAAAGCTTGGTGTGATTGCAACAAGCAGCATACCCATATAAGTGAAGTACATCAATGTGCATAAAAATGTGTAGAAGTAGCAGAAAACCTTGTAGGCTGACCAATCATATCCAATCATAGGATATGTGATGCAGACGAATATAAGTGTCTGGACAAAGAGATAAGGGAACTCTATTGTCACCTGCAAGATAAAATCAAAATATTTCCTTATACATGAAATTAAGAATCATGCGAATCTTCACAAGAAAAGGAAAAAAAAAGAGATACACTTCAATTTTTTCAACAGCTGATAGAATATATTTATTGCGAAGGCAGAGAGAACTTAGCCAAAGATATACATTAGAGGGACCAAACAAAGGATAAGAAAAAAAACCACGTGCACCTATGTAGAAATACTTACAGGATTACAACTCCAATCGACCCATGTATTTGTTTGATTTTCACATCTACTATATTGTTGGGTTAATCGGGTTTATTTGTGGGCTTGCGGGTTACGGTTCGGTAGCCATGGGTGATGGGTCAGGTGACGGGTCAGTTGGTATCCAATTTTCACATGGATAATAGTTGAAAAAATCGATTAGTCTAAATATTGAAAAGGTCTTCTAGTTGTAGTTGCACAATTCATGTTCCACAATCACATGGTATTCGGCTTACATGACAGAGTGGAAGACCAATTCTCCAACTTATTAGGGATGCATTTAGTCCATATAGTCCAATAACTCCACGTTTCCATTATTTCATTGAGTAGCTTATTTCCTTTTTCTATATAACTAGTTTATAAACCCGCGAATTCACGGGCTATTCCATAATTTTCTTTATAAATAGTGAATGATCAAATCATTTAAAGTGTATAATTGATTTTTAAATAATTGTACATTTTTTTTATGAGTCAATTTCTATTATATGAATTATGTTCTCCGTGTGACGTTGAAGTCATAAAAGGTAAAACATGTAAAAAATATATTATATAAAGCATACACTATATGAACCGCATTTAAATAATGACATCACCACATAAAATATGGTTCAAATACGTGCAACATAAGCTTATTCTCGAATCATGGTTGTATACATACTAATTGATTTATTCAAGTCTGGTAGGTTCGTTATCTCTCGCCGAGGTAGTATGTGAAAAATAATATCTCATCGGGGTTTACATATTATTATTATTAATGAAAAGATTAATAAGCAAAGATATAGTAATACTTTTATTTTACATATAAATCAAAGTAATTTTATCGTGGCATAATATCACTAATTGTAAATCTGGTTCAAATCTAATCAAAAATGAAATCATAATAATAATTGATAGTAACTTGTATTCAAAAATATATACATATCTATACTCCTTATAAAGCATATGACATTCTCTCTCTTAAATACTTAAAATACTATATATGCATAATGTACAACTCACAAATCTCATGCACACTACAAACTTAAATGTATGGTTGTCTAATTAGCTTTCTAACTTTGTAGTCAATTTATGTTTTCAATTTCATTTTTCACAAGGTGCATCATCATCATCATCATCATCATCCTCGTCGTCGTCGTCGTCGAAGAATCAATATTTCAATAGTTAATCATTTATTTTTTACTGATTTCAAATTATATAATCATAATATACATTGATTATGATAATCTAACCCACTAACTTAAAGACACTTTTAAGTAAATGGAAAAGGTATTTAAAGTTTATATAAAATATCCTATATAGATACATTACTATTAGTGTATATTACATTATGTTAAATTATATAATCATAATATACATTGATTATGATAATTTAACCCGCTAACCTAAATACACTTTTAAGTAAATGTTAACACCATATCATTTCATAAATATATTACAACTGAAAAATAATATAATTGTGAATACGTTAATTTGAAATTTTATATATATATATATATATATATATATATATATATATATATATATATATATTTTAGACTTAAATACGAATTTAAATTAAATCAATTGGACGGCCATTAATCTCTACATTAAGGGAGCCTTAATCATGTAAAAGAAAGAATGTAATTCAATTATTAGTTTAATTAAAAAAAATACTAATGCTAAACATGAGTAATTGGACTTAAACTTCAAGGGCATTAACGTCTTTTGACTCTAACCCAATTTTCTATTTAGGAAAAAAAAGTTAGAAGATGAGATATTCGATTCTAACTATTTGCCCTCGTTAGAAGATATATTAAAAAGCAATTTATACAACATATATAAGTATTCTTCTTTCTAAATAACGTAATAAAATTGAAAACTTTAAGGTTTATTATTTGTATTTTTTAAATTTTGTTAGACCCGTCCCTTAGAAATATTAATTGTATCGTATAACAATTTATGTGCTAAGCTTATTAGTGTATTATAAAAACAAAAATGAGTTTCTTCTATGCAACACATTTATAATTCGTAATGTAGCTAACTGAAGGTATAAAATTTTTATGTTTAAAGAAGAATTTCTTGATTTTATTTATAAAGGTATTGTGAGATTAATACATCTAACGTAAGAAGTTAGGAATTATTTAAACTAAATATTATACTTATACTTAAATATTTATATCGTTATTTATAGTTTCAGCGTTAGTATCTTTTTAATTGTGACACGTTTTGATGATTATCATCTAATATTTAAAAAATGAATAGTAAAAGTATAAGTAATTATTAACGAATGTAAAGTTAATAGTTAGTATAGTTAAAGTTAAAGTAATTAAATAAGAATAGTAAGGGTAATTAGGGTTAAATTCTAAGGGCATTAAGGTCTTTTAGTTTGTGTTGACTTTGCTATTTAGGTAGTCATAATTAGAAGAAGAGATCAATGGTTATAATTAATTGCCCTTAATCATTCAAAGGCCAAGATTAATTTAAATTGATTTATTTATAGTATGTCAACCTAATTTAGCTTTTCTTTTAATTATTAAAAAAGAGAAAAGAGATGTAACGCATGATGAATAAAAAGTAGACAGAAAATTTGCTCCACTTGTTTCATACGTTTTGGTTTCTAGTTTTCAACTCTTTAATTTCCTACACTTGGTATCAGAGCCGAGGGCTCGTAGGTAACGGGTTTGAAGATCAGAGGCAGCCTCCGCCGACAGGTATGTCGGTCGGTGGAGGGCAGACGCGAAAGGGATCGAAGGTCTGGTTAAATACAGCAGAAGACAGAGACTGTAAAGTGTTTCGGTTCAGCTGTTGTCGTGGTGGAAGTATTGTTTGAGACGACGGGGGTGACTGGTGATAAACGTTGGTGCTCTGGGGCTGTTAGTGACTATCAAGGAAAGCAAATTGTACTCTTGATCGGCTTGTTTCATGATAAGAGGAGACCGGCGTACGTGCGTGAAAAGCGGGCAGAAAGGATCCGTCAAAGCAGGTGGCTTTGGGTTCGATTCGCTTGGCGGTTGAAAGAAAAAAGAGGGTGGCTTTGTTTTCTTGGTCGGTGGAGAGGCCTCTTTGAACAAGTGCGATCAGGAAAAGTAAAGCTGTCAAGATAAGAAGAGAATGGAGAAACAACACGGTGTGAACATTATGGCGGTGGAAGTTCAAATCGGGTGGCTTTGGATGTGGCCGAGGAAGAGGTCGTGGATCCGGAAAAAGTCTTGATGTTAATGTACTTGTCCAACGGGATGCCATGTTACAGTTTACAAGTTTTGTCAGCAATCAAAAGCTAAGGTAACGGAAGAACAGAAGGTTTGGTTTTAGTTACAGGTCAAAAGCAGGTGGCTGTGAGAATTTGAACCGAGAAAACTTTGGGCGTGACCGAGATGGAGGTCGGGTATCCGGTAAAAGTCTAGATGGTTCGAAAAGAAGACGATTAACCGTTGTAGTGAATAACGGTGTGAATAAACAACGATTAAGGGGGTGATTGTTGGGTTAATCGGGTTTATTTGTGGGCTTGCGGGTTACGGTTCGGTAGCCATGGGTGACGGGTCAGGTGATGGGTCAGTTGGTATCCAATTTTCACATGGATAATAGCTGAAAAAATGGATTAGTCTAAATATTGAAAAGGTCTTCTAGTTGTAGTTGCACAATCACATGGTATTCGGCTTACATGACAAAGTGGAAGACCAATTCTCCAACTTATTAGGAATGCATTTAGTCCATGTAGTCGAATAACTCCATGTTTCCATTATTTCATTGAGTAGCTTATTTCCTTTTTCTATACAATGTAACGCATGATGAATAAAAAGTAGACAGAAAATTTGCTCCACTTGTTTCATACGTTTTGATTTCTAGTTTTCAACTCTTTAATTTCCTACATACTAGACACTCAAATAAAAGATAAACTATGAATCTCGTCCAAGAGATACACTTCATATATGAGCAACTTATGAGCAGATACATATAGTTGAATTTAGTTTTAGAAGCCATATATGAGCAACTTATTACTTATGTATGAAGTAGAAAAAAAGGTTTGTATACCTGCGCAAGGGCATAGGCTAACGATGCATACATCCCGGAAAACCTTTCTCGATACACAACAGTTCGTTCCATGGAGACATATGGTATAATTGAAGAGCAGTTGCTTGTGCCACAAAAAATTACAGCGGCAAACATTGAACCAAGAACATTGAATAAACCCTGCTGATTATGTCTGTCACACAAAGGATATCATATCAGATGATATGAGAATATATATTTTTGAGTGATCTGATTCAAATTGAATGTGCCCAAAGCTATTGTTATAGAGCTTACCGGCAGTATAAATAGTCTCACTACCTTGAAAGACTATCATTAGTTGATTCAAACTCTCTAAATCACTCAAAGAGTGTTTGTTGGACAGACAGTTGCAATTTCCAAATAACTATTAATTAACCTGTTGCATTTTTTTTTTTTTTTTGGGGTATTGCATTTCTTTGTTAACATTGTAATCCTTTTTTATATCCATTTTTGGTTTTGTGAAAGAGTAAAAAATTTGCCAATAACCTATTCACATCTCTTGATTGTATTACTTTATCGAACACCAAATCCAAGACAACCCAAGAAGGTTGGGAAAATAGCCTAAATTGAGGTAGAGATCCGGTGCTATGCCTATTTTCATGCTTTTTCTGGGGTTTTCCCATTTACCATATACTAATTCATTAACTGAGTAGAATAGCATAAGTGAGCATGCATGTGTGGTTATATATGTGTATAAATGCATATATATGCATATAAATACCCATATACGCAACAAGTAATTCTAACTAAAGCACATACATTACAATACATTCAATATCCTATTTTACTGAGCATTGAACTAAGCAGAACGAATGCAAGAAACACATGAGATGATCAGGTGCTTACATGTTCTTCCCTTGGTCCCAGAAGAGTACCCCAAAAAGACACGACGTAAAGAGCATAAGAAAGGAACACATTAAGTTGTATGAAGGACTTCTCCAATATGACAAGTGTTGTTTCCACAGGCAGGCCTTGAACTGGCCCCAACCATTTTGTGGAAAACGGGTTGGAAAATGCAAATCTTTTGAACCAGGAGGTGGTTTGCTTAACGTATTCACAAGGTCTTTGTTGAATCTAAGTTGATAGAAGATAAATAAAGAAATCAGCAAACATAAAATGTTCAAAGTCTTAAAAGCAGATGTTGCAATCCAATGGATTATATTAAGTGTTAAAATGTTTGATAAGGTCCTAGAACTATCATTAAGTTATCAGTGATCCGATAGCTAGACATGAATCTGCAGGGGCAGAAATAGCAGAAGATTATACAATAACATTCCCTCCATAGCAGGACATATTAGCCTTTTACCTAAAAGGTAAAAGTCAAGTATATAATGTATAGTTTTGATACTGGATCTTCCCAGGTGTCAGTTGAGCATAGGTGTACTTAATATGTGTAATGGGCGTGTGAGTCTTTCGACGAAAATTCACCCAAAGTCTTTTAGAGCACATTTCTTTTTCTTTTTCCCTTTTTTTTTTGCACTAAAGAGAGATGGAGCTTGAAGATTAACTTCTTACTCATATAATGATGAAGCAGAATAGATTTTGATATCGCTCATTTTGTACATGTTTATCTCTCGCGACATCATTGTTTTTGTACTTGTTTCTTGTCAATTTCATGAACTTTCGGTACTTATTTAGTTGGAAATTGATTTCATGTGTTTAGATTGAAGATTGAGAAAGAATGGATGAAAAGATGAGAATTTTGCTGATTTTGCTATGCTGCACCGTTTTGGCCATATCTCCCTCATACGAACTCGGATTGAGGTGATTCAGGCGGCCAAACGAAGCTAACTCAGAGCTCTACAATTTTCCAAAATATGGTATGCTGGAAATGAGGAGAAGCCGCCGGGTAGGGGGTAGGACCCGCCGGGTGAATTACAAAAATCAGTAAAATCCTTAACACAAGAAAACCTTCATTTGAAGCATATAGAAACAGCCGGGTAGGGGGTAGGACCCGCCGGCTGGAAGGTCCATCTGGGCACTTTTTGACCCTTTTAAACACCTTTTCTTCCACACATCTCACCTAACTTTTACACCTCCGACCTAGCAGCCCCCATGGGCGATTTTTTAGTGTTTTTGAGTTGTTTTTCACCATCTTGAAGATCTTCCATCATATTAAATCATCCGGTCACGAGGAATCATCATCCAAACATTGTAATCACTCGGTTTGCATTTTTATTCGATATAATTATGTTTCCTTTGATTTCACTTATTATTTGTGATAGTTTGAGTATGATTGTTAGTGGCTAGTTTTATTTACTTGCTTGGATGAATTAACTAGTGATTAGGGGTGTTATATTTTGGTGTTTGATTATGCTTGAGTTTAGAATTCCTCCATGAATTTATATGTTTTTAGCTCAAATAATTTATGGAATTTGTTGGTAGTTCTAACTAGCAATTATAGCGAATGTTTGTTGTTAGTTGAAATTATTTTTGTTTGTATGTCGATATACAAATGAACCTTTGTTTGCGGATGCGAAAATTGGTACAAGTAATACAAATGAGCTAGAATGTATGAGTTGATGAATATGGCGAACGTCTTTCGTTTGGATGAATTATAAACTTGTGAAACTTGAACTTTATGTTTAATCGTGACCCTTGCCTAATTGAGCTTAAAATAGTTTCTTTGCTTATTTGGTAGATAACTAGTGAATATAGCGAACGTTTTTCATTGGTAATTTACTATCAATTATTTGTCTATAAATGATTGAACAAACATTGCGAACGTAGATTTGGAATAAGCAAGATTCTTTAGGCTTAATTGTGCAAGATGGTAACCATGGCGAACGTCCGTTACTAGATTAAAACATAGGTTTTGTAAATTGAAGTTGAATCATTAGGAGATGGCGAACGTTAATCCTATGTTAAATGTAAATTTACTTTTGCATAATTTAAACTGGTTATAACTTTGCACCCCGAAATCACTAGTGACATAATCCAAGCAATTATTGTTTTAAATATCCGAAAGTTACAACAAATCAATTTGACTCTTCCTGAGTCCACTATTACCTAGTTTTAGTTTAAAAGTAGTTTTTAAGCAACGTGACAACTCGGTCACAAAACCCCCACATTTACTTTTCTGTATAAATTATTTGCACCTGAATATAACTCTTAAACTCACATTCCCTGTGTTCGAACCCGAACTTACCCAACTATACTACTACACGATAGGGTCCACTGCCCGATTGTGTTTTGGTCTAGCACGGTACTTTCTTGTTCACTTTTCAATGATAAAATTTTAAGACTAGATTTAACACATCAAGTTTTTGGCGCCGCTGCCGGGGAATGTGATATTTTAAGAGTTTAATTTAAGTGTAGTTAATTGATCCTTTTTCAGGGATTTGTCCTTGAAAAGTTATATTCTGTTTTTAGTTATATAGAATCGGTGCATTTTACAGTTTTGTTGTTTTTGTTTTAGTAGGTTTTATTTCCCTTGATTGTTTGAAGCGGTTAAGACGACATGCCAATGGATTTACAAGATGTTAGATTACGGTTTTTGGCAAAATATGGAAATTGCAACAATGATGATATTCCAATAATAGTGTTGATATTCTTGGAAGAGTGTCAAAATTGTGATTGGGATGATATTCCAATTATGATTTCTGATTACTTGAGGCTAGAAGTTTGCAACCTTCCATATGTCGGATATAATGATGAAACGGATGAGGATGAAGAAGAGAATGAAGAAAATTTTTACTCTCATGATGTTTCACAACTTGTTTTGCAGGATTCTAGCATGAGTGAGCTTAATTGGGTTGAAAACTCAGATTTGGAGAATGGAAGCATTGAATATGATGATGATTATTCTAACGATTATATTCCACGTTCTTCTAAATGTGTTTTTATAGATAGTGAGGATGAGGAGGATTATTATGCATATGATAATTACCCTCAACCCACTACACAAGCTGTTTTGCAGGGATCTAATTCATTTGAGCATGAACCAATGGAAAACTTAGCAGAATCAGAGTGTTCAAATTCTGATTTTGTAGAAAGCATGGAGGAGGAAGTTAATGAAAGTGAGATCATGCCTGATTTGGAAGCTGAAAAATCAGCAGCAACATCCTTTAGTTCGGAGGAGGAAGAACCAAATGTTTCATATCAAAGTTCTAATGACATTGTTACCCACAATGACATTATCAAGGAGTTGCAAGAAATGCTTGAAATTAATGATGAAAAGCTGGATGAACTTGTTCAAAGTGGAGTTGGAGATGATCCAATCCTAGATGCTGAATTTGACAAGTTGTATAAAGCTAATGGAGAACGAGCACATGCTGAGATTTTTGGTGGAAATGATTCCACAACCATGGAGTCAAAATCAGGCTTTTCAGAATATGTGGGGATAACTAGTCATTCACATTTGAATGAGGCATTCATTAAGTTTATCATAAGGCCACTCAAAGAATGGAGAGTTTATATTCACGTTATAAGTTTTAGTTGGAGGATGTTCTACCGAAATGACAAAACAAAAGAAGACATCCTCCTATGCGAGTATGATGAGAAAGGAGGTGGTTGCGTGATGAAAGATTGGCTTTGAGAAAGCTAAGGGTCGAGTCGAGCTTTGGACTCGGTAATAAATCAAGCACCTTGCGGGAGGTGAACCCGTATCTTGAAGTGATGATTGAAGAAGGAAACTTTGTGCTATAACAGAATGTACCTGAAACGAATGGAAGGTTTGAAGGTTAATCAAGAATAAGAACATGCAAAAACCCCCGGGGAAGTACTCGCTCCCTTTTACCTTTCACACTTTTGCTTATTTCATGTGTTATATTTTGTTGCATTGAGGACAATGCAAATGTTAAGTGTGGGGAGGTTATTATTCACTTGAATTAGTTTGTCCTCATAAGATTAATTGCTTTAGAAGTGTATTTGATAAAATTTTGTGAAAGTAATTAAATCTTACCTCTTGCATGATAAATTTGTCATAGAGCAACCTCATTGGGTGAATTGCATAACTAGCACATTTATAGCCCCACTAAAAATTGTGAGAAATCTTGAGCTTAAAAAAAAACACTTATCTTTAGTGTTTATATACTTCAATTGCTATGAGTGTGCCGGTGTTTGTAGTTTATTCTAGAACTTGCCTTAATGATGCATTTTGAGACCATTGTGGGATCACATTTATGTGATATAAGCAAAGTAGACGATGAATTGGTATTCTTTAGGATTTAGATTTTTAGTTTTTGTTTTAAACCAATTATTATCAAGTTCACCCAGGTCGTTAACACTCATTTTTAGTGCTAAGAAACCCATAGAAAACTTCCACATACACTTCCATAATCACCATCACATCTTGAGCCTTATTTTGAGTAGTCAAAATTTTTAAAAGTTGCCTTGCAAACTTGAGAATCATTTATTAAAATGTGATTTCAAAAACAACCTTTTGGAGATATTATATGAAGCTTATTGATTCAAGGAAAGCAAAACCAAGTTGAAATTCAAGAAACTTTTTGAGCAAATAAGAAATACATTGAAGACATGAATAAAAGTTGATGAAATTGAACTAAGGAGGCAAGAATTGAAGAGATAAAATTAGAAGAATGAAGTTGAAGCCTAAGGTTAATTGAGATCACATTTTCATTTTAGTTTCAAGGTAACATTTCATACAAAAGATTATGACTACTATTTTCAACAATTCATATATGTGTCTACCATATCACAATTTCACCCTCACTTTTATAATTATAACACGTTGTTAGAATACCTCTTTTGATACTTTACTTGGTGCTCACGCCTAGTCGGTGGAGATTTGATCTTTTGGCAAGCCTATGGTAATAACGCATCACGACTTGGCTATTTGAGTGTTTATCTATTCCATTCCCAATCTTGATCAAATTGAGAGTTGAGTGATTGAAACACATTTCCTATTGAGAGGTGCTAAGTTGTGCATTCAAGCTTGACAAATTTATTTAAGGTTTTCTATGTTTGTATTCACGCTACTAACATGATTACTTTTGCAATTGTAGTTAGTTATATTTTTGTAAAACCTTGTTCTTGAATTATAAATGCAAGAGGTATATGTGTTTTGGAATGTAAATCGTAGTTTGCTTGAGGACAAGCAAAGTTCAAGTGTGGGGATATTTGATATCGCTCATTTTGTACATGTTTATCTCTCGCGACATCATTGTTTTTGTACTTGTTTCTTGTCAATTTCATGAACTTTCGGTACTTATTTAGTTGGAAATTGATTTCATGTGTTTAGATTGAAGATTGAGAAAGAATGGATGAAAAGATGAGAATTTTGCTGATTTTGCTATGCTGCACCGTTTTGGCCATATCTCCCTCATACGAACTCGGATTGAGGTGATTCAGGCGGCCAAACGAAGCTAACTCAGAGCTCTACAATTTTCCAAAATATGGTATGCTGGAAATGAGGAGAAGCCGCCGGGTAGGGGGTAGGACCCGCCGGGTGAATTACAAAAATCAGTAAAATCCTTAACAGAAGAAAACCTTCATTTGAAGCATATAGAAACAGCCGGGTAGGGGGTAGGACCCGCCGGCTGGAAGGTCCATCTGGGCACTTTTTGACCCTTTTAAACACCTTTTCTTCCACACATCTCACCTAACTTTTACACCTCCGACCTAGCAGCCCCCATGGGCGATTTTTTAGTGTTTTTGAGTTGTTTTTCACCATCTTGAAGATCTTCCATCATATTAAATCATCCGGTCACGAGGAATCATCATCCAAACATTGTAATCACTCGGTTTGCATTTTTATTCGATATAATTATGTTTCCTTTGATTTCACTTATTATTTGTGATAGTTTGAGTATGATTGTTAGTGGCTAGTTTTATTTACTTGCTTGGATGAATTAACTAGTGATTAGGGGTGTTATATTTTGGTGTTTGATTATGCTTGAGTTTAGAATTCCTCCATGAATTTATATGTTTTTAGCTCAAATAATTTATGGAATTTGTTGGTAGTTCTAACTAGCAATTATAGCGAATGTTTGTTGTTAGTTGAAATTATTTTTGTTTGTATGTCGATATACAAATGAACCTTTGTTTGCGGATGCGAAAATTGGTACAAGTAATACAAATGAGCTAGAATGTATGAGTTGATGAATATGGCGAACGTCTTTCGTTTGGATGAATTATAAACTTGTGAAACTTGAACTTTATGTTTAATCGTGACCCTTGCCTAATTGAGCTTAAAATAGTTTCTTTGCTTATTTGGTAGATAACTAGTGAATATAGCGAACGTTTTTCATTGGTAATTTACTATCAATTATTTGTCTATAAATGATTGAACAAACATTGCGAACGTAGATTTGGAATAAGCAAGATTCTTTAGGCTTAATTGTGCAAGATGGTAACCATGGCGAACGTCCGTTACTAGATTAAAACATAGGTTTTGTAAATTGAAGTTGAATCATTAGGAGATGGCGAACGTTAATCCTATGTTAAATGTAAATTTACTTTTGCATAATTTAAACTGGTTATAACTTTGCACCCCGAAATCACTAGTGACATAATCCAAGCAATTATTGTTTTAAATATCCGAAAGTTACAACAAATCAATTTGACTCTTCCTGAGTCCACTATTACCTAGTTTTAGTTTAAAAGTAGTTTTTAAGCAACGTGACAACTCGGTCACAAAACCCCCACATTTACTTTTCTGTATAAATTATTTGCACCTGAATATAACTCTTAAACTCACATTCCCTGTGTTCGAACCCGAACTTACCCAACTATACTACTACACGATAGGGTCCACTGCCCGATTGTGTTTTGGTCTAGCACGGTACTTTCTTGTTCACTTTTCAATGATAAAATTTTAAGACTAGATACATGATTTTTCCATATTAAAAGCAAAAAGTAATTCATCTATAACAATAATGAGGGATATATGATGCTATATCTAAGATATTCATCTGTTCTGAGGTCAACTAACCTCAAAGTATTCTATGACCCTACTTGAATGGCGACCCACTGACCCACAGTAGATCATACGCCCTCCAGTTTTCAATAGGATTAACTGTAGGGACATGAATATGGTAACAGATTAATTTTTTTTTATATATTAAAATCATATAATTAATATTCACATAAGGAGTGTTTAGGTATCTCCATTTTACCTCATCAAAGGCCTCAAAAATGTCAATGCTCGGTTGGTGAATGGTACAGACAACTGTTCTTCCTGTATCAACAATATTCTTCACAGCCCGCATGACAATGGCAGCTGATCTAGCATCCAGACCCGTTGTAGGTTCATCCATGAAAATAATTGAGGGATTAGCTACAACCTCCACTGCAATAGTGAGTCGCTTTCGCTGCTCTGTTGATAGACCACTAACCCCAGGAATGCCAACCAAGGCATCTTTTATTGAATAAAGCTCAACCGTCTCCAGAATTTCTTCAACGAATTTCTGTACATGCCATATCAGACATTATATCACGCTGTAACAAAACTTATTGGCAAAAAATTGTAAGCATGCCACATATATCTTTCATACATATTTAGTTTTTGAATAAATTTCGGGATGAAGACGGAGCCAAGCTGAAAATACTACTGATTCTTCGACAGTAATTTGAGGGGAGTGTACATCTGTTTGTTCACAGTAACCTGAAATCCTAGCAAACGTATCTTGGACTTTCGGATACCCACCGATCTTAATGTCACCTTCAACGATGCCACTAGTTTTCCTTCCAGCAAGAACATCAAGAAGTGTTGTTTTTCCTGCACCGCTTACACCCATCAATGCTGTGAGAACACCAGGTCTAAAAGCTCCCGTGACATCACAAAGTAGTTGAAGTCTTTTTCCAGTAAAGCCATGCTCTCTCATTTCCTGGCATTAAGTGAGCAGGACATGACAGTCACTTAATTAAAATCAACATAGACATTAAAAATATATATAATTTTTAACCAATTACCAGTGAGGGCTCAACATGGTACTGCAGATCTTGAAAGGTAATTGTCAGTGGTACAAAAGGTAAGACTATTTTTCCTGTAAGATAAGATGATGAATAAGTATCTATTGTTGCATGTACCTGTCAATCCTTAAACAGAAATGTAACATAGATAAGAGTACATTCCAACCTTCATAAGGCTCTGAGTCAGCAGTAATTTTACTAATGGTTGTTTTATCGTTGTTAGTCTGGTGCTTGCTTCCGTGCAGTTGAGATAGCGTTTCCTTAGAAATGATGGCATGAGTACCAGGAGCTGAAGTATTAAATCATATGATGTGTATCTCACAAAATTAGCTTAGTAGGAGGTAAAATCCACAAAAATAAGAAGAATTCATCAGATACTTTCGCTTCGAATAAGAAAAAAATTATTGGTGACAAACTGATCATTAGAAAGTAATTCCAACTGCCATATAAGTATATACATAGATAATATAGAGAATGGTTCATATAAGAATGCTAAATATCGTAGGAACGTAAGAAAGACTTCAAAAATACTTTTTAACTATCTGAAACATATTTTTTTCAAAACTTTTTCAACGATTGTTATTAATATAACTTTTGGAAGCTATGATAAATATATAAATATATAATATTACTGTTGTGATTATTCAAGATAATCACAAACTATAACATGATAATCACATGTGATTATTCTCTAATATAATGTGATTGTCATGGGTTCGAGATGATCCAATATTATTCACGTGATTATCAGGTTAAAAAATGTGTTTATTATAAATTAAAAAAGTAATAAAAATCAATAAAAAATAATAAAATAAAAAGTCGAAATTCTATTTATTCGAAAAATAGCTTCTAAAAGTAATTTGAATAAGCTACGAAGAAATTTTTATAAAATAACATGTTTTGGTTGTTTAAAAAGTGATTTTGAAGTCAATCCTACATTCCTACAATATTCCTACAATATTTTGCCTCTCATTTGAACCTACGTCATATATACATATATAATATAAAAATTCCAATAACCTAACAACTAGATGTCCTAGATCATAGAGACACATCAGCCACAATCACTTGCTTGTACCACAAAAGAAAAAAAAAAAAGTCTACTCAAGTAAACAAAATATGGCATTCTCTAACTATGGTTCAAAGGTGACATTTATATTTAAAAGGCTGTAATTACCATTCAAGTAGCTTAAAGCCATGATGAAGCCAATGTTGAATAGCAATGAGAAACCGAACATGGCACCAAGTGATATCCAGAAATAGTGTTCACCAAAATCAAGCCCACGGCTTTGAAGTGTTTGTAGCCCAATGGTTGTGTTTGTAGACATCATCCGCTAGGAAAAGTAACTACGACCAATCAATATATATATGTGAAGAAAAAAGCAACATCAAACAAGGAAACAATAAGCAGTTATTATTTTTATTATTATTATATATATATATATATATATATATTGGATTTTTAACATTTTTTTTTCTCAATTTAACATAAATCAATGTTCACATATGAACGAAGTTAAATCACATGTAAACAAACACGTAATCTAGTAGTTCTCAAGGTTCTCAACTTTTAGTTGGTTCTCATTTGAACCTAACCTTATATATATATATATATATATATATATATATATATATATATATATATATATATATATATACAGGGGAAGGATCAAGAGGGAAGCAATTTTTTGGGGGAAGTAGGGAAGTGTAATATTTATCACGGAGCATCTTAACTTTGCCAATACAAATATCAAAGATAAAATTAAATTAAATTTACTCGTATATAGTAATCAAGATCGATGCTATAAAGAATATATTAACAGATGAAAGTCAATTTTAAGTCATAATATTTTATTTTATGAATATTTATTCAATAAAACGTTAATATTCATCATGGTGAATGTAACATTAATTTTCTTTTAACATTCATCGTGATGAATGTTAAGTTAACATTCACCACGACGAACATTAACGATTTGGGATTTAAAAATTATCAATTAATGTTATAGCCTACAAAAAGAATTTATCATGAAAGCTTGACATTCATAGCATCCATTTTGATCGATCAACATTAATTAATTTTCACTTTTTAATTTTTGACAAATGTATTGACAAAGTTAAGATGCTCCGTGATGAATATTACACTTCCCTACTTCCCCCCAAAAAAGTGCTTCCCCCTGGATCCTCCCACTATATATATATAAATTGGTTTAACGGAATATTGTATTAGCTACTAGCAAGGAGCGGGAGCAAAAGAAAGAGATATTACATTGTGTTGGGTAGCATTCTCTAAGCTAATTAAATACTATATCTTTCCAATATTTCATGTATTTATATTATGCTAAGTTAGCAAGCCAAGATAAAAGTTCACGTTGAACTAATTCCATGTAATCACTAATCAAGTTAAGAATTTTTAATAACCAAACATGTATTATCTAGCTTATAGAAAGGTTAGGGCATGTTTAGCTTTTGTGTTCATATAATGGTAGGGAAAATGCAGCGATAGGGTTTAGGGTACATTAGAATATAGATCATAGATCTAGAATACAGATTCGGTTACTCTGTACATAGAAGTATTGTGCTTGTAAACAAGATGCTAATACTGATATTACTGGTTTCCTCAACAAGCGATATATCATCGGGAGACCTGTTGCTAAAACTAGTATTGATTAACTAAACTTGGTGTTCTACCGATTTACCTTGTTCCATCTGGGAGATAGAAATTCATTCACCGCAAGGCCTATTTCACCATATGACATAGGACAAATCCAATATCCCCACTTTAACCAAGCTGGCATTGTATCTGCAAAACCAGTTCCCACCCATTATTTGATACTTTGATCTGAAAGTCTATACAGGTTCAGATTAAAAATTAGAAAAAAATAAATAATACTCCGTAATAATAATCCAAAGAACTTACTGTGTGGTAAAATGAAGCCACCAAATACTAACATAAAAATTACTGATATAGAGCCTGCTAATGTAGAAGCATCCATAGTTCGAAATAATGATGCAATGAAGCGGAACATGGATATTGACATAAAGTGCATCGCAAAAAATAGAGCTAGCTGTCCGAAGAACCTAAAAGTCACACGTGACTGAGTTACTTGATATGCTTATGACTGACAACTGTGTAAAAGGAGATTGATCGAAGAGATGTATCAAATAGCGTACAAGATGCTGACCTCCCAGGTTCGGGGCTGTATCCAATAACATAATAAGGGAGACACGTCCAAATAATGGCTGCCAACATTGACATAGGAATCTTAAGAATGGATGCCGGAATTGCATATGCCCAAGCAGGGTAGAAGTACATATCTCTTTGTTTATAAAAAGCTGGAAGTCTTGCAACCGTCATAGACAATTCTGGGAATCCATCAACTAAAAGATTCATAAGCGCAAAAAAGAGTGAACCAAGATAATAATTTGCATCAAGTACATCAACCTTCAATCTAGTTCGCAAAAATACAGTCATTGTTATTACTGAAACAATGATACGCTGCACATATACATTCACATAGTTACTAGACATCTTATAAGGTAATATAACATGACATTATCACATGAAGGGTATAATTCATACAAAAGAAGGTAGCTCAAATACCTGAGAAAAGAGTGACTAGTACCTGGATAGATTTGAAAATGTAGAGAAAAGAATTCCTTTTCATGAGAAGAATCTCCCTAGACATGCAAGCTCGAAAAAGACCCCATTTAGAAAGAGAATACTTATTGAATGATATAGCTGTCCCATGGCTCTGCAATCTCATGAAAGTTTTGGAGATATCCTCATCGAAATCTTTTCCCAAATGAGATTCCTTAAATAACATGGAAAAGGTGTGTACTGAAATATAATCATATGCTTGTTCAGTTCGACACCAATACTTCGCTTGATCTTTTGTTGAGACAATCTGTGAATCAGTCTTTATTCAATAAAAACAGCTAAAGAAGCAAGAGCATATCAATCTGTTATGCTATACTATGACAGCTTTTCAAGAGTTCAATATCAATGCACATAAGCATGAATTTATAATGTACAGTAGTGATCAGGGATGGCTGGTTTAAAGAATATATGCATCAACAATTAGGAACTTAATTGAAAACCAAATTACAGTAAGAATGCATGATTTGACACCCTAGTGTGACTTGTGTCCCATCAACCAAGTCATGTTGGGCAGTGAAGGGTGCGTGAGCTTCTCGCACAAAAAAGCTGACTCTATTTCTAAAGGCAACATATGTTAATGATATAATTACCTCTTGGAGGAAGTCAGCTACACCTTTTCTCTCAGGGCACTTAAAACCAATTTCCTCGAAATAATTTAAAACTTGACTTCGTGGCCCATGATACACAATCATCCCTTCTGCCATCAAAATAATGTCATCAAAGAGATCAAACACTTCTGGTGCTGGCTGAAGAAGTGAAATAAGTATAGAAGCATCGGTTATATGTGCCAATTGTTGTAGACACGCGATTATCTGATACGTAGTGGAGCTATCTAATCCATTTGATATTTCATCCATAAATAAAGCTTTTGTGGGACCAACAATCATCTCCCCTGGAAAATCCCGTAAAAGTTAGATTTCTATGTACACAATACACTTTACCAAATACTGACTAAATTAAATTTATACACAATAAAGTACTTCGCCAAATAGTGACTGTGTCTTATGGGCATCACATGCAGAGATTACCTGTGGTCAATCTTTTCTTCTGACCACCAGATATTCCTCTTCTCATGGCATTCCCAAAGATTGTATCAGCGCATATATCAAGCCCAAGAATCTGGAGTACCATGATCATGGGAGGCAAATTGAACATATAATAGATATTCAAATACAAAATTGTGTACAACTCCCATCAGCTAAAATATATACCTTCAGGATGTATTGCGTCTGCATAGTTGTCTTTTGGCCTTCGATGGAAATTCCCTAATGAAAATAAACATGGTTGAGTATAGATCACCAACTAAAACCGCATAATATTACAAATGCGAGGTGAAACATGCTCCCTTTTTCCCGTATTATCTGGCTTGCTAACCATGCAAACAATATTATCTTCTCGTTTTAAGGGATACACTTCAACTGACTATTAACAATATAACCTTTAAGAAGTCAAAAGTTTTATTAACACGGCTGACAAATATACAATACTATGAAAGTTCTAGTTGGAAGCTCAAATTCCTTTTTGATCATGATTTTAGTAGTACAAAGAGAACATTACAAGAAGATCACTCACTTTAGATGGTAGGTATACTATACATATTTTTATAATAAGAAATATCATTCAAAACAAATTAGTAATTATATTACCAAAATTTGAGAAAGATGACTTCCAACTGCCTATGCCGTGATGCGATAACTTTAGGTTTCATATATAACATGACAAAAGTTTAAAAAAGTGCATGTCAAAAACCAAACAAAAGGGTGTCTTGTGCGCTACAAACATAAATCTACTCTATCCCGCTATAACCAAACAACAAATACTAGCATCTTACTTTCATAAAAGTGTCTATATCTGGATCTGGAACAATTCCTGCTTCTTTCTCCCTTCTGCTAACCTCCAACATAATATCTTGATGAGAAGAATAGCAGTTCTCATTTAGTTCTCAAACCATCATTCTGTTGAAAGGAGTACTATACTACAGGGTGTTTATTGTGTTCAGAAAATAGGTGATCGGGCATACCTGCTCGACTTCCAGTATCCTGACAACGGGCTGAGAAATCAAGTGTTTCCCTCACAGTCAGCTCAGGGATATGCAAATCATTTTGGCTTATGTAGGCAGAAGTCTTATGGGGGATAAATTCTTCTAGTTTGTATCCGTTATAAGAAATTTCACCACTTATCTGATTTAGGTAATGTTGAATCATTAGTGAGTGAACCCAGAGAACATATCCGATTATAGTTCGAATAATATATAACATCAAAATTACTTTATATCGTGCTTATATGATAAGGCATATATAAATAGAGTTCAGAACCTTGAGAGAATTGCTTAGGTTCTCTGAAAGTGCTTTCAACAAAGTGGTTTTCCCACATCCTGGAGGACCAAGAAGCAGAGTCATCCTGAAAAAATAAACTAACGGCTGACAAACTGACTGCAGTATAGGATAGACAGTAAGTTTGCATTCCTAGTTTCCTACCTTCCTGGCTTAATGACACCAGTGACATATTTTATGATGGTTATCTTTGCCCGTTTGGACTTCAAACCAGGTATCATGACAATGTCCTGTTAGAGAAAAACAAAAGCACTAGATTTGAAATATTACTAATGAATCAACCAAGATATATATCATCCAATGACCAAACATGAGAGCTGAATGACGAGATTGTTTTGGTTTTCAATGGTCCACAACATATGACTAAAAAGGCCAACGGCCGGCCTCAAGTACTTTGGTTTTGTTCCTGGTAAGTCTATAATACCCCATCGTGGTTCTTGGGCTACATTCTTGTGATCTTAATGGCAGTATAATGCAAACAAATTACAGACAAAATGTTTGATGTTCAACTGCTCAAGTCTCCAAATAGATCATGAACTTCAAACTGCCACACAGAGATAACACTATAAACTTGGAAACCCAATCAATGCCAAGTTTGAAAAGATATAGGTCCAGCTTTTTATCAAAATGAAAAGAGAAATATTGGCATTATTTTATACATACTCCATTTAATCGCTATCTATATGTTACTGATTTGGGTTGAAAAGGCTAAGCCGATAAATATACAATAACTATTTTATCTATGTTTGATGATTCATTCAATCTAATACAAGAGAATACATTACATACTTATAAAATTAATCTATATTGTTTGTGAGTAAAAAGAAATATTCACATTTGACACACAACTACCACATTGTCCCAAGTGGGACAGACTGTCAATCTGTTGGTGTTAAAAAGGCAAATTTTTCACAGTTTGTAACTTTTTTCTAGTAAAATATAAAAAATTATAAATCATAAGATTTTTTAAATCTTGACTTAAAATGTGTTGTTTTCAAAAACTTACGGGCCACCAATCTTCCTGATGATAGTGATCACTCGGTTTACCTCATTATCATCTCACCATGGCATCTTTCATCAACCCCATTCCACCTCAGAAGTGGGGCCCACCTATATATCAGCCACTCCATCAACCTCCATTGTTGTTGCTCTTGAAGGCTCCACAGATTGACCCATATATTGGGCCGTCTAAATAGATCTTTCTATTGTATTAATGAATGCCTAAAGTGTTACCAAGACTACTACGGTACAAACATATAAATTAACAGCCGCCATTAGTTACTTACAGAGAGAATATTTTGCAATGAATTCCAGAGACTTGGGAGGGGCTTGCCATGAACTACTTCACACTCTGCTTCCACACAAAGATCCTTATATCTCACCTCCACAGAGGGTAACTGAACACCAACTCTAGCAAAACAGATCAACTGTAATCAACATCTCTACTTACATTAAAAATAATGAGTAATAATTATGCAGCAAAATAAAAGGGAGTTGTACTTACTTGTCTGTCCGTTTTCTAAGTTTCTGCAACAACAAAAGATTATCATTCTCGATGTGTTTGATAAGCTTCTCAATAAACATGTGGCGCTCAGGAGCGAGGAGTTTTGTGACATCGACCACTTTTTTTCCATTTTCATTTTCAAACAATGATGACCTCAAACGTTCGAATGTTGCCAATCTATCAATTGCTGACCACTGTAAAATATTATTTTCATCTGTCTCATCAGGAAAAGTTTTCTCAGAACTTATTTCTGAATTTGATCGTAAACTAGATGTATGACGACTAAACGATGATATCAAACTCCTTCCAATTTCTGACAGCTCAATTCTCCCCGACTCTATATCTTCAGAACCACCTACTTGAGCCATATTAAAAGGCTTAGTATATGTAGAGCTTTGTAATTTCAGCGGGACCACTATATAAACAGCTTATATGCACATTTCATTTTATGTCTCTACAACCTCAATTATATAAGCATATACACGGATGTTGTTCCTTCATAAGATGCTAACATTAAGAGATACTAGTTTCAAACAATATAGAAACCACCATTTGTGTGTGTGTGTGTGTGTGAGAGAGAGAGAGAGAGAGAGAGAGAGAGAGAGAGAGAGAGAGAGAGAGAGAGAGTTCCATTAATTATATACTAGTAGTTGATAGTCGTGCATGAAGAGAGAATTAATTACCTATGCATTTCACATTAAATCACGTTGCTATAATAAAAAAATAGTACTCCGTATACTTTATCACGTTGCTATGATTAACATATGCATTCTGGTTAGTTGACAATCTTCTGTTTCGATTTGGCTTTTTCGGACAACTTGCGAGAACTATCGTATACTTTCTTTGCTAAAATATTTTTTCTTATCGACTTAGGTAATATGCTAGTTGCCATCATTGAATAAGGTTGTTTAACATGCTAATTGTATCTCCATAGCCCATTATATAATTTACTAGTTGTGTTTTCTAATCCGACATCAAGCATGGAGAACGGCATCACATAAGTACTCATCCTAATTAAATAATCATTAAAATCAAGAGTTTATTAAAGTATAGGAGCATTGATTAAAATATATATTAGACACCTTGAACTCTAATAAACGCATGATTGACTAATAAAAACGGATCCCAAATCCCAAGAAACTTTACTTTCAAATCTTCTAAATGAAAACTCAGTTCTATTTTAAATGGGTTAATATCATATATCCCCCTCTTAACCACCCAAATAACATATTTACCCACCTAAACACTATAATTACATACATCCCCAACTTAAACAATTAAATTCTCATATTTACCCATTTTCTTAATTTAATCATAATAAACACTTTTTTATTCTTAAATTAATTATTTTAGACCATTTTACCCCTCCTCCTACACAAAAATGAGAACTTAATCAGTATTATTATTAGAGTAAATTTCATAGATGGTCCCTGTGGTTTACAGCAATTTATGAAACTCGTCCTTGAACTTTTTTTTTCACTTTATCGATCCAATAACTTTACATTTTGATTGAAAATGGTCCCTCCTGAACTTAAATGACTAAAGTACCCTTATTTTTTATTTTTCTTTCATTTAATTGAATTTTTAACATTATTTATATTATATATTACGGAGAATTTTGAATGTTTTTTTTTTTTTTGAGCAGCAAAACAAAGGGAACGGGACAGGAGTTTCGGCTCCGCCATCACCCCCGACCCGAACCCAAATTATATTAAATGATACTAGCAAGCAGCTAGAACTTACAAGATCGTTTGACAATTACATAAGAACGAATCTAACTATATTTTACATATAAAATTCAAATGATAATACTCCTTGATATATCCAGTACATCTATCTCCTTCTTGAATAACCCCACGGATCCTGATTCCATTCCTGCCATTGTAAGAATGCGCCGTTTCCTTTGATCCTGTGCTTATACCAAAAGAAAGTCATCCCTATGATTTGCATTGCAATATAATCAAGCTCTTTGACTTCTTTCCCATTAAAAACAACATCATTTCTAAACTTCCATATCACCCAAAAGAAAGTGTATAACACACCATTGAATAAGTTTCTTGTCCTCCCCTTAAATCTGTCCGAATTTGGCCAAGCCATAATCGAGTTCAAACTGTCAATATGATCACCGTTAACTGTCCACCATCTGCTTATAGACTTAAGAATGATTTGAGCAATAGGACAAGCAAAGAATAAATGATCTTCTGTTTCTTCATCAACTTTACATAAGGGACAAACATTAACTCGAATTTGCACACCACGTTTCTCCAAGTTTGTCAATGTAGGTAACCTTCGATGAGATATTCTCCATGCTAGAATATTAACTTTTCTTGGAATAATATTTATCCAAGAAAATGATGTATACATCGATGGGAGAGACAAATCATCAAATGCAAATCTGAATGAGGCAACCGAATATATACCATTTGGGCCAAGTCTCCATGTCCAGTTTGAATTTAAATCTGAATTCACAGAAGGATCAAACTGGAACAAGCTTGCAAAAGATAAATTTTGAATGTAACTTTTTGTTTCACAATTTAATTTCTTTTTTATTTGACTTTGACCAAAACACAAAAAACATCTCACTCAAACGACACTGACACCTCCTCCAAACCATCGTTAAAACCTTCCTCCCTTAACCTGCAAATCCGGCACCAAACACCACATGAAAAAAGAAACCCGATTAACTGCTGGTTAGCGTTGACCGGCGTCAACAAATTCGTGCTCGATCTCCGGCATTAACCGTCGCCAGTAACTCCGGTAACAGATCTGAAACTTCAGCAGCGGTTTTTGCGGGTTTCCGACGGCTAGCGATAAAAAAAAAAGTCGGCCAACAATAGCATCTTTTTACGAGTGATTGTGATCGACAAAAATAGGGTTTTGTAAATTGTGAAATTGGGTTTTGTATATAATTGAGCTGGTGGTATCTGGAAGTTTGGATCTAGTAAAGATTCGGCAAAGACAACCACCCGCTTCATCTTCTCCGATCGTAATAACCTAGAGTTAACTTTTCGTTTTACAGATCTACAATATATAGGGGTTTCGATGCGTGGTAGTGAATGCGTCGAAATCTGGATGAAAAAGATCTACAATATAGTTTTCGATTTCTTAGTGTTCGTTCTTGTGGTGGGTACGTGTGTGGTCACCGAAATTTTTTGGCCGCCAGTTATCTAGCAACAAAAATGAAACGGTTATTAATGTGGTTGTTAATTAATACTCCGTATTATATGAAAAATCAATAATAAAATGATATTAATTTTGTAAACTGTAAATTAAAATTACAAAAAATAATAAAATAAGAGAAAAGGGTAATTTAGTCATTGTAGTAGGAGGGAGGACCATTTGCGAGCAAAACGTAAAGTTATTGGATCGAAAAAGTGAAAAAAAAGTTCAGGGACGAGTTTCGTAAATCGTTGTAAACCATCTATTGAATTTACTCTTATTATTATTATTATTATTATTATTATTATTATGTTGTAGTGGTGTTGATTTTTTATATTTTATTTAGATGCTTCGTGGTTTGAACTGAATTTCGTATCTAAATAAATAACTTAAGAGGAAACTTTTCATCAATTGTTGTTATTAGCCACTCGTAATGAGTATATGAAAATTTTAGCGATAAAAAAGATATTATAAACATGTCATTATCTCATAATAAAATTAATATGCACATGCATATAGGTATGAAAAGGATTACAATATCAATTCAAATAATTTATTTATATGTGTCAGATGGCTTTGAACGAGAACAAAATTACTTGTAATGATTACACGAAAATTTTAGCGATATTAAGTTCTCGAGGTAAGTGCATTGTTAGTCAGATGGATTAGTCTACTTTTCAAGAAAGTCAAGCATTGGGTACGAAAACAAAACCACGAAAACCCTCGCGGGATGCCATCAAAAACGATATAGGGTGAAAATCGGTGGCTCGGCCCCTATTATCGGGGATTTTTTCCTGAAACTTTTTCAGGTTTTTTTCATCCCTTTTGGTATCCTCTTAGTTCGGGTTTGGGTTCAATGTATATCTTTTGGTGTTTTGTACATTTTGGGGTCTAATTAGCGTTTTGCTATTAGACATTTTAATATACTTAGCCTTTCAAAAAAAAAATCTAAATAAAAAATCAACACCACTACAACATAATAATAATAATAATAATAATAATAATAATAATAATAATGATTAAGTTCTCATTTTTGTGTAGAGGAGGGGTAAAATGGTCTAAAATAATTAATTTAAGAATAAAAAAGTGTTTATTACGATTAAATTAAGAAAATGGGTAAATATGAGAATTTAATTGTTTAAGTTGGGGATGTATGTAATTATAATGTTTAGATGGGTAAATATGTTATTTAGGTGGTTAAGAGGGGGATATATGATATTAACCCATTTTAAAAAACAAACTTTTTATAGAGGAGTTGGTACACATTATAGCACTCCAGAGTCCCGACGCCTCAGAAATAATTGTTTAAAAGTTTGCCCACATATATATACCAATATTAAGCATTAACCCAACATTAATACAAAGACGGCTAATCTATGTTAGATAACAAAAACAAATACCAACCTCGAACATACTGTCAACGGTCATATCGGCTTAAATCCATCTAGCCTTTGGGTAGCTGCCGATTATATTTTGGTTAGTGGGACCTTTGGCATCGATTATCATAACCCAACACATGATTTTCGATTCAAAAATGACAAATAGGCTTAGGTTAACTAAGAGATTGAAACACATGGCATGATCAAAGTGGTGATGTGGACTGTGGAGGGAGAAAGTGTCTAATCTATGTGTTAATTATTTTGTGCATTATGCTTGTTCTTAGTGATGCATATTAGACATTCTTTAATTAAGATCCACAAAAGGCATCCAAGCCATGGACTTATTTAGCCCTGAAGCATATAGTCCTTCTTTCAAATATTGTCACTTTTATACTAGTTTATAAAATAAAATGGTCCATCCCATCATCTACATTAATTAATGTACTGTTTCTTTTTATTTTATTTTGTATTTCTCTACCTGTCATAGATTGATAGGTCCTTTATCAAATTTTATTTTATCATCATTATTACTACCTCAGCTCCGTCCCAAAATTATTGTACAGTTTTGACTTTCTGAAGTCTTTCCTTTTCAACTTTAACCTTAAATATTTTTGTTTGTGTTATATAATACTTGATGAAAATTATACCAAATTTAAAACTCAATCCGTTCATATATTTTAAATCAAGTATTACACAACACAAACAATCTAATAATATTATATATAAAATATTTTTACCTTTCACATTAAACATTTAAAATATTTTTAAATGTTTAATAATATTATATTTTTAAACATTCTAATATTATTTTTTTAATAATATTATATTTTTACCTTTCACATTGAAAAACTCTATATTTACGTGAATACAAAGTTACTATTATATGAATAGTGAAGAAAAAGGTTTAAAAAAAAAACTAAAATATAAATAAAGATGTAAATCATTTAAGCTTTAACTTTGAATATTTTATTATACCATACAAAAACAAAAAATATAGATTATTATATTTGATCAATAATTATTAAAGTGTATGTTTGATAATTGCATATACTTTACCTAAATAAAACTTTTATAAATATGTAAATCATTTAAGCTTTAACTTTGAATATTTTATTCTACCATACAATAACAAAAGTTATAGATTATTATATTTGATCAATAATTATTAAAGTATATGTTTGAAAATTGCATATACTTTACCTAAATAAAACTTTTAAAACAATTAATCAATGTGTTATCTTTTAATTTCTCACTTAAATCTGTTTGACAAAAAATATTACAATTTAGATGTGTTTTATTTACCCTAGGTGTCAAAATTTTTTTATCATTATTTACAATTTTTTAATAAAACGATAAACCGGTTGATCCCAAATTACACTATTAACTAAGTACAAATGAGTCAATAAGACAAAAAAAATAATTGTAATATTAATCACTTAAACTCAATTTGACAAAAAAGTACGATTTAGATGCGTTTTATTTAACGTAAGTGTCAATTTTTTTTATTATTATTTACCAATTTTTTAGATAAAATGATAAACCGGTTGATCACAAATTACACTATTAGTTTAGTATGAATGAGCCACTAAAATAAAAACAATAATTATAATGTCACTGAACGAATTTTTTTAGTAACATATGTTGGAATAGTGTCCAATATCATAACTAATTGGTGAGACTATCATTAATGGTAAAGTCCTTTTTGAGTTGCCCTCAATAAACAGAGAAAGATGAAGGAATAATATTAATTAGTATTAATGTTATATTTAATTAGTTGATTTATTAATTTATGGTTAAATTAATTAGAAATTAAAAGTAATTAAATTTGGCGGAAGATTCCAGAAACTGACTCAACTGCCGGTTGGAAGATCCAACCGCCGGTTGGAGATTAGGGCTTCTAAGGCGGTGGAAGTCGCAGACTTGGAGTACAAGTCTAACATCTCCAACCGCCGGTTGGGATTCGAATTCAGCAAACTCTGAGTTTCTTCCACAACTATAAATAGGGGCATCCTATACCTTAATTAATAACGATTTGAAGTGCGAATTTTCAAGGATTTCAAAAATTTGACTTTCTCTTAAGTTTTTGGGTGTGAAAGATTATAGGTATTCTACTTTGGGTACTTGCCTCCAAGTAACGAAACTCTGCTCGTTGGTCTGCGCGCGAGAAATAGGTTTTCTCTAAGGTTAGTGTTTTCCTTATTTTCTTTATCCAATTTAGTTATTGTACTATGTTGTTAAAGTTAAAGATCCCTTAGGGTTTTAGTTTCCTAATTGCCTTAGATTATTTAAAATTTTATTATTCCGCTGCGTGTATAATAATCTAGTTAGGGAATAGAAAACCCAACAGTGGTATCAGAGCCATAGCTTAACAAATAGTAGCATTTAATTATCTGCAATAGTATGTAAGTAAAGACAAATTGGAAAGAGAATTATCGAAATAGGTAATATGCATTTACAATTTAGATACTGATAATTTTGAATTGTTTAAAATAGACCACTCAATTTTAAAAGTTAAAATAGAACCCTAAAATTCAAGAGATAATATATATATGTATAATTAAAGGTGATTGAGACTCGCGATTATCGAACGTACTCGAGTCGGGTATCATGCGGGGTTTGCATGGTTAATTCACCATCTTGTTCATGATCATCGGCATACCAGTCATGAATAGTAGATGAGCATAACCGAGATTAACATGCCATTGATAGGAATCAATGAATCTCAAAGATCTAGGAGTTTCATAAAAATGAAATAGACAAAAGTATTTTAGTTATATGATTACGGCGACCCTTTTCATAAAACTGAAAATATAGATCCTAGCCTTAATTTAGAAAATTTTGTAATTAATTAAGGAATGTTCAAACTAACTAAAACTGTTTTATCTCATAGATGGCTAATATAAATGGTGCAAATCCTTCCGTCCCCAATACCGTAAATAACTCAAACTTCTTACTACTCTCAGTTCTTGGAAGGGAAAGACTAACCGGTCCAAATTATATGGACTGGATGCGTAACCTAAGGTTTACCTTGAGGTACGAGAACAAGGAGTATGTTCTCGATGAGCAGATTCCCATAATTATTGAAAATTCAACCCAATAGTAGATTGAAGCACACCGGAAACATTATGATGATGTGAATAAAGTGTCTTGTATCATGGCGTCCTCCATGAGCCCTGAACTGCAAAAGACTTTTGAAAACACTTGGGCTTATGAAATGGACCAACAGCTAAAAGAAATGTTTCAGACAAAGGCAAGCAAAGAACGCCTTGATGTGGTTAAATCCCTCATGGCTTGCAAACCCAAGCCTGGAGTTTCTATATGTGCTTTCGTCATAGAGATGAAAGGGTACTTTGATAGGTTGGAATAATTGAACATGGTATTTGACACAGAGTTTTCCATCGCCATAATTCTATCCAGTTTGTCAGCTGTCTACAATTAGTTCGTAATATCATATCAGATGAATATGAATGAGAGGGAAGGCTCAATAATGGAACTCCATAATTTACTGCAAACTTCTGAGCAAGGAATCAAGAAAGATGATGTATCCTCTGGCTCAGCAGCTCTGTGTTGACTGTTGGTCAAAGTACAAAGAAAAG
The DNA here is from genome assembly GCA_949592205.1 of Helichrysum umbraculigerum. NCBI lineage: Eukaryota > Viridiplantae > Streptophyta > Magnoliopsida > Asterales > Asteraceae > Helichrysum > Helichrysum umbraculigerum. The sequence goes on along the minus strand of CATIUR010000001.1, from coordinate 376,602,770 downwards.
GAAGAGGTCAAATTCAAATTGGAAAAGAAAGACTGCAAATGGAAAGTCCATTCGTGGGTCTAAGAAAGGGACCGATTCTGAGATGGCACCTGTTAGTGACCCAAAGGAAGCAGTGTGCTTCTACTGCAATACAAAGGGGCATTGGAAGCGTAACTGCCCAAAGTACCTGAATGACCTTGAAGATGGAAAGGTCGAAAAGAGTATTCACTCAGGTATGTTTATGATCGAACTCCATAATACTACAACTTCTAATTCGTGGGTTTCGGATACAGGGTGTGGTAATCAGAAATGACTAGAAACAAAGGAATTGTGCCTGTGACGAAGATTGGAAGATTTGAGCTCATGCTGAATTCTGGATTTAGGATATATTTAAATAATTGCTATTATTCGTCAGAAATGACTAGAAACATTATTTCATTTTATGCTTTGTTTAAAGATGGTTATCATTTTTCTTTTGATAATAGAAATGGAGATATTTTGGTTTATTTAAATAAATTTTATTTTTAAAGCTTCCCCTTACAAAGGCATATATGAAAATGTTGAATGTGTTAGCAATGTTATTTTAAATGTTGATTCGTCTAATGAGATTGATAAATCCAAGTTATGGCATTGTCGTCTTGGGCACGTAAACAAGAAACGCATTGCCCAATTCCAAAAGGATGGAGTGTAGGAATCATTCGACCTCAAATCAGATGATGTATGCGAATCTTGTTTATTAGGCAAGATGACTAAATCACGATTCACTGGATCGTGTGAAAGAGGTGAAGGACTATTGGATTTGGTACATACAGATGTATGTGGACCATTCCGATGTGCCACAAAAGATGGAAATCGATACTATGTTACATTTACTGATGACTTCAGTAGATTTAGACATGTTTATCTGATCAAACATAAGTCGAATACTTTTGAGGTATTCAAAAGATATCAAAACGAAGTAGAGAATCAACTGGGCAGAAAGATAAAGGTTCTTCGATCCGATAGGGGAGGAGAATACCTTAGTATCGAGTTTCTCGATCATCTTAGAGACTGTGAAATAGTTTCACAATTGACTCCTCCTAGAACATCACAGCTTAATGGTGTTGCTGAGAGGAGAAACAGAACCATGTTAGACATGGTTCGGTCTATGATGAGTCGAGCAACACTTCCGATAAGTTTATGGGGTTATGCATTAGAAACAGCCGTCCATATCTTAAATCAAATACCCACTAAGAAAGTCTCAAAGACACCGTATGAAATGTGGAAGGGAAAAAGACCGATAACACGTAAAAATCAAGTTTTTACGTACGTTATCTCCCTCATTTTAAGCCCAAAGTTAGCAAAAACGCGCTCTAAATGACATTTATTATGAAATTTTGTTAACATGGTCAAAACGGAAGCAATGTCTTAGAATATACTCAAAACGACATGAAAAACGTGTAAAACTGAGCAAAAGTGTTCTACGAATCTCCCGTTCACGCATTCTAGCACAATTTAAGATACGCTTAGAATTATGACCTCTAACTTATGTCATTTTCTTCGTTAGGAAATTACGAAACCGTGAGCGTGAGAATCACTCAAAACGGATAAACGAGGCAAAAGTTACGTTAAATCGAAGAAACGGAGAACCAACGGACCGAATACGGCCCCAGACCGTATACGGCTGGACATAGACTGTATACGGCCTGTGTAGACCGTATACGGCCTGTGCCCAGCCGTATACAGCCCAGTCCAGCCGTATACGGTTGGTGCCCACCCGTATTTGCTCCATTCCACCCGTATACGGCCAAAACCAACCGTATTTCGTGTTCAGGTAATAAAAATGAGATTTTTATATAGCTGTGCGATACGGTTGTGCATTTGAAGGTTGGAATACGGTTGAAGAATACGGTTGTGCATCTCCTATAAATATAAGGCTTCACCTCATTTCCAAAACACACTTCAAATCATCCAACACCTCACTCTACATATTCACTCATCATTTCTTTTACGTTTTCGCATTTTTAGCTTTTTAGTTTTGGTTTCTCTCTCTAGAATACTCTCTCTCTAGAGAGAGAGAGAGATAGTTAGTTGGTTAGGAGATAAAAGATGAAGCTAGCATTGTAATCACGGTGTAATAACATTCTTGGTGCAAGACTACGCATTCTCGATATTACTCTGCTTAATTTCCTTGTGATATTTACTCTTTCATACTTATACTATATCCGAATTATTTCTGCCTGATTGTATGATGTATGTTATGTTTATTGCCATGATTATTGAGTAGTGTCTTTCTGTGGTTGTTGAAATGTAGATAATTAGACGTAGGGATGATGTTGAAATAATCTTTAAATTAATGATTGGGAATTATTAAACTCTGTTATGTCTGAACTTATCATGCATCTAGACTTAGTTATGGATCACCCTTTCCAGTCCTTCGCGTGACTGCTACTTAGGTTTAGAAACTGATCACCTCTAGATACGGTAGTTTGTTATCTATGTTGTCGTACGAATCAATTTTTGTTACTGTAATTCGGCTAAAGTACTGGGTATAGCGATGGAAACACCACTGGTGGAGTACAACCGTGGAAGCTTCGAAAACAGTCGTTGGTACCTGCATTGTGACCTACCTAGTAACCCTAGAATATGGTCTAGGAACCATAGAGCCGTGAAAATGCTATAGTACACCGTAGGTCTACCTCTGGTTACAAAGCTGTGGAAATACATTAACTTGAGTACACTGTAACAGTACCTAGGGTTAGTAAACATGTGGAACAGCTATAATACATCGTAAACCTACCTCTGGTTACAAAGACTGTGGAAATGCTTCTAGTATTGTACACCGTTACCGTACCTAGGGTTAGTTGGCTATGGAACAGCTGTAGTACATTGTGAACCTACCTCTGGTTACAAGTTATTGTGGAAGATGGTTAGAGCACTGTACACCGCAAATGTACCTAGGGTTAGCATGCTGTGGAAGAAGTAAATGCACTGTACACTGCTGGTGTTCCTAGGGACGAATGACTGATCGCAAAGGAGAGCTCTAGATCATGACGGAAGTATTTAAGCTAAAATACCACCTAAGAGAAGTCTAGTAATGTAGGTCAAGCCCAGCAGTGGTTCAGGATTCCTAAACCCCTAGACTCTACAAAACAGATAGTTTAGAATAACTGGTTAATAATCTGTACACATTTAGGTAATAACATGTGCATTTAGGTGTTGAGAAAGGTCAGAATAACCCGAGGGCAGTCTGTTACCTTATTCCTGCACCCTTCATGGGTCACTAGTCATCACAAGACAGTGTGGGGGGTCGAGCAGCCTGTTCTGATCAGAATCCTGATAACCTAGGTACTCAGTGACATACTTATTTAGGTTTTAACCAAAACAAGTAGGGTCCTAGTGTTTACACCTAGAATTCATTTATCAATTACTTAAACATGTCCCCAATCATCTTTATAAACATCATCCCCATAACTGATTATTGAAGTTTCAACAGCCACATTCTTTATCTGTCTACCTAATTACCGATTCTCCTCTATTTTACTTTTTCTGCATTTAGATAATTAGATAATTTAGATAATCAGAAAACCAACAAAAAAAAACCTACCTATCTACACAAAACCTATCCTAATAGTGAACCTTATCTTTGGCCTAGCTTTTTTTCAATTCGCTCCGATTGAAGAACGACCTCGAGTTAAACTTGCTGCTTACTCACCCTGTGTAGTAGGTAGTACCTATAAGTTGAGCCCTGCAAACTATAAATTTTAAAACTTCACTGATCGTTGGCCTGAATGGTCCGGTTAAGTCCTTCTGACAACGAGGACGGTTCACTCCCAAGGTGAACTTCACAACCTGACTTATCGGGCCGCGTCAAGTTTTTGGCGCCGTTGCCGGGGATCGTAGAGTGTTACCATATTAAAGCCGCCTTAGATAATTTAGCTGTTAGGAGATCCTGTTCGATTAGGTTAAACCAAACTCAGCCGAAAGTTACCTACCTGCCTTAGGATAGTTTAGTTAAATAACTTATAAAATGAAAAATACAAAAATATCTTTCTATGATTCGCCGCCTTCAAGCCCAATTTCTCCATTCGCCCACAAGACGACCGAGGAAATGATGGCCATGGACGACGCTGAGTTCTTCGACTGCTTAGAACAAGAGTTGGAATCCGACTTCTACTCTTCATCTTCAACTACACCCGAAGAAATCTCCGCTAATCCAGACGACGATTATAGAAACTTAAAGATTCCTTTCTTTGTAGATCCCGCCACCTATATAATTAACAAGTTGTTAGAAATATTTCCTGGAGCCGATGACGATAAGATAGAAGCCGTTTTCTTTGCTGAAAGAAAGAACATCAACATTGAACTCACTTCCTTATTCGATCATTCTAAATTTCCTTTCACCGTATCTCAAAGATCTTTAATCATGGACGTCACCGAAGCAGTTCACACTACAACCGGAGACCCTGATTCCGAAGAAGAACGGAAATTTCAGAAAACCCTAGGAAATCTTCTCCACGACCTTAATAATATAGATAACGGAATACGATTAGGAATTTCAAATCCGAAGAAAGTTAGGAAAGAATTTAATAAGTTTATTGACGATCTTCTAGATCTAGGCAAAAAGGAACATAGGTATCTTAGCGAATTCGAACGTTTTTCATTAAATCCTGCAGACCTAGTTGATTTTGTCATCAAAACCCTTATTGTTGATTTCATTCTTCGCTACACTCTTCGTGATCCAAATCAAGTGCTTTCAAGCATTTGAACAACTTAAAATATTTTTTTTGAAAGTCGAGCTACAGACTGTAACCAAGCGCTTTTTGGGAGGCAACCCAATTTTAAATATAAAATTTTAAATATGTTTTAAAATAGTTGAAGTTAATTAGTAGTTAAAATCCTTTTGCTTTTAAAAATACCAAAAACCTCTAAAAACTTTGTCTCCGTAAAATCTGTGCAGTTTCCGAAACTTTAAAATTTTTATTAATTTTAAGTTTTGAAAATTGTTAGGTTTTTAAGATTCAAACTTTTTAAACCAAAAACAATATTTACTTTTGCTTAGTTTAAGTATTTTCATTAGCGTTTTAAATAAAACAACTTTTTGTGCGCAGTCTTACGCAGAATTTTAAACTTTTGTTAAAAATATTTAGCTAAGGTTTTTAATTTCCCAAATTTATTTAGTAATATAATTTGAAAGTAATTTAACATAAATAAAATAAGGAAAGGAGTATATATGATTTTGGATTTGAGATAAAAAGGTAAAAATACAAGAAAATCTTTTTTTTTCCTTCTCCTTCTTCCTCTTGCTCGACGGCCCAACCATCACCACACCCAAAATCCATTTTTCCACCATTGTTGACAAGTTCAAGCTTCATTTCTTCATCCAAATCATTATTATGTAGTCTCTAACATCATTGCATCTCCATTAAGGTAATTTTCATGCCCTAATCTTCAAAATCATCTAACTTTGAAAACCTAGGGTTTCAAACTTGTTCTTGATGATTGGTAGCTTGAAATCCGAAATTGAGTGTTGATTCTTGCTTAGTTATGATATAATATGATGTAGAAACTTGCATTACATGATTAGTGAAGGATTTGTGAGTTTGTGATTTTCAAAGTTAACTAATTTTTGCTAGTTGATCTTGTTTAATGAGATGATGATTAAATTTGCTTATGATAGGTTATTTTGGATTGATATATGCTTAATATGATTAGTTTAGCCTATTCATTTGCTTCATTCATGATTAAACTTGAAGATTGGTTATTTTCAAGAATTAAAGTAGGCTAAAAACGTTGAATTTTGCTATAGCATCACTTTGTAACAAAACGCTTGATTTTATATGATGCTTATGCTTAATTTAATGTTTTAAACTCACTATGATTCTTGAAAACACTTTAAAATGATAAATGAACAAGTCTAGACTGATAAGAAGCACTACTTTAATAAAATAAAGTTAGTGAATCTTTATGAGTTACCGGTTTGTTCCATTATTCAAGTGACCAATTTTTTCCGCCAACAACTAAGACTTACGATTAAAATTTGATGCTTTGAAGTTTTATGGTAATTTTTGACCAAATGTCACTACCTTAAATTCATATCTTTAACCAAAAGTGACATTTTGCACTAAAAACCACCATAGCTACTTTAAATATCACTTTTAAATTGCAAGTTGGTTAAAATATGTTAACTTGGAACTTTGATTGCACTACTTGCTTGGTATGATCATAATTGCTTAACTTTGAAAACCCGACACCATGCTAGTATGCACTTGTTTTTGTAAGTAGGTTGTTTTCACCACTTTAAGGTAATTACAAGATTAGAGATAAACTTGAAAGTTGTAACTTGCACTTTTCGGTTGAAATCTAGTACTTAAGGCTTATGTGGTCGAGAATTTGAGCTAGTCTTGAATTTTTCATGCTACTTTAATCTAATAAAGTCTACTTGAAAAGTCATTGTGATTAGTTCAATATAACCTACTTATATGAACCAAAGTTTCATTTGATGGTTGGAAATTGAGATTGGAATTATTATTGGTCATTACAGGTTTATGGACTGTTCATATTTTAAAGCCTACATTTCGAATTTTTTCTAAAAATCCGGGAATATGACATAGTCCATATACTTGTAATGATTTTATGAAAATTCACTTTGTTATTTGTTTTCTCTTATTTCAGATGTCTCGACTTCCTTCGTACATCAAGCATTCCATCAAGGATCCAGAGAAAAGGGAGTTGTATAAAAAATGGTTGACACATGAGTTAGGAGAAAACAGATACATAATTTGGGGAGATTTGGATGAGATCGGGCTTAAGAAAGGTTTTGAGGAGTTGATACAGTTTAAGGAAGGGAAAAGAAATTTGCGTGCCTGGAGAAATTTGTTTGAGATCAATGAGATTGTCTACAAAGAGCTAGTTGCTGAGTTTATGGTTACATTTCAGTTTGACAAAACTATCACGAAGCTTAATGATGACACCATGATCCGATTCAACTTTCAAGGGAAAGAGCAGAACATGTCCTTAGCCACTTTTGCCAAACACCTAGAGCTTTACACGGAATATCAAGTTACCACGTCGTTTTTCCTGAAAGCCGACAGAGAATTCAAGCAGCGAGACCACACTACTATTTGGTCAGAGTTAACGGGCAGTAGCTTTCAGTCAAATGTCAAGGCTACTTCATTCTGTGATAAACACCACCAAGTGCTACACAATCTCATTGCCTGCAGTATCAGAGGCAAAAGGAAGACAAAGGGTGCTGTGGGACAGAAAGACTTACTTATGATCAAAAGCATTATTGAGAGAGAGCATGTCAATGTTGCTTATCTGGTTACTGATAGGATTCTTACCGAGTCAGGATACACGCATGCTGAGTTTGCTTATATGGGGGCTATTATCACCAAGTTAGTTAGAAGGATGGGGCTTTTGACTGAGGATGTGATTAGTAGTTACACACCGGTGAAGAATAGGGAGTCTAAGCCGTATAACATAAGTTATATGGTTAAGGTTTGGTTGTTGGAGAAAGAGCCTTTTGGACAGATCCGATGGAAAGATGCTGATATCATTCCAGGAGTTTGCATGAGACCCCCGAGGAGCAGGCAGGCTAGGGTCACATTTGATGATAGTACAGTGCACAGAGAGCCTAGGATTGAGGTTAGACATGAGCGAGAGGAGGCTGAGACATCACACCCAGAGGCCGAGGCACAGAGTCCACTTGTTTCACCTCACAGGGTTCTCAACTAGGGAGATCCACTGACTTCAAAGTTGATGTATGGCATGCTTCACATGCTAAATCAGGGTCATATCCAGGACACATACCTAGCTCAGGAGTTTGGATTCCCGATGCCTGCACCACCTACTTGGGTTTGCGGCCCACTACCACCATCCTACACCACCAGGCCACTACATCCATTCACCATGACACCACCACCCAACACCACTCCTCCCACTACATTGCCACCACCCACTACCACCATCACCACTACTACCATACCTCAGAGTTTTCCCCGTGCTCGTCGTACCAGAGTGACACATCCTACTGAGCCGGTGTTCTCTGTTCACACCACCGCACCACATGAGCCACATATCCCACAGATCATAGTGCAGCCATCCTCTCGTGCCATGACCCGACCTCGGCCTGCTGAGTCAGCTACACCAGAGACATCTTCAGACTCAGAGACAGACTCACCACAGTCAGGGCATGCACAAGATATGCAGTTGGACCAGGATCAGGGGCAGACAGACTATGTGCCAGATATGACCACAGCTGCGATTCCCACGCTCTTAGGGCTCACTGGTATTCTTGGCACCAATCCAATACCTTCTTCCGAGCTCCCACCTTACCCGATGCACGGCACTTCTCTTGGATCGTATGAGATTGCAGACATGGGACTTGACCCCAACTTCCACCTGTTTCCGATCCAGCCATCTGCATCTGGGCGACAGCGCAATACTTCATCAGCATCTGTGTCACGTAGAGAATCGAATGGACAACACTCTGCTTCACGAGTTGCAGCATACAGCTCTATGCCACCTCCTCCTCGTGGACCACCGTCACACCAGGATCCTCCTATCCCTTGATCTTATCATTTTCTCATTATTACTGTTTATGTCGGATTACTGTACGGATTATTATTACTAGATATTTTGGGATTATTGTCGTATTACTGTGGCGCTGCGGATATATTTTGGGACCAACCAGTGATCTGGTTGGGTTTATCTGCTTTTATCTATCGTTTATTATTATCGTTTAATTATCTTTTACTTATGTTATGTTTGTTTTAGTTTACTTTTTAGTGTGCTTTCGAATAAAGAAGTTTGTGAATATGTGATGGAGTCCCCTAAAGAAATCTGAGATGACGCGCAAATCACGCAAAGATCCTGAACAAAGCACGCTGAATCCTCCGGCTGCTACCTGCAAGCTCAGAATCTTCAAACAAACATCTCATTCTTTCTCTATAGGGCAGTTTTTCGTTCCTTTTCCTAGTGATTCCTCTTCATTCAAATATATCATCACTGTTATCCCATCATGCTTAAACTCTAAGTGTGGGATTTATTCCCATCATTTTCAAAACAAATTAGAAGCATAGTTCCGAAATATGATCAAACTTTAAGTGTGGGATTCTTCTCCACAAGAAGAATCTTCAGACTTAGTTTGAGAACATTAGGGACAATGTTCTTCTAAGTGTGGGATACACGGTATGATCATACCGTAGTCTTTGACTTTGATTGCTTGTCCAAAGTAAACACATCTTTAAAAAGCTTAACTTCGACAGTGAATTTGTTACTCATTCAGTTGGCTTAATTTTTTTTCTGAAAACCTCACCCTTGCTAAAATTTTTTTCAAATTTTTGACTTAAAATAACTTTGAGAAAGATCAATTTTTCAGAAATTAAGTAAAATGCTTTGGAAAGTAAGATAAGTTAGGATACGATTTCCTTAGAAATGAAATGTTAATCCATGAGCATCGCACGGCTAGGCACATACAAACCCTGTTGCAGTGAGGTACTTGAGCCAAATAAAAGCATTCATCTTTAATGCTTCACTTTTTATTTCATGTGTGTGCCGATGCATGTGCTTTGAATTAGAACTTGCTCTTGGTATACGTATCGAGACCACACCTGTAACACTCAGTTCTCGGGTCTAGTAGTATTTAATATTTGCTGACTGTGAATTATTATTAAGTGTGTCAGAAAATAGGTGTGTTGTATTATTTGAAATAAATAGTGATAATAGTCGAATAATTTATTGCGACTAATAAATTATTGGTTGTTTTAATTTTATTTAGTTGACGGTAAAATAAAATAGTGTTCCCTCGCAAATGATTTTTAAGTTCCAGACAACGATAAATACGGGGAATGAAAATTTACCAATTATATGTTATACTCTATTTTGAGTCGGTTTATAACTTTCATCATATATCTATATACATACATACGTACGCACATACATACCAAAAATATGAGAAACCCCAAATCAATTCACACAAATCATCTCATAACATGGAATTGAAGCTCTAGAACTCAAATTCAAGTCCCTTTAATCAATCTAATCAAGGTATAATCTTGTGTTCTTCATTTTCTAAAATCTATAAATTGGGGGTTTTGATGTTCTTGACTTTAATCCGAAATTAGAGCTTCAAATGGTTGAATTGATGTTAGTTAAGCTTTAATAACATGGAATAATCATTCCATCATCATCATAAACATGTTTTAATTACTATTTCTTGAATTTTATGTAACCCTAGAAATTGGGTTTTGAGTATTTGATTGAATTAGTATGTGTAATTTGAAATTGAAGCTTGAAATGCATTAATAATTGTTAGTGGATGTTAATTTCATGATTAGAAGTGAAACCCTACCTTGAAAATGTAGAAAATGATGAATGATCATATAGATAGTTATGGGTTTAGTTGTTTATGTAAAATTCATAGCTTTAAAGCCTAGAGTAATGATGTTTAATTAAATAAGTGTTGATTCATGATGATGATTAGTTGTGTTCAAGCTAAAATGTGTAAAGTTAATTAAGTGTTTATGGTAGTTATGATAATTATGAGGTGCTTTGATGGATTAGTAATAATTATAATAGGTTAAATGATGAAGTGTTGTTAATGATCATAATTTGATAAATGATGGCGAACTAATGATGTTAAAGGTGATTATTCATACTCTTGGAATGAATAATGTGAAATGACTATAAGTACTAATATGATTGATGTGTAGTTGAAAAATGATTATAATGATATCTAATTCAATACGTATGAATTTGGTATTGATAATTTGAATTGTTGATGTAGGTATATTTGAATGGTGTTATATACCTTGGAGACATGTAACTAACTTGTATTATTCTATTGTATTGTCAGATGTGCAGAAGGCTCAGTGATATTAGACTACTGAGTGGATGCCTGAGGTGGTCGGTGAGTGGATCTCTAATCCTCAGCGTAACTTGGTTGTAACAAGTTTGGTTACAACAAGTAACGTGTTATTACTTTATTAGTTACATTGATGATTATGTTGATAGTAATAATACTGTTGATATGTTGACTAGTTGAATATGTGACTTGTTGATTACGTGATCACTTGAATTAATTGGCCTTCGGGCATCAGTTGTTAATGAGGCAACGAGTTGTTGAATGGTTGGTTGGGCTAGTTGGTTATCCAAAGTTTAACACACCTCCTGTGTTAGTTGAAGATAATCACTAGTTATCGGTCTCGTCCGTATGGCCATACGGATAGGTTGGATAAGTGTTCTTGGGGAGCCACCCGGGTTTATGGTTATCCCCAGAGCCGCCGATCCTCATTATGGTGTTGTTGATTAGTTGATGAGTTGTATTGTGTACTTGATTGTTTAGTGTTAAGTGTTGTACACAAAGTTGTTGAGCTATGTTAGGCTGTTGATTAGTTATCTGCTCACTTAGCGTTATGCTAATCCCCCACATTATCCCTTCTTGCAGGTTTTGCATATAATTTGGGTGGGCAAGAAGTTGGACTAACAGGAATGTTTGACTACGAGGCTCTACTCTGATAGTTGATTTTTATAAAATAATGTTTCATCATGTTTTTATATAACACCTCGGTTGAAGAAATTATAGTTTTGAAAAGGTTGAATTTTATATGTTATTACAATGAAGTAAATTATGACTATGTATTTGGACTTACGCTTCCGATTTACTATATTTAAATAGGTATAAATGAGGGGTGTTATAAGTTGGTATCAGAGCATAAGTTTGGGTGAATTGTACATTATAAGATGTTCAATCCCAAACTTAGAATTGTATCAAGTCAAACATTCCAGGGGTGGGGATTAGTGGTTGCATGAGAAAGTTGATATTGAATGTGTACTAACCTAAAACAAGATGCTAGAATGTTGTTTTGGTTGCAGAGACGGAGGAATATGAGGAACCGACTGGTATTCTCATTGATTCCTCGATTGTTGCTGGCTTAAGTGCATCAGGTGATTCTCGATAACCTTGTTGAATTTAATTCAGTTTGAATTGTGTACTTTGCTATGATGATGTTGATCTACCCTAAAGTAAGTTGAGTCAGACTGATATGATTCCCTAGTTTTGAGTCAATTGATGTTATTCATATGTTGTGAAATAAACTGGGTAGTTTATGTTGAACTTGAAATTGTTAAAAAGGTGTTAAGTCGTGTAGACGCTGTGTTGAATAAGTTGTTAATAGTGATATAGTTAAACTTAAAAGTGTCTACAATGTTGAAACGGAAATTATAATCGGTGGCATGATTATTAGTTGCTAAATGCAAGGTGTGATTATGAGATATTGCTAGGAAATTTATTGTTATGTGATAAACGGAATTAATGTGACTCTCTAAGTTGAAATTAATGAGATGTTGGAATATATCAATTGAAGTAATATGGAGTTGTATAGATGTTTAAAATAAGAAGGTGTCCATTAATTGGAATGTGTGTCGTTGACTTGGAAAAGTCAAAGTCGAATGTGGAAAGGTCCAATTTTGTAATATATACCATAAAGTGGTGAATATGGTAAGATGTTTATGTGTTTAATAATGATCATGATTGTGATTGAATTATGATCTATATACTAAAAGTGGTCAAATAATGAAGTCGAAGTGATCATGAAATTGGAAAACTTGTTGTGATTGGTCTAAATATAGTGATTTTAATGTGAATTGGTGCTTTAGAGTTATAGCATGCCACTAATGGTGAAAAATAGTTTGTTGGACTTAGAATAGTCAACGTAATGTGTAATGGTTGTTTGAATAGTGGTAATATGAGTTGAAACCCAAAAAGGGTTGTCAATGTGCCCAAATGGGTCACTTGATGGTTAATAGGTTAAAATGAGTAGTGGTCTGATTAAAAAGAATGTTAAATTGACTTTAAGTCATAAAGATAGTAGTAAAAGGTGATGATAATGATTTGGGTAGTCAATGTGATTATTTTCTTAAAAGTGCCCATTTGGACCCCTAAACGGGTCAACGTGTCAAAACAATGTAGAATGAATGTTTGTAGGTGATGAATATGCCCACACGTCACTAATGTATATAGAAACATGTTGGTAAAAGGTGGAAGTCAGAAACCAAGTCGTTTGAAATATAGCGTGTCAACCAAAATGGTCGAAAATGGTCAAAAATGAGTCGTATGTCCGTTTTATCGTAAAACGTGTAAATTGAAAAAGTGTAAAAAGGGAAAGTTTCATTTTGGCATAGTGGACGTGCCTGCAAAATTTTAGAGTCTAACTCTAAACGAGTAAAAAGTTATACGCGATTGAAATTGGCTAAAAATATGAATTTTGCTGAAACTCAGATTTCTACTTGGGAACGCGATCCCAACAATCTTTCTGGATCGCGTTCGTATGTGTTATTTTGTCACAGAATTTTTTATGCTTGAGAACGCGATCCCAGCCATTTTCCAGGATCGCGTTTGTGTGTGTATTTCGGGTCCAGATGCGTTTTCTCTTGGGAACGCGATCCCGCTCACTTCTCCGGATCGCGTTTGTATGCTTAATTTGGTTACAGAACATTTTTAACTAAGGAACGCGATCCTGACCCGTTTTCCCGGATCGCGTTAGTTAGTAAAAAAAAAAAAAAAAAAAAAAAATTCTTGCGACGTTCGACGCGATACTTGACGTAGAAAATTTTTGAAAATTTCGGTGTCCGATTAAGACGAAATTTACAGGGTCACTTGGAAACGGCTCAACGGTCAAAGCTCATCGCGTTGCCATGAGCCCTGTCAGTTTTCGGCACTTCGGGGTCGTTTGGGGCTCGAAAATCGCGCTTTATTGTTTTTCGGACCTTATTTTGAACTTTTAGCTTACGTTTTGTATTGGGCTTTTGTTTTATTGAGCCCAGAGATCATTCCTGTGACTATATGCAGTATTAAAACTTGTTTTAAGAGGTCTATATGGTTCATTGTGTAGGAGTTGATTGTAGGCGATTTACTTAACTACAAAATATACCCGTAAATGGTATTGTTGATTGCTACTACCAAGAATTAGTAAACATTGATTAGATAAGCATGTGAACTATATTAGGTGGATTAACTGAAATGTGATGAAGTAGTTGAACTACTTAGAGTATTATAAAATATTGAATTGGGTAATAAAGAAGTTGCTTGATATATTCAGGTCAGACATTGGTGTAGTATGTCTGTATTGTTAATATATACATGATCTTATGAATAGTTCACATTAAAGTGATAAGTTGAAAATAGTAACAAGTTAATAATTGAGAAATATGTGATAGTAAAGATAATTATTTATGAGATAAATGGTATGAAGTGACCTGAGAATAAAGTGTGACTGACATAATATGACGACGTCTGGCCAACGTATTTATATTATGCCATTTCACATGGAGTTGTTGAGGTTACAAAGTACCAGATAAAGTTAAGTGGTTTTAAAATATCAGGTAAGATATGTTGACCTGTAATTGATAAATAGTCAATGATGGACTAATATGAAAGAGTAATAAACCACTAAGTTGTTGTTGCTAATGTGATATCTATGGCACAATTGATATGTATGTGTGATACATTGCCAATAGTATGAATTAAAAAGTTGATTTAAGCAAAGTATAGGTCAGTGGACTGTGAATAATTGTGTGTTGATATTGTTGACGAGATGATTAATCACAGCACCTCGTGTTGTTGAAATACCATTGTTGAAAACGTTTGGTATTAACAGGTGTTGTTTAGCATCCAAGTTGGTGTAACATGGTGCTAGTTGATTAAATGATAATAATTTTGATCTATAGAAATGGACCTCTACATAATGCTTATTAGTTAATGTTATATGTTGATGATTATATGGTTGTGGATTCCTGTTAAGTAAAGGATTTCATATAATCGAGTTGTAATTATATTTGCAAGTTGTAAAGTAATAATTAACTAGTTGCTGAAATGGGAAAATATAGCAATGTGATGACTAAAGAAGTATATGATTATTAGTTAAATTATTGGTGACGAATCGAGTTACAATTTGTTGCTAAGATGCATGTAGTAGTGTTCGGTACCCCTTATTGTTACTATGATTATTGTTGTCGTCATAGTTGTAATTGTTGCTATAGTTGTGTTGTAATAAAGATGACACGTTAAGTGACTACAAGTTAAGATTGACATAGTGGATATGAATGATCATGTAAGCGATCAGTTAATTATCAGAGATAGGATATATGTTGAATAGTGGCATAGTAAAATGTATCAAAATATGCACATGTGGATATGTGCTTGTAGAAAGGATGTTAAATGTATACATAATTTAGAAGTTACTCTAGGGGGGTGACATGGAATATGTATAACGATTATTGTGATTAGATAGTTGATGTGTTTGGTGTTAACAAATTTAGTGGAGAACAACACACAACTTATGTGTATATAAAAAGTAAATTGAAGTATATCTCGATGATGTGTAAGCTAATAAGAGGTATATACATTCTGTGTTTAAGGGAATAAGTATGTGTAAATACATGTGGTATTTAGAGGGAATAAAGATGTGTATTAGTGAATTAAATTGTAATCACCTTTGTGTGATTATAATAATGAATAAGTATGTGGTTAAACGTGTGTAAGAAAAAGATTATTAGTGAATTGAAATGAGAATAATTGGTGGTTGTGTTAATCTATATCGATTAAGTGGGATTAGATTTCGAGGACGAAATCTCTTAAAGGGGGGAAGATTTGTAACACTCAGTTCTCGGGTCTAGTAGTATTTAATATTTGCTGACTGTGAATTATTATTAAGTGTGTCAGAAAATAGGTGTGTTGTATTATTTGAAATAAATAGTGATAATAGTCGAATAATTTATTGTGACTAATAAATTATTGGTTGTTTTAATTTTATTTAGTTGACGGTAAAATAAAATAGTGTTCCCTCGCAAATGATTTTTAAGTTCCAGACAACGATAAATACGGGGAATGAAAATTTACCAATTATATGTTATACTCTATTTTGAGTCGGTTTATAACTTTCATCATATATCTATATACATACATACGTACGCACATACATACCAAAAATATGAGAAACCCCAAATCAATTCACACAAATCATCTCATAACATGGAATTGAAGCTCTAGAACTCAAATTCAAGTCCCTTTAATCAATCTAATCAAGGTATAATCTTGTGTTCTTCATTTTCTAAAATCTATAAATTGGGGGTTTTGATGTTCTTGACTTTAATCCGAAATTAGAGCTTCAAATGGTTGAATTGATGTTAGTTAAGCTTTAATAACATGGAATAATCATTCCATCATCATCATAAACATGTTTTAATTACTATTTCTTGAATTTTATGTAACCCTAGAAATTGGGTTTTGAGTATTTGATTGAATTAGTATGTGTAATTTGAAATTGAAGCTTGAAATGCATTAATAATTGTTAGTGGATGTTAATTTCATGATTAGAAGTGAAACCCTACCTTGAAAATGTAGAAAATGATGAATGATCATATAGATAGTTATGGGTTTAGTTGTTTATGTAAAATTCATAGCTTTAAAGCCTAGAGTAATGATGTTTAATTAAATAAGTGTTGATTCATGATGATGATTAGTTGTGTTCAAGCTAAAATGTGTAAAGTTAATTAAGTGTTTATGGTAGTTATGATAATTATGAGGTGCTTTGATGGATTAGTAATAATTATAATAGGTTAAATGATGAAGTGTTGTTAATGATCATAATTTGATAAATGATGGCGAACTAATGATGTTAAAGGTGATTATTCATACTCTTGGAATGAATAATGTGAAATGACTATAAGTACTAATATGATTAATGTGTAGTTGAAAAATGATTATAATGATATCTAATTCAATACGTATGAATTTGGTATTGATAATTTGAATTGTTGATGTAGGTATATTTGAATGGTGTTATATACCTTGGAGACATGTAACTAACTTGTATTATTCTATTGTATTGTCAGATGTGCAGAAGGCTCAGTGATATTAGACTACTGAGTGGATGCCTGAGGTGGTCGGTGAGTGGATCTCTAATCCTCAGCGTAACTTGGTTGTAACAAGTTTGGTTACAACAAGTAACGTGTTATTACTTTATTAGTTACATTGATGATTATGTTGATAGTAATAATACTGTTGATATGTTGACTAGTTGAATATGTGACTTGTTGATTACGTGATCACTTGAATTAATTGGCCTTCGGGCATCAGTTGTTAATGAGGCAACGAGTTGTTGAATGGTTGGTTGGGCTAGTTGGTTATCCAAAGTTTAACACACCTCCTGTGTTAGTTGAAGATAATCACTAGTTATCGGTCTCGTCCGTATGGCCATACGGATAGGTTGGATAAGTGTTCTTGGGGAGCCACCCGGGTTTATGGTTATCCCCAGAGCCGCCGATCCTCATTATGGTGTTGTTGATTAGTTGATGAGTTGTATTGTGTACTTGATTGTTTAGTGTTAAGTGTTGTACACAAAGTTGTTGAGCTATGTTAGGCTGTTGATTAGTTATCTGCTCACTTAGCGTTATGCTAATCCCCCACATTATCCCTTCTTGCAGGTTTTGCATATAATTTGGGTGGGCAAGAAGTTGGACTAACAAGAATGTTTGACTACGAGGCTCTACTCTGATAGTTGATTTTTATAAAATAATGTTTCATCATGTTTTTATATAACACCTCGGTTGAAGAAATTATAGTTTTGAAAAGGTTGAATTTTATATGTTATTACAATGAAGTAAATTATGACTATGTATTTGGACTTACGCTTCCGATTTACTATATTTAAATAGGTATAAATGAGGGGTGTTATAACACCGATGAGCGCCGTACGCGGTGCAGGTGCAATCAGAGGACCTTGACATTTCCTAGGATTAAAACCCATTTTTCACAAATCTTTTCCAGCCCAAAACCCTTCCAACACTCATCTTCAGTGTTGATGATCCAATTAGAAAACCCTGTTGAGCCTTAGCCTTTTCATTTCTTAAAACCCACAAAACCACCTTCCCTTACCTACCTAAAAACTTTAGTTTAGAACTTTTGAGGTTATGAAAAGCGTCATTTAGACATCCTTTTTACTCTTGTCTCAAAGCTTTCATCTACTCTGCGTTTCTATCAGAAAAATCTTGCGTGTGTTCAAAATCGAATTTCTAGAAAGCAATGCTCTGGTGTGAAAAATTGACACCATTCTGAAAACTCCAAAAAAAATGGAAGTCAAAAGACAAAGTGTCTAGAATCTCTCGAAAAATGAAGAAAAATATGTCGGTGAAGAAAAATAGAAAAGAAAAGAAAAAGAAAGAAAGAAATACCCTCAAAAAGTTCCACAAAAATAGAATAAAGCTTAGTGTCTCAAATCTTGCAAAAGAATGCCTGATCTGAAAATCATATATAAATCCGCGTGCGTTCCCGAGAAAGAAGTCATCAAAGCTAGTCTCTCACAAATAAATTCCTCCTCATGTGTTTTTCGTTCCGTTTTAAGAGTGTCTAAATAATTCTTTTCATAACTTTAGGATTTCTAAGCTGAAGTGATACCCTTGAAACCCTAAAAACCACCATTTTCCGTACCCCTTAGCCCTCACATTACAACCCTTTTTAAATTGTCTTGGGATGATTAGCACCGTTCTCATTGAAGTGGTGGAGATCCGATTCTTGATCAAGCCTATGACGAGAAGCAATGCATGACTGGCTTTCTGAGCGATTTCTTTGAATTAGAATGATAGGTAACCCGATACACTCTGAGTGAATTGAGTGACCACCCGGTGAGATCGCCTAGTCATGTACAATATCCATCGAGAATTGTGAAAGTATGCCCAGGGCTAACATTTCTGATCTATCCTAACGATGCTTGCTTTCTAAAAAAGGTTTATTTAGTATCTGAAAATTGATTGATCCCAAATTATTTTGTGTCAAAAATCTAAAACATTTTTCTCAAAACCTTTATAGCAAGTGAGTATTTTAAAGTTTGATTGAGGACAAGCAAAAGCTTAAGTGTGGGATATTTGATAACACGTAAAAAGTCAAGTTTTTACGTACGTTATCTCCCTCATTTTAAGCCCAAAGTTAGCAAAAATGCTCTCTAAATGACATTTATTATGAAATTTTGTTAACATGGTCAAAACGGAAGCAATGTTTTAGAAATTACTCAAAACGGCATGAAAAACGTGTAAAACTGAGCAAAAGTGTTCTACGGATCTCCCGTTCACAAATTCTAGTACAATTTAAGCTACACTTAGAATTATGACCTCTAACTTATGTCATTTTCTTCGTTAGGAAATTACGAAACCGTGAGCGCGAGAATCATTCAAAACGGATAAACGAGGCAAAAGTTACGCTAAATCGAAGAAACGGAGAACCAACGGACCGAATACGGCTGTCCCAGACCGTATACGGCTGGACCAGACCGTATACGGCTGGACATAGACCGTATACGGCCTGTGTAGACCGTATACGGCCTGTGCCCAGCCGTATATAGCCAATGGTAGCCGTATACGGTTGGTGCCCACCCGTATTTGCTCCAGTCCACCCGTATACGGCCAAAACCAACCATATTCCGTGTTCAGGCAATAAAAATGAGATTTTTATACGGCTGTGCGATACGGTTGTGCATTTGAAGGTTGGAATACGGTTGAAGAATACGGCTGTGCATCTCCTATAAATACAAGGCTTCACCTCATTTCCAAAACACACTTCAAATCATCCAACACCTCACTCTACATATTCACTCTTCATTTCTTTTATGTTTTCACATTTTTAGCTTTTTAGTTTTGGTCTCTCTCTCTAGAATACTCTCTCTCTAGAGAGAGAGAGATAGTTAGTTGGTTAGGAGATAATAAAGGAAGCTAGCATTGTAATCACGGTGTAATAACATTCTTGGTGCAAGACTACGCATTCTCGATATTACTCTGCTTAATTTCCTGGTGATATTTACTCTTTCATACTTATACTATGTCCAAATTATTTCTGCCTGATTGTATGATGTATGTTATGTTTATTGCCATGATTATTGAGTAGTGTCTTTCTGTGGTTGTTGAAATGTAGATAATTAGACGTAGGGATGATGTTGAAATAATCTTTAAATTAATAATTGGGAATTATTAAACTCTGTTATGTCTGAACTTATCATGCATCTAGACTTAGTTATGGATCACCCTTTCCAGTCCTTCGCGTGACTGCTACTTAGGTTTAGAAACTGATCACCTCTAGATACGGTAGTTTGTTATCTGTGTTGTCGTACGAATCAATGTTTGTTACTGTAATTCGGCTAAAGTACTGGGTATAGCGATGGAAACACCACTGGTGGAGTAAAACCGTGGATGCTCCGGAAACAGTCGTTGGTACCTGCATTGTGACCTATCTAGTAACCCTAGAATATGGTCTAGGAACCATAGAGCCGTGAAAATGCTATAGTACACCGTAGGTCTACCTCTGGTTACAAAGCTGTGGAAATACATTAACTAGAGTACACCGTAACAGAACCTAGGGTTAGTAAACATGTGGAACAGCTATAGTACATCGTAAACCTACCTCTGGTTACAAAGACTGTGGAAATGCTTCTAGTATTGTACACCGTTACTGTACCTAGGGTTAGTTGGCTATGGAACAGCTGTAGTACATTGTGAACCTACCTCTGGTTACAAGTTATTGTGGAAGATGGTTAGAGTACTGTACACCGCAAATGTACCTAGGGTTAGCATGCTGTGGAAGAAGTAAATGCACTGTACACTGCTGGTGTTCCTAGGGACGATTGACTGATCGCAAAGGAGAGCTCTAGATCATGACGGAAGTATTTAAGCTAAAATACCACCTAAGAGAATGAGTCTAGTAATGTAGGTCAAGCCCAGCAGTGGTTCAGGATTCCTAAACCCCTAGACTCTACAAAACCGATAGTTTAGAATAACTGGTTAATAATCTGTACACATTTAGGTAATAACATGTGCATTTAGGTGTTAAGAAAGGTCAGAATAACCCGAGGGTAGTCTGTTACCTTATTCCTGCACCCTTCATGGGTCACTAGTCATCACAAGACAGTGTGGGGGGTCGAGCAGCCTGTTCTGATCAGAATCCTAGGTCCTCAGTGACATACTTATTTAGGTTTTAACCAAAACAAGTAGGGTCCTAGTGTTTACACCTAGAATTCATTTGTCAATTACTTAAACATGTCCCCAATCATCTTTATAAACATCATCCCCATAACTGATTATTGAAGATTCAACAGCCACATTCTTTATTAGTCTACCTAATTACCGATTCTCCTCTATTTTACTTTTTCTGCATTTAGATAATTAGATAATTTAGATAATCAGAAAACCAACAAAAAAAAACCTACCTATCTACACAAAACCTATCCTAATAGTGAACCTTATCTTTGGCCTAGCTTTGTTTCAATTCGCTCCGATTGAAGAACGACCTCGAGTTATACTTGTTGCTTACTCACCCTGTGTAGTCGGTAGTACCTATAAGTTGATCCCTGCAAACTATAAATTTTAAAACTTCACTGATCGTCGGCCTGAATGGTCCGGTTAAGTCCTTCTGACAACGAGGACGGTTCACTCCCAAGGTGAACTTCACAACCTGACTTATCGGGCCGCGTCAAATACCTTCTCTTGGTCACATCAAAATCTGGGGTTGTGAAGTTTACGTTAGACGGGAAACTCAAGACAAACTAGACTCCATATCTGAAAAGTGTCTTTTCGTCGGTTATCCACAAGAGTCATTTGGATATGTATTCTACATACCCAAGGGTAATGTGGTCTTTGTAGCTCGAAGAGGAGTGTTCCTTGAGAGAGAAATGATATCTAAAGAGGACAGTGGGAGTAAAATTGATTTTGAAGAAATTCAAGAATCTACCGATGAATAACCTATAATAAACACTGACGTTCAACAAGAGGTGGATACACATGTTGAACCTGTACACATATCCTTACCCGTTCGCAGATCTAGTAGAGTTAGCAATCCTCTTGAGTTCTATTATGGCTACCAAATAGAAGAAGAGGATAAGATAAGTGATAGTACACTGGCTATATTAGATGAGCCTGCTAACTACAAGGAAGCAATGGCAGGCCCTGAAGCTGCTAAGTGGAAGGAAGCTATGAAAAGTGAAATTCAGTCCATGTATGATAACTAAGTTGGGAATTTGGTTGACACTACACCCGGTCTTAAGATGGTGGGTTGTAAGTGGATCTTCAAGAAGAAGACAGACATGGATGGGAAAGTACACACTTATAAAGCTAGGTTGGTAGCAAAGGGCTATACTCAAACCTATGGGATTGATTATGAGGAAACCTTCTCACCAGTAGCTAAAATTAAGTCAATTAGGATTATGCTAGCCATAGCTGCATTTCATGATTATGAAATTTGGCAGATGGATGTTAAAACCGCTTTCCTTAACGGGAAACTGACAAAGGATGTGTTCATGGCACAACTGGAAGGTTTTGAAAATGTAAAGTATCCTAATAGAGTGTGCAAGCTTGAAAAGTCCATTTATGGACTTAAACAAGCCTCTCGTAGCTGGAATCTCTGCTTCCATGAGAAAGTCACAGAGTTTGGATTTTCTAGAAATGAAGATGAATCATGTATATATGTCAAGTTCAGTGGGAGTACTGTAGTATTCTTAGTGTTATATGTAGATGATATACTGCTCATAGGAAATGATATCCCAACTTTACAAGGTGTAAAAGAATGGTTGGGAAATATTTCGTTATGAAAGATCTGGGAGATGCAGCATATATTCTTGGTATAAAGATTTAGAGAGATAGGTCAAAACGTCTCATAGGACTCAGCCAGGATATGTACATAGATAAAATATTGAAAAGATTCAATATGGAAAATTCTAAGAAAGGAAACTTACCCTTGAATCATGGCATTAAGATCAGTAAGGATCTGTGTCCAAAGTATGAGCAAGAATTGGACAGAATGAGTCAAATCCCATATGCTTCAGCTATAGGATCGATCATGTATGCAATGACGTGTACAAGGCCTGATGTCTCATTTGCTTTGAGCTTAGTGAGTCGACATCAGCAGAATCCTGGTGAAGGTCATTGGACAGCTGTAAGGAACATTCTCAAGTATTTGAGAAATACTAAAGACAGGTTCTTGGCTTATGGTGGAGAAGAGGAACTTAGAATAACGGGTTATAGTGACGCTAGTTTTCAAACAGACAGAGATGATTGTCGTTCACAGTCTGGTTGGGTATTCCTACTAAATGGGGGAGCGGTGACATGGAAAAGTTATAAGCAAGATACAGTGGCAGAATCCACATGCGAGTCTGAGTACATTACGGCTAGTGAAGCGTCAAAGGAAGCTATCTGGATGAGGAATTTCATTGGAGATCTTGGAGTTGTTCCAACAGTACAAGATCCTATTGCTATATTCTGTGATAATGAAAGTGCAGTCGCCTTGAGTAGAGAACCCAAGGATCACGGAAAGTCAAAGTACATTAAAAGGAAATACCATTTTGTTCGAAGGAAAGTCGAAGAAGGACATGTGATTGTGAAGAGCATAAGATCAGAAGAAAATCCAGCTGATCAGTTCACAAAGCCACTAGGAAAGTCCAAACACGATGAACATGCTAGGAGCATAGGTTTAAGAGATAATGTAAAGTTTTAGTTGTTAGTTTGAATTTGAAACGTTATAAATAATGATGGAAACTGTAATAGACTTGGTGATTAAATAATGGAGATTTTTAATTGGAAGGAGTTCTGCCATTTACTATTATTTGTCGTTGTGTTTCAGTTTTGCATGTTTAGACACCACTTCCTGAGTAATAAGTTCTTACTCAAACCTCCTCAGTCGATCACACTATAGGAAGTATGTGGTGAATTAAGACTATCATGGAGTGTTAGTAGATATCTATGGAGATTAGACATGGCATGGAGAATGCTGCAACACTCATGGGTACTTAATAGGGATTTAATTATAGGAGAAACCCACATTTAAAGAGATCACTTCATGGATTGAATCACGAGTGATTTTAAGATGATAATATCTTCTATTCTTGAAATAGAGATACATGAGTATCTAGTTCTTCAAGTCTGTTGTACTTTAGTTTATTCAAACGTTGTGCGTAAATGCCAGTCATAAAGGGTATGCTAGGTATGATATGATGAGTTGACTAGTGCTATGTAGTCGATATTTATTTGTTCCTTTTGCCTAAAATGGAAAAGAGATATCATGAGCCCTCTGATGATTAAAGTTTGACTCTAAAGTGCTAGGCCTAGCTGGGACTAAGTTGATATGCGCAAAATCAGTAGTCTTATAAAAGTCAAAATAATCGGAAATCAGAAAACATATATGAATCTTGAGATTGATTATAATCTATGTCTCGATTCATACGATATCGTGAAACAAAGGAATGGTTGATCACTTATCTAAAGGACTGACTCTAAGATGAGATTCAGAGTTCGGCAGTTGCGTTGGATGTCACTCTATACTTAGTTAATAGGATAGAGACTTAGACCAATAATAGTTGATGATTTGTCCAAGTGGGAGACTGTTGGAATAGTGTCCAATATCATAACTAATTGGTGAGACTATCATTAATGGTAAAGTCCTTTTTGGGTTGCCCTCAATAAACAATCAAGAGAAAGATGAAGGAATAATATTAATTAGTATTAATGTTATATTTAATTAGTTGATTTTTTAATTTATGGTTAAATTAATTAAAAATTAAAAGTAATTAAATTTGGGGGAAGATTACAGAAACTGACTCAACTGCCGGTTAGAAGGTCCAACCGCCGGTTGGAGATTAGGGTTTCTAAGGCGGTGGAAGTCGCAGACTTGGAGTACAAGTCTAACAGCTCCAACCGTCGGTTGGAAGGTCCAACCGCCGGTTGGGAGTCGAATTCAGCAAACTCTGGGTTTCTTCCACAACTATAAATATGGGCATCCTATACCTTCATTAATAACGATTTGAAGTGCGAATTTTCAAGGATTTCAAAAATTCGACTTTCTCTTGGGTTTTTTGGTGTGAAGCATTAGAGGTAATCTACTTTGGGTACTTGCCTCCAAGTAACGAAACTCTGCTCGTTGGTCTGCGCGCGAGAAATATGTTTTCTCTAAGGTTAGTGTTTTCCTTATTTTCTTTATCCAATTTATTTATTGTACTATGTTGTTAAAGTTAAAGATCCCTTAGGGTTTTAGTTTCCTAATTGCCTTAGATTATTTAAAATTTTATTATTCCACTGCGTATATAATAATCTAGTTAGGGAATGGAAAACTCAACAACATATACCTCACCAGTCACCTCTCATCTCTTTAATATAGCTCACTATAAAATACGAGTAATCCCTAATAGCATATAGTATAATATTTATAATTAAAATGATAGTAAGAAATTATTAATAATTAATAAGAGGTTGCGTAAAAGGAGTTGATTATGAGTATATAGGTGTGTGGATGTTAGGAAAGAATAGAGAGAAATGAGTATGAGTAAAAACTACTAAAATTATTTTAAAATCTTTTTATGTGGATATGGTATAAAAGTCATATAAATTTAACTACTTATATAAACTTAAGCAATTTTTAAGTGATTTTGTATTCAATAAATAAAAACTACATACATTTCATTCTAAGACAAAGACTTTACAAAATTTAGGTACTTTTATTGTCTTGTCTATTAAAATAATTGACAAATAAACATAAAGTTAACGTCTATACATAGCTCCTCAAACTATTCAAATATCCGAATTTGACTAGCTGCATATGAAACACCGACTTTTAAGTTGCATATATCCAAGTTTATTTCATAAATTAATATAAAAATTTTGTTCCGCCGCAATGCGCGGGTTAAATATTGCTTGTTTTAATATTATTAAACATTTGAAAATATTTTCACCTTTCACATTAAACATTTAAAATAAATTTAAATGTTTAATAATATTATGTTTAATATTTAGATTTATATTGGTTTAAAATAAGATATACAAATATGTATTACTTTAATTAAACTATTAGTTAACAAACGAACATGTTATCGAACGTTCACGAACATGTTATCGCGTGTTCACTGCACGAACGTAAATAAACGAACGCGACCTATGTTCATGTTCTTCATATAATTAAACGAACGTAAAATTTTGTTCTTGTTCGTTCATATAACAAAACGAACGAACATAAACGAACTTCCCACCGAACGGTTCGCGAAATGTTCGCTGAACGTTCGGTTCACTTACAGGCCTAGTAGTACCAAATGTGATAGTGAGCATAATCATATAAGACCATATGAACTTATTGAAATAATCACATTTTAAAATAGCACGACAACATATGATAGTGGTTATGAAACATGTGCCATTAACAAATGAAAGTTTTTGTTAAAACAACACTCTGTACTATAAAAAGTGATATCAAGGGAACATACACCTTGATCATCAAGATGATCTTATTCGACTTTTCACCCCTTTCTTATAAACCTTGAGTATGTACATCCAAAAAAGGCAATGAACTCACCACTGCAACAACATATAACTATCTCATGCGATTCTAGAAAAGCACAATCAAATTGATATTTCATAATATCCACATCAGATTTTGATCTTACATCTTCTTCGACAACTACTAATAAAAAACTAAAATCAAAATTAAAAAACATACAAATAACAAATACTCTCTCCGGCCCTATTTATTATCCCCCAACAAAAAATGTTAAATTGAAGACATAGTATGTAAATGTCATTTTTGCTCTTATATTTAAGGTAAGTTTGACTTAAAATATTTAAGAGATTAGTAATTGAGAGTAAATAAGTGTATAATTGGGAGTTTATTGAATGTGGACAATCTTTTTAAAACAGATAAAAATAGTAAGGTGGACAATAAAATTGAGGCGGATGGAACATTAGCTTAAAAATTGATAACTCTTGTTAACTAGCATCATCAATAATGAACACCTGCTTGCTGTGTTGATGTTTGGTACACCAAAACTTGATTTCTATTAACACAATATCAATAGAGAGAGCGCGAGGAACGAAGTACCTTTATTAAAAAAAAAAATTACCACATACACAATATAATTCAGAAATTAAATAGATGGTAATTTTACCTTAGTAGTCAAGATGCATGCCATCACAAAAATTTTAAAGTACTGCACAGGTTATAGTATATGTGCATATACTTTGATCATTTACCAAATGATATGCAGCTACATATAGAAGGTAGAATAGTGAACTTTATTTACTTCGTTTCAATCTCAATTGCATATGGTTCTCACTGAGTATGTGATATGTCTATGTTTGAAGGCAATATTACATTCTTTGGAAGTTCAGTTTCGCTATACAATAAGCAAATAGAGAAGCAAAAACGATAGGATATAACGCAAGAAGAACAAGCGCAAGTGGCAATTGCTCATGATGATACCCGAAGTAATCTCTTAAGAAGGCTTCAACAGATTTAGTTTCCCCAAAAACCATGATCTCCTTCTTCACATCACCAAACTGTGAAGTAAGCAATGCGTTAAGTGTCCATGAAGAAGGAGACAGATAGTACAGCCATATCCACCAATCAGGAATTTTCTGCAAGAAAGCATATCACATCAGCTTTATTTATCAGACATAGTGTCCAGAATATTTGAAGCAGTTGTTATGGTAGCTATTTGGTGCATCTGGAAGTCGAGAAACGATAAAGTCTTTAAGGGAGTGGTAAGTTCAGCAGCTAAAATTTTGGACGAGATTCAAGTGTTATCTTTTCTTTGGGTGTCTAGTAGATGCAACAATCAAACAATTACATGGGTCGATTGGAGTTGTAATCCTCTAAGTATTACTACATAGGTGTAGGTGGTGTTTTGTTTCCTTTGTCTGTCCCCCCTTGTATCTCTTTTTTTGGCTAAGTTCTCTCTAGCCTCTAAAATATATATATAATCTTCAGCTGTTCAAAAAAAAAGTTCCACAGAACCCTTCATGCCCAATATTCTGTCATGCACACAACTGGATTGTGTTTTTCTCATAAATATTTAGATCAAATAGCATACAGACTTGCATTTATCAGACAAGCATTAAGTGGCATCCTTTAGTTGATACGTTTTACAAGTAGTAAACTTGACTTTTAAGGTTAGACGAATCGTATATACCAAAGGGAATTTCAGTATTAACAAATTAAAAGGCGGTATTTAATTTTTCCATTATTAGAATAGATATTTGTAGTTTATTTTTTAAGAGATTTAAGTAATCCCTTGGAGATTAAAGTTGTAGTCTTAATTACATCAAATACCAACACAGACAGCTTCTGATAATTTAGGTAGGATAGGTTCAGCAAGGACTTACCAATTTAGGAATTAAAAATCCACCGAACAAGTTAAATATTGTGAAAAATGCAGACTGTACAATGGCAGCTACTGGAACGCTCGGTGTCATTGCAACAAGCAGCATTCCAAAATAGGTATAGTACATCAATGTGCACAAAAATGTATAGAAGTAACAGAAAACCTTGAAGGATGACCAATAATATCCAATCATAGGATATGTGATCCAGACGAATGTAAGTGTCTGGACAAAGAGATACGGGAACTCAATTGTCACCTACAAGATAAAATTAAGAACGTTTCATTATACATAAAAGAATCAGACAAAACTCCACACAGAAGAACAAAAAATAGTAGAAGAAGAAGATCACTTCATTGTGTGCAATCTGCTTCAGATAAACATATTTACTGTTGTTTAATATTATTTACAACACCCTAAGTGAAGATACAAAATTTTAAGCTTAGTATAGTACGTAGTATTATATATACATGAGTAACTTATGTATTATACCTGTGCAAGAGCATAAGCCAACGGTGCATACATCCCAGAAAACCTTTCTCGATACACAACAGTTCGTTCCATGGAAACATATGGTGTTACTGAAGAGGCATTGCTTGTGCCACAGTACATTACAGCCGCGAACATGGAACCAAGAACATTAAATAGACTCTGCTGATTATGTCTGTCACACAGAAGGCTAAAGCATATTAGAAAATTAAAAGACCAGAGATTTTCGAGATACCAATGATCCAACTTTAAAGTAAATATTCAAGTTCTAACTAGCTGGGTTCACATGTAATATTCAGCTTTCTAGGAAGTTTGTATTTATTTACTTGTAAATCAATATTTTAATTACAAATTAATGCAAGAATGCAGGTACATGTGTGTATGTCTGGCAAATGGTAATAACAAAACAGCTAAGAAAATATACTAAAAAGGTAAACATAAGAGTATAAATTTCTTGGTTAGTCATATCATTAGTGGATTCAAAACATATATGGGCATTACATCTTTACTTGGAAAAGATGAAGTGTTCCAGTGTACCTTGAAAAACTAATCATTAGTGGATCCAAACTCTCTAAATTTCTCAAATCGTGTTTGTAGGAATGACAGTTCCAAAACACTATATATGAATTTAACCTGTTGTAATTTTTTGTTTACAACTTAAGAAAGTTACTCTATCCTTTTCTGTTTTTGTGAAAGAGTTGATGTATTGTCAACACCCAATTCACCCCTCTTGATTGTCTTACAATATCACACACCAAACCCAAAACAACACACGAAATTTCTATGCTTATGTGCATCCATTTCATTCATGCTTTTTTATGAGAAATTCATGTGTATCATATGCAAAGTGAGCACCTAAATCACCTATGTGTGCATAAGGGCATGTTATTGGTATGTCCACATAAATACCCATATAGGTGAAGTGTTCTTCATACTAGCTAGAGCGCATACTTCAAATTCAACCAACCATCAAGTCATGCAGCATAAAAACTAAGAACATACGAAATAATCGAATACTTACATTTTCTTCGCTTCGTCCCAGAAGAGTAGCCCCCAAAAAGATGACACAAGGAGCATAAGCATGGAGCGCCTCAAGTTGAATGAAGGACTTCTCCAATATGACAAGTGATGTTTCCATAGGCAAGCCTTGAACTGGCCCCAACCATTTTGTGGAAAAAGGGTTGGAAAATACATATCTTTTGAACCAGGAGGTGGTTTGCTTAATGTGTTTACAAGGTCTTTATTGATCCTAAACAGAAGTTTTTGTTTTTATTAAAAAAAAAAAAAAAAAAAGACAATGTAAATGGTCAAATTTGTAAGCAGATATGGTAAAAGACATTTGTGACAGCTGTCCAAGAGGTAAATTAACAGTAAAAATGCTTGAAAAATCAGGTACAATACATGCAGAATCCAGGAATCAACAATAAGTTTCCTACAATTCTATCACTAAACATAAATCTGCAAAGGCTGGGAAGAGCACTTACATCACCAGCATGTAACTGAAGAGTATACAATAACATTCCCTCCAATGTAAAACCGATTAACCTATTACTAAAAAGGTATTGAACAAGTATATATTTATTGTCCAGATACTTAATCACTCCACGTCTTTAAGAGCACATTCAATTTTCAGAACTAAAATACACCTCCTGGAAATACTATATGACGAATTTATTGAGGCCATAGTAAAACCAAACTGTGAAATCGATTAGACATAAGGCCAAAAGCAATGGCCAAATGGGTATCATCTATCATTACATAGAATAGTGTCCGAACTGTGTACTACAATATTATTTATTTTAATTCGAAATTAATGGGGCTTTAAGGAGTAACTTACTCGAACAATGTTGAAGTGGAATACATTTGTCCAAAATCAACTCCAAGTTCAGCTTCGATTGATGCCGAAGTAACATCTAACATCCATGTTGCTGGATTATAGTCGTCTTTAATCCTTGGCACCCCAGAGAAGCTCTGCTTCAAAGACAAAGCATGAATTTTCCGTATCACAAGTAGAAAGCAATTCATTGTTAGCCACAATGAGGGATGATCTATATCTAAGATGTGCATCAATTCTGAGGTCAACTTACCTCGAAGTATTCAATGACCCTACTTGAATGGCGACCCACTGGCCCACAGTAGATCATACGTCCTCCACTTTTTAGAAGGATTAACTGCAGGGACATGGCAGATAGGGTAATGGAAGAGATATTTAATACGAAGCTAAACATAAATGCTAATCTTTAAGAAAAAATATGGTAAGTAAGAATAACAGGATCAAAAACCCAACATTATCTGTAATACACTGAATGATTCAAACCGACCTACTGATCCGTCATAATTCAGGCAAAACTTTCGATTATATTTACACAAAAGAACAACAGAATTTTTTTACCAATTCCAACACTGCTTTGAATAAACAAAGCTCTTCTAACCTATCATTACAAGGCCAACAATAAAAGACCCTTCACTACAGCAAAGATGTCGTTTTTACACATCATTCACTACATGCTCTTTCAATGCGCATGCAATTATTTCAAATTGGTAGCACTTATAACCGTACAAGATAGTTATACTTACAACCCTGAAAATTTATAAAGTAGTCACAAGAGTTTTCACTTATAATTTAACTAAAAATCTTCACACT
Source organism: Helichrysum umbraculigerum (assembly GCA_949592205.1). NCBI lineage: Eukaryota > Viridiplantae > Streptophyta > Magnoliopsida > Asterales > Asteraceae > Helichrysum > Helichrysum umbraculigerum. Next base: position 376,571,506 of record CATIUR010000001.1, on the reverse strand, counting down.
TATAATCGCAAACATATATATAACTTATCTACAATTTAGTGTGGTGGTCAAACATTAAGAAGTATTTGCTTATCTTCTTTATACCTCATCAAAGGCCTCAAATATTTCAATGCTCGGTTGATGAATGGTACACACAATTGTTCTTCCTGTATCAGCGATATTCTTCACAGCCCGCATGACAATGGCAGCTGATCTAGCATCCAGGCCCGTTGTAGGTTCATCCATGAAAATAATCGAGGGATTAGCTACAACTTCCACTGCAATTGTGAGGCGCTTACGCTGCTCTATTGATAGACCACTAACCCCAGGAATGCCAACCAAGGCATCTTTTATTTCATAAAGCTCAACTGTCTCCAGAATTTCTTTTATGAACTTCTGTAAATGCCATCAGACATCATATCGTCCAGTTAAAAAAAAAAAAAATAGTGGCAAAAATATGTTAAACATCAACACGTATATGTCATACATATTTAGTTTTTGAATCAATTTCAGGATGAAGACGGAGCCAAGCAGAAAATACTACTGATTCTTCAACTGTAATTTGAGGGGAGTGTACATCACTTTGTTCACAGTAACCTGAAATCCTAGCAAACGTATCTTGGACTTTGGGATACCCCCCGATCTTAATCTCCCCTTCAACAATGCCACTAGTTTTCCTTCCAGCCAGAACGTCAAGAAGTGTTGTTTTTCCTGCACCGCTTACACCCATTAATGCTGAGAGAACACCGGGTCTAAAAGCCCCTGTGATATCACAAAGTAATTGAAGCCTTTTTCCAATGAAGCCATGCTCCCTCATTTCCTGACATTATATGAGCAGGACAGGACAATCATTAAAGTTTACAGTCATTCAACATTTAACATTTGTATGATAACTTTTAACCAATTACCAGTGAGGGATCAACATAGTACTGTAAATCTTGAAACGTGATTGTTAGTGGTACGAAAGGTAACACTAGTTTTCCTGTAAGACAAGAGGATCAATATGTATCTGTTGATGTATGTATCATTCAATATTTTAAAACAAATGTAACATAGCTAGGACAACATTCCAACCTTCGTAAGGCTCTGATATAGCAGTAATTTTACTTATCATTGTTTTATCCTTGTGAGCCTGGTACTTGGATCCGTCACTTCCGTGTAGTTGAGATAATGTCTCCTTTGAAATAATTGCATGAGTACCAGGAGCTGAAGTATTATATAACATGATGAGTATCTCAATAAACTAGCGTATTCTAATATAATAATCACAGAAAGGAAAATAATTCAGCAGATAGTATTTCTTCAAACAAGAAAAGAATTATGGGTGAAAAACTGGTCATTAGAAAGTTTATCCCACTAATCTAACAGCTAATTTCCTTAGGTCGTAGGAAAATAAAATGCCCCGAATAGATAATAATTAAGTGAATAACACTTGTATCCCTTTTGGTGTGAAGAGTAACATAAAAAATGCATTTAACAGACTTAGGATCTAATTTGCTTTTATATGGAGGACATATATTGACAATGACGATATAAAGAAGCACCATGACGAAAACTTACTGAATGCAGAAACAGATCTTCAGATTGTTTAGTGGGGACTACAAATTTGAAGAGTTCAAAATAACATCTGAATCTCAGATTAATCAGATCGATAGGTGGAAGTGACAACAAAAGGAAGCAGGCCACTTCTAGTAAGTGCTTATTTTTTCATATTCACATTATCTTTTTAAAGAGATGACATTTTGATAATTTATTATTATAAAGATGAAGTTACCATTCAAGTAGCTCAAAGCCATTATGAAGCCAATGTTAAAAAGCAGTGCAAAACCGAACAAGGCACCAAGTGATATCCAGAAATAGTGTTCGCCAAAATCTAGGCCACGGCTTTGAAGTGTTTGTAGCCCTATGGTTGTGTTTGTAGACATCATCTGCTTGGAAAAGTTAAGTGTAGGAGTGTGACCAATCATATATGCGATAATAAAAGGAAAGATCAAACAAGGAATATTCAAGCAGGAGTTTATACTATGCCAAGTCAGCAAGCCAAGATAAAAGTTCATACTGAACGAAAAAAGGTCTAACATCATATTCAAGAGTCTTCTTTGCTCTACTAAAAATCCAAATGAATGGAAAAAGTCTAACATCATCTTCAATTGTATACTTGCTAGCTTTAAGCTAAATGCCACATCATTCGGATATTCACGAATTCGTAGTGATACGGAGTTACTCCGTATATGCTAAGTCGGCAAGCCAAAATAAAGTTCATATTGAAAGTATTCCTGAGAAGTTAGAACTATATGACCAAACACCTATTAGGGTTTGTTTAGCTTTGGTGTTCATGTAGTGGTAGGGCAAATGAAACAGTAGGGTACATAAGAATACACTGATAGGTTGTTAACATGATACTACTAGTGATATCGATAGCAAGGTTGTAAAAGTCGCTGGTCGGGGACTAGTCGGTCGGGACCTTGTAGGGACTAATCGGCCAAGTCGGGGACTAATCGGAGACTAGTCGGATTTGACTATTTTTGACTTTTTTCTACATTTATATAATAAATTTTTAAAATTGTATGTGTAAATACAGATGGGAACCATAAACATAAACATAATTGTTTGGAAACATAAATAAAACCATAATTGTCTAGAAACATTAACATAATCGTTCAATTATTCAAGTTTGACCAAGTTTAAAATGTTGACCAAGTTTGACTTTGACCGATTAATCATGACTTTGATCGAATAATCCCGACTCTGACCTGTTGACCGACATTGACCACTGTTGACTGACTTTTAAGTCGGATTCAGACGAGTCGGGTCGGTGTAGCCCTAAAATAAGACTAGTCGGGGACTAATCGGGGACTAGTCGGGACTTTTACAACAGTGATCGATAGATTCCCTAACAAGTGATGAATCATCAGAAAACCCGTTGTCAATCCCATTATCGATTAACAAAAATTGGTGTTCTACAGATTTACCTTGTTCCATCTGGGAGAAAGAAATTCATTCACCGCAAGGCCAATTTCAGCATATGACAGTGGACAAACCCAAAATCCCCACTTTAACCATGCTGGCATTGAATCTGCAACCAACTCCCATTCTTTATTCTGATCCAAAAGCCTTTACAGGTCAATATCTCAAATAAAAACTGAAAAATAAAGGGAACTTACGGTATGGTAAAAGAAAGCCAGCAAATGATAACATAAACAGTATAGCTATACTGTATGCTATTGTGGAAGCAACCATAGATCGAAATAATGAAGCAAAAAATCGGAACATTGATGTTGACATGAAGTGCATCGCGAATAAGAGCACTAGCTGGCGGAAGAACCTAAAATGCACCCTCGACAGTATAAGGTACATCCTAGACTCATAGTTTCTTATTAAAAATTTTGACACAAGTTAATCTAGAGAATACGGAACATATTGCTACTATCATCTGAAGGCTATTCTGAAATAAATTTATTACTTCACTGGTTTGTTATGAATTGTGTACAAATGATAGGTACTTGTGGAGATAAGAGAGTTTAAAAAGAAATGTAAGATAATTTAAAAGATGCTGACCTTTCTGGTTCAGGGCTGTATCCAATAACGTAATAAGTGAGACATGTCCAAATAATGGCTTCTAACATTGACACGGGAATTTTAAGAATGGATGCCGGAACTGCATATGCCCAAGCAGGATACAAGTACATATCCCTTTGTTTATAAAAAACAGGAAGTCTTGCAACCGTCATAGACAATTCTGGGAACCCATCAAATAGAAGAAGTAACATTGCAAAAAAGAGTGAACCAAGATAATAATTTGCATTGAAAACATCAACTTTCAATCTAGTTCGCAAAAATACAGTCATTGTTATCACCGCAATTATGAGAAGCTGCACATAAGTATATCACATAGTCAGACACGATATAACATGACATATTCACGTCAAGGTAGTTCAAATAAAGAAAAATGTGATTTGTACCTGGACTGATTTGAAAGTGTAGACAAAAAAATTCCTTTTCATGAGAAGAATCTCCCTAGACATGCAAGCTCTAAACAGAACCCATTTAGAAAGAGAATACATATTGAAAGAAATAGCAGTCTCATGGCTCTTCAGTCTTATGAAGGGCTTGGAGATATCCTCATCTAAATCTTTTCCAATATGAGATTCCTTGTATAATAAAGATAAGGTGTGTACCGATAAATAACTATATGCTTGTTCAGTACGACACCAATACTTTGCCTGATCTTTTCTTGAGACAACCTGAGAGTGATCAATCTTTATTCAGTAAAAACAGCTAAAGTGAATATTCTATATCTCTGCACAAAAGCAATCATGTATATAAAGTACGGTAGTGGCCAGGAATGGCTTGTTAAAGACATATAAGGTACAATCACCATTAGGATCTTGAAAGCCAAAGCCAAGTAAGAATGATTAATTTTTGAGCAAGCCTATATCCAATTGACACCCTTGCGGAGGATCTGAATATGTCTTATATAAGGCATCCCATATCAACCAAGCAGTTGTGGGTCCCAACTAGGAAGGTGAACAGTATGTGTGGCTAAAAAAAAAGTAATTTTGTCTTCTAATAGTAACAGATTTAAAAGGATTACCTCTTGGAGGAAGTCAGCTACTCCTTTCCTCTCAGGGCACTTGAAACCAATAGCCTTGAAATAGTTTATAACATGACTTTGTGGCCCATGATACACAATCATACCTTCTGCCATCAAAATAATGTCATCAAAGAGATTAAACACTTCTGGTGCTGGCTGAAGAAGTGAAATGAGTATTGAAGCATCTGTTATATGTGCCAACTGTTGAAGACACGTGATTATCTGATACGTAGTGGAGCTGTCTAATCCATTTGAAATTTCATCCATAAATGAAGCTCTTGTGGGACCAACGATCATCTCCCCTGCAAGGAAACCATGAGTTATATTATGTGTACCTGATGGTTGCGTTTGAAAATTTGTCATTGACTTAGTTGACTATAATATACACTATACGTGTTACCAACTAAGACTGTCTAATAAGCATCAAATGCTACAAAGTTACCTGTAGTCAATCTTTTCTTTTGGCCACCAGAGATTCCCCTCCTCATTGCATCTCCAAACATTGTATCCGCACATATATCAAGACCAAGAATCTAGAGTGACATGAGAATCACGGAAAAATGAACATATTATCCCTATCCAAATATAAATTAAAATACAAGCTCACATCAGCTAAAACAGTTACATACCTTCATAATGTAGTTTGTCTGAAGACTTGTCTTTTGTCCTCCGATAGAAATTCCCTGTGAAAATCAAACATGGTCGAGTATATATTACCAACTAAACTACATATTATTAAAAATCTGGGTAAGAAAAATGCTCCCTTTCCCTGTATTACATTGCGTTTCCTTCTAATCTTGCAACCAATTTGACCTTCTCAGTAAGGGGTACAGTTTAAATGACTATTAACATATAGCCTTTAGGAATCCATAAGCGTCATTGGCATGGGTGATCAACAATTCAACATACACAACACTGTGACAGTTCTACTAGAAATTCAAATGCCATTCTGATCATTATTTCGGGGGGGAAAAAAGAAACAATACACAAACATCACTCACTTTAGGAGGTAGGTATGTTATATATAAAAAGCTTTCCTATAACAATCATGTCTGGAATACCATTCACAACAAGTTATTATATTATTATATTACCAAAAACTGAGAAAGATGACTTCCAACTGTCTATGCCCTGATAGGATAACTTTATGCTTCATACATAAGATAATAGACCTTTTGAGAATGCAAACCAGAAAATACAAAAGGGCTTATTGTGCCCGTTAACATAAATCCAGCTAATCCATATGTAACCAAACAACATAATATTAATGTTTTACCTTCATATAAGTGTCGATATCTGGATCTGGGATAATTCGCTCTTCTTTCTCCCTCCTGTTAACCTCCATCATAATCTCTTGATGAGAAGAAATCATAAAATGATTAGTTCTCAAACTATATTAATTTGAAAGGAGTATAATACTCTAGTGATTGCTCTGTTCATAAAGCAGGTAATCAGGCATACCTGCACGACTTCCAGTACCCTGACAACAGGCCGAAAAATCAAGTGTTTCCCTCACAGTCATCTCAGGGATATGCAGATCATTTTGGCTTATGTAGGCAGAAGTTTTCTGGGGGACAAATTCTTCGAGTTTGTATCCATTGTAAGAAATGTCACCACCAATCTGATTTTATTCACGACAGACCATTGGTGAGTGATCCCAAGGAACCATATCCCAATATTGATTTATATTAATAATTTATAAATATACTGTGCTTCAAAATATAAGGCACAAGTTTATAACCTTGAGAGATTTGCTGAGGTTCCCTGAAAGTGCTTTCAACAATGTGGTTTTCCCACACCCTGGAGGACCAAGAAGCAGAGTAATCCTGAAAAAATAAAATACCGTTGATGACCAAATGCAGTATCATAAAGACGGTAAGTTGGTATTCCTACCTTCCTGGCTTAATGACACCAGTGACATTTTTTATGATGGTTATCTTTGCCCGTTCGGACTTCAAGCCAGGTATCATGAAAATGTCCTGTAAGAGAAGCAAAGTATTAGATTAGGACTATTACTAATAAAGCAAGTAAGATATCACCAACTCAGACTGACCATGAGAGCTGAATAACGAGACTATTCTGATTTTTTAGTGATCCACAGCAAGTGACTAAAAGGCATTTATTTAATTTGGTTTTGTTTCTGGTAACCCTTACAATTAAGTTAGTTAAATGCTATAACACCCTATTTTGGTTCTTGGGCTACATCCTTGTAATGTTAGTGGCATTATCAGATTACAGACAAAAATACAACATTTTTGACAATGAACTCTCAAAAGAGATCATGAACTTCAAACTGAACCACACGGAATTAACACTATAAACTCGGTAACACAATCAAAGCCATGTAATATGTTTGGAAAGAATTGTAGCTTTTTATCAAGATGAAAAGCGAAAATTGTCATATTTCTATAAAGGTTAAAATAATATAAATTATATAATTGGAAATAGAAATGTGCTTCTCTTAAACAATTTCAGACCACAAATTTTCCAGATGATAGCGATCACTCGGTGGACTTCACCATCTCCTATGTCATAACCTCACAATGGCATCTTCCACCAAACCCACACCACCTCAGCTGTGGGACCCACCTATCAACAACCCCATCCACCTCAGCACTATTATGGCTGCTCTTCTAAGCACCATGGATTGACCCAAGTATTAAGCAGCCTAAACAAGTCTATCTATTGGATGGAATACGTATCATGTTCTTCGAAACGTCAGATCATATATATAGGTGAAATCAGGTCAGATATAAAAGGATACCATGAACTAAAAGCTACAATTAGATACGTACAGAAAGCATGCTTTGCAAAGAGTTCCAGAGAGTTGGGAGGGGCTTGCCATGAACTACTTCACACTCAACTTCGACACAAAGATCCTTATATCTCACCTCCACAGAAGGTAACTGAACACCAACTCTAACAAAAACAGATGGAACTATAAGTTATCATGCATCTCTACTTTCATGAAAAATTATATGGAGTATTAATTACGCAGCAAATTAAAAAAATCTCACTTGTCTATTCGATTTCTAAGTTTCTGCAACAACTGAAGATTGTCATTCTCAATGTGTTTGATAAGCTTCTCAATAAACATGTGGCGCTCCGGAGCAAGGAGCTTCATGACATCAACCACTTTCTTTCCATTTTCATCATCAAACAATGATGATCTCAAACGTTCAAATGTTGGCAATCTATCGATTGATGACCACTGTAAACGACTCTCGTCTGTCTCGCCAGGAGGATTGATCACAGAACTAATTTCTGGATTAGAATGCAAACTAGATGTGTGACAATGAAAAGATGATCTTAAACTCCTTCCTATTTCCGGAAACTCAATTCTCACAGACTCTATATCTTCAGAACCAACTACTTGAGCCATATTAAATGGCTCAGTTTGACTAATATACAAACAGCTTACATACACAGTTTATTTTATTTAGATACAAACAAAATCATCATCAGATGCATATTTGAGAGAATGTTTTTCGTTCATATGATGTTAAAAAGGTAACGCACCATAAAGTACACGCTAATAGCTTTCAAACACTTGTCTCTAGATATGGAAAGCAGAGTTCGTGTGTGTATGAAAGACAGACAGAGAGAGAGAGAGAGAGAGAAAGAGAGAGAGAGAGAGAGAGAGAGAGAGAGAGAGAGAGTTCCTCAAATTATATTGTTGATTTTGTCTTGCATGAGGAGATGATAAACTATACACGTTCACATTAGATTACATTGCTAATCAAAATTAGTTTACTTTGTCTTGAATGATTAATGTATTTATTAAATATAGTAATCATGTATTATTATTTATTATTATTATTATTATTATTATTATAGATGAATTATACGGAGTAGTTTATTTTCCATAATCAATGAAGCACATGGAGCCAACTGCCAAGTATCAAACTACAAAACTCTGGGGACCGGTTCTGCCAATATGAAAAATTAGTAGATTTTTTTTGTTCTGTTTTTAAGAAACAGCTTACTTACGGGATATACTAGCATCTTACTATGAATATCTATCATTTTAATAAATTGCACGAAAACTAAGGTTCATCATCATCCATATAAGGGGTAAACGTCTACATTTCTTGCTTCCTACTTCAACAACTTTATTTATTAACAAAATCAACCAGATTAAATGGTGTAAGTCATCATTCAACAACTTAAAGCACAAAACCTGATCAATTTCCACGGTGTGGAAATGGTGATGATATACATGTACAGATAGAATCATTATGGTGATATATATGACTATATGAGATTGTTGCTATAACCAAACTATTTCACCAGAAAAGATAAGAAACAACAACATATATAAAAAGACATGACTCGAGATTTACATATGCGTTCTGCTAGTTCACCATCTTCTGTCCCCATTTGGCCTTTTGTGACAACTTGGGCAAACTGTGAATACTTTTTTTAGTAAAATATTGTTTCTTATCATTGACTTTTGAAATATGCTACTTGCCATCATTGAATAATGTGTTTAGCATGCTAATTGTACACCTAATTAATTAATTTAGTTTTGTTTTCTAATCTAACATCAGGCATGGGGCAGGATATCAGATAGGTACTAATTCCCGATTAAAAAATCAAATTCGCTCCGTTCTACAAATTATATAGTTTGTCTGTTTTTCACATCGTGTCCCTCCAACTTTTTAATAACACCACCCGTCCCACATTCCTTGTTTTCCTCAAGTTCGTCCTTTCTCCTATAGATTTACAAATAGACTATCAAATCATGGATAAAAAAAAATATTTACAACTCAAGATTCTATTTTTGTTTCTTTATTTCTGGGGGGGAAAAAGGTAAATCAAAGTAAGTGCACGATTTTTACATCTAGTTTTCATTACTCCCTGTTGAGGCATCAGTCTATCATTTCAATTTTGTATGTATAAAATAATAAAAATAAATTAAACCCTAAATGCCTAAAGCATCTGATTCTGAGAAAATAAAACAGAAACCAATACAAACAAAACAACAATCTCTATAAATCATCAAGTATCAAGTAAACATAACAAAATTAGCATGATTTTGAGAATCCAACCTGTTCGAGACTTCACGGAACCTGTTTGGTAGGTATATGTAACCCTAGACTTTGGATATACGATATATGATTTTTACAGCTGCTTTTCAATTTCGATTTCATTATTTCAATTTACGAAACCCTAAGTATCTTCTTAGCATACGCCACCGTCAACTCCGATCTCTCCGGCGCCGGCGAGAGTCCGGCGTGACTGATATGGTTTCTCGTAATCATATTCGTCATACGATGTATGATATTGCATTATTGCATTATACAGTATAATTTTTGGAATTTGGAATTTGGAATTGAATGTGTTTTTGGGGCTTGATTTTGTTTACATTTTGTAATTAAAATTTTTTTGAGTGGCGCGAACTATTTGTTAAAAAGCTTTTTTTTAAGTTTTTTTTTAGCGATTGTGTCATAGCTTCCACCGTGGGTCTTGCTATTTACACGTTTGAAAAGACACCGACCGAGTGATTGACCGAGTGATTGAGACATACCTCTAACTAGTTTATTGACCCGTGACAACACGTGTTCGTCCACTAAAAAGTTACAAATTACTGTAATCGATATTTTTTTTATAATAATACAATACAATCAAGTTAAAAAAAACCCTTTGTATTTCTACGTTTTGTACGGTCGTTAGTATTATTTTATGTACAAAATAAAAGATCAAACTATTTTATGCAAACTATACGCGTCAGTAAATTATTGTTGCAGGATATATCTGAAACAATATTTTAGTAAGAGTTCCACCACTACCCTCTTCATAACTGAGAATACTTGCGCATTCGATCATCTTTGTATTTTGATTTCTTCCATCTGCAAGTTCCATCACCCACCAAACTGAATCGAAAACATATAACTTCTAATTGATCATAACTTGTAGTAACCATATACAGACTTATACTTGGATTTAGATTAGTATATAAATGTTATTCAAGCACTACAAAGCATCATAATGATGATCAACAATTCCTCTAAGCTATGAAAGGCTCTCACAAGGTTAGCTTTCGGTAGAGATCAAAGGATGAATTATAACAATAAAAAGAAGGCAATGGTAGTATTCGGAAGCAACTTTATATGGTCTAATCTAACGAACTATAGTAATAAATAGAACTTTATTCAGCCAAAAATTCCACACAAACAGTAGGTAGTAATCGCTCCTACACACAGATGGAATGCACTAAATATAGAGAATTAGATTAGATTAACTACAATGAATTAGAGGTGCTAATATCAACCCATTTACTTGCGCAGTGGGTCGTCATATCTAACAGGTAAAATGGGTGAACAAATAAGCTAAAAAGAGTGTATCGTTGTCTTCACAAAAGTAAGACAACAGGTGAGAACCTACGATATCGTTGTGTCTTCAAAAAATTAGATTGTTATTATAATAATAAAAATATCTTAAACAAAAGCTCTTTCAATCAAATGCAACCTTACATGTACAATAAAATGTTTTTTTCTAACCTATTAGAATGGGTAGTTAAATGAAACAATTTGCACAAACAACCCCGACGGATACCAGGTGTGAAGTGCCATCTTCAATTATCTTAGCTGCTAGATGAAGACTTTCACGATTCAGGTTACAAACCTACATTCATGGTGCTAAGTTAGTGAAATATCATTACAATTTATTGTTCTACCTATAAAAGTATGAAGCCAACCCGTTTTTAGAGTGGCAAAAATATCAAAGGAAGAAGAACAGTAAGGCTATCATACCAGTTCAACAATTACACTTGGAATCTCTCAAGTGATTAGTGTAACATCCTCAGAACCGGTCTGGTCGTTTTCTATTTTAAATTGAATATTTAATCATTTTAGAAATTAATTGATATAATTGTGTAAATTGTGAAACTTGATGATTTAAGTCTCAGGACTTATTGTGGATAATAAAATGTTGTCTGTTTTAAATAGTTGTAGATGACTGTACAATAAAATAAATTTCACGCAGATAGTAACTAAGTGCCAGACAATAGATTTAGGGCGGGTATAAAATACCCAATGTTTTAAGTCGGTTAATAAATGGACCGACCCTTTTCTTATTTATTTGTTTTCTTGATTTTTCCTCTCAACTAACACACATACATACATATCTAAGAAATCAAAAGAAAAGAAAGAAAGTTGCTTGATGATCTTGTGATTGTAGCTTCTTTATCTTCATCATCATAACCTCCTTCTTTTGCTAGTAAGTTTGATTTCTCAATCTTGTTCATCATATACTTGTATACATATTATTAATTTAGGGTTTTTAGATTATGATTGTGATGAATGATGATATATAATGATATGGTTAGTTGATTAGTAACATAAAGTGTTTATTGTTGTATATAATCAATTAGATACTTTGGTGTTGTGATTTTGTGGTTTTGTTTCGGATTTGAGTTGGAACTGCAGCAGCAGCTCGCTGGTCTGGGTGGTGTACCCGCCGGGTACTACCTTTAGCCGGCGGTTAGTTCTTGGTTCATAGGAAGCCGGCGGCTTCCTCCTGAAGCCGGCGGCTTGATACAAAACACAGGGAAGCCGGCGGCTTAAATACCTAAACCGGCGGCTTGTATAACCTTTAAAACGCGATTTACTTCTGTTTGCTTAAAACGTAATTCACCCGGCGGATTCATGGGGTGACCCGGCGGCTAGCCATGGGAAGCCGGCGGCTTCCATGGCCAAGCCGGCGGCTTCATCTGTTCTCAGGGCACTTTTATTTTAAGTTTTTGAAACTCATTTCGATTGTTGAAATAATTAACCTGTTGATGATTATAAGATATATTATGATAAATGATAGCTGGTTATGAGTTAATAACACATTAAAGTGAGTTGTGATATGGTGGAACTAGAATAAGTAAGATTATCGATCCGTAGTTTAATATATGATGATAAGTACGTGTGAATGAGTACGATTATATGTGATCATATAAGATGAGGCTAAATGATCGGAAACGGATAATATCCATGAAGATGTATCATAGTACTTGTGATTGACTTAATAATGCGGTAGCTTGAATAATGTAAATCAGAATACAAGTAGATAAGTTATAAATGAAATTATAACTTGACTATTATGAGATTCGATTGATGTAATCATGTGAAGTATGATTAAGTGATTGAGATGAATAATACCAATGTGATTACTATAAATGATGTTGAGATTGATTATTGGTATAATAGCTTAATTCATGTTGTTGATTTCAGGAGTATTATCAGTTGAGATATGAAACTAACTTGAGTTACCTTGTTGTGGTTTCAGATAAACTAAGAAGACTCGGTGACATTAGACTACCGAGTGGGACGACTGAGGTAACGGTGAGTGGGTCAATAACCTTCAGTTTGATTTGGTTGTAACAAATTTGTTACAACTGGTAATTGTATTATTACTGTTGTTTTATTGCCATGATGTTTGCGGTTTCTTAGTAATAATACTGGCAGTGAACTATTGACCTGAATTGTTGATATGATGTTAGTGTGTTGATATGTGATCACTAAAGTTGTTGCTGGGTATTGATATGTTGCCTTTGGGCATCGTTGAGACGGGGGTCAGCATGGGGCTGGGCTTGGGTTAGCTATTAGTTAGGTAACACAGGGTCTTAGTACAAGTTTATTTGTCGTAGCCTGTGTTGCTTGGGTTAATAGCACCAAGTAGTCGGTTAAACCTCTGTTTTGGCCAGCAGTTGGTTTCTAAGTGTTCTTTGAGTGGTTGTGATCTCAAGAACCACCGGTCCTCTATGTCGCCAGTTGATTGTGTGAATATAAGTTGTTTGTTGACTTGTTGATGGAATATGATTATTCGTTGGAAACAAGTTGTTGTACCAAGTTGAACTGTTGTTTATGGATCTTCTCACTTAGCGTTGTGCTAATCCCCCACATCTTCCCTTCCTTGCAGATTAAGGTTGGATAGTTGACTAAGCGTGTAGTTGTTGACCTGGAAGGGAATGTTTGATGAGCTAGCGTTCACTCTGATATCTGATTTGACTAAATCAGTAATGTATTGTTTTGTAATTATATAACACCTCGCTCTGGTGATATTAACATTGAAATAAGATTTGAACTGTCGGATACCAGGTTTTGATGGGAAAAAGTTTATGTTTTTATATATATTATATGATTGATTATAGTTTGGGACTTCCGCTTTCGAGTAAATTCAATATAATAATGTCTTTAAATGAGGGGTGTTATAAGTTGGTATCAGAGCATAGGTTTGGGTGAATTGAACGTGGTAAGTGTTCAATCCCAAATCTATTTATGTGTTACTCAAACATTCCATGATGTGGGGTTTAGTTAAGTTGAGAAGTAGTTGATTTAATGAGTACTAACGATTAACAAGTTTCGAGTTGTTATTGTTATTGTTGTGTTCAGTACAGATATGGCAGGACACGAGCACCCGACCCGTATCCACGAAGGTTCCTCGAGAACGGATGCCTCTTGTGCGGAAAAGAGTTGTTCTTTTGCTACATTTATGTCGTGTAAGCCTCCAAAGTATTATGGAAGTTTTGATCCAGCGGTTACACTAGAATGGTTGCGGGACATGGAGAGAAAATTTGAGATTAGCCAATGTGATGATAAATTTAAAGTTCTTTATGCTGTTCAGCTCTTGAAAGGCCAAGCAATGTTTTGGTGGGATTCGGTTACAGTAAATATGACGCCACAGCAGAAAGCATCTATTCAGTGGAGAGACTTCTATAATGAGGTATGTAGACAATATTGTTCTGAATTTGATGTGTCGCGTGTTAGACAGGAATTCATAGGATTAAAATTAACGGATGGAATAACGATTGATGAGTTGATTGACAAGTTTACTGAGAAATTGAGATTTGTACATCAATGGGTACCTGATGATAGAACAAAGATAGATCATTTTGTTGAAACATTGCCATTAGACTACCGTACTTCAGTGAGATTGGCAAACTCATTGGCCGATGCTTTTGCTTTAGCTAGGCTAGCGGATAATGAGTTAAGAGTCCAGAATAAACAGAATATAGAAAAGGTGTTATATCCAGTTGAAAGTGAATCGTCATGTAAAGGTGAACATCAAAGACGGAATAGAAAATCAAGGAGTCGGAGTATTTTAAATGATCGATATCTCTGGTGTAATGATTGTAAGACTAGACATACGGGAAGATGTACTCCACAAACTACAAGATGTATTAAATGTGGATTGATTGGACATAAAGTCAGAGATTGTGATTATCCCGAGAAAGTGTGTTGGAATTGTCAACGAGAAGGTCATCGTGCGGGGCAGTGTCCAGAAAAGATAAGTCAAGATTCGGGTTTGGTCGGTGCCTCGTCGTCTTCTGGCCATAAGCGGAAGAAACCAGAGTCCGCAGTTGGTAGTTTTTCTGATGACAGTTGATGACACTGTCGAGATGGATGACGCTATTACAGGTACACTCGTATTTACCTTGTATTAGCTTTTACTTTATTGATTTGAACTAGTTGTATCTATATGTTTGATTGTTGTAAGTTGTGTGATAAGTTGATAGTGACCCTAGTGACTTATTCTTTAGAATAAAGATTGTTGATAAGGTAATTTCTGTTACTGTATTAGTGACTGAATTTGTGTGTTTGATTGAGGGTCATTATAATTGATAAAATATTGTTGTGTCAATCTTAGTTGAAATAGGATTGACTTGAATTGGAAAAGTAAAATGTTAAATATTAAAAGAAATTAAAGAATATCCTTGTTGGGTGAGTCGTGTGGGTGACTCGAGGGATGTGAGAAAATAATTGTGTTGTTGAATTCAGAAAAGGGTTATGTGAATAACGTGAATTAGTTGAACCCTGTGTGTGAACTTTGTGAAAAGATTTGTTGTCGATTGATGAAACTAACGGGATAATGTGGTGTGATTGTCAATACTTGTATATATGGATGAGGTTGACGGTAAAATATTATTGGTTGGGAAATACCGGATTAACATGAGTTAAACTATATGTTGAATAAGTGGATATTCCATGACTACCTGTTAAATCCGCTTTTATTGTTGTAAGTTTGGTTATATTGTTGAGACTAATAAATGCTCATGTGATTTTAGTGGAATAAATAGTTTTGATATGTCAATTTTGTTGAACGAGTTGAGATTGTTGGAATGACAATATTGAGTAATTATAAAGATTGGAAATGGAGCATATAATACAGTTGTGACTAATTCTTGGAACTGAAAAAGGGAGTTATATTGTTGAATCGAATGTGTCCCTCTTTGGAAAGATTCATCTTTGATTGATGAGATTATGGAATTAATCAGTTGAATTGTAAAATGGTGATTGGCATGATGCTTGAGTTTGATTAAAAGAAGTATACCATTGATTATTTGCTATATCAAGTGTAGTTGCTAGTATACAATTGGGTATATTGATGGGATTAAAAGATACGTGTGAGGTTAATGCGTTATTAATCCGGAAGTGGCAACTTCCTGGTTGACATTATAATTGTTGATTGATAACACGTTGACTATTCAGTAGTTAGATCGGAACATAAACCGGTGTTGGAAATGGTTTTGGAAACATTGAAAAGTTGATTATCTCTATGTTGATTGAAAGATTTGGAGAACTATTTATGCCTAAGTTTAACTTGTGAATGTGGATCATTGGGATTGAGTTGTCGTCATGTTTTATCGACACAAGTTTGTTGGATGAATTATTTTAACATGATCTGAAGATGCGATTTTGTTGTTGTGACGAGTTCAAGGGTATTTGTATATGCCTTGAGAAGGAATTATGATATAATTCATTTATCTTATGTTGTGGAAATATAATTTAATCCAGTAGTTGGATTGATAACTGTTCAGCTTGAAATCTTGATGGATTTGATAATTTTCGAAGTAATGTTATGGTAAACCACTTATGTGATAACTCGGTTTGTGTAAATGATGGAGTTAACTTATTGTAACTCGAAGGATTAAAGTTAATTTTGTGTTATGAATCTGCAGCCCATGTTGGATTTTGCTAACTGAGCGCACATCTGAGTTGATTATTAAGTCGTCAGTATGGTACGATCATATAACGGAGATACCTAAATGTTGACTAATAATGAAGGATTAAAGACTACATTACCTTGTGTTTAAGTCCTGTTGTTATGGAAATCCTAAGATGTGAATTGTACCCGATGATTTGATTAGTAATGGAGTATTAAATTGTAAACGGGTTGTGAGCAGTGTGTTGATAAATTATCATGAGGATTAATATACTTTGAAGTATGAGTTATAATGAATGTGTTCGTGGGTTGAGTTTACACCTAAAGAAATATGAATTACCGGTTGAGTATGATTTGAAATTTTAACTTGAGGAATGGGAACAGGTGACAATCAGTGGATTTGTATTTTTCGAAAGTATGTTAAAATTTTGATTGAGATTGTTATGAGAGAGTTTTTATCTCGGATGATTTTCTTGTGAGATTGTTAGTGGATGAATTAGAGTTTGAAAACGGAATATTGATGAACGGTTGTGGACACAAATGAAATTTTGCGGTAATTTATGATCCGATATGAGTTGAGTAAAACTTGAAATCTGTAATGCGATGGATTATTGAATTGCGAATGATGAAGTTATCTATACTTTTGTGGATTTCAGCGGTTGATGATTTTCGAAGACAGAATTTAAAAGTTAATATCAAATATAATGTGTGACCTAGATAAAGGTAGGTTACCTTGAGTTGTCGGATAAGATTAGATTTCGAGGACGAAATCTCCTAAAGGTGGGGAGATTTGTAACATCCTCAGAACCGGTCTGGTCGTTTTCTATTTTAAATTGAATATTTAATCATTTTAGAAATTAATTGATATAATTGTGTAAATTGTGAAACTTGATGATTTAAGTCTCAGGACTTATTGTGGATAATAAAATGTTGTCTGTTTTAAATAGTTGTAGATGACTGTACAATAAAATAAATTTCACGCAGATAGTAACTAAGTGCCAGACAATAGATTTAGGGCGGGTATAAAATACCCAATGTTTTAAGTCGGTTAATAAATGGACCGACCCTTTTCTTATTTATTTGTTTTCTTGATTTTTCCTCTCAACTAACACACATACATACATATCTAAGAAATCAAAAGAAAAGAAAGAAAGTTGCTTGATGATCTTGTGATTGTAGCTTCTTTATCTTCATCATCATAACCTCCTTCTTTTGCTAGTAAGTTTGATTTCTCAATCTTGTTCATCATATACTTGTATACATATTATTAATTTAGGGTTTTTAGATTATGATTGTGATGAATGATGATATATAATGATATGGTTAGTTGATTAGTAACATAAAGTGTTTATTGTTGTATATAATCAATTAGATACTTTGGTGTTGTGATTTTGTGGTTTTGTTTCGGATTTGAGTTGGAACTGCAGCAGCAGCTCGCTGGTCTGGGTGGTGTACCCGCCGGGTACTACCTTTAGCCGGCGGTTAGTTCTTGGTTCATAGGAAGCCGGCGGCTTCCTCCTGAAGCCGGCGGCTTGATACAAAACACAGGGAAGCCGGCGGCTTAAACACCTAAACCGGCGGCTTGTATAACCTTTAAAACGCGATTTACTTCTGTTTGCTTAAAACGTAATTCACCCGGCGGATTCATGGGGTGACCCGGCGGCTAGCCATGGGAAGCCGGCGGCTTCCATGGCCAAGCCGGCGGCTTCATCTGTTCTCAGGGCACTTTTATTTTAAGTTTTTGAAACTCATTTCGATTGTTGAAATAATTAACCTGTTGATGATTATAAGATATATTATGATAAATGATAACTGGTTATGAGTTAATAACACATTAAAGTGAGTTGTGATATGGTGGAACTAGAATAAGTAAGATTATCGATCCGTAGTTTAATATATGATGATAAGTACGTGTGAATGAGTACGATTATATGTGATCATATAAGATGAGGCTAAATGATCGGAAACGGATAATATCCATGAAGATGTATCATAGTACTTGTGATTGACTTAATAATGCGGTAGCTTGAATAATGTAAATCAGAATACAAGTAGATAAGTTATAAATGAAATTATAACTTGACTATTATGAGATTCGATTGATGTAATCATGTGAAGTATGATTAAGTGATTGAGATGAATAATACCAATGTGATTACTATAAATGATGTTGAGATTGATTATTGGTATAATAGCTTAATTCATGTTGTTGATTTCAGGAGTATTATCAGTTGAGATATGAAACTAACTTGAGTTACCTTGTTGTGGTTTCAGATAAACTAAGAAGACTCGGTGACATTAGACTACCGAGTGGGACGACTGAGGTAACGGTGAGTGGGTCAATAACCTTCAGTTTGATTTGGTTGTAACAAATTTGTTACAACTGGTAATTGTATTATTACTGTTGTTTTATTGCCATGATGTTTGCGGTTTCTTAGTAATAATACTGGCAGTGAACTATTGACCTGAATTGTTGATATGATGTTAGTGTGTTGATATGTGATCACTAAAGTTGTTGCTGGGTATTGATATGTTGCCTTTGGGCATCGTTGAGACGGGGGTCAGCATGGGGCTGGGCTTGGGTTAGCTATTAGTTAGGTAACACAGGGTCTTAGTACAAGTTTATTTGTCGTAGCCTGTGTTGCTTGGGTTAATAGCACCAAGTAGTCGGTTAAACCTCTGTTTTGGCCAGCAGTTGGTTTCTAAGTGTTCTTTGAGTGGTTGTGATCTCAAGAACCACCGGTCCTCTATGTCGCCAGTTGATTGTGTGAATATAAGTTGTTTGTTGACTTGTTGATGGAATATGATTATTCGTTGGAAACAAGTTGTTGTACCAAGTTGAACTGTTGTTTATGGATCTTCTCACTTAGCGTTGTGCTAATCCCCCACATCTTCCCTTCCTTGCAGATTAAGGTTGGATAGTTGACTAAGCGTGTAGTTGTTGACCTGGAAGGGAATGTTTGATGAGCTAGCGTTCACTCTGATATCTGATTTGACTAAATCAGTAATGTATTGTTTTGTAATTATATAACACCTCGCTCTGGTGATATTAACATTGAAATAAGATTTGAACTGTCGGATACCAGGTTTTGATGGGAAAAAGTTTATGTTTTTATATATATTATATGATTGATTATAGTTTGGGACTTCCGCTTTCGAGTAAATTCAATATAATAATGTCTTTAAATGAGGGGTGTTATAATTAGCAACCTTATGACCATCAAATAGTGAAGTTTCATGACTGCTGCTGTTAATCAAAATTAGAAAATCAAGATAAGACTTGGTTAATTTTCAAGATTAGTCGTAACAAAACTGGATCAAGAACCCACTACATTTAAATTAAGTCATTGAAATTAGATAAATTAATACCTTCAAAATGTTAAAGAATTGACATGACCGTTGATTCAAAAACGTTTATATCTGCTTGGACAACAATCAAGTGTAGCAATTTTTAGCCCGTATGATCGTTGGAATTTATATCCCCACCATGCTACAAAAAGTACAAAATAGAAATAGGAAACACATGAATTTAGTCAGATGAAAGACAAATTGACTGATACTCGCTTATGACTGACATCAATGTTTGTAGCTTACTTGAGTACATCACCCATTCACAAATATACAGAATTAAACATCTACTTACTTGATAAGCATTCAACGAATGATTAGCTGCCTCTTTTTTTCAAAAAAGCCGTGTAATAAAAAAATACCTTTATTATTTTATTACCAAAATACTCATACTGAATAAGTCAATAGTAGTAGTGGTAGTAGCATATAAAGATTATTTTATTATTATATATTAGATTAGATGGTACTAATATTATTAAATTCTATTCAAATTTTATTTTGTTTTATTTTATATTTTTAATTTAGTTAATTACATGTATATAACAAAATTGTATTGAATGTCAATATAAACGACTGATTGGCCAGTATCGATGGTTTGTAATAAAATTATAAAAATCTAAATTATTACTTTACTTAATATAGTGTAACACCCCCAGATTTACTGTTCGCGGAAGCATACATTGGGGTGCTACTAATCAATACGCAAAGCACATAAGATACATAATGAACGACCACTACATGCGTCGTTTTGCAAATACATTGATTAACGTAAGAGTATACATACGGTTTACAAAAGATGAGTTCGCATAGATATTTGAGAGATTCTAATACATATCTAATTTTAGCAAAATATAGAAATGCAGGGAAATCTCTTGATGTTTATATGATTTCATGCGACTCGAGCTACAGTATCCTGATGGGCAGTCCAACCTACTGCTGAGTACTTGAGATAACATGCTAAAAGGTCAGCTATAAAGCTGGTGAGCTCACAGGTTTGATATGATAATATATGATTTGTGAACCGCAAGATTTAATGATTCGATTTACAAAGCATGTAAATAATTGATTGATGGGTATCACATGAATATTTGTAATTAAACAAATAAGTAAAGATTGATACAACTAACATGAGCACATAGTCTGAGCTTAACTGAGGGGTCAGGATCACTATCAAGTGCCTGATCGAGGGTGCCTCTATGCGTATGCCTAATCAACATACGTTTGAACAAATGATAATGCGTCCGTTTGACAGGTTAGTGCTTGCTAACTCGGACGGGGATTGTCAATCCCATATGGTACCATACACTAACATTCACGCTAAATCATATTAACAGAACTATGCTTCAGAGGACTTTGATTGATTAGATGAAAACAACTCATGCAGCATACGTGATAATTTGATACTTGCGTTCACATGTAAAACAAAACAGAGCATGTATCTCACCCCTAGGTAAAAGCATTTAAAATAGGGGCTATGAGACTCACCTGAGTCTGATGAATTGTTAGCCAACAATTATAATGATTCACAATGATTTGATGTCGTTACAACGACTGAACCTGCAGGGCGTCTGAGACGCGCAAGGTTTTGATAAATGATTAGATTCTTAAAACTTGCCGGGCGTATCAAACGCGCAAGGTTTAATTGATTTGATGACACTATGGACCATCTATGCTAGTTATTCCCTTAACTAGTTTTGACCAAATACTTTGGTTGTCGATTATGTTTGAGTTTTGAAAATGTATACGGGTCGTTGGTGATGGTTTGTAATAATAATTTCAAACTATTATTATTATACATGATTTGTTGGGCTTATAAAAGTGTATGCGTTTCAAATATAAGTCGTATCGTATAGGTTTAGTTGTTAATCAAGTTCATTATATCCGTTACACTTTATTTCATAAACTACAAAATTTGGTACGAGTCTGAAAACAGTAATATGCCATTTTCGACCCCTAGATGACCCCGAATGCCCTAAAACCGACTAGGCTAAAGTACTTAGCTTTGATCATTTGGCTGTTTTCGAATAACCGTGTGAATTTGAGCCCAATCCGTTATAATAAAATTTTCATCGAGAAGCTACCATGTTTTAACTTGTTAAATCATCGATGTTTTCATAAATTTAATTGTTCCGTTTTAGCTAGAATTCGCCGGGCTAGTTTATTGATTCGTTGGATCATGAAATATAAGGGGGGAATCAACCGGATTCCCTTGAATCCGCCGGATTGGTGGCATTTGTGGGGAATACGCCGGATTCTATTGAATCCGCCGGATTCATGTTTTCTGGGCTGGAATCCGCCGGATTCCCATGAATCCGACCAGATTCATGATAATTTAAAGGACGCGCCGGGTATAAACTGCACCCGCCGGGTTGTTCTTGGTTCTGGGTGGGAATCCGCCGGATTCACCATGAATCCGCCGGATTCAAAGGTCTGGTGCGAGTCTGTCATGGCCAAAATCACCCAAACCCATATTTAATCAATTTCCGCATACAATCGACTTACTAGGATGTTAATACAAGATTATATAAGCTATTTAAACACGAATTTATAAAGTTTGGGTTAACGATTCCTTACAATTCAAAAGGGAGGTCGTAAACGAGGATGATGATGATGAACGATGGAAGTGATCACGATGATGATGATGATTATGCTTATGCTTCTGATCTTGTTATTGTTAAAGTTGTTGTTTGAGAAATCAAAGAGAGAGCCGAGAGAGAGCTAGAGAGATTAATAAATGAAATGAAAAAGAAGAAGAAGTGGGAACGGAGGGAGTATTATTGAACGGGCAAGATCCACATTTTGTGGATCTTGTCCAGCCTCATTGTGCACGCAGAGTGATATTTGACCCGTGTTTTTGTACCCGATCGAAAAGTAGTATAATATTTTAAAACGATAATTTTCTAAAAATGATATCGTACGTATTTTCATTTGAAGTATTTTATAAAAATACATTTAACGAGATATAAAATATATCTTTGTTTTATGTTTGAGAGACGGATAAGGTTTAATTGGTTTCGTCGCGTTTTAGTAAAATGGTATAAAACGAAATATGTTTTATTTTATCTGATGTAAATAATAATTATTAATTTCAATAATAATTCATTATTTATATATAGTTTTGTCGTGGACGTTTGATTTGTACGATACGAGATACTTGATATATTATCCAAATAATATATAAAAATTATGAGGGTATTAAATAACAATTCCATATTACTTAATCACTTGATTTTTACCAACGCCGTATAATTGAATTGGAATTCGGCCGATTTAAAAATGAACGATTAAATATAATCGCGTACTGATATATATTCAACAATATATATATTGATACATACAATTAGCCTAATACATAGAACTAATTACACGTATTTCATAATGATTAGGAACTAATTTCTAGTCCTAATTTTGACGGGTGTCACATATAGATTATGAGGTGAATAGTTGTTAACTTGCAAGACACAATTCCATTTTTTTTAATTCATTAATTTATGAAGGGGAATAATGTAATTATAAGGGGAGAAATGATAGTCATAGTAAACATGGAGGTAGTAAAATGATCATTTTTTAGGGATTATAAGTGTTATTTTTAATTTAATAAAAGGATTGATCAGCAATTAAATGATTATGTTTAGGTATACATTTAAGCATTTAATCATTGGATCAACATTAAAGGAGCCAATGGAAGGGTAAGATCTCTTCTAGTTGACCTCTTTTATTTAATATAAGGATCATATATTTATAGAGTAGGGTTCAAATGAGTACACCCTTTTTAAGTGAGAATGTGAGAATCAATCTGAGCCATCAAATTTATCAAATCAAGGGTCCATATTAATACCTCATTTTTTTAATAAAAAAAACCAAAATAAATTAGATTTTGGGCGGAGGGGTAGGATGGTAATTTTACCATGTAATTAATTTCTTCCATTTTTCACTTTATTTCACAAAAATCATACAGACTTTCAAATTCTCTCTCTATTCTGCTCCTCTGCGATTGAACTTCCCAAACACTAGAGATCAAAATCCGTTCGATTAATCATCAAATCGTTGTTGTTTCTTGCTAAAATTATCATCTCCTTCATCTACACTGTTCGTTTCATCTTTCTATCGATTTAATTTTCAACTAAATCCGTTCTTGTGAAACCCTAATTTTCGAACTGTGGTTTAAATTCATCATTAACACTTACTAATTTGTAATAATTGATGTTCGTGATGAGATTGTTCCAAGAACAACATCATTAGGAGCGATTGCTGCTAGGCCTTTTCGATCCGGTCCATTCCGTAAGGTATTTCGAAGTTTAATGTTTAGCTTTTAATGTTAAATATGCTGTATTTTCGTTTTTAGTTCGTTTTGATCTTGTATGACAGTATGTTATATGTGTTTTTGTGTTTTTGTATGAATTTAGGGTTTAGTAACACATGTGTTAGCTACGTTTGGTTTGTATTTTACTGTCTGGTGATACAAGTGAAGCGAATCTGTTTTGTTTTGAAGCTACACAAGTGTTACTCGTGTATGTTAATGTGGATAGTGGTAGTTTAGTTTCTGTATGTTTTGATGTTGATGTGAATAATAGTAGTTACACAAGTGTTACTACTATAGTTTATATATGGTGATGTTTACTGTGTTATTTTGTAGTTGTATGTGTGTATGTATTGTATATGTGTAGTTGTCAATTTGTAGTTGTATGTGTGTATGTATTGTATATTGATGTTTTTGTGTTTTTGTTTGAATTTAAGGTTTAGTAACATATGTGTTAGCTGCGTTTTGTTTGTATTTTAGTGTCTGCCGATACAAGTGTAGTGCGTATGTATATAGTTACATTGAGTATGAATATCATGTTTATGATTATGGTATATGTGTGATCAAAGTGAATTTGTGCATTTGGGATAAATAAAGTAAACTTGCATATAATGTGTTCGATGAAATATCTCAATGAAATATGAATTAACTATTGTCGGTGATTAATTAGCATGAAAACTTAGGGTGTGTTTAGTTGTGGAAAATTTTCCACAATTTTCCATTTCCAATTTTCTAAAGAAAATAGTTTTCTAGAAAAGTGTTGAAAATTTAGAAAACGCGTTCAAAATGTTGGAAAAGTGTATTTTGGAAAACTAGTAATATCTTGAAAAATTTGGAAAAGAGGGGGGAAGTTTATAAAGGAAAATTTGGAAAAGTGGGAGGGAGTTGTTTTCCACCTCCAAGTTATATTTTGGAAAGTGGATTTTCCATTTTCTTGGAAAATTTTCTCAAAAAACTTCATTTTGAACGCGTTTTCTACTTTTCCACTTTTCTTGGAAAAAATTTCTGAAAAACTCTCCTTTTTTCTACAACTAAACGCACCCTTAGCATCTGGAAATACAAAATTACAAATTCTGAAGAGTTTTGCTGAACACAAGGACTGATAGGATTTACTATTAAATGTGGTATTATAGCGTATCACATTTGTCACTACACTGTTACTTACATTTATACTTTGTTAGTTTAGTAACACATGTGTTAGCTGCGCTTGGTTTGTATTTTTGTGTTTGGTGATACCACTGTAGCGAGCCTGTTTTTTGTTTTGAAGTTACACATGTGTTACTTATTTATGTTGATGTGGATATATAGTAGTAGTTTAGTTTCTATATGTTTGATGTTGATGTGGATAGTAGTAGTTACACAAGTGTTACTACTAGAGTTTATATGAAATGTGTCTATATATGTGATATAAGTGTATTGATATATGAAATGTGTTTATAGAGAAGTCCGCGACTGATAAAAAGGCTGCTACCGAGGAGGTCAAAAGAAAGAAAGCTGTTGATCTGGAATAGAAGAAAAAGAAGGCCGTGGAAGAAAAGGTAAAAAGAAAAAAGAAAGCTGTGGATGAGTTGAAGGATAAGAAAGCAGCAGAGGAACAAGCTAAAAAGAAGGACGAGGATAGTAAAAAAGATGAGAAAGATAAGAACGTTGCCAACGAGTTGAATTAGAGAAAAGTGATTTCTGATGAGAATGATACATTGTAATTTGACTGTGGATTTTTAGGATTTTGTAATGAAGTAGAATTGTTCATAACGGTATTGGTCATTATCTTGTAATCGAGGGGTGTTAGCCACGATGTACTCAAGTACATTTTGTTCATAATAGGTTGGTCATGTTTTATTTTAATCGGGTATGTTCGATATGATACAGTCAAGTACATTTGGTTATATGAGTATGGTTTATATATTTTTTTAAGAAATTGTTTCTGTTGGCATTTTTCATTATATCCTTTTTTTACTTCTACTGTATGTTACAGAACCTTAACACTCGGGTTACTAACAATAACACTTGTGTTACATACCACTAACACTTGTGTTATCTACCTCTAACACTTGTGTTACCTACCGCTAACACATGTGTTAGATAACACTAACAGTTGTGTTAGCTATCACTAACACTTGTTATTCTTTTCACTAACACTTGCTTTACCTGCCACTAACACTTATTTTTCTTAACACTAACATTTGTGGTAGTTACCACTAACACTTGTGTTTTCTACCGCTAACACTTGTGCTAGCTGTCGCTAACACATGTGTTAGATAACACTAACAGTTGTGTTAGCTATCACTAACACTTGTTATTCTTACCACTAACACTTGCTTTACCAGCCATTAACACATGTGTTACCACTACCACTTGTTTTTCTTAACACTACCACTTGTGCTAGCTGCTGCTAACACATGTGTTAGATAACACTAACAGTTGTGTTAGCTATCACTGGCACTTGTTATTCTTACCACTAACACTTGCTTTATCAGCCACTAACACTTGTGTTAGCACATGTGTTACCAACTGCTAACACATGTGATACTGAAGTAACACATGTGATACTGGTTACTAACACACGTGTTATTAACAAATACCACATTAAAAAAATAAAATGCACCTATTAGCTAGTAATACATATGTTGGTATCCAGTATCACGTGTATTAATAATTAGGAATACATGTGTTGGTAATAACTATATAATTTTTTACAATGACTTGGAAGAAAGATTAAAATAACTCATTACTTGTAGCATTTACTTGATCCTTTTGCTCCATTAATACATGTGTTACTGAATCATTAACACAAGTGTTACCATATTGTTTGTACATGTGTTACTGAACTATTAACACATGCGTTACTGAATCATTAACACATGTGTTACCGAATCTGTAACACATGTGTTACCGAATCTGTAACACATGTGTTAATGAACTATTAACACAAGTGTTATCAACTTTATGCATATTTGTCAAACAAGTATTAAGTAATACATGATACTGAACCATCAACAAGTTTTGAGTAACACATGTGTTAACAAAAAATAATACACGTGTTATCAACCATAAGTATATGTGTTAGAAATCAGACATCTTCTCTAAAAATAGAATCAATTGTATGCCAAAAATAGTATTCAACAGGTAGTTTCAAAAATGAAATTGAAATGTAAATCAACATTAAATCTAATCAAGTTTATATAATCTAGTAACACATGTGATACTAAACGTGTATCACATGTGTTAGTTAATACGGAGACCATCACTGTCTATTTTTTATTAGCTTGCTCTTCTGCTATCTTTCTCGCCTTTGCTTCCACTTTCTCCCTCTCTTTTGCTTATGCTTTTGCCTATGCCTTCTTTCTGTCACACGACCAACTATTATGGCCTGCTTCTCCAATATATGGCTTTACATCCTCTAGCACTTCATGTATTCATAGTGTAGTCCCACCCGGCTTTTCAATTTCATTTTGAACGCCTATCACATTTTTTGGTGTAACCATTGATCCTGTAAAAGATTTTGCAGAAATATAAGATTTTTTTATAACCATTAACACATGTGTTAGCCAATGACTAACACATGTGCTAATCAACTGATAACACATGTGTTAGTCAACTGCTAACACATGTGTTTTCTCAAGCCCCTAAATTCCAGTGCAACAAGTGAGCACGGTTACAAATGTGTACTCGTTTGGCTCACTACCTAAAAAAGCATAGACAGTTTAGTAAACACACAATATGACGAACTAGTTTGTGCAAGAAATTTGCTGTTACCTAATGCTAATATAAAATTTGAAATCATGATAAGTAACAAGTGTAAACCATGTGAATATAGACATGATAGGTGCTATAGAATAGTTATAAAATTTATAAATCTAATAGTCTGTAAATAAATATAATTACGCATATATACTAGTTACTCTTTACTGTAATTAAGTCATGCTTATATGAGCTCAACCACATTCCTAGATTGACAATTCGAATTCTCGTAAAATAGATCATATACATGTATACCCGATCTTAACATCTTCACAAGAAGATCCAAGGCTTCAGAACCATATGCTCTCTTCGAATAGGCCGACATCATGGCCGTCCAAGAAACCACATTTCTATCAGGCATTTGATCAAACACCTGGCGAGCGTCCCATAAACAATCACATTTATGGGTTAATACACACAAAGGGCACTAAACTATCCCAAAATGTTCGCCTAAGGCATTAAAAATATTTTTGTAACTTTTGCATGAACTAACTATACGGTTCTTACTTTTCGATAAATAATGTTTAGTAAATTGTTCATTTGAAGCAATCCGGTCATTGATGACCTATTGATAACCTGCTAGCATTGCCACATAGGATCCACGCAAGTGCCACGTAAGTGTCATGTTGTTCAAAATGTCCACGTAATTATAATGCCACATAGGATCCACACAAGTAAATAATGTTTACTTAATACACTATACTTAATTTTTATCATATCTTAATTTTTATTTTCCGTCCTACAAATTAAAATCGTATCTTAATTTTTATTTTTCATCTTAAATAATATCATATCTTACTCCGTTATTTTTATATTTATCCAGAAAGGTTTGCTAAGCATACTAGATTCAAACATAATTAAACATAATATCATATCTTAATTTTTAACATATTGTGCCAAATATTTCAAAATCAAACATAATTAAACATACTCCACCATCATCGTACAACAAGATGCACCGTCAATCTGTCAATGCATCTCCGACCACCACCACTACCAGCATCGCCACCACACCCGCCACCATCTCTCCCACCCTCTGCCACCGTCGCATCTGCGAACCACCAAAACCCTAACCCTCCGTCGCACCTTCAAAATCTTCACAATAGACGCCGCTTGTCGGAAAAGTTACATCTCCATCGCCGCCCTTTTGTACCATTCGTAGATCGGAAAACGGTGGTGGTTAATAGATCTGGATAAAAACCCCTAAAGCTCACAATACTTGATCTAAGATTTAAAATTACACATTTACTTTAGAACTAGATGTAATAAACTAAAAACCCTAAAAAAAACATAACATCTTCATCTTCTTCAAGAAATACCTCAAAAACGGTGGATAGTGGTGGCGATTAAAACTTGCAGCAAAGGAGGTGATGGGGCCGGTGATGGTGGGGAACGGGGGACAGTGGTGGGAGAGTGAAGACCGGTAGTAGTTGTGCTGACGGTGGTTAGGATTAGCGGTGGTGGTAGGTTTTGGAGAGGGGTGGGAGGATTTTATTGAGAAAGAAAAAATAAGAGTGAGATATAATGATGTAAAAGAGAAGATAGTGTTTATATATTTATTGGTTTAGTTTTGATTTTTTCTTTTATTGTACACACAGATAAAAAAAAGTACCACCTCAGCATCTCAACCGGTTTGACCGGATAGTATTAATGTTCTAACAGGTTTTCCAAGTTAATTCATGCAAACGTTACAAAAATATCTTTAATGCCCTAGGTGAACATTTTGTGATAGTTTAGTGCCCTCTGTGTGTATTAACCCCACATTTATTATACAGTACAAACAACCTTGTTCCAAGATACAATGGCAATTAACAACGAAACAGATAGACCACAGATACTGTAATGCTACTACTACCATATATGTTAGTAACACAAACTTTGATGATCATCATTCCATTTTTGCACGGTGATTTGGTTATGCATTTTTTAAAAACAATTAATCTATGAATCATCGAAATCGTATTGTTATTGCAGTTTTTATCAATCAAATTGTAAATAAATGACGTTAAAATCGTGTGAAATACGATCATATAAAATCGCGTTAACATAAAGCCTAATCGTATTATCACAAATCGACCTTTTGTTTGTTGAATTGAAGAATCTTGAGTGGAAATAATGTAATGCTTACCTTCGATTTTGATTTCTGTGGCGATCGATTGGAGAAAACGTGCGGCAATCAATTGGAGAAAACCTACGGAGATCGAAGATGAAGAATGTGTGTACGTATATATTCTGTGCTATGTATCATATTTTATATTTTTGTTTTTAGTAATTATTTAATTAGAAGTAAATATAATATAGGTTTACCAAACTACCCTTCCACCCCTAAGTGAAATGGAGCATTGTGATAGGTTCCCCCATTCTCACTTAAAAACCCATTTTCATTTGAACCCCACCCTATATTTATAATATTATATTTTTTCTTTTTAATTAACGTAGTATTTTGTTTTTCTTTGATAACTTTTTTTATACAATGTTTAAAATAATTCCGAATATATATTTATGATCAGTGTAATTTTATCTACATTTTGACATAAACTTTATCGTCATACGTTATGTATTTAACGAAAACATTTTTTAGTCTCGAGATAAACCTTTTTTATATCAAAATGTAGATAAAAATAAACTGGTCATAATAGTATATTTATATTTATATTATAACTTATGTAACAAAATTTATTAACTAAAAACACAATAATGCTTTAATAAAACTATTTGAATATAATATTATGTTTATTATAAATATTCGCAATCTAATAATGGTAACTTTTGTCTTTGTCTTCTTGTATCTCGAAGTAATAAAATTTCCATACTTCGTTGATTGAAGTCCATACTGCAATCTATTAATTGAAGCATCCATACTTCGTTGATTGAAGTCCATACCGCATTCTATCGGTATCAATTCAAATGAACTCTTATATATACATAGACTAATGCGTAAGATTCTTCATTTCGTAAACAATTTGATAACACCTATTATAATACATCATCAACATAACGGAAACAATTCAAAATGAATTGGGGAGAGTATATTCATTCGGACGATGAGTCAACTAACGAAGTACTATTAGTTTGTAATTTTTAAGATATTTAATTTTTATTTCATCTAAATTTTATGTGTATTATTTAGGACTACAATATCGATATTGACGAACCATGTGAATGGGATGAAAGTGAAAATGAATCTTCTCATAACGTTCACGGGTCATCGCAATTTGAAACTAACACGGTATGTATACGTAAATGCATCAGGTTTTAATTAAAATGCTCATTGCAATCTTATCATAATGTTTAAACAAGTTTCTCATAGACTTAAATTTTATAGGTGTTTACTTCTCGTGAACAACTAATAAATTGGGTGCAAGCTAAAGGGCGTTCAATCGGTAATGTCATTGTAATTAAAAGATCTAAAAGTAATTCAGTTATCAACTTCCAGTGTGATCGTGGTGGTATTTACGTACCTAAAAAACCCAGCACGAGAAACACAGGGAGCAAAAAGATTAATTGTCCATTTGAATTGGAAGGAAAATATTTTCCAAGAGATGATTGTTGGTAGCTAAGGGTGATATGTGAAATACATAATCACCCACCTGCAGCATTTCTAGAAGGTCATCCATATGCTTCTCGATTATCTGAAGAAGAAGCTCAACTAGTAAGAGATTTGTCCGAACAAAGTGTAAAACCACGACATATTTTACATACATTAAAAAAGCGAAATTCAGAAAATGTGTCTACTTTGAAAACTATATACAATAAGCGACAACAATTTCGGATGGAGGAAAAAGATGGAAAAACTCAAATGCAAGTTGTGTTATCCTTTTTAGAAAGTAACAACTATGTATATCACATTCTTGTTGATAGCTCAACGAATGAGCTTCAAAATATATTTTTTGCTCATCCAAAATCACTTGAAATATGGCGAGCATTTCCACATGTGTTGTTGATGGACGCCACCTATAAAACCAATAGGTATTCATTGCCATTACTCGAGATGGTCGGTGTAACTTCTACTAATAATACATTTTGCGTAGCATTTGTGTTTTTACAGAGGGAAAAGGAATGTAACTACACATGGGCATTAAATTGTTTAAAATCAACACTGGATGGATGCATGTTTCCACGTGTAATAGTTATAGATCGAGAGTTAGCAGCAATGAACGCATACAACTGTGAATTTCCAGACGCCAAAGGGTTACTTTGTAGATGGCACATCAATAGAGCTATTCACAGAAAATGTAGGCAAAAAATACGCCCGCAGCAAGATTGGACTTCTTTCAATAAATTATGGTGTGCGGTAGTTAGATCTAAAACAATGGAAGCCTACATGAATAACTTGAACCAACTGCACACCTTTTTACTCCAATATTCAGGTATTAATTTAGCATATGCTTCAAAATAATTACTCGTCTATGTTTTAATCATTTTTTATGCAACTTAAGTTAATTTAATCTTATTTTAGGTGTTATGGAATATTTAAAT
Source organism: Helichrysum umbraculigerum (assembly GCA_949592205.1). Taxonomy (NCBI): domain Eukaryota; kingdom Viridiplantae; phylum Streptophyta; class Magnoliopsida; order Asterales; family Asteraceae; genus Helichrysum; species Helichrysum umbraculigerum. The sequence continues at coordinate 376,539,131 of CATIUR010000001.1, read as the reverse complement.
CAAGTGTGGTTGATACCATATAAGGAAATGTTTGTATCTGTATGGATTGATACATTTATTAACTTTGGTAATACCACTACCAACAGAGTGGAAAGTCAGCATGCTAAGTTAAAAAAGTATTTGGAGTCATCACAAGCAGATTTGTGGACTGCAGTGACATATATTCATCAAGTGATTGAGTCACAATATACATTAATCAAAGCAAGTATTGAAAAGAGCAGAATTGTCATTTTGCATTCATGCAACATGCCACATTTTCAACTTTTACTTGGGCGTGTTTCGCATAACGCACTTGCAATTATGTTAAGAGAATTTAAACGGTGTGAAGTTGTTGGTTTAAATCCCGATAATTGTGCACATCAATTGATTAGAAGTCACGGTTTACCATGTGCACACGCACAAGCAATTTATGCTAATGCAGGTGAACCGGTACCACTTGAATCGATTGATGGAAGACGCTTGATTTATCACCATGCAAATATCTGAAAGATGAAGATTTTGATTGTGAAGCTGAGGTGGATATGTTTAAATCCCATTACCAAAAACAATCGAATGCTGGTAAGCGTAGTGTTCTAAAGAAGTTAAAGGATATATTCATGCCATGGTCAAAGTCTATTCGTGAACCTTCTACCATTCGAAAAAATATGCATTATCGTTCATCTTTTAGAAAACCTGATGTTGATCAAACTTCACACACTCAAGAGCCCCGTAGATATAGTTGTTCAAGTGCACCAACATTTGACCAAAATAGTTTCTCACATCAATACATTTATCAATTTCCAAGTTTTTTTCACCCTTATATTATCCAGATACAGGATGTCATGTTGGATGGAAATTGTGGATTTCGATCGATAGCTGTATGTCGCGGTCTTCATGAAAATGAATGGCCCACAGTTCGAAGAAGTCTAATGGAAGAGTTAAGCATGTACAAGTATGAATATATTTGTATGTTTGACCGTGACGGGTATGATAATGTTAACAACATCTTGTAACACCCCGAATTTCAGAAAATTAATATCGTATGCGGATATATTTTTATTACAAAGTATTATTATGTTAATAATGAAATATAGAAGAAAACGTAAACGAATTACCAGTTTCAGACTGTAAGAGTTAAAGGAAATAAAATAAATATATAGACAGATACGTGTACAGGTGTTTATTCTCAATAATTCTAAACAATCTCAGACTCTTCTTCTCTTTTTCTCTGGGTGAAGAACCAAACCCAGGAGATTAATTCTCCTTAACAAATCCTCAAACACAAGTGTGAATTCAAGTCTATGGTTTCAATTCATCATCTTCTTCATCACTTATATCCAATTGTAAGTGATTTCTCATCTTTCTTAATCTAAGTTTTAGGGTTGTGGTGAGTTTGATAAAATTAGTGAATTTTAATACGAAATTAGGATTTTAAATTGAGAGAATTGATGTTAACTAGTGTTTTTAAGATCATGGGTAATCATATAACATGATAAAAATGATGAAATCATGATTTGTGTTCATGGGTAATTTTAGGGTTTATGCTAAAATTGTATAAATTGATGTAATAAGTTTAAAGATGTGATTAATGGTGTAAATAGAGCATGATTATGTAGATGAAACAAGAATTAAAGTAGTAAAGCTTGATAATTGATGAGTTGTAAAAGAGTGGTTATGGTGATTCTTAGGAAGTTATGTAAATAAGAGTAGAGATGAAACTAGTAATGGTGATTAAAATATTATGATGATTACTGGTGTCTAAAAGTATTGTTATGTGTTATGTATAATATGATTAGGTGTTAAAGACTTGGAAGCTTATGTTGATGACCGGCTAATGTATCGAGGTAAGTGATATAGGGGTTATATGGGTAATGGTTGTATGTGTTTCCGGATTGCTTCCGAGCAAGAGGATCATACAATCAAGTGGAAGTTTACTTGTTTCTTAACTTGTTTCTAAATAGTGAATTAGACTTGTTTCTTATGTATGAATCGATTGTGTGTGTTTCCGGATTGCTTCCGAGCAAGAGGATCATACAATCGGGTGGAAGAATACTTGTTTCTTATATTTGTTTCTTGAGATTTGTTTCATACGTTTGTATTTAGACTTGTTTCTTATGTGTATAATAGTGTTGACTTTTGTTGTTGATTGTTGGGTTATGTGGACTATGTGTAAATGAGCATTTGTAGAGATTCAATGTTGATCAGAGCGCTAACTGCGGTTAGCATAGTGTTTACGAATACGTGCTTGCACGTTATGTTGATTAGCTAGCGTTGCTAGCATAGACTTGTTTCTGAAGCATGGTATCCATTTCGACGTGATTTGGTGCCTAATAGTCTTGTTTCTTATGTTGTTCAGAATAATCTCTACAGTGCTCAGTAGATATGTGTTTAAGAAGATATGTTGTTGTTATGTGATAAGCCTTGTTTTAGTGTTGATTATGTGGATTATTCGTATAATTGCCTATATGCTTACTAAGCGATGTGCTTACCCCTTCCGTTGTTTCATGTTATAGGTGAATGGTTCGGTTGAACCAAGTGGTTGATTTATGCTTTCATGAAGGTAGCGTGGATATGGAGCTAGCTTACGGTTAGAAAATGCTCCATCTCTTTGAATCATTGTTGTTGATTATCACTTGTGTAATTCGCCCAAGTAAAGAGTTTTGAATTAAATATGTTGGTCAATATGTTGTATTTGACTTTGAAAGTCAAACAGTGAAAAAGAGTCTTGTGTATGTGTATTGAAAAGGGTATGAATTCTTTGGGTTATGATTGGTGTTGTGTTCGGGTCAAACGTAGTGAAATGTGGTCAAGAGTTAAATGTGATTGGTTGGTCAAATGTGAAGTTGACAAATAGTCAACGATGTTGAAAGAGTCAAACATGTGTGGAATAGGGTGTCGTTTGGTTAAAAATATGGTCATTATAGAAACGGGTCAAAAAGGGGTCAAAATGGGTCAAAGAATGATTTTATGATCTATTTAAATATGATAGTGTTATGACACGTTGGTTTAGTGTCTTAAGTTTGTTTTGGTATGATGAATAAGGGTGAAAAGAGTTTTGGTCAGATTCCATGTGGTTTGAGTTTTGACATGTCAAGTAAAAATGGTCAAAATGGTCGAAAACTACCCACACGTTCAGATTTGACGTTTTTGAGAAATTTGAAAAAGTGTTAAAAGTGAAAGTTTTATATTGTCACAGTGGAGACGTGTGCAAATTTTCAGGTCCTAAATCGAAACGAGTAAAAAGTTATGCGTGTTTGAATTTGGTCAAAAATTTGAGTTTGTGTTACCACTAGAACAAGCTTGTTCTAGCCTAAAACAAGATTGTTCTAGCTAAAACAAGGTTGTTTTACCTACCTGTACTACATGGCTGGTAAATGGCATACCCCGTTGTTTTGTTTTGGGTCAAAATGTAAAGATGAGAATACGGTATCAAATATACGAGATGTGGGACCGAGCTGTGGGAACCGGAAAAAAAAAATTTCCTAAAGTTTTGGGGCGTTTCAAGTTGGTATCAGAGCAATGGTTTAAGAGAATTAGGTAATCCACGATAGGATTGTAACACCCCCAAATTTAATGATTTGCGGAAGCTTGATTTGGGTGTTACTAATCAATAACAAAGCACAAAGATATATAGCAAACGACTCTATATGCGTCATTTTAACAAAATATATTGATAATAGAAATGTTTACAACATTTAAAGCTTTACATAGCTCGAGTTTAAATCAAATGAGATTTCAGTACATAAGTACTTGTACAAAATATACTAATGCAAGAAAATCTCAATCTTCTGTATGCTGACTCGAGCTAAAATCCTGAAGCAGAAACATCCTACTGCTTGGTACCTGCGATATATGCTAAAAGGTCAGCTAAAAGCTGGTGAGCTCACAGGTTTGAAATCAGTTAATATAGTGTGAACCGCAAGATTTAAATAATGAATTGCATCCAGCAATTAAATAATGAATTGCATCCAGCAATTACATGATAGTCATCGTGTATACAGCCATGAGCACATAGTTGAGCTTAACTCGAGGGCCGGGTCCCCTATAGAGAATTCCGGGCGAGGTGCCTCCACGAATGCCTAATCAACATTCGTCTTCCCAAATATTAGTACGTCCGTTTACCCGGTTAGTGCTTGCTAACCCGGACGAGGTGGGTCAATCCTATATGGTACCATATACTAATATTCACGCTACAACGTATTAACAACTATGCTGACGGAGGACTTTAAAATGATTAGTTTCGAAAAACTCATGTAGTATATGAAAAGTTGGTACTTGCGTTCACTTGTTAAAAGTTGAGCAATATATCACACCCCTGAGTAAAACAGTAAAAGAGGGGCTATGAGACTCACCTGAGTCTGAGTGCGTTTAAACAAACGTAAGTTGATTAGCCGAGTATGAAGTCCAAAGACGTGTAACCTGAGGGTGTCCACGACACGCGATGGTTATAATCATGATTGGGTATCTCAACAGATCACCCTTGTAGTTGTTCGTTCAACTATAATGTCCAAATTTCCACTATTTGGTTGATAAGTTTAAGTATTTGAAAAGTGTACGGCCCGTTGGTGACGGATTTGTAATAATAATCTCAACTATTATTATTTTGATTTCGTGTCGTTTTACTTGAAAAATGTGTTTTGATTGTGTTTTAGAAGCCGTTACGGAATCTAAGTACGGGGGTCCGGGGGCAGCGCCCCTGGTAGCGGGGTCCAAGGGGCGGCAGCCCTTGGCGGGGTCCAAGGGGCAGAGCCCCTGGCTGGGGTCGAGCTGCCAGGTCAGCTTGGAAAATTTTTATTTCTACTATATTGCTTTGACGAAAAACGCATCTGGGATCTGAATTTGGGTAAATCGAGTGATAAATTTCGAGTCTCGACACTTAGTAAAATCTCTGTTTTTGAGGTTCTGATTTGTGCGACGTTGGGTGCGACGTCGCAGATCCTGACTGCGACGTTGAGCATGACGTCGCTATGTGCGACTTTTGCAATTTAATGCGACGTTGTACGTGGCGTCGCTATATGCGACGTTGCTGATTTCTGCGACGTAAGGGCTTGCGTCGCTAAGTGCGACGTGGTGAGGTATTGGCGACGTTAAGGCTGATGTCACTATATGCGACGTCGCAATTTAATGCGACGTTGTGACTGACGTCGCACCATGCGACGTTACGAGGTGTTTTGCGACGTTGAAGCTGACGTCGCATAAATTCTGGGCCAACTGCGACGTAGCGGTCTGTTGGCCGGAAAATGTGTCGAAAACGAGTTTTTCGGTTTCCGTTCGGTCCAAAACTTTTACCCAACCCATATATGGACATTTTAAGTGTATACAAACAACCACAAGTCGAAAATAATGGAAATCGAAGAGTTTCGAGAATTGTCGGAAACTTACAAATCGCCGAAATGAAATTTCGGAAAGATAGAAAGATAGATCGTTGCGTGGTGGTCGTGAATCTCTAAAAATCTTGAAGATCCGAAGTCGTTTGATATGTTTATTTTGCGCTTTAGTGCGGTTTTTGGAGGTGGTGGTGGTTGGAGAGAAAGAGAGAAAAAGGAGAGTGAGAGAGAGAAAGAGTGGGGTGAAATGAGAGAAAGAGGAGGGAGAGTTGGAGGTTATCCTCCAACTTTTCAGTCTCCGTTTCTTCGTGCGGTGTTCGTTTGCTCCGTTGTTTAAACGTTAAATAATTATTTTACATATTATTTATAAGTTTTAAATTACAATTTATTACGCGATATTTTGTTTAAATAGTTTACAAATCAATTTATATTTGAGTTATATAATGTAAGTTTGTTTATTTAGTTTGCGCGTTTTAATATTTTATATTGTGTAAGTTCTGTTTGTACGATACGAATGAATACGAAATATTATCATGATAATATTTTTGACATAAAAGCGTTATTTAATAAAATTGGTCACCAACGTCCGTATTAAATTGAATCGACATACATTCGATTTAAGTTGCGTACGATTTAACCAAATCGCATTTTCGTATATATTCAACAATATATATAATTCGATACATTAATTAGCCTAACACAGAACTAATTACATGTATTAACGTATGATTAGGCACTAATTACTAGTCCTAATTTTTGGCGGGTGTTACATTCTCCCCCTGTTAAGAGAATTGCGTCCCGAAATTTAGCTCGAAGTCGTGTTTGATGTAGAATCAGTGAATAGTTGAGGATATTTGAGTCGCATTTGGTCTTCCCTTTCCCAGGTGAATTCCGGACCACGCCGCGAATTCCATCTGACCTTGACGATGGGAATACGACTTTGTTTTAGTTGTTTGACCTCACGGTCCATAATTTCAGCGGGTTCCTCAACGAAGTGAAGTTTATCGTCAACACGAATTTCATCTAGTGGAATAATAAGTGTCTCATCAGACAGGCACTTCTTCAGGTTGGAAATATGAAAAGTAGGGTGCACGCTGCTGAGTTCGGATGGCAGCTGCAATCGATAAGCTACGGGGCCAATCCGTTCGAGGATCTCAAAAGGCCCGATGTACCTGGGATTTAACTTCCCGAGTTTGCCAAAACGGATGACGCCTTTCCAAGGCGATACTTTTAAGAGTACTCGATCCCCAACTTGGAACTCGAGTGGTCTGCGTCTCACGTCAGCATAACTTTTCTGACGATCACGTGCGGCTTTGAGTCGATTTTGGATTTCCACAATTTTCTCAGTGGTGGCGTGTATGAGTTCAGGACCAGTGAGTTGACTATCTCCCACTTCAGTCCAACAGATCGGTGATCGGCACTTACGACCGTACAGTGCCTCAAAAGGTGCAGTCTTAATGCTGGCGTGATAGCTGTTATTGTACGAGAATTCGCACAATGGTAGATGTCTTTCCCAGTTTGTACCGAAATCAACTACGCAGGCGCGTAGCATATCTTCCAGTGTCTGAATGGTTCGTTCACTTTGGCCATCGGTTTGAGGATGGTACGCGGTGCTCATATCGAGACGAGTACCCAATGCTTTTTGAAGTGATTGCCAAAAGTGAGAGGTAAAGCGGGCATCTCTGTCAGAGATGATTGAGATTGGAACGCCGTGATGAGAAACGATTTCTTTGATGTAGATTTGTGCAAGGCGTTCCATTTTATCGTTTTCTTTGATTGCCAGGATTTGAGCAGATTTGGTGAGACGATCGACGATCACCCAAATGGTATCGCAACCGCTCGCCGACTTGGGTAGTTTGGTTATGAAATCCATGGCAATTTGTTCCCATTTCCATTCAGGGATTTCAGGTTGTTGGAGTAAACCAGAAGGTTTCTGATGTTCGGTTTTGACTTTCGAGCAAGTAAGACACCTGCTGACATAAGTGGCGATTTCGACTTTCATGTTTGGCCACCAATAAAATTCCTTGATTCCGTGGTACATCTTATCGGATCCCGGGTGGATAGAATATTTAGACTTGTGAGCTTCATCCATCACCAAGTCTCGTAGGTTCCCGAAATTTGGCAACCAGATTCGGTTTGAGAAATACCTAATCCCGTTAGATTTGACTTCAAATTGTTTGTCAATACCCCGCAAGGCTTCATTTTTGATGTTTTCAGGTTTCAGGGCTTCGATCTGAGCGGTATGAGTTTGAACGGTAAGGTCGTTGTGAATGGTCATACTGAGGGCTCGGACTCGAAGTGGTTTTGGTCGTTCCTTTCGACTGAGGGCGTCGGCTACAACATTAGCCTTCCCTGGATGGTACTTGATCTCGCAATCGTAATCGGTAAGCAACTCGACCCATCGACGTTGCCTCATATTGAGATCCTTCTGATCGAATATATGTTGGAGACTTTTATGATCGGTAAAGATGGTGCACTTAGTGCCGTAGAGATAATGTCTCCAGATTTTGAGAGCAAAAACGACAGCTCCAAGTTCGAGATCATGAGTGGTGTAGTTCTTTTCTTGAATTTTTAGCTGTCGTGAGGCGTAGGCAATAACTTTGTCTCTTTGCATCAGTACGCAACCAAGACCTTGGTGAGAAGCATCGCAGTATACCACGAAGTCATCGGTGCCTTCGGGTAGTGATAGAATTGGAGCACTGCAAAGCTTTTGTTTCAAGAGTTGGAACGCTGACTCTTGCTTATCGGTCCAATCGAACCTTTTGTCCTTCTGAGTCAGTACCGTGAGTGGTTGAGCTATTTTGGAGAAATTTTCAATAAATCGCCGATAGTACCCAGCAAGACCCAAGAATTGACGTACTTCAGTTGCAGAGGTGGGTGCTTGCCAGTCTTTGATTGCCTCGATTTTTGATGGGTCAACGTGAATTCCCTGACTGTCGATCACGTGACCAAGGAATTGAACGGTTTGTATCCAGAACTCACACTTAGAGAATTTGGCGTAAAGCTCCTCGTGTCTAAGTAATTCAAGGATGGTTTTGAGGTGTTGCGCATGTTCTTGCTCGTTGCGCGAGTAAATGAGTATGTCATCGATAAAGACAATGACAAACTTGTTGAGGTAGGGTTTGCACACCCGATTCATGAGATCCATGAATACAGCCGGTGGGTTGGTTAGACCAAAGGGCATCACTTGGAATTCGTAGTGCCCGTAACGAGTTCTGAAAGCAGTTTTTGGAATATCGGTGTCGCGAACTCGTAACTGATGATAACCTGATCGCAGGTCGATTTTTGAGTAGAAACTTGAACCCTGAAGTTGGTCGAATAGATCATCAATGCGAGGAAGTGGATAACGGTTCTTGACGGTCAATTTGTTCAACTCTCGGTAGTCGATGCACATTCGAAATGAACCGTCCTTCTTTTGAACAAATAAGACCGGAGCTCCCCAAGGCGAAGAACTCGGCCTAATGAATCCTCTATCCAGAAGTTCCTGTAACTGAGAGGACAACTCCTGAAGTTCGGATGGGGCTAAACGGTACGGTGCACGGGCCACCGGTGCGGCACCCGGCACGAGATCAATTGAGAACTCAACCTGTCTAGGCGGAGGTAAACCAGGTAGTTCTTCCGGAAAGACTTCGGGAAAGTCTCTAACAATTTGCACATCCTCAAGTCGCTTCTCCTCCGACTTCTTCTCTGTGATGTGTGCGAGTATTGCAGGGTAACCCTTTCTCAGAAATTTTCGGGTTTTTAAGCAAGAGATGATATTGAGTCCCGTCCCACCGGTCTCCCCCATGTATGATCAAGGTTCCACCGGCAGCGAGTGGAATGCGGACGATCTTATCGTAACAAACGATTTCAGCTCGGTGTTTGGACAACCAGTCCATTCCAATGATGACGTCGAAACTTCCGATTTCAACGGGTACAAGATCGATTGGAAAGGTTTCGTCAGCTAGGTTTAAAGTGCAATTAGGTATCACACTATCGGTTTCTATAAGTTCGCCATTTGCTAGTTCTACAGTGTACTTAACATCTAAGGCAACAGGATTGATGTCAAGTAGTGGGCAAAAGTCATCAGAGATAAAGCTTCTATCAGCACCAGTATCAAATAGAACAGAAGCATTTAAGTTGTTGAGGAGGAACATACCCGAGACCACATTCGGGTCTTGGCGGGCGTCCCCAGATTTGATGACGAAGGCTCTGCTTCGGGTGTTGTTGTTGTTGTTGCTGTTGCGGTTGTTGTTGTTGTTATTCTTTAGCTTGGGGCACGTGTCCCTGAAGTGCCCGGGTTTCCCACACTCAAAGCAGACTTTGGGTGGTCTGGTGTTGTTGTTGGAATTGTTGTTGGCAGGAGAATTGCAATCTTTGGTGAGATGGCCGTACCTCTTGCAATTGTTGCAAAAGGGACCACAGGAGCCTTCATGGTGACGGCTGCACTTGGAACAATAGGGTTTGTTCCCAGTGTAGCCCCGTGTGATGTCAGTGGTGGTGTTGTAGGCTTTGATGGTGTCGGGTTTCTTGTTTTGTTGGTTTGAGTGGTTGTTGTGGTAGTCAGACCACTTTCGTTTGTTGTTGTTGGAGGAAGAAGTGGGTGGTTCAGAATCTTGGCTCATGGACATCAGGTCCTGGGCCAATAGGATAGCACCGTCAATGGTGGTTTGGTTGGAAGAGGCAACATGCCCCCGAACAGGCTCAGGAAGGCCAAGGATGTACTTCCTGATTTTATCAGGTTCAGTGCTTACCATGGCTGGGCGGAGGGCAGCGAGTTGTTGGAATCTGGTGGTATAACCATCGATATCACCACCTTGAACCTTTAGGTTCCAGAACTCCTCACCCAGCTTTTGGAGTTTGGCGATAGAGCAGTATTTGGCAGTGAGTTTTGCTTTCAAATCCTCCCAAGAGAGTTGGTAGGCAATGTCAGCACCCACTGATTGGGTATATGAATCCCACCAAGAGTGGGCATCATCTTCGAGAGAGCAGGTGGCGAAGTTTACTTTGTCGTTCTCCGCGCATTTGCTGACACGGAAAACAGTTTCCATCTTCTCGAACCATCTGATAAGTCCGATGGCTCCTTCAGAACCCTTGAAGCTGGAGGGTTTGCAGCTTTGAAAGTCCTTGTAAGAACAAGGTTTAGCAGTAGTGGTTTCAGCGGCATCGCTGTTTCTGGTGGAGTTTTGTGGGGTATTCCGAGCCATGGCTTCAGTAACAGCCTGGGTTATAAGCGATGTGAGCTGAGCATCGGTGTATGGTCTTGACTTTGGCGGCATGATTCTTCAATAAAAGAAATGAAGATACATTAGATTTTGTAAGAAAAAAAATTGTATTTGTCTCAGATGTACATGTATAAAGGCGGTAATACATAACATCAATATGAAAAAGAATTATGGCAATTGGTATAAGTAGAAACAACAAGGAACATTTGATAGATAATACGAGTTCAAAGGTTACATCCTATGGATGTATTACAAAAGGTGTCGGGAATTGTTACATCCGACTAATTATAGAGTAGCGCTTAGATAGTTACTAGATTACAGGATAGATTTCAAGACAAAGACTACACTAGTCTTAACGTAGATTAATTTGTTCCATCATAGTGACAAGACGGTCCACAGTGTTTGCAAGTCTGCTAGCTTGTCGGGCGTTATCTTCTGCCAGGGCTAGTCGTTGTGTTAGTCCACGGGCATACTCTTCTGCTTCATGTGAACGCTGTTCACATTCTTCCATCCTTTGACGTAGGAGGGCATTTTCCACGCTTATCGCTATTACTTGGTTGCGAAGGACATCCATGTTGTTGTTTGTGGTTTCCAGGTCGTCGGAGACTTGTTCGATGCGTTCAAGGGATGTAAGTCTCCAGTTTTCGTTTGTTTCTTGCAACACGACATCCATGGTGCGAAGTCGTTGCTCGTGTTGGTTCACCCTAGCGGCTAAGGCCGGAAAGGTGAAGTGAGTGGGGTACGGGCCAGCTCGAGGCAACCTGGCGTTCCTCCTAGCTACCCTTGCGTTCTGCGACCCGGATTGAGAGCGAGATGAGTTTGATGGTGTGTTTGCCATTTCTGAGACAAAACGTTAGTAAGTTTGAGGCCTATATTCATATAGCTCCTATATAATATAGCCTATTGAGTGTCTAGCATAAACATGTTTAAGTCTCGGTTCTCTCGAGGTCAGAGTCTTCTATTGTACCCTGTTCAGCCATAACTACTTTCAGATCTTACATCATCCTTGCTTAATTGTACATAGTTGATCAGGCTATGTTAAATTAAACTCATATGATGTAATCACTGAACCAGTTATACCTAATAAGGAATACCGCCTAATGGTCATAGTCTAGGTCCACTAAATGCAACCTAGTTCACTATAACCTTAGGCTCTGATACCAATCTGTAACACGTTTAAACGCACTCAGACTCAGGTGAGTCTCATAGCCCCTCTTTTACTGTTTTACTCAGGGGTGTGATATATTGCTCAACTTTTAACAAGTGAACGCAAGTACCAACTTTTCATATACTACATGAGTTTTTCGAAACTAATCATTTTAAAGTCCTCCGTCAGCATAGTTGTTAATACGTTGTAGCGTGAATATTAGTATATGGTACCATATAGGATTGACCCACCTCGTCCGGGTTAGCAAGCACTAACCGGGTAAACGGACGTACTAATATTTGGGAAGACGAATGTTGATTAGGCATTCGTGGAGGCACCTCGCCCGGAATTCTCTATAGGGGACCCGGCCCTCGAGTTAAGCTCAACTATGTGCTCATGGCTGTATACACGATGACTATCATGTAATTGCTGGATGCAATTCATTATTTAATTGCTGGATGCAATTCATTATTTAAATCTTGCGGTTCACACTATATTAACTGATTTCAAACCTGTGAGCTCACCAGCTTTTAGCTGACCTTTTAGCATATATCGCAGGTACCAAGCAGTAGGATGTTTCTGCTTCAGGATTTTAGCTCGAGTCAGCATACAGAAGATTGAGATTTTCTTGCATTAGTATATTTTGTACAAGTACTTATGTACTGAAATCTCATTTGATTTAAACTCGAGCTATGTAAAGCTTTAAATGTTGTAAACATTTCTATTATCAATATATTTTGTTAAAACGACGCATATAGAGTCGTTTGCTATATATCTTTGTGCTTTGTTATTGATTAGTAACACCCAAATCAAGCTTCCGCAAATCATTAAATTTGGGGGTGTTACAAGGATTGCGTAGGCTTAAACCATTTTGCATTGTTTATGTTGTTATGATGATTATGCATGATAGTGATACTGATTTAGCTGAACTCATATGATTTCTTATGATGATTTATATGATGATAAATACGTGTTGATTTAGTAGTTAAAGTGCTGATTGAATCGTTTATTGCTGGAAATAGTTATGATTAGACTCGAGTATGTTTAAAATGTTGACAGAGATTAAGTAATTAATAGTGTTATATGGTTATATGATCAGAGAATATGCTTTGACTGCGGTCAACAGAGTAAGTGTATTATGTGTGATTATGATTATGAAGTGAAAACAGTGACTAGTAAATGATGTAGAGATTAAATGGTATTTAGTGCTTACGTGGAATTAAGTGATTATATGAAGCTAAGTATATGAATAACGAGTTAGTATTTTAGAGTGTATCTGTTGATAAAGTGTTATGAAGTATGTTTTGACTTGTTGAATACCAGTGTTATATGTGTTTATGTGTAAATTGCATTGAAGATTGATGATATGAGATAGCCTGAGAAGGAAGTGTGTATGAGATAATCTGACTACGCCTAATCAACGTAGTTATATTATGCCATATCACATGGAATTGTTGAGGTTATTAAGTATAAAAGAAATTTAATGTAATTTGGGAGATAGAGTATAAGAGAAGAGGTGATTAAATTACCTGCTGAATACGATAATGAAAAGAGATAGACTTGTATTTCACTAATTAAGTGAAACCAATAGGTGTAGGTTATATGAATTTGAGTTTGTAACTCAGTTGTTGATAATGTGTTTAGTGTTACAGGGTGAGTTAAATAGAGTTGAATGCACAATATATGTGTTAGTGTTGATTGGTGGTCTATGTTTATAGGGTTTTTATGAAGTGATTATGATTAAGTGAGGTATTGTAATATGATTAAATGCTTCCGCATGAATAGAGATAGTGTTAAGACTGAGTAGTACGGGTGACATTCGTGAGGACACGAATGAAATAAGTGGGGGAGAGTTGTAACACCCCGAATTTCAGAAAATTAATATCGTATGCGGATATATTTTTATTACAAAGTATTATTATGTTAATAATGAAATATAGAAGAAAACGTAAACGAATTACCAGTTTCAGACTGTAAGAGTTAAAGGAAATAAAATAAATATATAGACAGATACGTGTACAGGTGTTTATTCTCAATAATTCTAAACAATCTCATACTCTTCTTCTCTTTTTCTCTGGGTGAAGAACCAAACCCAGGAGATTAATTCTCCTTAACAAATCCTCAAACACAAGTGTGAATTCAAGTCTATGGTTTCAATTCATCATCTTCTTCATCACTTCTATCCAATTGTAAGTGATTTCTCATCTTTCTTAATCTAAGTTTTAGGGTTGTGGTGAGTTTGATAAAATTAGTGAATTTTAATACGAAATTAGGATTTTAAATTGAGAGAATTGATGTTAACTAGTGTTTTTAAGATCATGGGTAATCATATAACATGATAAAAATGATGAAATCATGATTTGTGTTCATGGGTAATTTTAGGGTTTATGCTAAAATTGTATAAATTGATGTAATAAGTTTAAAGATGTGATTAATGGTGTAAATAGAGCATGATTATGTAGATGAAACAAGAATTAAAGTAGTAAAGCTTGATAATTGATGAGTTGTAAAAGAGTGGTTATGGTGATTCTTAGGAAGTTATGTAAATAAGAGTAGAGATGAAACTAGTAATGGTGATTAAAATATTATGATGATTACTGGTGTCTAAAAGTATTGTTATGTGTTATGTATAATATGATTAGGTGTTAAAGACTTGGAAGCTTATGTTGATGACCGGCTAATGTATCGAGGTAAGTGATATAGGGGTTATATGGGTAATGGTTGTATGTGTTTCCAGATTGCTTCCGAGCAAGAGGATCATACAATCAAGTGGAAGTTTACTTGTTTCTTAACTTGTTTCTAAATAGTGAATTAGACTTGTTTCTTATGTATGAATCGATTGTGTGTGTTTCCGGATTGCTTCCGAGCAAGAGGATCATACAATCGGGTGGAAGAATACTTGTTTCTTATATTTGTTTCTTGAGATTTGTTTCATACGTTTGTATTTAGACTTGTTTCTTATGTGTATAATAGTGTTGACTTTTGTTGTTGATTGTTGGGTTATGTGGACTATGTGGAAATGAGCATTTGTAGAGATTCAATGTTGATCAGAGCGCTAACTGCGGTTAGCATAGTGTTTACGAATACGTGCTTGCACGTTATGTTGATTAGTTAGCGTTGCTAGCATAGACTTGTTTCTGAAGCATGGTATCCATTTCGACGTGATTTGGTGCCTAATAGTCTTGTTTCTTATGTTGTTCAGAATAATCTCTACAGTGCTCAGTAGATATGTGTTTAAGAAGATATGTTGTTGTTATGTGATAAGCCTTGTTTTAGTGTTGATTATGTGGATTATTCGTATAATTGCCTATATGCTTACTAAGCGATGTGCTTACCCCTTCCGTTGTTTCATGTTATAGGTGAATGGTTCGGTTGAACCAAGTGGTTGATTTATACTTTCATGAAGGTAGCGTGGATATGGAGCTAGCTTACGGTTAGAAAATGCTCCATCTCTTTGAATCATTGTTGTTGATTATCACTTGTGTAATTCGCCCAAGTAAAGAGTTTTGAATTAAATATGTTGGTCAATATGTTGTATTTGACTTTGAAAGTCAAACAGTGAAAAAGAGTCTTGTGTATGTGTATTGAAAAGGGTATGAATTCTTTGGGTTATGATTGGTGTTGTGTTCGGGTCAAACGTAGTGAAATGTGGTCAAGAGTTAAATGTGATTGGTTGGTCAAATGTGAAGTTGACAAATAGTCAACGATGTTGAAAGAGTCAAACATGTGTGGAATAGGGTGTCGTTTGGTTAAAAATATGGTCATTATAGAAACGGGTCAAAAAGGGGTCAAAATGGGTCAAAGAATGATTTTATGATCTATTTAAATATGATAGTGTTATGACACGTTGGTTTAGTGTCTTAAGTTTGTTTTGGTATGATGAATAAGGGTGAAAAGAGTTTTGGTCAGATTCCATGTGGTTTGAGTTTTGACATGTCAAGTAAAAATGGTCGAAAACTACCCACACGTTCAGATTTGACGTTTTTGAGAAATTTGAAAAAGTGTTAAAAGTGAAAGTTTTATATTGTCACAGTGGAGACGTGTGCAAATTTTCAGGTCCTAAATCGTAACGAGTAAAAAGTTATGCGTGTTTGAATTTGGTCAAAAATTTGAGTCTGTGTTACCACTAGAACAGGCTTGTTCTAGCCTAAAACAAGATTGTTCTAGCTTAAACAAGGTTGTTTTACCTACCTGTACTACATGGCTGGTAAATGGCATACCCCGTTGTTTTGTTTTGGGTCAAAATGTAAAGATGAGAATACGGTATCAAATATACGAGATGTGGGACCGAGCTGTGGGAACCGGAAAAAAAAAATTTCCTAAAGTTTTGGGGCGTTTCAAGTTGGTATCAGAGCAATGGTTTAAGAGAATTAGGTAATCCACGATAGGATTGCGTAGGCTTAAACCATTTTGCATTGTTTATGTTGTTATGATGATTATGCATGATAGTGATACTGATTTAGCTGAACTCATATGATTTCTTATGATGATTTATATGATGATAAATACGTGTTGATTTAGTAGTTAAAGTGCTGATTGAATCGTTTATTGCTGGAAATAGTTATGATTAGACTCGAGTATGTTTAAAATGTTGACAGAGATTAAGTAATTAATAGTGTTATATGGTTATATGATCAGAGAATATGCTTTGACTGCGGTCAACAGAGTAAGTGTATTATGTGTGATTATGATTATGAAGTGAAAACAGTGACTAGTAAATGATGTAGAGATTAAATGGTATTTAGTGCTTACGTGGAATTAAGTGATTATATGAAGCTAAGTATATGAATAACGAGTTAGTATTTTAGAGTGTATCTGTTGATAAAGTGTTATGAAGTATGTTTTGACTTGTTGAATACCAGTGTTATATGTGTTTATGTGTAAATTGCATTGAAGATTGATGATATGAGATAGCCTGAGAAGGAAGTGTGTATGAGATAATCTGACTACGCCTGATCAACGTAGTTATATTATGCCATATCACATGGAATTGTTGAGGTTATTAAGTATAAAAGAAATTTAATGTAATTTGGGAGATAGAGTATAAGAGAAGAGGTGATTAAATTACCTGCTGAATACGATAATGAAAAGAGATAGACTTGTATTTCACTAATTAAGTGAAACCAATAGGTGTAGGTTATATGAATTTGAGTTTGTAACTCAGTTGTTGATAATGTGTTTAGTGTTACAGGGTGAGTTAAATAGAGTTGAATGCACAATATATGTGTTAGTGTTGATTGGTGGTCTATGTTTATAGGGTTTTTATGAAGTGATTATGATTAAGTGAGGTATTGTAATATGATTAAATGCTTCCGCATGAATAGAGATAGTGTTAAGACTGAGTAGTACGGGTGACATTCGTGAGGACACGAATGAAATAAGTGGGGGAGAGTTGTAACACCCCGAATTTCAGAAAATTAATATCGTATGCGGATATATTTTTATTACAAAGTATTATTATGTTAATAATGAAATATAGAAGAAAACGTAAACGAATTACCAGTTTCAGACTGTAAGAGTTAAAGGAAATAAAATAAATATATAGACAGATACGTGTACAGGTGTTTATTCTCAATAATTCTAAACAATCTCAGACTCTTCTTCTCTTTTTCTCTGGGTGAAGAACCAAACCCAGGAGATTAATTCTCCTTAACAAATCCTCAAACACAAGTGTGAATTCAAGTCTATGGTTTCAATTCATCATCTTCTTCATCACTTCTATCCAATTGTAAGTGATTTCTCATCTTTCTTAATCTAAGTTTTAGGGTTGTGGTGAGTTTGATAAAATTAGTGAATTTTAATACGAAATTAGGATTTTAAATTGAGAGAATTGATGTTAACTAGTGTTTTTAAGATCATGGGTAATCATATAACATGATAAAAATGATGAAATCATGATTTGTGTTCATGGGTAATTTTAGGGTTTATGCTAAAATTGTATAAATTGATGTAATAAGTTTAAAGATGTGATTAATGGTGTAAATAGAGCATGATTATGTAGATGAAACAAGAATTAAAGTAGTAAAGCTTGATAATTGATGAGTTGTAAAAGAGTGGTTATGGTGATTCTTAGGAAGTTATGTAAATAAGAGTAGAGATGAAACTAGTAATGGTGATTAAAAGATTATGATGATTACTGGTGTCTAAAAGTATTGTTATGTGTTATGTATAATATGATTAGGTGTTAAAGACTTGGAAGCTTATGTTGATGATTATGATGAAACCGGCTAATGTATCGAGGTAAGTGATATAGGGGTTATATGGGTAATGGTTGTATGTGTTTCCGGATTTCTTCCGAGCAAGAGGATCATACAATCAAGTGGAAGTTTACTTGTTTCTTAACTTGTTTCTAAATAGTGAATTAGACTTGTTTCTTATGTATGAATCGATTGTGTGTGTTTCCGGATTGCTTCCGAGCAAGAGGATCATACAATCGGGTGGAAGAATACTTTTTTCTTATATTTGTTTCTTGAGATTTGTTTCATACGTTTGTATTTAGACTTGTTTCTTATGTGTATAATAGTGTTGACTTTTGTTGTTGATTGTTGGGTTATGTGGACTATGTGGAAATGAGCATTTGTAGAGATTCAATGTTGATCAGAGCGCTAACTGCGGTTAGCATAGTGTTTACGAATACGTGCTTGCACGTTATGTTGATTAGCTAGCGTTGCTAGCATAGACTTGTTTCTGAAGCATGGAATCCATTTCGACGTGATTTGGTGCCTAATAGTCTTGTTTCTTATGTTGTTCAGAATAATCTCTACAGTGCTCAGTAGATATGTGTTTAAGAAGATATGTTGTTGTTATGTGATAAGCCTTGTTTTAGTGTTGATTATGTGGATTATTCGTATAATTGCCTATATGCTTACTAAGCGATGTGCTTACCCCTTCCGTTGTTTCATGTTATAGGTGAATGGTTCGGTTGAACCAAGTGGTTAATTTATGCTTTCATGAAGGTAGCGTGGATATGGAGCTAGCTTACGGTTAGAAAATGCTCCATCTCTTTGAATCATTGTTGTTGATTATCACTTGTGTAATTCGCCCAAGTAAAGAGTTTTGAATTAAATATGTTGGTCAATATGTTGTATTTGACTTTGAAAGTCAAACAGTGAAAAAGAGTCTTGTGTATGTGTATTGAAAAGGGTATGAATTCTTTGGGTTATGATTGGTGTTGTGTTCGGGTCAAACGTAGTGAAATGTGGTCAAGAGTTAAATGTGATTGGTTGGTCAAATGTGAAGTTGACAAATAGTCAACGATGTTGAAAGAGTCAAACATGTGTGGAATAGGGTGTCGTTTGGTTAAAAATATGGTCATTATAGAAACGGGTCAAAAAGGGGTCAAAATGGGTCAAAGAATGATTTTATGATCTATTTAAATATGATAGTGTTATGACACGTTGGTTTAGTGTCTTAAGTTTGTTTTGGTATGATGAATAAGGGTGAAAAGAGTTTTGGTCAGATTCCATGTGGTTTGAGTTTTGACATGTCAAGTAAAAATGGTCGAAAACTACCCACACGTTCAGATTTGACGTTTTTGAGAAATTTGAAAAAGTGTTAAAAGTGAAAGTTTTATATTGTCACAGTGGAGACGTGTGCAAATTTTCAGGTCCTAAATCGTAACGAGTAAAAAGTTATGCGTGTTTGAATTTGGTCAAAAATTGAGTCTGTGTTACCACTAGAACAGGCTTGTTCTAGCCTAAAACAAGATTGTTCTAGCTTAAACAAGGTTGTTTTACCTACCTGTACTACATGGCTGGTAAATGGCATACCCCGTTGTTTTGTTTTGGGTCAAAATGTAAAGATGAGAATACGGTATCAAATATACGAGATGTGGGACCGAGCTGTGGGAACCGGAAAAAAAAAATTTCCTAAAGTTTTGGGGCGTTTCAAGTTGGTATCAGAGCAATGGTTTAAGAGAATTAGGTAATCCACGATAGGATTGCGTAGGCTTAAACCATTTTGCATTGTTTATGTTGTTATGATGATTATGCATGATAGTGATACTGATTTAGCTGAACTCATATGATTTCTTATGATGATTTATATGATGATAAATACGTGTTGATTTAGTAGTTAAAGTGCTGATTGAATCGTTTATTGCTGGAAATAGTTATGATTAGACTCGAGTATGTTTAAAATGTTGACAGAGATTAAGTAATTAATAGTGTTATATGGTTATATGATCAGAGAATATGCTTTGACTGCGGTCAACAGAGTAAGTGTATTATGTGTGATTATGATTATGAAGTGAAAACAGTGACTAGCAAATGATGTAGAGATTAAATGGTATTTAGTGCTTACGTGGAATTAAGTGATTATATGAAGCTAAGTATATGAATAACGAGTTAGTATTTTAGAGTGTATCTGTTGATAAAGTGTTATGAAGTATGTTTTGACTTGTTGAATACCAGTGTTATATGTGTTTATGTGTAAATTGCATTGAAGATTGATGATATGAGATAGCCTGAGAAGGAAGTGTGTATGAGATAATCTGACTACGCCTGATCAACGTAGTTATATTATGCCATATCACATGGAATTGTTGAGGTTATTAAGTATAAAAGAAATTTAATGTAATTTGGGAGATAGAGTATAAGAGAAGAGGTGATTAAATTACCTGCTGAATACGATAATGAAAAGAGATAGACTTGTATTTCACTAATTAAGTGAAACCAATAGGTGTAGGTTATATGAATTTGAGTTTGTAACTCAGTTGTTGATAATGTGTTTAGTGTTACAGGGTGAGTTAAATAGAGTTGAATGCACAATATATGTGTTAGTGTTGATTGGTGGTCTATGTTTATAGGGTTTTTATGAAGTGATTATGATTAAGTGAGGTATTGTAATATGATTAAATGCTTCCGCATGAATAGAGATAGTGTTAAGACTGAGTAGTACGGGTGACATTCGTGAGGACACGAATGAAATAAGTGGGGGAGAGTTGTAACACCCCGAATTTCAGAAAATTAATATCGTATGCGGATATATTTTTATTACAAAGTATTATTATGTTAATAATGAAATATAGAAGAAAACGTAAACGAATTACCAGTTTCAGACTGTAAGAGTTAAAGGAAATAAAATAAATATATAGACAGATACGTGTACAGGTGTTTATTCTCAATAATTCTAAACAATCTCAGACTCTTCTTCTCTTTTTCTCTGGGTGAAGAACCAAACCCAGGAGATTAATTCTCCTTAACAAATCCTCAAACACAAGTGTGAATTCAAGTCTATGGTTTCAATTCATCATCTTCTTCATCACTTCTATCCAATTGTAAGTGATTTCTCATCTTTCTTAATCTAAGTTTTAGGGTTGTGGTGAGTTTGATAAAATTAGTGAATTTTAATACGAAATTAGGATTTTAAATTGAGAGAATTGATGTTAACTAGTGTTTTTAAGATCATGGGTAATCATATAACATGATAAAAATGATGAAATCATGATTTGTGTTCATGGGTAATTTTAGGGTTTATGCTAAAATTGTATAAATTGATGTAATAAGTTTAAAGATGTGATTAATGGTGTAAATAGAGCATGATTATGTAGATGAAACAAGAATTAAAGTAGTAAAGCTTGATAATTGATGAGTTGTAAAAGAGTGGTTATGGTGATTCTTAGGAAGTTATGTAAATAAGAGTAGAGATGAAACTAGTAATGGTGATTAAAAGATTATGATGATTACTGGTGTCTAAAAGTATTGTTATGTGTTATGTATAATATGATTAGGTGTTAAAGACTTGGAAGCTTATGTTGATGATTATGATGAAACCGGCTAATGTATCGAGGTAAGTGATATAGGGGTTATATGGGTAATGGTTGTATGTGTTTCCGGATTTCTTCCGAGCAAGAGGATCATACAATCAAGTGGAAGTTTACTTGTTTCTTAACTTGTTTCTAAATAGTGAATTAGACTTGTTTCTTATGTATGAATCGATTGTGTGTGTTTCCGGATTGCTTCCGAGCAAGAGGATCATACAATCGGGTGGAAGAATACTTTTTTCTTATATTTGTTTCTTGAGATTTGTTTCATACGTTTGTATTTAGACTTGTTTCTTATGTGTATAATAGTGTTGACTTTTGTTGTTGATTGTTGGGTTATGTGGACTATGTGGAAATGAGCATTTGTAGAGATTCAATGTTGATCAGAGCGCTAACTGCGGTTAGCATAGTGTTTACGAATACGTGCTTGCACGTTATGTTGATTAGCTAGCGTTGCTAGCATAGACTTGTTTCTGAAGCATGGAATCCATTTTGACGTGATTTGGTGCCTAATAGTCTTGTTTCTTATGTTGTTCAGAATAATCTCTACAGTGCTCAGTAGATATGTGTTTAAGAAGATATGTTGTTGTTATGTGATAAGCCTTGTTTTAGTGTTGATTATGTGGATTATTCGTATAATTGCCTATATGCTTACTAAGCGATGTGCTTACCCCTTCCGTTGTTTCATGTTATAGGTGAATGGTTCGGTTGAACCAAGTGGTTAATTTATGCTTTCATGAAGGTAGCGTGGATATGGAGCTAGCTTACGGTTAGAAAATGCTCCATCTCTTTGAATCATTGTTGTTGATTATCACTTGTGTAATTCGCCCAAGTAAAGAGTTTTGAATTAAATATGTTGGTCAATATGTTGTATTTGACTTTGAAAGTCAAACAGTGAAAAAGAGTCTTGTGTATGTGTATTGAAAAGGGTATGAATTCTTTGGGTTATGATTGGTGTTGTGTTCGGGTCAAACGTAGTGAAATGTTGTAACACCTCGCAAATTTGAACACGATTAATTTCATTAGTCACTTGCATTATTAGGCTAATTCCCTACTTGAGTGAATTCACAACACATTTTAGAGGTAAGTCTAGCATAACCCAACTAGTTAGTACGCGTAGTATTACGTATTCGTAATTAGCTGTAATTACGTACAGAACAATCTGAAAACAAACGCGACAAAAATGTACGACTCTTGGTGAACAAAATTTGTTAATAAAACGAAATTATTAAATAAGGTCGTAACGAATAAATATTTTGTCAAAAATATTTACTAATCATTTTATAACGCAAAACGTCAATTCCTATAATTAAAATAAAACAAAGTTTGAAATTATAAAAATTTATTACTTTAGTTCCTAAAAAGATCCTAATTAAAAAAAAAATAAAAAAAAAAATAAGTGTAAATTAAAAACATATTAGTTAAAATAAAATAACATTTAACGATCGGGTAAACAAACACGGAGTGCAAACACGGAGGCAGAAAGTGGAACAAAACCACCTCCCACCTCCCCTTTTCTTTCATTTCTTTCATTTTCTTTCTCTCACTTTTCTCTTTTTCTCTCTACTATCACCACCACCAACCAAATACCACCACAAAAACGCCACAAAACTACGCTAAAACGACGCCGAATCACCCTACTCCTTTAGAATAAAACGACCACGAGACCACGATCTATCTTTCCATCATTTCGGATTTCAAATCCGACACTCGTAAGTTTCCGACAAATCCCGTCAATTCCTAGATTTTGTAGTTTTAGTTAATATTTCATGTTTAGTATACTTAGATTATCATGTTTTAGCGTTTCATACAACCAAAAATGTCCAAAATCGCCCAAAAACTCGTTATTTTTGATCTGTTCGTCGAACAGGCGACTACGTCGCATTTTGCCCAAAAACAGTACTGCGACGTAGGCCTTTACGTCGCATAATCATCCCCACGTCGCAGATAGCGACGCAACCCGTTCCGTCGCATTAAATTGCGAACGTCGCCTATGCGACGCAACCCATGACGTCGCAAAACCTGAATGCGACGTAGACCCGTACGTCGCACCTTACGTCGCACAAGTCAGAACCCTAAAAACACACTTTAAAAAGTCAAAGTTACTGTAGAAAAGTCAAATTTTACTGTAGCAGTACTGTAGCAAATGAGATAATGACATTTTTGAACTATTGTTTCAAAACATCACCAACGAGTCGTATACGTTTTCACAAACATCGAAATGCAACGTAAACATTTAAACGAACGATTTGGACATGGCTTGATTGTACAAACACTAGCATGGATGATTAGTTTAGATATCCACATACTTATTAAATCTCGTACGTTTAGGACGTTAGGAGATTTCAGACTGTACTTGGGCTTAGGTTTGCTAGTGTAACACCCGCCAAATTAGGACTAGTAATTAGTGCCTAATCATATGTTAATACATGTAATTAGTTCCTTGTTAGGCTAATTAATGTATCTAATTATATATATTGTTGGATATATATACGAAAATGCGATTTGGTTAAATCGTACGCAATTTAAATCGAATGTATTTCGATTCAATTTAATACGGACGTTGGTGACAAATTTTATTAAATAACGGGTTATGTCAAAAATATTATTATTATAATATTTCGTATTCATTCGTATCGTACAATCAGGAATTACATAATTTAAAATGTAAGCCGCACAAACAAATTAACTTACCTTTTTATATATAAAGTGATTAGTAAAATATTTAAATTAAAATATCGCGTAATAATTTGCATTTTAAAATGTACCAATTAATGTTTAAAATAATTATTCAACGTGTAAACGACGGAACAAACGAACACAGCGCGGGGAACGGAGACTGAAGTTGGAGGTTAACACCCCCAACTCCCTCCTTTTTCTTTCATTTTCTTCTTTCTCTTTCTCTCTCTTTCTCTTTTTCTCTCAAATCTCACCAACCACACCACCTCCTAAAAACGCACTAAATCGCAAAATAAACATATCAAACGACTTCGGATCTTCAAGATTTTTAGAGATTCACGACCACCGCGACACGATCTATCATCCTATCTTTTCGGATTTCTCATCCGACACTTTGTAAGTTTCCGACAATTCCCGAAATCTCTCGTTTTTAAATGTTTTCACTTGTTAGTAGTTTGTAACCACTTATAATGTCCCTATAAGGGTTGGGTAAAAGTTTTGGACCGAACGGAAACCGAAAAACTCGTTTTCGACACATTTTCCGGCCAACAGACCGCTACGTCGCATTTGGCCCAGAATTTATGCGACGTCAGCTTCTACGTCGCAAAACCCCTCGTGACGTCGCATAGTGCGACGTCAGTCACAACGTCGCATTAAATTGCGACGTCGCATATAGCGACGTCAGCCTTAACGTCGCCAATACCTCGCCACGTCGCACTTAGCGACGCAAGCCCCTACGTCGCAGAAATCACCTACGTCGCATTAGCGACGCAGCACCCTACGTCGCATTAAATTGCGAAACGTCGCCTTTAGCGACGTCATGCTCAACGTCGCAATCCTACCTGCGACGTCGCACACAACGTCGCACAAACCAGAAAACTCAGATTTTTACTAAGTGTTGAGACCTAAAATTTATCACTCGATTTTACCCAAATTCGGTTCCAGATGCGTTTTTCGTCAAAGCAATATAGTAGAAATAAAAATTTTCCAAGCTGACCTGGCAGCTCGACCCCAGCCAGGGGCTCTGCCCCTTGGACCCCGCCAGGGGCTGCTGCCCCTTGGACCCCGCTGCCAGGGGCGCTGCCCCCGGACCCCCGTACTTAGATTTCGTAACGGCTTCTAAAACACAATCAAAACACATTTTTCAAGTAAAACGACACGTAATCAAAATAATAATAATTGAGATTATTATTACAAATCCGTCACCAACGGGCCGTACACTTTTCAAATACTCAAACTTATCAACCAAATAGTGGAAATTTGGACATTATAGTTGAACGAACAACTACAAGGGTGATCTGTTGAGATACCCAAATCATGATTATAACCATCGCGTGTCGTGGACACCCTCAGGTTACAAGTCTTTGGACTTCATACTCGGCTAATCAACTTACGTTTGTTTAAACGCACTCAGACTCAGGTGAGTCTCATAGCCCCTCTTTTTACTGTTTTACTCAGGGGTGTGATATACTGCTCAACTTTTAACATGTGAACGCAAGTACCAACTTTTCATATACTACATGAGTTTTTTGAAACTAATCATTTTTAAGTCCTCCGTCAGCATAGTTGTTAATACGTTGTAGCGTGAATATTAGTATATGGTACCATATAGGATTGACCCTCCTCGTTCGGGTTAGCAAGCACTAACCGGGTAAACGAACGTACTAATATTTGGGAAGACGAATGTTGATTAGGCATTCGTGGAGGCACCTCGCCCGGAATTCTCTATAGGGGACCCGGCCCTCGAGTTAAGCTCAACTATGTGCTCATGGCTGTATACACGATGATCATCATTAAATTGCTGGATGCAATTCATTATTTAATTGCTGGATGCAATTCATTTTTAAATCTTGCGGTTCATACGATATTACTTGATTTCAAACCTGTGAGCTCACCAGCTTTATAGCTGACCTTTTAGCATATATCGCAGGTACCCAGCAGTAGGATGATTCTGCTTCAGGATATTAGCTCGAGTCAGCATGCAGACTATTGAGATTTTCTTGCATTAGTATATTTTGTATAAGTACTTATGTACTGAAATCTCATTTTATTTAACTCGAGCTATGTAAAGCTTTAAATGTTGTAAACATTTCAGTTATCAATATATTTTGTTAAAACGACGCATATAGAGTCGTTTGCTATTATCTTTGTGCTTTGTTATTGATTAGTAACACCCAAATCAAGCTTCCGCAAATCATTAAATTTGGGGGTGTTACAGATTGGTATCAGAGCCTAAGGTTATAGTGAACTAGGTTGCATTTAGTGAGCCTAGACTATGACCATTAGGCGGTATTCCTTATTAGGTATGACTGGTTTAGGGATTACAGCATACGAGTTTAATTTAACATAGCCTGATCAACTATGTACAATTAAGCAAAGATGACGTAAGATCTGAAGGTAGTTATGGCTGAACAGGATACAATAGAAGACTCTGACCTCGAGAGAACCGAGACTCAAACATGTTTATGCTAGACACTCAATAGGCTATATTATATAGGAGCTATATGAATATAGGCCTCAATCTTACTAACGCTTTGTCTCAGAAATGGCAAACATCCCATCAAATTCATCTCGTTCTCCATCCGGGTCGCAGAACCCAAGGGTAGCAAGGAGGAACAACAGGTTGCCTCGAGCTGGCCCGTATCCCACTCACATCGCCTTACCGGCTTTAACTGCTAGGGTAAATCAACACGATCAGCGACTTCGCACCATGGATGTCGTGTTGCAGGAAACAAATGAAAACTGGTGACTTACGTCTCTTGAACGCATAGAACAGGTCTCCGACGACCTTGAAACCACAAACAACAACATGGATGTCTTTCGCAACCAAATTATAGAAATAAGGGTGGAAAATGCCCTTCTACAACAAAGGATGGAAGAATGTGAGCAACGCTCACATGAAGCCGAAGAGTATGCGCGCGGAATAACACAACGACTTGCGCTAGCAGAAGACAACGCCCGACAAGCTAGCAGGCTTGCAAACACTGTGGACCGTCTTGTCACGATGATGGAACAAATTAATCTACGTCAAGACTAGTGTAGTCTTTGTCTTGTAATCTATCCTGTAATCTAGTAACTATCTACGCGCTACTCTATAATTCAGTCGGATGTAACAATTCCCGACATCTTTTGTAATACATCTGTAGGATGTAACCTTTGAACTCGTATTAACTATCAAATATTTCTTGTTGTTCAACTCATATTAATTGCCATAATTCTTTTTCATATTGATGTTATGTATTACCACCTTTATACATGTACATCTGAAATAAATACAATTTTCTTACAAAATCTCATGTATCTTCATTTCTTTTATTGAAGAATCATGCCGCCAAAGACACGACCTTACACAGATGCTCAGATCACGTCACTCATAACCCAGGCTGTTACTGAAGCCTTGGCTCGGAATACCCCACCCAACTCCACAAGAAACAGCGATACCGCTGGAACCTCTGCCGTCAAACCTTGTTCTTACAAGGACTTCCAAAGCTGCAAACCCTCGAGCTTCAAGGGTTCTGAAGGAGCCATCGGACTGATCAGATGGTTCGAGAAAATGGAAACTGTTTTCCGTGTTAGTAAATGCGCGGAGAACGACAAAGTAAACTTCGCCACCTGCTCTCTTGAAGATGATGCCCACTCTTGGTGGAATTCATATACCCAATCAGTGGGTGCTGACATTGCCTACCAACTCACTTGGGAGGAATTGAAGGCAAAACTCACTGCCAAATACTGCTCTATCGCCAAACTCCAAAAGCTAGATGAGGAGTTCTGGAACTTAAAGGTTCAGGGTGGTGATATCGATGGTTATACCACCAGGTTTCAACAACTAGCTGCCCTCCGCCCAGCTATGGTTAGCACTGAACCTGATAAAATCAGGAAGTACACCCTTGGTCTCCCTGATCCTGTTCGGGGACACGTCATCTCTTCAAAACCAACCACCATTGACGGTGCAATCCTATTGGCCCAAGACTTGATGTCAATGAGTCAAGATTCTGAACCACCCACTTCATCCTCTCATACCAACAAACGCAAGTGGTCTGACTACCACAACAACCACTCAAACCAACAAAACAAGAAACCCGACACCATCAAAGCTTACAACACCACCACTGACATCGTCCGGGGCTACACTGGGAGCAAACCCTATTGTTCCAAGTGCAGCCGTCACCATGAGGGTTCCTATGGTCCCTTTTGCAACAACTGCAAGAGGTACGGCCACCTTACCAAAGATTGCCGCTCTCCTACCAACAACAACCCCAACAACACCAGACCACCCAAAGTATGCTTTGAGTGTGGGAAACCTGGGCATTTCAGAGATTCTTGCCCAAAACTGAAGAGCAACAACAACAACAACCGCAACAACAGCAACAACAACAACACCCGCAGCAGAGCTTTCGTCATCAAATCTGGGGACGCCCGCCAAGACCCGAATGTGGTCTCGGGTATGTTCCTCCTCAACAACTTAACTGCTTCTGTTCTATTTGATACTGGTGCTGATAGAAGCTTTATCTCCGATGATTTTTGCCCATTACTTGACATCACTCCTGTTGCCTTAGATGTTAAGTACACTGTAGAGCTAGCAAATGGAAAACTTGTAGAAACCACCAGTGTGATACCTAATTGCACTTTAAATTTAGCTGACGAAACCTTTTCGATCGATCTTATACCCATTGAAATCGGCAGTTTCGACGTCATTATTGGAAAGGACTGGTTGTCCAAACATCGAGCTGAAATCGTATGTCACGATAAAATTGTCCGTATTCCACTCGCCGTTGGTGGAACCTTGATCATACAGGGGGAGACCGGTGGGACGGGACTCAATATAATCTCCTGCTTAAAAACCCGAAAATTTCTGAGAAAGGGTTACCCTGCCATACTCGCACACATTACCGAGAAGAAGTCGGAGGAGAAGCGACTTGAGGATGTACCGATTGTTAGAGACTTTCCCGAAGTCTTTCCGGAAGAACTACCTGGTCTACCTCCGCCTAGACAGGTTGAGTTCTCAATTCATCTCGTGCCGGGTGCCGCACCGGTGGCCCGCGCACCGTACCGTTTAGCCCCATCAGAACTTCAGGAGTTGTCCTCTCAGTTACAGAAACTTCTGGATCGAGGATTCATTAGACCGAGTTCTTCACCTTGGGGAGCTCCGGTCTTATTTGTCAAAAAGAAGGACGGTTCATTCCGAATGTGCATCGACTACCGCGAATTGAACAAATTGACCGTCAAAAACCGATATCCACTTCCTCGCATTGATGATTTATTCGACCAACTTCAGGGTTCAAGTTTCTACTCAAAAATCGATCTGCGATCAGGTTATCATCAATTACGAGTTCGCGACACCGATATTCCAAAAACTGCTTTCAGAACTCGTTACGGGCACTACGAATTCCAAGTGATGCCCTTTGGTCTAACCAACGCACCGGCTGTATTCATGGACCTCATGAACCGGGTGTGCAAACCTTACCTCGATAAGTTTGTCATTGTCTTTATCGATGACATACTCATTTACTCGCGCAACGAGCAAGAACATGCGCAACACCTTAGAACCATCCTTGAACTACTTAGACACGAGGAGCTTTATGCTAAATTCTCTAAGTGTGAGTTCTGGATCCAAACCGTTCAATTTCTTGGTCACGTGATCGACAGTCAGGGAATTCACGTGGACCCATCAAAAATCGAGGCTATCAAAGACTGGAAAGCACCCACCTCTGCAACTGAAGTACGACAATTCTTGGGTCTTGCTGGGTACTATCGGCGATTTATCGAAAATTTCTCTAAAATAGCTCAGCCACTCACGGTACTGACACAGAAGGACAAAAGGTTCGATTGGACCGAGAAACAAGAGTCAGCATTCCAACTTCTGAAACAAAAGCTTTGCAGTGCTCCAATCCTATCACTACCCGAAGGCACCGATGACTTCGTGGTATACTGCGATGCTTCTCACCAAGGGCTCGGTTGCGTGTTGATGCAACGAGACAAGGTCATTGCTTATGCCTCACGACAGCTAAAAATTCACGAAAAGAACTACACCACTCATGATCTCGAACTTGGAGCTGTCGTTTTTGCTCTCAAAATCTGGAGACATTACCTCTACGGCACTAAGTGCACTATCTTTACCGATCATAAAAGTCTCCAACATATCTTCGATCAGAAGGATCTCAATATGAGGCAACGTCGATGGGTCGAGTTGCTTACCGATTACGATTGTGAGATCAAGTACCATCCAGGGAAGGCTAATGTTGTAGCCGATGCCCTCAGTCGAAAGGAACGACCTAAACCACTTCGAGTCCGAGCCCTCAGTATGACCATTCATAACGATCTTACCATTCAAATTCATACAGCTCAGATCGAAGCCCTGAAATCGGAAAACATCAAACATGAAGCCTTGCGGGGCATTGACAAGCAATTCGAAATCAAACCTAACGGGATTAGGTATATCTCAAACCGAATCTGGTTGCCTAGTTTTGGGAACCTAAGAGACTTGGTGATGGACGAGGCTCACAAGTCTAAATATTCTATCCATCCGGGATCCGATAAGATGTACCACGGTATCAAGGAATTTTATTGGTGGCCAAACATGAAAGCCGAAATCGCCACTTATGTCAGCAAGTGTCTTACTTGCTCGAAAGTCAAAACCGAACATCAGAAACCTCCTGGTTTACTCCAACAACCTGAAATCCCTGAATGGAAATGGGATCAAATTGCCATGGATTTCATAACCAAACTACCCAAGTCGTCGAGCGGTTGCGATACCATTTGGGTGATCGTCGATCGTCTCACCAAATCTGCTCATTTCCTGGCAATCAAAGAAAACGATAAAATGGAACGCCTTACACAAATCTACATCAAGGAAATCGTTTCTCATCACGGTGTTCCAGTCTCAATCATCTCTGACAGAGATGCCCGTTTCACTTCTCACTTTTGGCAATCACTGCAGAAAGCATTGGGTACCCGTCTCGATATGAGTACCGCGTACCATCCTCAAACCGATGGCCAAAGTGAACGAACCATTCAAACACTGGAAGACATGCTACGAGCCTGCGTAGTTGATTTCGGTACAAACTGGGAAAGACATTTACCGTTGTGCGAATTCTCGTACAATAACAGTTATCACGCCAGCATTAAGGCTGCACCTTTTGAGGCACTGTACGGTCGTAAGTGCCGATCACCGATCTGTTGGACTGAGGTGGGAGATAGTCAACTCACTGGTCCTGAACTCATACACGCCACCACTGAGAAAATTGTGGAAATCCAAAACAGACTCAAAGCCGCACGTGATCGTCAGAAAAGTTATGCTGACGTGAGACGCAAACCACTCGAGTTCCAAGTTGGGGATCGAGTTCTCTTAAAAGTATCACCTTGGAAAGGCGTCATCCGTTTTGGCAAACGCGGGAAGTTAAATCCCAGGTACATCGGGCCTTTTGAGATCCTCGAACGGATTGGCCCCGTAGCTTATCGATTGCAGCTGCCATCCGAACTCAGCAGCGTGCACCCTACTTTTCATATTTCAAATCTGAAGAAGTGTCTATCTGATGAGACACTTATCATTCCATTAGATGAAATTCGTGTTGACGATAAACTTCACTTCGTTGAGGAACCCGCTGAAATTATGGACCGTGAGGTCAAACAACCGAAACAAAGTCGTATTCCCATCGTCAAGGTCAGATGGAATTCGCGGCGTGGTCCGGAATTCACCTGGGAACGGGAAGACCAAATGCGACTCAAATATCCTCAACTCTTTACTGATTCCACATCAAACACGACTTCGAGCTAAATTTCGGGACGAAATTCTTCTAACAGGGGGAGAATGTAACACCCGCCAAATTAGGACTAGTAATTAGTGCCTAATCATATGTTAATACATGTAATTAGTTCCTTGTTAGGCTAATTAATGTATCTAATTATATATATTGTTGGATATATATACGAAAATGCGATTTGGTTAAATCGTACGCAATTTAAATCGAATGTATTTCGATTCAATTTAATACGGACGTTGGTGACAAATTTTATTAAATAACGGGTTATGTCAAAAATATTATTATTATAATATTTCGTATTCATTCGTATCGTACAATCAGGAATTACATAATTTAAAATGTAAGCCGCACAAACAAATTAACTTACCTTTTTATATATAAAGTGATTAGTAAAATATTTAAATTAAAATATCGCGTAATAATTTGCATTTTAAAATGTACCAATTAATGTTTAAAATAATTATTCAACGTGTAAACGACGGAACAAACGAACACAGCGCGGGGAACGGAGACTGAAGTTGGAGGTTAACACCCCCAACTCCCTCCTTTTTCTTTCATTTTCTTCTTTCTCTTTCTCTCTCTTTCTCTTTTTCTCTCAAATCTCACCAACCACACCACCTCCTAAAAACGCACTAAATCGCAAAATAAACATATCAAACGACTTCGGATCTTCAAGATTTTTAGAGATTCACGACCACCGCGACACGATCTATCATCCTATCTTTTCGGATTTCTCATCCGACACTTTGTAAGTTTCCGACAATTCCCGAAATCTCTCGTTTTTAAATGTTTTCACTTGTTAGTAGTTTGTAACAACTTATAATGTCCCTATAAGGGTTGGGTAAAAGTTTTGGACCGAACGGAAACCGAAAAACTCGTTTTCGACACATTTTCCGGCCAACAGACCGCTACGTCGCATTTAGCCCAGAATTTATGCGACGTCAGCTTCTACGTCGCAAAACCCCTCGTGACGTCGCATAGTGCGACGTCAGTCACAACGTCGCATTAAATTGCGACGTCGCATATAGCGACGTCAGCCTTAACGTCGCCAATACCTCGCCACGTCGCACTTAGCGACGCAAGCCCCTACGTCGCAGAAATCACCTACGTCGCATTAGCGACGCAGCACCCTACGTCGCATTAAATTGCGAAACGTCGCCTTTAGCGACGTCATGCTCAACGTCGCAATCCTACCTGCGACGTCGCACACAACGTCGCACAAACCAGAAAACTCAGATTTTTACTAAGTGTTGAGACCTAAAATTTATCACTCGATTTTACCCAAATTCGGTTCCAGATGCGTTTTTCGTCAAAGCAATATAGTAGAAATAAAAATTTTCCAAGCTGACCTGGCAGCTCGACCCCAGCCAGGGGCTCTGCCCCTTGGACCCCGCCAGGGGCTGCTGCCCCTTGGACCCCGCTGCCAGGGGCGCTGCCCCCGGACCCCCGTACTTAGATTTCGTAACGGCTTCTAAAACACAATCAAAACACATTTTTCAAGTAAAACGACACGTAATCAAAATAATAATAATTGAGATTATTATTACAAATCCGTCACCAACGGGCCGTACACTTTTCAAATACTCAAACTTATCAACCAAATAGTGGAAATTTGGACATTATAGTTGAACGAACAACTACAAGGGTGATCTGTTGAGATACCCAAATCATGATTATAACCATCGCGTGTCGTGGACACCCTCAGGTTACAAGTCTTTGGACTTCATACTCGGCTAATCAACTTACGTTTGTTTAAACGCACTCAGACTCAGGTGAGTCTCATAGCCCCTCTTTTTACTGTTTTACTCAGGGGTGTGATATACTGCTCAACTTTTAACATGTGAACGCAAGTACCAACTTTTCATATACTACATGAGTTTTTTGAAACTAATCATTTTTAAGTCCTCCGTCAGCATAGTTGTTAATACGTTGTAGCGTGAATATTAGTATATGGTACCATATAGGATTGACCCTCCTCGTTCGGGTTAGCAAGCACTAACCGGGTAAACGAACGTACTAATATTTGGGAAGACGAATGTTGATTAGGCATTCGTGGAGGCACCTCGCCCGGAATTCTCTATAGGGGACCCGGCCCTCGAGTTAAGCTCAACTATGTGCTCATGGCTGTATACACGATGATCATCATTAAATTGCTGGATGCAATTCATTATTTAATTGCTGGATGCAATTCATTTTTAAATCTTGCGGTTCATACGATATTACTTGATTTCAAACCTGTGAGCTCACCAGCTTTATAGCTGACCTTTTAGCATATATCGCAGGTACCCAGCAGTAGGATGATTCTGCTTCAGGATATTAGCTCGAGTCAGCATGCAGACTATTGAGATTTTCTTGCATTAGTATATTTTGTATAAGTACTTATGTACTGAAATCTCATTTTATTTAACTCGAGCTATGTAAAGCTTTAAATGTTGTAAACATTTCAGTTATCAATATATTTTGTTAAAACGACGCATATAGAGTCGTTTGCTATTATCTTTGTGCTTTGTTATTGATTAGTAACACCCAAATCAAGCTTCCGCAAATCATTAAATTTGGGGGTGTTACAGCTAGCACTCGCACAACTACTTAAACTCAACAGGTGAGTTCACAGCCCCTACTGCTACTGTTTTTAACTACTTTTGGGGTGGAAAACATAGTCAACTGCTTTACTGATTTACTGATTGCCATAACTGCTTTTACTATATGATTATTTATCATACTGTTTACTCGAACAATTAGAGTACTTGAACTGTTAAACTGTTATACAAACTATCACATAACTACCTTGGTACACTTATACAAAACTGCTTATAACATTTTCAACTACTACAACTGTCCGTACGAATTGGTATTCCATACAAAAACTATTATCACTATGTGAAACTATTTTGGTATCTTACCGGAGAACGACCGGTACATATTGGTAACTTGTCGGAGAACGACCGACACTAACATGGTATCTTACCGGAGAACGACCGGTACTAACAGTGTATCTCGCCGGAGAACGACCGGTGCTAACTTGGTATCTTACCGGAGAACGACCGGTACATATTGGTAACTTGTCGGAGAACGACCGACACTAACATGGTATCTTACCGGAGAACGACCGGTACTAACAGTGTATCTCGCCGGAGAACGACCGGTGCTAACTTGGTATCTTACCGGAGAACGACCGGTACATTTGGTAACTAGTCGGAGAACGACCGACTCAAACTTTAAAACTACTGGGGAACGACCAGCAACACGTTTTCGAAACATATAATTTGGGTAACGTCCCAACGAAACTATTTTTGGGCAACCTCCCACACGAACCACATTTTGGGTAACGTCCCGACAAGACCAGAAACTTTTGGGCGAATAACCCACTAAACTTATACTTTGGATGACGTTCCACTAAACATTACTCGACTATTATGGCAATTACTATTTATGAACGTATTTGGTCCAACAACTATGACTACAAAACTTGAAACAACAACGTACAACATAAAACCTGTGGATTCACTCAACCTAGTTGTTGACTTTTACTATGTTTTTCAGGGAATTAGCTGCGCATGTAAGAATCGCCAACACATGGAGAATTAGGCGACCCGTGAAGCTTTAGGATGCCAACCTTTTTGGAAAAACATATGGATTTCTCCAGTATAACTGAAACTATTTTGTCATATTCTAGAAATCCACTTTTGTATACTTATTACTTTTAACTTGTACGATTCGATGAATCGTAAATCTTGTAATTAACATTTTGGCATCTTAATATATTATGTTCTGTTGTAATCATAAGCTCTGATACGTATGCACGCTTTATTATTGTGACACCCCAGTACTTAAACTAAACGCTTCCGCTAAACAAATTTGGGGGTGTGACAGATTGGTATCAGAGCCATTGGTTATAGCGAACTAGGAAACTTTAGGTGACTTAGCGACCTAGAGACCTAGACTATAGCCTTGGCTAGAACGCACGTGCATACATGCATTTATATACATCTAAACTATCGCTATGATACCTCGATACGCGTGAACTATTCACCACCTTCGACTCGTTCATTGCACTCAGATCTCATGTGAACCGGATCGTGTTAAACGGTTGATGAAAAGAAGTATGTATTTAGCATCATATAATGACGCCTGGCCAACGTGATTATATTATCCTAAGTACATATGGGTGTTTCATAGTCGTAAGATACGTGATGGGAATCCGACAACTTTTCTTGAAACTCTAAAACTTGAAATATGTGAAACTTCATTCCTCACATATTTTTCATTGGCATTGACTTCTGCATCTTTTCATCGCAGAACGTCAGCATGCCGCCTAAACAAAGAAAGACTCGAAACAGTCGACGAAATTCTCCACCTACACCTCCAGAAACAACCGAACAAATCATCGAACGTCGCGTGGCTGAAGCCATCGCACAATACGAGGCCAGCCGAAATCGTGAAAACCTGACCAACAATAGTGGAGCCACTCCAGTCATTAGCGAAACCCCGAACAATACCCAACAGGGGTGTTCATACAAAACATTTCAAGCCTGCAAACCCAACACCTTCACCGGGACTGAAGGGGCCATTGGCCTAGTCCACTGGATTGAGAAAACAGAGTCAGTGATCGACATCAGTGACTGTGCTGCTGACAAAATTGTGAAATACGCCACCTGCACTCTAGCCGACAAAGCACTAACATGGTGGAACGCTCAGGTGCAAATCATGGGACGCCCAGCTGCTTACTCTATCTCATGGGAGACACTGAAACGAATGTTGATGGAGGAATTTTGCCCTCCCAACGAGATGCAAAAACTTGAAACCGAATTCTGGAACATACAAATGTTCGGCGCTGACATTTCCGGTTACACAACTAGATTCCAGGAGCTTGCACGTCTTGTGCCCCACATGGTAACCCCCGAGAGCAAATGCATTGAGCGTTACAACAGGGGTTTGGCACCACAAATCCGAGGCATGGTTATGTCCTCCAAACCCGCCACTTTTAGGAGCGCAGTTGACCTGGCTCAAAGCTTAACCGACGACGCGGTCGAGATTGGAACCCTGAAAGCTATCACAGGGAAAACTGAACCTACCCGTACTGATGCGGGCGAATCTGGAACCCACAAACGCAAATGGAACGGCGAGGGTAACGACCGTCAGGGTCAACAAAACAGAAACCCGGGAAACACCCGAGCCTACGCTGCAATCAACAACCCTGGACCCAAAACCTACCTTGGCAACAAACCGAGGTGTGACAAGTGCGGGAGACACCACGATGGTGATTGTACATTTTGTCAAAACTGCAGACGTCCCGGTCACTTAGCACAGAACTGTAGGACAAACCTACCTCCTCAAGCCGCTCCCGAGGGACAAAACACTGGCTGCTTTAGGTGTGGTGATCCTGGACATCACCGAAACCAATGCCAACAACCGAACAACCCCGGGAACAACAATCAGAACAACAACAACCGCATCACTAACAAAGGCTACGTCCCAAGCCGCGCAAACATTCTTCGTGCACCGGAAACGGTTGCAGATCTCAACTAGCACGGTACGTTTTAGCGACTATTGCTACAATTTAACATACGTTTTATTCGAATGCCTATTCGAACAGAACACTTGGTAAACTCTGACCACAAAACGAAACACACAACATATTGATCTATGCCGCGAGCATACTTAAACTGATTAAACATCTATGGCAACAATCGAACGCCACGCAAACTATTACTATTGTTAACAACATGACTTTATCGAAGAACATACGCCGCGGGCGATCCAACTTGATTTAAATCTCCGGG
The DNA here is from genome assembly GCA_949592205.1 of Helichrysum umbraculigerum. Taxonomy (NCBI): domain Eukaryota; kingdom Viridiplantae; phylum Streptophyta; class Magnoliopsida; order Asterales; family Asteraceae; genus Helichrysum; species Helichrysum umbraculigerum. The sequence continues at coordinate 376,501,489 of CATIUR010000001.1, read as the reverse complement.
ACGAGATTTCTCTAACATGGGGAGAATGTAACACCTCGCAAATTTGAACACGATTAATTTCATTAGTCACTTGCATTATTAGGCTAATTCCCTACTTGAGTGAATTCACAACACATTTTAGAGGTAAGTCTAGCATAGCCCAACTAGTTAGTACGCGTAGTATTACGTATTCGTAATTAGCTGTAATTACGTACAGAACAATCTGAAAACAAACGCGACAAAAATGTACGACTCTTGGTGAACAAAATTTGTTAATAAAACGAAATTATTAAATAAGGTCGTAACGTATAAATATTTTGTCAAAAATATTTACTAATCATTTTATAACGCAAAACGTCAATTCCTATAATTAAAATAAAACAAAGTTTGAAATTATAAAAATTTATTACTTTAGTTCCTAAAAAGATCCTAATTAAAAAAAAAATAAAAAAAAAAAAAGTGTAAATTAAAAACATATTAGTTAAAATAAAATAACATTTAACGATCGGGTAAACAAACACGGAGTGCAAACACGGAGGCAGAAAGTGGAACAAAACCACCTCCCACCTCCCCTTTTCTTTCATTTCTTTCATTTTCTTTCTCTCACTTTTCTCTTTTTCTCTCTACTATCACCACCACCAACCAAATAACACCACAAAAACGCCACAAAACTACGCTAAAACGACGCCGAATCACCCTACTCCTTTGGAATAAAACGACCACGAGACCACGATCTATCTTTCCATCCTTTCGGATTTCAAATCCGACACTCGTAAGTTTCCGACAAATCCCGTCAATTCCTAGATTTTGTAGTTTTAGTTAATATTTCATGTTTAGTATACTTAGATTATCATGTTTTAGCGTTTCATACAACCAAAAACGTCCAAAATCGCCCAAAAACTCGTTATTTTTGATCTGTTCGTCGAACAGGCGACTACGTCGCATTTTGCCCAAAAACAGTACTGCGACGTAGGCCTTTACGTCGCATAATCATCACCACGTCGCAGATAGCGACGCAACCCGTTCCGTCGCATTAAATTGCGAACGTCGCCTATGCGACGCAACCCATGACGTCGCAAAACCTGAATGCGACGTAGACCCGTACGTCGCACCTTACGTCGCACAAGTCAGAACCCTAAAAACACACTTTAAAAAGTCAAAGTTACTGTAGAAAAGTCAAATTTTACTGTAGCAGTACTGTAGCAAATGAGATAATGACATTTTTGAACTATTGTTTCAAAACATCACCAACGAGTCGTATACGTTTTCACAAACATCGAAATGCAACGTAAACATTTAAACGAACGATTTGGACGTGGCTTGATTGTACAAACACTAGCATGGATGATTAGTTTAGATATCCACATACTTATTAAATCTCGTACGTTTAGGACGTTAGGAGATTTCAGACTGTACTTGGGCTTAGGTTTCCTAGCACTCGCACAACTACTTAAACTCAACAGGTGAGTTCACAGCCCCTACTGCTACTGTTTTTAACTACTTTTGGGGTGGAAAACATAGTCAACTGCTTTACTGATTTACTGATTGCCATAACTGCTTTTACTATATGATTATTTATCATACTGTTTACTCGAACAATTAGAGTACTTGAACTGTTAAACTGTTATACAAACTATCACATAACTACCCTTGGTACACTTATACAAAACTGCTTATAACATTTTCAACTACTACAACTGTCCGTACGAATTGGTATTCCATACAAAAACTATTATCACTATGTGAAACTATTTTGGTATCTTACCGGAGAACGACCGGTACATATTGGTAACTTGTCGGAGAACGACCGACACTAACATGGTATCTTACCGGAGAACGACCGGTACTAACAGTGTATCTCGTCGGAGAACGACCGGTGCTAACTTGGTATCTTACCGGAGAACGACCGGTACATATTGGTAACTTGTCGGAGAACGACCGACACTAACATGGTATCTTACCGGAGAACGACCGGTACTAACAGTGTATCTCGCCGGAGAACGACCGGTGCTAACTTGGTATCTTACCGGAGAACGACCGGTACATTTGGTAACTAGTCGGAGAACGACCGACTCAAACTTTAAAACTACTGGGGAACGACCAGCAACACGTTTTCAAAACATATAATTTGGGTAACGTCCCAACGAAACTATTTTTGGGCAACCTCCCACACGAACCACATTTTGGGTAACGTCCCGACAAGACCAGAAACTTTTGGGCGAATAACCCACTAAACTTATACTTTGGATGACGTTCCACTAAACATTACTCGACTATTATGGCAATTACTATTTATGAACGTATTTGGTCCAACAACTATGACTACAAAACTTGAAACAACAACGTACAACATAAAACCTGTGGATTCACTCAACCTAGTTGTTGACTTTTACTATGTTTTTCAGGGAATTAGCTGCGCATGTAAGAATCGCCAACACATGGAGAATTAGGCGACCCGTGAAGCTTTAGGATGCCAACATTTTTGGAAAAACATATGGATTTCTCCAGTATAACTGAAACTATTTTGTCATATTCTAGAAATCCACTTTTGTATACTTATTACTTTTAACTTGTACGATTCGATGAATCGTAAATCTTGTAATTAACATTTTGGCATCTTAATATATTATGTTCTGTTGTAATCATAAGCTCTGATACGTATGCACGCTTTATTATTGTGACACCCCAGTACTTAAACTAAACGCTTCCGCTAAACAAATTTGGGGGTGTTACAAATGTGGTCAAGAGTTAAATGTGATTGGTTGGTCAAATGTGAAGTTGACAAATAGTCAACGATGTTGAAAGAGTCAAACATGTGTGGAATAGGGTGTCGTTTGGTTAAAAATATGGTCATTATAGAAACGGGTCAAAAAGGGGTCAAAATGGGTCAAAGAATGATTTTATGATCTATTTAAATATGATAGTGTTATGACACGTTGGCTTAGTGTCTTAAGTTTGTTTTGGTATGATGAATAAGGGTGAAAAGAGTTTTGGTCAGATTCCATGTGGTTTGAGTTTTGACATGTCAAGTAAAAATGGTCAAAATGGTCGAAAACTACCCACACGTTCAGATTTGACGTTTTTGAGAAATTTGAAAAAGTGTTAAAAGTGAAAGTTTTATATTGTCACAGTGGAGACGTGTGCAAATTTTCAGGTCCTAAATCGTAACGAGTAAAAAGTTATGCGTGTTTGAATTTGGTCAAAAATTTGAGTCTGTGTTACCACTAGAACAGGCTTGTTCTAGCCTAAAACAAGATTGTTCTAGCTAAAACAAGGTTGTTTTACCTACCTGTACTACATGGCTGGTAAATGGCATACCCCGTTGTTTTGTTTTGGGTCAAAATGTAAAGATGAGAATACGGTATCAAATATACGAGATGTGGGACCGAGCTGTGGGAACCGGAAAAAAAAAATTTCCTAAAGTTTTGGGGCGTTTCAAGTTGGTATCAGAGCAATGGTTTAAGAGAATTAGGTAATCCACGATAGGATTGCGTAGGCTTAAACCATTTTGCATTGTTTATGTTGTTATGATGATTATGCATGATAGTGATACTGATTTAGCTGAACTCATATGATTTCTTATGATGATTTATATGATGATAAATACGTGTTGATTTAGTAGTTAAAGTGCTGATTGAATCGTTTATTGCTGGAAATAGTTATGATTAGACTCGAGTATGTTTAAAATGTTGACAGAGATTAAGTAATTAATAGTGTTATATGGTTATATGATCAGAGAATATGCTTTGACTGCGGTCAACAGAGTAAGTGTATTATGTGTGATTATGATTATGAAGTGAAAACAGTGACTAGTAAATGATGTAGAGATTAAATGGTATATAGTGCTTACGTGGAATTAAGTGATTATATGAAGCTAAGTATATGAATAACGAGTTAGTATTTTAGAGTGTATCTGTTGATAAAGTGTTATGAAGTATGTTTTGACTTGTTGAATACCAGTGTTATATGTGTTTATGTGTAAATTGCATTGAAGATTGATGATATGAGATAGCCTGAGAAGGAAGTGTGTATGAGATAATCTTACTACGCCTGATCAACGTAGTTATATTATGCCATATCACATGGAATTGTTGAGGTTATTAAGTATAAAAGAAATTTAATGTAATTTGGGAGATAGAGTATAAGAGAAGAGGTGATTAAATTACCTGCTGAATACGATAATGAAAAGAGATAGACTTGTATTTCACTAATTAAGTGAAACCAATAGGTGTAGGTTATATGAATTTGAGTTTGTAACTCAGTTGTTGATAATGTGTTTAGTGTTACAGGGTGAGTTAAATAGAGTTGAATGCACAATATATGTGTTAGTGTTGATTGGTGGTCTATGTTTATACGGTTTTTATGAAGTGATTATGATTAAGTGAGGTATTGTAATATGATTAAATGCTTCCGCATGAATAGAGATAGTGTTAAGACTGAGTAGTACGGGTGACATTCGTGAGGACACGAATGAAATAAGTGGGGGAGAGTTGTAACACCCCGAATTTCAGAAAATTAATATCGTATGCGGATATATTTTTATTACAAAGTATTATTATGTTAATAATGAAATATAGAAGAAAACGTAAACGAATTACCAGTTTCAGACTGTAAGAGTTAAAGGAAATAAAATAAATATATAGACAGATACGTGTACAGGTGTTTATTCTCAATAATTCTAAACAATCTCAGACTCTTCTTCTCTTTTTCTCTGGGTGAAGAACCAAACCCAGGAGATTAATTCTCCTTAACAAATCCTCAAACACAAGTGTGAATTCAAGTCTATGGTTTCAATTCATCATCTTCTTCATCACTTCTATCCAATTGTAAGTGATTTCTCATCTTTCTTAATCTAAGTTTTAGGGTTGTGGTGAGTTTGATAAAATTAGTGAATTTTAATACGAAATTAGGATTTTAAATTGAGAGAATTGATGTTAACTAGTGTTTTTAAGATCATGGGTAATCATATAACATGATAAAAATGATGAAATCATGATTTGTGTTCATGGGTAATTTTAGGGTTTATGCTAAAATTGTATAAATTGATGTAATAAGTTTAAAGATGTGATTAATGGTGTAAATAGAGCATGATTATGTAGATGAAACAAGAATTAAAGTAGTAAAGCTTGATAATTGATGAGTTGTAAAAGAGTGGTTATGGTGATTCTTAGGAAGTTATGTAAATAATAGTAGAGATGAAACTAGTAATGGTGATTAAAAGATTATGATGATTACTGGTGTCTAAAAGTATTGTTATGTGTTATGTATAATATGATTAGGTGTTAAAGACTTGGAAGCTTATGTTGATGATTATGATGAAACCGGCTAATGAATCGAGGTAAGTGATATAGGGGTTATATGGGTAATGGTTGTATGTGTTTCCGGATTTCTTCCGAGCAAGAGGATCATACAATCAAGTGGAAGTTTACTTGTTTCTTAACTTGTTTCTAAATAGTGAATTAGACTTGTTTCTTATGTATGAATCGATTGTGTGTGTTTCCGGATTGCTTCCGAGCAAGAGGATCATACAATCGGGTGGAAGAATACTTGTTTCTTATATTTGTTTCTTGAGATTTGTTTCATACGTTTGTATTTAGACTTGTTTCTTATGTGTATAATAGTGTTGACTTTTGTTGTTGATTGTTGGGTTATGTGGACTATGTGGAAATGAGCATTTGTAGAGATTCAATGTTGATCAGAGCGCTAACTACGGTTAGCATAGTGTTTACGAATACGTGCTTGCACGTTATGTTGATTAGCTAGCGTTGCTAGCATAGACTTGTTTCTGAAGCATGGTATCCATTTCGACGTGATTTGGTGCCTAATAGTCTTGTTTCTTATGTTGTTCAGAATAATCTCTACAGTGCTCAGTAGATATGTGTTTAAGAAGATATGTTGTTGTTATGTGATAAGCCTTGTTTTAGTGTTGATTATGTGGATTATTCGTATAATTGCCTATATGCTTACTAAGCGATGTGCTTACCCCTTCCGTTGTTTCATGTTATAGGTGAATGGTTCGGTTGAACCAAGTGGTTGATTTATGCTTTCATGAAGGTAGCGTGGATATGGAGCTAGCTTACGGTTAGAAAATGCTCCATCTCTTTGAATCATTGTTGTTGATTATCACTTGTGTAATTCGCCCAAGTAAAGAGTTTTGAATTAAATATGTTGGTCAATATGTTGTATTTGACTTTGAAAGTCAAACAGTGAAAAAGAGTCTTGTGTATGTGTATTGAAAAGGGTATGAATTCTTTGGGTTATGATTGGTGTTGTGTTCGGGTCAAACGTAGTGAAATGTGGTCAAGAGTTAAATGTGATTGGTTGGTCAAATGTGAAGTTGACAAATAGTCAACGATGTTGAAAGAGTCAAACATGTGTGGAATAGGGTGTCGTTTGGTTAAAAATATGGTCATTATAGAAACGGGTCAAAAAGGGGTCAAAATGGGTCAAAGAATGATTTTATGATCTATTTAAATATGATAGTGTTATGACACGTTGGTTTAGTGTCTTAAGTTTGTTTTGGTATGATGAATAAGGGTGAAAAGAGTTTTGGTCAGATTCCATGTGGTTTGAGTTTTGACATGTCAAGTAAAAATGGTCAAAATGGTCGAAAACTACCCACACGTTCAGATTTGACGTTTTTGAGAAATTTGAAAAAGTGTTAAAAGTGAAAGTTTTATATTGTCACAGTGGAGACGTGTGCAAATTTTCAGGTCCTAAATCGTAACGAGTAAAAAGTTATGCGTGTTTGAATTTGGTCAAAAATTGAGTCTGTGTTACCACTAGAACAGGCTTGTTCTAGCCTAAAACAAGCTTGTTCTAGCTAAAACAAGGTTGTTTTACCTACCTGTACTACATGGCTGGTAAATGGCATACCCCGTTGTTTTGTTTTGGGTCAAAATGTAAAGATGAGAATACGGTATCAAATATACAAGATGTGGGACCGAGCTGTGGGAACCGAAAAAAAAAAATTTCCTAAAGTTTTGGGGCGTTTCAATACCAAGTAAATTAAATATAAGCATATTATATATTATATTAAAATATGTGATATAATCTTCGATGGAACATCATGTCACGTTACATCAGGTGTGTAAAACACACTTTATAGTGTGTAAATAGAAAAAGCCTTCCACTGTATATAAGTCTCTGTGATTTTTCCCATCCGATCAAACCTAGTAGTAAGCGATCCGTCAAAAACAACCAAAATATTCCTTCGTGAATCGGGCGAAAAATTGAAGTTTCGGGCCGGGTAACCTTTCATTCTTGGGTGATGATCCACCAAGAATGTGCATTACATGATTATAATGTACAAGTAAATAATGTGTATTGATAGTGGATATATCAATGGTTGATTTATCACCACCCTTCTTTAAAAATTGTGTCATAGCTTCTTTAAAGAGACTTTATAAAAAGTTATGCATGAAGACCACTCCTAATCGTTGGTAATACATCAGCGTCACGTCAGCACTTCTCAAAACTATAGCATAACTGACTAAATACTGACAACCCTGACACTTCATTCGTTTTTATGGACCCCACATTTACCACTATACATTTATTTCAATACACTAAATAAAACACAAAAACAAAAGAAATATTTTTTTAAACGAACCCCACCAAACGCAACACCCACCCATCTCCACACCGCTTCCCAACTGAAAGCTGCCCAAGTGCTACTCCTATGCCATCCAGTGCTCCAATCTGCTACCCTAAGTGCTATTGGGGTTGGTGGTGGTTTAATAAAAGAAAAGTTTTTCATACTCTTAAATTATTAAAATATAATATCATGCATGTTTTTCTCGGTTATTTAACGTCTACTCTCGGTAAACCTTGCTGAAAATATTTGTTTCACTATTGATTTGTCATAATACGTTGTTAAAGAATGAAGACGTCGTAAAACAAAATTGATTAACTAATACTAAATAACACAAATGAAAGTAATCGCTACCATTCTAACGACACAAATTGATATTATTAATTTAGACCAATTTTACACAAGTCGTTTAGAAAAAAACTCCTTAACTCACTAACTCCTTCGTGTGCTTGGGAATCCTTAATAATTAAATAAACCAAGATTTTACCAATAAACAAGCCGTTATAGAGTGTACTAATTGGTATCTTACAGGTAAACACATAGAAAATAACTAAAAAAACCCAACCATACATATTGAACACGTCAAATAATTCACATAGGTCAAATAGGACAAAGGTCTCCCACAATGCGCTTTTACAACATAAAACACACATAATAACTTATACGGAGTATGTAATACCGAACATAGTAAGGAAAGAATCACCCATAAAAAAATATGAAAGCTAGCCAACATTTACCAATCAAGTAATATGCATATTCATGGTGAGTATCGCAAACCAAAATATTGCTCTAAGTGTCATATCTTACTGCAATGAAATATTTCAATTTGTTTGACACGTTATAAGCAATTTAGGAGGACAAACTTACTAACCTAAAACTCACGCTAATCATATCCATAATGTCCTAAAATTCATTTTATTAGTGTCATTTTTTTAAAAGTTAATTGTAATGAATGTTGTTTGTTAAGTTTAGTTGGTGTTTAGACTTCGAATCTACGGATTTGGTAAAATCGGGACTAAATTGTAAAGGTTGTAAAATGAGGACTAAAGCGTAATTATATGTTAATTTTAATATTTAATCAAGAAACTAGTTTAGACCTAATTTCCCCTAAAACTATTTGGAGAAAAGTAGGGGGGTGTTATTCTAGGGTGTCAATCAAATAAAATATCGTTGTACAATTTCAACACGAAAGCTTTACGGTATAGCGAGGTGATCAACATACTAAAATATGACAATCAAAATACCAAAAATTGACCAATGTAAGTTAATTATCTATGTAAATTCGCCTTTAGGGTTCATATTGATAATTAAGATTTGAACGAATTGAAAGTTAGTTAGACGATTTTGTTATGTTACATAATTTAATTATGTTTTTTAAATCATATAAAATCGAAAATATGACCGATTAATCTAAAATTAAATATAATGCTAGAACTTTATGCTTTATACAACTTTCAAGTTTTGGTTTTTTGCATCTTTGGAGTCTAAATGGGTCAAACAGGTCATTTGTTAAATTTGAACAAATTGATGATGAATTTGTAACATATTTATTTTAAATTCATGTAAGATAGAGTCGAACTCTAAAAGCTATGATTTTATAGAATATGCTATGCTGATGTGTTGTTGAGAGACCTGTAAAATATTATAAAATATGAATGAATAGAAACGGGTCTCATGTGTTGATCATTGTAACAATATATTGTTGAATTGTTACATTGAAATAATGTTCAAGATGAAATTAAGAAGGATTAATTGAAAAAATAAGAAGATGAAATAATGATGTTAAAGATTAAAATCAATAGCTAATGAGTATATGATCATTTGAGAAGATTAAATTAAGGGTTGAGTTTGAATGGGGCCGAAAACGGTTGAAAATTTATTGAAATCTGGAATGTGTCTTGGCTAGTTCATTTTGTTGTCTCTAGTATTGTATGCCAAGTTTATGTAACTACTAATATAAGTAGACGACTATTGTTTGACGTGTTTAGCTTGATTCGGAGAATTTGCTTATCGAGGTAAGATAGTGTTCGCAAAAATCACGTGCAAATCAAAACATATACACTTTGATTAATACTCGCGTGTTTTAATATCATTTTATTCTAAAGTTCTGATAAGTATGTAATTTTCCATATTAAATATATCTAAAAAAGTATTTTTCAAATGATAAATGGATGCTTCCAAGAATGACAAAATGAACACTCATATTCCTATTCATATCCATTTATTTCATCTACATCCATAAATAATGGATTAAATCGGACGAATTTTCACTGAATTAGGTGATATTGTCATCCTTGGTTTCACATTCACATTATCACATTAAGAAAAAGTGTGCAACCTCATTATCTGATAAAAACATTTGAGCTCGCATTTAAGGAAAAAAAAAACATGACCCTATGTAACTTCTTATCTGAACCCCAACATAACAAGAATAATTCAAATGTTCTTGAAACATTACATCAAACAAATCTCAAAGAACACTAACTAAAGACTAATAAAATAGAAAGAGAAAAAAAAAACCCAAAAACTTTCAATAGCATTTTAGTTTGGCACGGGACGATGTTCTTGTTCTAGACCCATGGTTACTGCTATTTTTTTTATTCTCGAATTGTTGAGAAAAAAAATAACAATTTTTCTAATATTTTTAACACGAAGACAAGTGTTGTATATAAAAATATTCACCTCTAAAAAATAATAATTAAATGTTATATAGAATACTTTTATTTGTGTTGAACTATGTTTATCAAAGTCCAAAAATAAGATGGTATTTAATTCGCGTGAGCGCTTGCACTTTCTTCATTATAGCGGCACTAGCTACCATGCATACTCCTTGGACAACACTGACGACCACGTCGTGTTCGGAGCGGCCATTCCACTATAGTCAACCATTCACGTCGACCACGTAGGTCCACACCCATTCCTCCAAGATTCCGTCTATTTAATTTATTTTGTACTCCCCCTGACCTACTCTAAGTGTTTTAATCTCTCTCTGTTCTAAATAAATGTCTACTTTCATATGCCAACAAATAAAAAGAAAAAGTTTTAAAAGGTAAGAATGATACTTATTAGCTAGATTGTACACTTTTAAAACTTTGCATTTTCAAAGTGGACATTTTGATTGAGATGGATGAAGTAGTTAAATTCTGTTGAAATAAACCATTTGTTAATATATAAATAATCTACATCTACACTATATATTATAAGAGAGTATAAATTAGGTAGTCATTAGACTCCTAATCTAATCCTCGCCCTTAAATAATTAAGTCTTTTTTATTACAACCATTGATTATCTCTAGAAAAGGATTACCTAAATAGTGGATTGGTGGTGATTCAAAGACTAAAATACCCCTCAATAATTGTATTAATTATCATATCATTTACCGTAGACTATTAATTTTAGAAATTATAATTGTATTAAAGAAGTTATTGATTTCTATCAAATCATTTAACACATTCTCAATTTAAGTGTCTTCTTAAATTCTTTGTCTATGCTCTCCACCTTTTTTTTTTTTTTTTTTTTTTTTTTTTGTGGCATATTACATATATGGAGCTCACATTCATATATGATTTCTGTCAATTGATCAGGTATGAGGCTAATATTCATCCACAATTTTTGCCCTAACTATAAATCAATTGCATGATGCTGAAGTTTTACTTCAATATTTGTAAGTTGATTTCTTTTCACAATGAATGAATTCGTACTAATTGGCACTTTTTTGGGTTGTTGAGAAACAATAAATGCATATACAATAATAAAATAGGCAAATTAGATGAACCATTCTTAATCGTTTATGCTATTAATTTTTTTTGATAGATTTACGAAATTGAAAATGTCTGTTATATTTTTTAGGGTTAATTTCATATATCCCCATTTTAAACCCTCTAATATCATATTTACCCACCTAATACTCATAATATCAAATATACCCAATATAAATATTAGAACTCTCATTTTTACCCATTGCATTATTAAATTCATTAAAACTATTTACCTGCATTTGCAAATTCCTATTATACCCTTAATTGTAAAGAAATAAAATAGATTACCGATGGATAATAATTGAAACTACAATACACATCGGTATAAGTAGAAAGGGGATTCAACATGTAAAATTTCAACATCTTTTTTTAATACTAATAATAATTACTATAATAATGTAAATAAAACAACCAGACTATCCAGGCCTATAGTTTTACATGGGGAGTTGATAGATATAACATCAAAATTGTTTCATACACCATACTGTACAAGAATTAAAGCTCACGGTACAAGCATAATGTAGCATGATTGTGTTGTTTGAATCAAATTATATGTTGTATTTATCACCACCCTTTTACATGGATAGGAATTTTTTTTCTTTTCTTTTTTTTTTTAGAAAAAAAAAGAAATCAGGAAAGTCAAACAAAATTAAAGTGATTCATTTCAACTTGAAAGAAACCTTCGAGATACAACTATACAAGTTAGATTTAGCCTTTAATTCTGTTAATTTTATTTGTGTTAGTTATGGACTAATATGCGATTGCATATTCTTGTCTGCGTGTTCGAGTTAATACTTGAAAAGTGTTACAGGTATATTTATACTAAAAAGGGTAAAATTGGAATAGTCATTGTAGATAAATAATTTTAATGGATTTAAAAAATAAATGGGTAATTGTGATAGCATTAGTATTTATATTGGGTATATTTGATATTATGAGTATTAAGTGGGTAAATATGATATTAGGTGGTTTAAAATGGGGATATATGAAATTAACCCTATTTTTTATGGCTTTCAGGTTTCTACGAATTGTAATAGATTCAAATTGATTTGATATATCAGGCTCCAGATGTATGTTATGGTGTCATGAGGCTCTCAGAAAATGTTCGAAGTCGTTTCATGATTTTATATTTCGTCAAGAAATACTGATATGTAGTTATATATTTATGTTTTTTGCCATCACATTTACGTAATGGCAAATAATCGTTTTAAGGTAAATATACAAGTACGTCTTTTTCCATCTTAGGGTTAGTTGCTTGGTGTAACACCCACTTTTTAGGCTTAGTAGTATTATGATATATTTCCTGACTTTAAGTAATTGTTTAATGTGTTATGAAATAGTTTGGTTTGATTTACTTGAAAATAATTGGAAAAAGTTAAATGTCAAATTGTGACAGATAAATTATTAATTGTTTTAAATTAATAAAGTTGTAGAAAGAATAAATAGTTTGTCTCGCAAATGGTTTTCGGGTTCCAGACACTGATTAAAGTTGAGGCGGTTGTGGAGACCGACTTATTTTCTCCAAATACGTCTATGCCCTCCTTCCATTTACAAACTAAAACACAGTAGAAAGAAAAACTATGAACTAAATTGAAGGAATCAAGTGTTTATGACTTTAATTCAAGTTCTTTTTCCACTATCAGCTTCATCATCTTAATTCTTCCACCTTCATAAAGAAGTAAGTTGGATTCATTGAGTTATTTTGATTTATTTATATGAGTTGTTAAGTTATAGATGAAATTGAAGCTTGAAATACAATGACTTGATGTTCTGTGATGTTGGTAGAGGTTATTTGATGTGATAAATCAGATTTCATGATTCCCTTCTACATTTAGGTGATTAAACGGTTAGGGTTCATAATATATATATATATATATATATATATATATATATATATATATATATATATATATATATATGAAATTGAAAGGAAAAGATGAGATATGATGATTAATTGATGCATAAGAATAGGGTAGATTGATGTTGGAAACCTGAGTTATTGTTTTGAGTTTAAAACTTTCGAATACAGAACATGTACAGATTTCAGATTTGCTGGTTCGGGGTAGGAACCCGGCTGATTCATGATCAAGCCAGCTGATTGTCTGTGTTTGGTTAGTACCCGGTGGGTACTAACCCAATCCGGCGGGTAGTGTGACTAAACTGGGGGACTCGGCTGGTAAAGTGGGTACCCGACTGTTCCTCTAAGCTTTAAAATGAGACCTTGTTCTGTTACCACAATAAGTAATTCACCCGGCTGGTAAGTTTGGAACCCGACTGGTGGGGGTTTAGTACCCGGCGGGTAGTGACCAAAATATGTGACTTTCCGATTTTAGCCTAAACACTTGTATTCTTGTTTATGTATTATCATTATAAAGTATAATTGGATTGAGTGGTTTAGGTTGTTATTATAATATAATGATGATTTGTAGTTTGATACTATGTATTTGTTAGATGGTCATGTGTATGTTATTTTAAAATCATACACTTATATGAGTATATTACGAAGATAATATGGGACTAAGTAATATGGTTTATTTACAAGTCGATGATTGTTTAATTGTTTGATATTATGTCTTGACATATGTTATATGGTTATAACATGAGTTATTTATTATGGTTGAGTTACTAATTCGTTATTTATTTTATCCTCAGATTGCGAGAAGACTCGGTAATATTAGACCTCTGAGTGGACGACTGAGGTATTGGTGAGCGGACTTGTACTCTCAGTGTAATTTAGTGGTAACATGTTTGGTTACATTGAGTAAATGTAGATTTTACTGTTGATAGACTGTTAGTCTGACCTGATACATGTGATTATGTGAAACATGGCCTTTGGGCATATGTGATGATAAAGGGGTCAACATGGGTTGGGCTTGGTTGCTATTGTTTGGCCGACGGAGGTTTCCTTGTACATATCGTTAATGGGAACCTTAGTCGTGTGGAAGAATAGTAACAGGCTATCGGTAAACCGTTGTACTGGCCTGCAGCTCAGTGGGGTTTATAAGTGTTGCTTGAGGGCCACCCGGGCTTGAGGGCACCTCAAGGACCACCGATCCTCTTTGATTTCTGTGTGTTTACGATTATTTGATGTAAACAGATTTGTTATGCTAAATTAGACTGTCGATTACATGTCTATTCACTTAGCTTCGTGCTAATCCCCCACATTACTTCTTGCAGATTATGATTAGATAACGGGCTGGGCAAGAAGCTATTGAATGAATGGAATGTTTGACGACCAGGCATTTACTCTGATATCTGATTTGTATAAATCAGTGTTGTATTCGAAATTATATAGCGCCCAAGTTGATAATTATGGTTTGAAATGGTTCGACTTTATATATATATAATATGAAATGTATGTTTTGGACTTACGTTTCTGATGTAAAATATATTTAAATAATGTTATAAAAGATGGGGTGTTATACTTGGTAAACCTCTAAGAGATACAAGATGTGAATATAATTCAAGAGTCCAATTAGCTCATAGCCATAGACGCCTATTAGATCTTAACTATGAGTTTTTGTTTTTTTTTTTTGGAACAACAAACTTTTATTAATAGAAAATATCCGGCAAGACGCCGAAATAAACAGAAGGAACAATTACATTAGAAAAGAAGGGCTCATAGCCCATAATGACCAATGAATGTTCGTTTTCCTAGATCGAAATGTAATCCAGGAAAAAGACATCGACACAATGAACTGAAACACCTCTATGCTAGACATCGAGCTCCCCTTAAAAGCGATCTGATTCCTTTGTTTCCACAGCGCCCACCACCAAATAAAAGTAATCGCTTCCAATATGCACTTGAATCTTCTATGATAGCTAGAACACTGAATCCAATTTAGAGTTGCAGGGGGCTTAAGACACGGCATATCAATCTGAATCCAAGCAGTAATAAGAGAGTGAACATCCGTAAATGAGCTGCAAGTAGAGAATATATGATCCGATGTTTCCACATTCTTTGCACAAAAAGGACAAAGGATTGATTGGATCTCCAAACCGCGTCTGCTGAGGTTAAATCTAGTAGGCAACCTATATTTCAAAAATCTCCACACAAATATATTAACCTTTTTAGGCACCTTGTCATTCCAATTAGTTTTACTACCTGTCGAGGAGAGAATAGCTGCATCTATATATCGGCGTAACGTCTTGACTGAGAAATACGATTTGGCCTTGGAAAGACCACACCCACGCATCTTCTGCTTCCGTAAAACATGTACCCTGCAGTAAAGATAACAAATCATCAAATTGCTGGCCCTCACGTCCAGTTCTCACATCCCGTCTCCAAGTCCATAACCATTCATCATTTTGTCATTTTTCGCGAATAAGGCATTCTTTGTTTAATTCTAGCGCATACAAGCGAGGGAACCTGGATGACAGTGCAATCCCATCGAGCCATACATCCTTCCAAAACCGGATTTTATCACCTTGTCCAAGTCTTAGCGATGCCACATTGACCGGGAGCGGGCTAACTGAATGAGCCATAAGGAAGGAAGAATAGATTTTGGACCAGATCCCATTACCTCTCCCCTTGAAAGTGACTAGGCTATCACGACCATGAATTTCAGTAACAATTTTCGCCCAAAAAAGAACCATGCTCCGATAAAGCACGCCATCGCCATTTCTAAAGGAGAGCAAGATTAAGGGCTTCTAAACTTCCAATACCAAGACTGCAACCTCTTTAGCAGCCATGGTTGTTTTCCAGCTTACCCAAACAAGTTTTTTCGCACCTGGTGATTTACTCCAGAAAAAAGCCACACGAATTGATTCAAGCTGGGGATTAATAATACGCGGCATCTTGAAAAGGGACAAATAATATATGCCAAGAGATCCTAAAATCGAAGAAACCAAAGTAGCTCGACCACCAACTGATAGATATTTTGCATTCCAACGGGAAAGACGCTTCATGAATTTGTTAACAATAAGATCCGAATCTTTAGCACGGGACATATTTGAGCCAATAGGAATACCTAAATATTTGAAAGGTAAAAGCCGATCCACATCCCACCAAGCAAGCATATGAATCCAACTCAGGTTTCAAAACACCAATTCCATACAGAGAAGATTTTTGGATATTGATCCGCAAACCCGACACCATAAAGAACACTTTAAACGCCACGTTAATGGCCTCTAAATTGGATTTAATCCATTCGCCCAACAAGATAACGTCATCCGCGTAATATAAATGGGATATATTTAACTGATTAACACGAGGTCCACGATATATACCTGCACTAGTAAGTCGCTCAACAACATCATGGAGACCCTCCATAGCAATAATGAAAAGAAACGGAGCCATCGGGTCTCCTTGGCGGAGACCACGGTTGAGAGAAAATTCGTTTGTAGGGCTACCATTAACCAACACCGATGCTCTAGCAGAAACAAGGAAACTTTTAATCCAACCCATCCATTTATCACCAAACTTCATAGATTTCATGACTGAGAATAGAAAATCCCAAGATAAAGAATCGTATGCCTTTGCGAAGTCTATTTTAACAAGAAGAAGCTTGTTTTTTTTTCTCGAATACCAGTCAATCCCTCACTAAGAATGAGAGGCCCGTCAAGGATTTGACGCCCTTTAATGAAAGCCGATTGGACATCACTAACCACCTAACTCACCACTTTGGCGAGCCTATTAGCCAGAAGCTTAGCTAAGATTTTATACTGGACACCAACAAGGCTAATGGGACGAAACTCAGAGACAAGTAGCGGGCTATCTACCTTAGGAATCAAGGTGATGAAGGAAGAGTTACATCCCGGGGGGATGCACCCTTTACGGTTAAAATCCTCAACAAAGGCACTAATTTGTGGCTGTAAAACATCCCAGTACCGTTTTTTTTTTTTTTTTTTTTTTTGGTAAAGGGTAAAATTTTACCCGGCAAATATATTCCCAAAATCGTTGAAGTACAATGGATGTGAGTGACAATAAATGACTAAGAAATTATTAAATTTTATTGCCACATAAGTGTTTATTAACAAAATCTATAGCTATTTAAAAGTAATTTTAGGTGAATTATGTTAAGCGGTAAGAAATGTTGGTGAATCTTTCATGTTTAATTAGACCAACGTACATTAGTAATTGTTATGTGGTTTACGTGGCGTAAAACATGATCAAGTGAACCCAAATTTCCTATGACCATTGACATTTGACCCATGTAATTGCCAATATCGGATGAGCTAGTTTGTACGACTGTTGCTTCATTCTTCAAAGTTTCAAACAAAGTCTGTTGCATTGCATATAGCTGTTGAGATATCCATTCCTCAGTCTGAAGTGTTGTTTGATTTAAATTGTTGAGAAGTTTCTACTGCTCAGTTGTCAACATGTCCAACTGAGATACAATAACCTGAATTGATGTAAAAAATTTACGTTATATCTAATCATAGGTTAATGTCTTCAAAAATTGTAATTGATTGGGATAATAGTTCACAATATAAGCACCGACACAATTTGCGTAGTTACATTATGTCAAGCTTTGCTACTTGAAATATTATCTTGATTAGTTCAGATGAGCGATGACCACCAATCCACTACAAACATCGTTCCACAGGTGAGGTCCACATTCCATAAATGATGTGAAAAATGGCAATGCCGGATGCAGTTCTCTTGATCCTACAAATATCATTGAAATGTAATGCAGCATTTTGCACAATATTACGCCAATCGGCGCATGTAGTATTTGATTGAAGTGCAGTTTTTATTGTGGTAATATGTTTTGGCCTGGTCATCTAACCAGCATGAATATTCTGCTACAAACCTCAAATAACCTAAAAATCGATATGCAAAAGAGTTTTGAGTAAGCTATTATTTTGTAAATTTGTTTGATTACATATACAGTAAAGAAAATTAGGGTACCAAACTTTTTCTTTGTGTGGAATTTTTTTAAGAATACTTAATGCATCTTAAGTACATCGCTAGAAAAGTATATGAAAAAAATTTGAAATAAACTTGAGTTTGATGTCAATTTGTGCTTTACTGCACATAATATATATCAAAGAGCCTATTTATCACTTATTAGACCATTAAAGCTAAAAGGTCTAATTTATTTAAATTGTTGCATGTCTGCAAACGTATTGTTTTATTTTTAGTAGGAATGTAATAGTATTTAATAATAGTTAATATTTAATATTTAATATTAATCTATACCCCTTATTATTGGTTTCAAGTTTTTGGCTGAAAGTTTATAAAAGAGATATCGGAAATTACCTATCTACCCTCCTACCTACATAATCGATAATTACGGAAATCACGTATCTGTTTTCCTCTCATTTGTTATTTTCCTTTTGACTTTTTGTAGTGATGGGACCCACACGTTTTCTCCCTTTTTAAGTTTTCACGGTTATGTGTAATGCCTTTTTAAGTGGTGGGAGCAACATGTTTTTAGTGGGGGAGCATAATAAAATTCCTACAACAACTGCATCCATTTCTGCTTTCACAACCCCTGAAAACACCTCAAACCTACGCTTAAACGTTCTATCAGCGGAGCTAAAACTATCCACCATTGCAGCCGCCGCCTAGGGTATCCACCATCACTGTTGAAAACGCCGTTGCAACTTTAAGTTATAGATCTGTATATATCCGAGTCACGACTGTAAGATTTACACAAAACCGTGTCACTTCCGTTGATTTTTGAGGTTTTAGGGACCTTTATGTCAAATTTTAACGTTTCTTTCTAGATCTAATATTTTATGTTTTTTTTTACAGACTGAATAAATAATATATCCAAAGATTTCTGTCACCACCGCTTCTCCCATGTGATTTTTTTCAAATTCTTTTTGTGTATTTGTTTTGTTAATGCTTATAATATTTTTTTGTTATAAATCTATGCCTTTTATCTAACAATCTCTCCTATTTGACTAAATCTACCATTTTTGTTGTAGTTATGTTTTTGTGCGGGTCTTTATGATTCATCGGAGCATACCACTGACAATAGAAACGGAATAACATTGGTGATTCACTTATTTGTAGGGTTCCTATTTCCTAAATGCATTAAGGCTCAAATGTTGCTACTTTTTTACAAGTTTTTCAATATTTATATTAAGGGTTGGCATTTAGCACTCATAAAGTAAAAAGTTTGATTTTCATTGCCAATAACAACCAGCATTCTGGACATCGAATGTCAAATATCTTCCCGCCGCATTGCGCGGGTTATCGACTAGTTAATAGTTAATAGTTAATAGTTAATACTTAAATACTTAATATTAATAGTATTTAATAGTATTTAATACTTGCTAATTAAAGACTTATGATGTCATATTGTATTTTAATGGTGAGATTAGCAAATTGCTAATTAATCCAAGGGTCATCTCTAATTCATAGTTTTTCTTTTAAGTTATAAGATAGATAACCCATATGAATCTCTATATGCGTAGGCTAAAACTTGTCTTTTGTACCATTTGACATAATTGATGCCGCTCACAAAGTCATAATTGACTAAACAGGGGTTCCACTCTACACCTAATTGGTGACAGTGCAAATATCAACAAGATTATATACGTAAGCACTATTTTAAAATTCTGATGCACCTAATTTGATGATAAACATTCATGTTTGTTTTAACTGGATAATCCAGAGCTCTAGAAGATGTAAATCTGAACTTTATTGACTCTATATTATACAATCTAGCTAGATTTGCATAGTTCTTACAGAACTTGCGAAAAATGTGGATCTGACTGCACTACTCACCTCTTCTGGAAGTTCAGTTTCGCTATACTATACGCAAATAGAGAAGCAAACACGATGGGATATAGTGCAAGAAGAGCAAGTGTAAGTGGCAGTCGCTCATGATGATACCCAAAATAATCTCTTAAGAATGCTTTGACAGATTTAATTTCCCCAAACACTAGGATCTCCGTCTTCACATCACCAAACTGCGAAGTAAGCAATGCGTCAAGTGTCCATGAAGTCGGAGACATATAGTATAGCCATATCCACCAATCAGGAATTTTCTGCAAGAAAACATACTAATAAGTTCCGCGTGACACTTCAAGCCCACAATTGGATTATGTTTTTCCCGTAGATATTTAGGTCACATAACATACATACTAGCTAGCATATTTAGACAACCATTAAGCGGCACATTTTTGTTGATACATAGTACACTTCACTTTTGAGGTCAGAGGAATCATACCAAAATGAATATACTATTTCAGTATGGATTATATTAACAAATTAAAGACCGGTATTAAATCCTTCACTAGAATACGTTTTTGTAGTTCTTTTTCTTTTTCGTACCTAAGCAACTTCTGGAAATTTAGGATGGTTAAGGGTCAACAGGGACTTACCAATTTGGGAATTATGTATCCACCAAACAAGTTAAATATTGTGATAAGTGCAGACTGTAGAATGGCAGCTTTTGGATAGCTTGATGTCATTGCAGTAAGCAGCATCCCGAAATAGGTGAAGTACATGAATGTGCAGAAAAATGTATAGAAGTAGCAGAAAACCTTGTAGGCTGACCAATAATATCCGATCATAGGATACGTGATGCAGAGGAATGCAAGTGACTGGACATAGAGATAAGGTAACTCAATCGTCACCTACAAGATACAAATAAAAACATTTTCTTTTACACCAAAGAATCATACAAATCAAATACACAAACAAATCGTTTCATTGTGTGCAATCTAATTCAGATAAACATGTTACATTTGTGTTTTTTATATGATTTTCATCACGCTAATTAAAAATTGAAAAAGTTAAAGTTAGCTATAGAAGCCTTATATTAGTAGCATATGTAAGAAAGCAGGAAAGAAGGATTGAATTCTATACCTGTGCAAGAGCATAAGCCAATGACGCATACATCCCAGAAAACCTTTCTCGATACACAACAGTTCGTTCCATGGAAACATATGGTTGAACTAAAGAGGCGTTGTTTGAGCCACAAAACACCATAGCACCGAACATGGAACCAAGAACATTGAATAAACTCTGCTGATTATGTCTGTCACACAGATTGCTATCATATCAGAAAATTAAAGGTGCTGAGATTTTAGAAATACCAACCACATATCAAACTTTACAGTAAAGATGCAATGTTCTAGCTAGTTGGGTTTACATACAGAATTCAGCTTTTTAGTTTTTATTTTTTTATTAAACTTTGAATCAAAATAATGATTACAAATTAATGCACGTGCACGTGTGCCCGCGCACGCGTACACACACGTGTGTGTGGTATTGTGGTAATTGTTAACAATATATATTGATTATATCAATCTTTACTTGGATTTTAGCTTAGTTTAGACATCTTATTTTGAGTTTAACTATTTATAGGGTCTAAAGGTGTCCAAAGCAAAGTTGAGGGCTGTTCAAGTGCGGATGTAGAGGGGGCAGGGGGGCAGTCGCCCCCCCAAGAATTTTCAAATCATGTAAAAAAGTAATTTTTTTAAAGGTATTTTATAATATTTTATAGGTTTTGCCCCCCAAAGATGAAGAAATAATCAAAAATTTTTTTTTTTTGCCCCCCCAATAGATAAATACCAGCTCCGCCCCTGGCTGTTGATGTGCAAGTGCAGGCCTAGAAGGCGTGGATAGCTCGTGCAGGAAGGCTGAATGGTTCAACTGCTATTCGGCTTTCGACAGGGTCTATTCCTGGCAATTCTATATCATATATATACTAGTCTATCATCTGGGTTTGACAACTTTTAAGTCGTACACACACAAAAACGTACATTCTCAATTATTTTCTATCGTCTTCTCCCAAAATTGGGGTGTTCATATAGTCTGTATTCTTATTCATCTTGTTGATGAGTAATTAGTCTTATAGTATATGGGTTAATCTGATTGTCTTCGTATTGTATTCTTGTTGATCTTTATTGTAATCGTCTATTGTTGAGTATAACATTCGATGTGTATCTTAAAAATACTGTTCAAATTATGATTTTCTATAGTAATAACGAAACAACCAAGTCTAAAAAGGTAAATATAACAGCTGAGCTTGTATATATTCTCGAGAACTATGGGTAAAGTACGCAATATAAGTTCCGATTATTATATGGAAAGTGAAAGATAGGTATTGACTTATCTAGTACTCTGCACCACGGTTCCCAGATAATATATGCTTTTCATTTTTTTCACAGACACATTGACAGGTACATAGAACAAAATATGCAAGTAAGTGAAAGGGACTAGCTAGTAAACGGAAATACTTGAGCATTTTTTTCTTAAATCATCATGATAACAACCTACATTACCCTAAATGGCAACTTTCAGAGAAAATTCCATAAATTATACCTGTGGTTTACACACATTTTCACAGATCATACCCAAACTTTTTTTTTTCCAGGTTTTCGATACAATAAGTTTCAAGTTTGCTCATAAATGGTACCTCCGTCCAACTCCGTCTATTTTTGTCGTTAAGTTTTACCAATTCCTTCTATTTTCAATACAATAAGTTTCAAAATTGCTCGTAAATAATACCCATAAGTTTCAAAATTGCTCGTAAATGATACCTGTAGTTTACACACATAACGGTGAAAATTAACGGATTGTGACGGAGGTACCAACTACGAGCAAACTTGAAACTTATTGTATCAAAAACCTGAAAACAAAAGTTCGGGTATGATTTGTGAAAATCTGTGTAAACCACATGTATGATTTTTAGAATTTACTCCAACTTTTATTAATGCATAACTTATATGGGAATTGATGTGTGCGTTAGTTGCCGGCATCTGCAATTTGGATCGTGCCGGTCCATGATTTCATATGATCATACAGGTTTGCTAATACGTGTGTATAAAGGCATGTATATTCACATATATACCCATACTAGTGTTATACCTGGTAAATAAAATGTAAATAATTTCATAATTTAAAATGGTAAATAAAATGTTTTAATAAAAATGTTAACTACAGCCCTAAGGGCTATGGTTAAGCATACCATATTTAACTTAAGTTCATATTTATAACTCAAAGTTACAATAAATAAACACTCTTACCTTCGTTAAATAAGGAAAGTTAATATTAAAAGGAAAACTCATACTTTGTAATTAATTCAACATAGTTTAAAATGCTGATTATAGAAATGTTAGGGCTATGGTTAACATTATCCATGTGTTAATTATGATATTCAATTTTTTGTCGTGTACACTTCATATAAGGGTGATGATTATTACATTGTTATTTTTGTTTGGCACACAATCATTTATGATTTATGGTGTTGTACTGTACAACATTATAAAACATATTTTGGGTATACGGCCAAAAAAAGTGATTTCCAAATTGATCACTTCCATTTATATAATCATTTTTTATAACATTTAAAAACAAAAAAATTATATTAAGTAAGTATCAAGGATGGAGGACAGCTAGCCCTAATTGGCAAAATGAATGGGTCGGGTCGGGGCGGGTCGCGGGTCTAGATGGGTTTGGGTCTAAATGGGTTCGTGTCTAGATGGGTCATTTAGGAGAATGGGTCTAAACGGGTCCGGGTCAAATGGGTCTCGAGTCAGGTCGACCCATCGGGTTTCCACCAAACTTTTTTTTTATTTGAGTGAAAAATGAAAAAAATGAAATGAGGTGAAAAAAAATATTTTTACCCGTTAGACCTGTCTAAACTCATTGGTTAATTGTTATACAACTGGAGCTTATATTAAATACCCATTTAGACCCATCCAAAAAAATGGGGGAGACCAACAAACCCATCTCCTCATAAATCCAAATTGACGCATAAATAACCAATGGGTCTAAAATTGCCACCTCTAGCTAACCCCTTAAAAAATTAAATTGTGAACCGATACTAATGATATTTTATAAGTTTTTGACTATTTAAAAATAAAATAAGAACAACATTTTTTCTCCCACAATATATCAATAAATTGGGAAGGTTAAAAAATATGTGTATGTTGTAAAGTGACATTTTATAGCTAATACAATTATTTGGTTATAGTAACATTTTCGTTGCTAAGGTTGCAATAATATGTTGAGCAATATCTATGTTTATAGTTTTAATACACATAAATGTAACGATTAATATATTCAAACATTTAATTGACCAACTAACATGCATCTACATGTACAAAACAGAAATCAATCTATATAGATCAAATAAATATAAAAAAATACATATGTGAGATATTATATAGATTTGAAAAGTAATATAGCAATTATAAAATTACACTTTTTACCAATTGTATAAAAAGTTATAATTAAGTTATGTGATTAAAACTAATGAAACGTTTAAAAGATACTATGAACTTGATTTACCTATCAATATCTATTGTAGTATTTACTGTGAAAATGATGACACAATAAATTAAATTAAGTATAATTAAATTTTTTAATAAAAATTTTAAATTATTTACCATGTGAGTGTTGGAGAATCTACCTCATCAAGTTTGTTTAATATAATGATGACACATATGATTTAAGTGATGTGGCATGGGTGAATAGTTGTCAAATCATTGGAGGTCTCCTCCTTTAATTATAAGCACAATACCCGCGCAATGCAGCGGTGAAAGTGGTGACGGTGGATAGAGGAGCAAGTAAATGTTTTAAAATAAAAACATATTGTACTCCATCCATTTTATTTAAAATATCGACATTACTATTTTGGGTGGAAAGTGTAAATTTAATATTTGATGGATGAAAAGTGTGGTTAGTGGAGAATAAGTGGTAATTAAAAATAGTAGATAGTGGGATAGGGGTAGTTAGTTTAGGAAATATAATAGAGAATAGGATAGAGGTAGTTTAGGAAATATTTGAATTTTAAGAAGTGTTGAAATTGAAATGTAGAGATGTTTTATAAGTAGTTATAGATGGGTGGAAAGTGTAAATTTAATATTTGATGGATGAAAAGTGTGGTTAGTGGAGAATAAGTGGTAATTAAAAATAGTAGATAGTGGGATAGGGGTAGTTAGTTTAGGAAATATAATAGAGAATAGGATAGGGGTAGTTTAGGAAATATTTGAATTTTAAGAAGTGTTGAAATTGAAATGTGGAGATGTTTTATCTATACCCCTTATTAAGCATTTCACTATGTTGACCTTAAGTCATATGGGAAATACCAATATTGCCCCTGAATTTAATCTTAAATCAAAGGATAATCAATATTAAATTGAAGGATATCATTACTTAAATACCCCTACTTCTAATTTGTCAATTACAACACTAATGTACATTAATACATACCATTAATATCTTTCAAATTACTTTCTATGTAATGTACTTTTACCAATTATATATTCATATATTTCTAATACATTGACATATAATAACCTAGGATGCTAATAAAAAAAATGCGTTCGAAAAGATTCCACGATGTTTTTTCGGAAAAAAAAGAACATTATCGAATCACATAACTTTATTATTGATTTCCGCTGCATTGCGCGGGTTTTTATACTAGTAAGTAGTTATATATATAGATAAATATATAGATAGATGGGTGAATTGTTATTCATACTAGCTAGAGCACACGGTTCAAAATGCATTCAAGAGCCTTTTCTACTAAGCTCCAAATCATGCAGCACGAAAACAAGGAACATATGAATTAACTGAATACTTACATTTTCTTTCCTTGGTTCCAGAAGAGTAACCCAAAAATAATTGACACAAAGATCATAAGCAAGGAACGCGTCAAATTGTATGAAGGACTTCTCCAATATGACAAGTGTTGTTTCCATAGGCAGGCCTTGAACTGGCCCCAACCATTTTGTGGGAAACGGGTTGGAAAATACAGATCTTTTGAACCAGGAGGTGGTTTGTTTAATGAGTTTACAAGGTCTTTATTGATCCTGATAAGATAGAAAATAAATATATAAGTATATATTCAGACAAAGTAAATGCTCAACTTCATAAACATCTACTACAAAAGCGCAAAGGAGCCCTTACATCAAAGGCGGACCCAGAAAATATAGTCACCGGTGTCATAAAAATTTTGAAGCTCCCTCGACTTGGTAGGTTATTAAGTTTATTTAAATATGAGGTGCACCGTCTAAATATGAGTGGTAGCACTCTTAAAAAATCAATAACTTTTCAACAAAATTTACACTAAGTCGACTTAATTGACTGGTGTCACGTGCCACCGCTGACTATAACGTGGGTGCGCCCCTGCCTTACATCGCAGTTATATAGCAGAAGAATATACAATAACATTCCATCCACTTACAACTAATCAACCCATTAATAAAAAGGTAGTAGTTACATAATCAATTTTCCAGATATTTAATCACCACGAGTCGTTAAGAGCATATTCAATGTTCAGAACTAAAATGCACATCCAAAAATATTAAATGACGGATTTATTGAGGACATAGTAAAACCAAAAGGCGCAGTTGATTAGGAATAAAACCAAAGGCAGTGGACATATGGGTATCGTCTATCATTAATTTTTAACACTAGAGAGATGGGACTTCGAAGTGCAACTTACTCAAACAATGTTGAAGTAGAATAGATTTGTCCAAAATCTAATCCAAGTTCAGCTTCCATCGATGCCGAAGTAACCTCTAACATCCATGTTGCTGGATTATAGTTGTCTCTAATCTTTGGCACCCCAGAGATGCTCTGTTTCAAAAACATTTCATGTGAATGTACGATAATATTAGTGTTGTTAAGCAGAAAGCGACTCATTCTTAGCCACAAAGCGGGATGATGTAAAAGATATGCATCTGTTCTGAGATCAAATTACCTCAAAGTATTCAATTACTCTACTAGAATGGTGACCCACGGGCCCGGAGTAGATCATACGTCCTCCACTTTTCAAAAGGATTAACTGCAGGGACATGGCCAATAGGGAAATGGATGAGACATTTAATTCTATATGAAACTAAAGAAAGAATGCTAATCTTAATAAGTAAATAGCGGTGTCAGTAAGAACAACCAATATAGGTTCAAAAATCCAACATGTAACATGTTATACAGTGAATGATTTAAACCGCCCAACTAAATTCATCATAATTCTGCCCGGCAAAAATTTATATTCTATTTACACCAAAAAATTACAGATCAAATTTTCCGATTCCAACACTGTTTTCAATACATGAAGCTCCTCTAACTTATCATTATGGAGTCAACAAATAGTGTACTTTTACTTAAAATTTTATAAACAATCTCCGCACTTATACGCGCAATCAAAAATATAACTTGTCTTTACTTTAGTTTAGTTGTCAAACACAAAGAGTATTTAGCTAGGTATCTCCGTTTTACCTCATCAAAGACCTCAAATATGTCAATGCTCGGTTGGTGAATGGTACAGACGATTGTTCTTCCTGAATCAACAATATTCTTCACAGCCCGCATGACAATGGCAGCTGATCTCGCATCCAGACCCGTTGTAGGTTCATCCATGAAAATAATTGAGGGATTAGCTACAACCTCCACTGCAATTGTGAGTCGCTTACGCTGCTCTGTTGATAGACCAGTAACCCCAGGAATGCCAACCAAGGCATCTTTTATTGTATGGAGCTCAACCGCCTCCAGAATTACTTCTACAAATTTCTATACATGCCATCAGATATTAAATATCCATTTACAGAAAGGGATAGTCAAATAAATCTTTGTAAGCATTCCACAAATATCATCCATACATATTTAGTCTTTGAATCAATTTCAGGATGAAGACGGAGCCAAGCAGAAAATACTACTGATTCTTCAACTGTAATTTGGGGAGAGTGTACATCATTTTGCTCACAGTAACCTGAAATCCTAGCAAACGTATCTTGGACTTTTGGATAACCTCCGATCTTAATCTCCCCTTCAATAATGCCACTAGTTTTCCTTCCAGCAAGAACGTCAAGGAGTGTTGTTTTGCCTGCACCACTTACACCCATTAGTGCTGTGAGAACACCAGGTCTAAAAGCTCCAGTGATATCACGAAGTAATTGAAGTCTTTTTCCAGTGAAGCCATGCTCTCTCATTTCCTGACAATATATAAGCAGTACAGGGCAATCATTTAGAACTAAACATTCTACATCTAAATTAGTCCTCCGATCCTCGATCCATGACTTCCAAAAAGTATTTAAATTGCCCAATGTTTGAAACTTTTTTTCACCGATAGTCCAAAATGTACTATTAAAATAGTTTATTATTTCTTTAAACTTTTGGACAATAGTCCAAAATGGACTACCGTTGGACAAAATTTTCAGAAATTGGACAATTCAAATACTTTTTTGAAAGTCAGGGACGACGGATGGGAAAAAGTGAAAAGCACAAGGATAATTTAAATACATTACTCTAGAATTTATATAAGATAGTTTTAACGAATTACCAGTGGGGCCTCAATATGGTACTGTAGATCTTCAAAGGTGATTGTTAGCGGTACGAAAGGTAACACGATTTTTCCTGTAAGATTGTAGGATGAATATCTATCTGTTGATGCATGTACCATTCAATTTTTAGAGCATAAATTTTACATAGTTCTGAAAACATTCCAACCTGCATAAGGCTTAGAGACTGCAACAAGTTTACTTATGATTGTTTCATCATTGTGAGCCTGGTGCTTGGATTCTTCACTTCCGTGTAGTTGAGATAGAGTTTCCTTTGAAATAATGGCACGCATACCAGGAGCTGAAGTATTAAACTACATGAGTATATCAAAAACTAGCTAACAACTAGATGTTCTTAGATCACATAAATAAGAATAAGTCATACATAGTTTCTCTTCAAATAAGAAAATTGGGTGATAAACTGCAAATAAAGTAAATCCCACTAACCTAACAACTAGATGTACGTTATTAGATCATATAGAAAAATGTGGCCCATAAAAATAATGGTGCAAGCACTCACTTGCTCTTGTACCACACAAAAATAACTTGAAAATGTTACCCATAGGCGGCAACATTTTCAAGTTATTTTTTGACCCGACTATCCAAACCCGCCCATTTTGCCACCTCTAGGTGACATTATTTATGGTTAATATGTGAGCATCTCGTCAATCAGTAAAATAGAAATAATTCACAAGAGATTTTCACTCGACATAAAGATAAAATATTTAGCCAAAATATATTTGAAAAAAATTACATTAAAACAGCGCAACAAAATAGCAAGTAACAAAAATATGGAACTCTCTAGGTTCAAAGTGGACATTTATATATAAGATGAAGAAGTAATTAATTACCATTCAAGTAGCTCAAAGCCATGATGAAGCCAATGTTAAATAGCAGTGCAAAACCGAACAAGGCGCCAAGTGATATCCAGTAATAGTGTGCACCAAAATCTAGCCCACGACTTTGAAGTGTTTGTAACCCTACGGTGGTGTGACTTTGAAGTGTTCGTAACCCTATGGTTGTGTTTGTAAACATTACCTGCTTGGAAAAGTTAAGAGTCGGAGTATGAAGAATCATAGGCCTGCTTATAAAGGGTCAGATCAAACAAAGAAATAGCGGGGAATCGAGGGTAATCCTGGATATTATTTGAATGGTGTAATCACTTTCTCAATAAAGTATTTTGACACTTTACTACTTGGGTTCACGAAATCTAAAAAGCACTTGGAATCTTGAAACTAAGCAAAATCAGAGACAATTGTTGTGTTTCCGTGTATTTAAAAATGAGACCGAAACATTCTCTTATTTCCAGAATCAGTTTGGCAGTTAAAAGCAGTTGGCGGGAACCAACAATGGCACCTGTTCGTGAATAGACGCAACGTTTCACAAAAGTCTGCTAATTTTGGCATGTAAACGGGTAGCTGTATCCAAATGTAATACACTCAATATAAATTCAATACGGTGTGCTGCAACGTATATAAACCCCCCCCTTGAACCCCCCCCCCCCCCCCCCCCCCCCCCCCCCCCTCCTTACTATTTAGTGGCGGTTCAAACTAGTTTGAACGAGTGTGCACCCCCCACTTATCAACTCGTTCTACAGCTTAACTTAGAGTACCCTTAGGTCCCGAGTAAATCCTAACTACACTAAAGTTACCAACTAGAAAATTTAAGCCGGAATTGATATTACGCCAAACCAACAAGCCCAGATAAAAGTACATACTGAAATATTTCCTATTAAGTTCAAAATAATTTGACCGCACTTGTATTATCAAGCAAATAAAAGGTTCGAGTTTGTTTAGTTTAGGTGTTCAAGTAATGGTAGGGAAAATGAATGGTAGGGTACTACTGATATCAATGAATTATCAAACAAATGATAAATCATCAGAACCGCGTTGTTAATCCAAATATAGATTGACTAAAATTAATTAGTGTTCTACCAATTTACCTTGTTCCATCTGGGAGAAAGAAATTCGTTCACTGCAAGGCCTATTTCAGCATATGATAGTGGACAAGCCCAAAATACCCATTGTAACCATGCTGGCATTGAATCTGCAACCAGTTCCCATTGTTTAGCTTCATCCAAAAGTCTTGACATGTCTATATCTCAAATAACAAAAAAGAAATAAAGGGGACATACGGTGCGATATAACAAAGCCACCAAATGATAACATATACAGTATTGATATACTGCCCGCTACTGTAGAAGCAACCATATATTGTTCGAAATAATGATCCAAAGAATCGGAACATGGATGTTGACATGAAGTGCATCGCAAAAAATAGCAGTAGCTGGCGAAAGAACCTAAAGAGGACACACCACATATAAGTTATATCCTAGAATCATGGTTATACAATGAAGAGGTTTGACATAAGTTCATTTTAGAGGACAAGGAACATAATGCTATTATCAGCTGAAGCCTATTCTGAAATAAAAATTTTACATCACTGAATTGTTTACAGTTACTTGTGAGAATAGAGAGGGACTGAAGATAAATATGAAAGTGTATAAGATGCTGACCTTTCTGGTTCAGGGCTGTATCCAATAAAATAGTAAGGGATACATGTCCAAATAACGGCTGCTAACACCGACATGGGAATCTTAAGAATGGATGCCGGAATTGCATACGCCCAAGCAGGGTAGAAGTACATATCCCTTTGTTTATAGAAAACTGGAAGTCGAGCAACCGTCATTAACAATTCTGGGATCCCATCAAATAGAAGAAGCATCGTCGCAAAAAAGAGTGAGCCAAGATAATAATTTGCATTATTTATATCAACCTTCAATCTAGTTCTCAATAATACAGTCATTGTTATGACTGAAATTACGATAAGCTGCACATAGTAACTCACATAGTTAGACATTTTATAAGTTACTCGTATATAATATGGCATTTGCACATGAAGGGAAGAATATATTACAAAATAATACTAATAATCAACATATAAAAGACGGTAGTTTAAAGACCCGAGAAATTCATGATTTTTACCTGGGATGATTTGAAAGTGTACACAAAAGAATTCCTTTTCATGAGAAGAATCTCCCTAGACATGCAAGCTCTAAATAAATCCCATTTAGAGAGAGAGTACATATTGAATGAAATAGCAGTCTCATGGCTCTGCAATCTAATGAAGGGTGTGGAGATATCCTCATCTAAATCTTTTCCAATATGAGATTCCTTAAATAATACAGATAAGGTGTGTACCGAAACATAATTATATGCTTGTTCAGTACGACACCAATACTTCGCCTGATCTTTTCTTGAGACAACCTGTGAATGATCAGTCTTTGTTCAATAGGAACTACTAAATTAAATATTTATATCACTGCACATTAGCATAAGCATGAATTTACCAAGTATGGACGTGGCCAGGAATGGCTTATTAAAGGATATATGAAGTACATTATTCACTACGAACTTTAAAGCCAAACCCGAGTCAGACTGATTAAATTTCTAGCAAGCATTTATTCAATTGACACCGTTGTAGAGGATCTGCATATGTCTTGAATAAGGTATCCCATGTTCCCATATCAACCAGGTGGTTTTGGGTTCAAGACAGTATCAATGTAAAAAATGTTAATGAGATTACCTCTTGAAGGAAGTCAGCTACTCCTTTTCTCTCAGGGCACTTAAACCCCACAGCCTCGAAATAGTCTAAAACATGACTCCGTGGTCCATGATACACGATCATCCCTTCTGCCATCAAAATAATGTCG
Organism: Helichrysum umbraculigerum; assembly: GCA_949592205.1. NCBI lineage: Eukaryota > Viridiplantae > Streptophyta > Magnoliopsida > Asterales > Asteraceae > Helichrysum > Helichrysum umbraculigerum. Next base: position 376,469,249 of record CATIUR010000001.1, on the reverse strand, counting down.
TCAAAGAGATTAAACACTTCTGGTGCTGGCTGAAGAAGTGAAATGAGTATTGAAGCCTCTGTTATATGTGCCGACTGCTGAAGACAAGCGATTATCTGATACGTAGTAGAGCTGTCTAATCCATTTGATATTTCATCCATAAATAAAGCTTTTGTGGGACCAACAATCATCTCCCCTGCAAAAAACCATGAAAGTTAGTTATATTTTATCTATACAATAAATGTACTTCACCAAATAGTGACTGTCTTATAGGCATCAAATGTCACACCCCGTCTAAAGCGGAAACAACGGGGTATAACGGTGATAGGATCATAACACATCATTATAAAGAATTCTATATGAAATACAATATCCAATGTGTCATGATGCCAATAACATGAATAACGATTCATGTCGTGCATACATTTCAACAATGAATTCAAAAGCTTACAACAAACGTACACTACAATGTTAAGGCAAAACAAGCCTTCACAAACAACCTTAATGATGTACCACAAGTCTTGAATAACTCTTAATGCAACCCTAAAGGTCCACTAAGTTCTCTTGTCCACTGCTTTAAGTCCACTAGTATAACCTGAAAAGATATGCTCAAAAACGTCAACACGAATGTTGGTGAGTTTCGTAGGTTTGAAACCAAACACCACAAGATAAAACATTTTGCTGTGATAATAATAGTCTAGGACAATGCATATAGAAAAGGTGCACATAGTGTAATAACATAATCCCAACTGAACCGTAACAACTGTCATCACCCCACGAAGGAGTATGACCCAAATCCGCATCGCAAACACAAAATGGCAGTAGCTACTCCAACAAAGAAATTTAATGCAAACACCAAAAGTAAGCATTAACCAATAAACCTTAATGCAAACACCAAAAGTAAGCATTAACCAATAAACCTTAATGCAAACACCAAAAGTAAGCATTAACCGATAAACCCTAATGCAAACACCAAAAGTAAGCATTAGCCAATAAAAGCTCAATCACATAGTGCCACACAGTTCCGCATATATCCAAAAATAAAATACACAAGTTCACAGCATGGAAAACCATTTATAAAATACGAGCATACTTTTCCCCCAATTTGAAAATATATAATTGAAAACGGGGCCACGAAAACTCACCTCAAGAAATGATGTAAGTATCGTTCCTTAAGTATAACCACTAATCAGCTCGCCAATCTACAATGTCATAATGCGTACGGGTCATAAACTAGACATAACTAGGTCATTCCATTGCATTCCACACCCCAAACACTTCTAATATGTTTCCTCACAATTCTACTAGTATATTATTACAAGAATTAATCCTAAATGAAAACTCAGATTCTGACCAGAAATTTAGATCCACTTCAAGAATTTTTAAATAATACTTACTTAAACCATTTGACCCTATAATTTTTACCAGTGATACTTCAATGTGTTAAGAACAACCTTTAATTTTTCCAGAACTTATTTCAATAGTTTACTAGTTTTAAAAATTCATCAAAGTAATCTGCTCTGTAACAATAACGATTTCTGAGTACACAAAAGTTACAATTTATTTAAAATACTTAAAACTTACAAAGATTATAATATTTTTACAGATAATAATTAACACTTTAAAAATACCTCAGTAAAAATTTCAAGACTCAATTACTAGTTTAACCTACGTTTCAAAAATCGACAAGTCAATCAAAATCAGGAACCGAAAAACTCAGAAATGACACTCGATCTTGTAAAATAGTTTTGACCGACTTATACTCATCATTTAGCCATGAAACCAATTCCATTTGAAAGTAGACTCAAAATACTTAAGTTTATACTCCTGTATCATCAAAAATTACCATGAAATGTCCAAGTTACGAGCTTCCCAAACCGAATACACAATATGATCAGATTAGGGTTTATGAACAAACCACCCTAATCACATATATAATTAATCCAAATCATCATCACAATCATATTTCTCGATTCTAGCAACTTATATACTAGTTTTAATAGCATCCTAAAAATATCATAACTCGGAATACAATGGAATTGAACCGAAAATAAAACCGACAATACGAAACAATCGAAATACGTTTAAATGAAATAATCGGATAGAGATTATACCAACTAACGATTTCAACAACAAGATCCACTCCTTGAATCTGTAAGAGTAACATTTATAAGATTACCATACACGTTTTGTATGATGAAATCAGAAGATATCAAAGTTTGAGAATTGAACACTTACCGAAAAGCACGAATACGCGAGTTCTCGATCGATAGAATGAGTTAGGGATTAAACCCTTGAGTTCTTGAGGTTTAATTTTCTTAGATGAGGCTGGAGGAAAGTTTAGAATTGACTGAAATTCGTTTAGTAGGGTTTTCCATTCTTTTTATGGTTTAAAACGTTTATATACGAATAACTAAAAGTTTCATAAAATTCGTAATACACTGCAGCAGTTTACAAAATAATTTTTATAAAATAATCTGATTCGTTTCAGAGGCCGAATTGTGATTAGAAAGTAAAATTTCGAGATCTACAACTTTGTAGTTTTGGCTGAAGCCTGAAAACGACTCTAAAAGGGTCAAAACGGCCTCTGAAGTCGGCTGTAATAATTCAATCAGAAATCAAAATTCATTCGCATAAACCAGGGTTTACGGATTATGTCTTTAACTAAGATCAAATCATAACATCAACTCGTGATTACACCTAGATCAGGTCTGGAGTTTATAAAGAATATAATAATGTTAGTTTATGATTTTATACAAATAGCTATCATATGATCGAATCGAATGTCGAAAACTTACCAACGAAACCAAAATGAAAACAATAACGTTTGCTAGACTTTAATAGATGATTAAACCCTTTGATTTGATATTGTTTGGGAGTAAAAATGGCTGCAAAAGAGAGAGGGGTCGTTTCTAGGGTTTTGAGAGAGTTTTAATGAAAAACATATTGTGAACATATATGATTAATTTTGAGAAAATATTCCTTGCTCCCTAATACAAGCTTAGGCTGAATTTTCTATGGAATTATGGGCTAAAATCTGGATATATTGCAGCCCAAGGAGTTTAGAGATTATGAGCTTTGGATTCAAGTCATTTAGAGCCCGGATGAGAGAGTTATGGCCCAAACCGTGAAGCTTTGCAGAAAATTCAGCTTTTATCTTTTTAATGTGTGATATGTTTTTACTTAGCTTATTATTATTGTATTACAATTACTAAACATTCTTATTATTTATAAATTACTTATATTATATTTTATTTATCATACTTCGCACGTTCTCTTAAGTTTCGAAATTATGAACGCGTTTACGTTTTGCCTTGTATCTTTTTCGTTACACATCCGACTGCGATGATTCTTTTTGCGTTGGATTCGTTTTTCAGAAACGAAGAATTTGGTGTAAATAAATCCTTGAAATTAGTATTTTCACAAAAATGACTTTTTACGGCTTGAACTACGATAACGGTTTGGTGACGGTTGTCACATCAAATGCAGAGGTTACCTGTAGTCACTCTTTTCTTTTGACCACCAGATATTCCTCTTCTCATGGCATTCCCAAATATTGTATCAGCACATATATCAAGCCCAAGAATCTGGAGTACCATGATCATAGCAGGAAAATGAACATAATGCGTATTAAAATACAAAATTATATACAAGCTTGCATCAGCTAAAAGCATTACCTTCAGGATGTAGTTTGTTTGAAGAGTAGTATTTTGTCCTTCGATGGAAATTCCCTGTGAAAATTAAACGTGGTTAACTATATATCACCAACTAAACCGATATATTACTACAAATGCGAGTAAAAGGATCCCTTTCTCCCGTATTAATGCATCCAACTTTCAAAAATTGTTTTTTAATGTATTTTGCTGATGTGTCATCCGTTTAAGATGCCACGTGGCATCCTTAGAAGATGACATGTCATCAAAAGTACTACATAATACATTAAAAAATGATTTTTGAAAGTTGGATGCATTAAAAAGGGCACCCGTAAGTTGGGTGCACATAATAGACATTCGGCCCAAGTTGAGTGCATTACCTTCAAGAATCCAAAATTTTTCATTGACATAGTTGACTAATGTACACAATACTCCGGAAGTTCTACTAGAATATACAAATGCATTTTGATAATTATTTTGTGATATAATTTCAAGAAGATCAATTGCTTTAGCAGGTAGCTATACAGATATAACCAAACAACAAATATTAACATCTCACCTTCATAAAAGTGTCTATATCTGGATCTGGAATAATCCCTTCATGTTTCTCCCTTTTGCTAACCTCCATCAAAATCTCTAGATGAGAATAAAAATAGTTCTCATTTAGTACTAAAATCATCATTCTGTTGAAAGGAGTACAATACTACAGGGTGTTTGATGTGTTCAGAAAGGAGGTAATCAGGCATACCTGCACGACTTCCAGTACCCTGACAACGGGATGAGAAATCAAGTGATTCCCTCACTGTCATCTCAGGGATATGCAAATCATTTTGGCTTATGTAGGCAGAAGTTTTCGGAGAGAAAAATTCATCTAGTTTGTATCCGTTGTAAGAAATGTCACCACTAAACTGTTTTTATTAAGGAAAAACGGTTGGTGATCGAGTAGGCCCAAAATAATGGAGGGTTTATTTTGTTATTTCTCAAACTTGGAACTTGTTGGGCCTTTTGACCCGTTGCCCTTGTTCCGGTTCCTTTGTGTCGCTTCAATGGCGACTGCGCCGTTTTCCTTTCTCTCTTGCAACTGCCGGCGCTTCACTAACTCCGGTTAACCGCCTCTTTGACTGGTGTAACCGCCTCTATTCTCTCCCTTCTTTCGACCGGTTATTGGTTCCCTATGAACCGCTGGAATCCCTCAATCATTTGGGTTGCGGAAACTAGGGTTTCGCTAATTTGGGATTCGGTGTGCCGGTTTGCTTTCTGGACCTATTTTCTGGACAACATTGAATCGCTGTGATGATTCAATATACGGGATATACCGCTTTGCAAACAAGGTGCGTTCTTTCCTTTTATTCCCACCGTTTTAATTTGCTTGATGATGCCTGATATACCGTTGTCCCTTTTGATGCCTTCCATTGCGAATCCTTACTTGAATCTGTAACCGTGCCTTTGATGTTTCTGATTATGATACTCTGCGATTTTTCCTTTTCGGTTTGTTCTTTGTATGGAAATTTGCAAACTTGCAGAAACTTCTTGATCGAAATTGTTCTTCACGGTTTCCTATGATTCCAACAGAATCTGTAGGCTTGGTATATGATTTGAACTTGGTTAACAACCAACTTTTTCTGATACCAATTGTTGGCCCCAATCCTTGGATCTTTGATGTTAACTTTGTTCTTCCTATAACATATATGAATTTGATACCAAAACAAAGTTGTATTGATATTGAATGATTTACAAAGATGTTTATTGTTACGTAACTTCTACATATATATACATAATGAAAAGGTGCCTTGAATGGTTGTGTTGGTTCGTTGACATCTTTTGTGAACCATTGCATCCTTTCGGTTTATTCGGTTATTCCTCCTTGTTTCCTGCGGTTGTACCCTTTCCCAAGAGTCATGCCTCTTCACTTATTTACATAATAATCACATACTTTATCATATTTACGCTTCTGGCTCTTTCTTCTAACTTTTACTATTGTTTTGTCATTATACTTCCAATATTCCCCCCTAATGACAAAACAGATAGTTCATTTGATCTTCAGCATCATTGTCATTAGTGCTGCAGTATTCTTGATTGAGTCTTCTTTGATTCTTGTGCAGTAGTCTCACACAATTACATTTGATCTTGAATAAATCTTTGATGACTTCACACCATCTTCATTCTTCAACTTAAACTTGTTCTTCACGAACTTTGCTTCTCACAAACTTGCTTCTCACGAATTTGCTTTTGTAGTTTCTCACTATCTTCATTCCTATGATCGTATGATCAGTTTCTTGCTTTCTTTGAAACACAAGGTTTCTCTTCCCTCAATCCACTAAGGTTTCTTTCTTGAATCCACTAAGGTTTCATTCTGCCACTAAGGTCTTATTTTGCCACTAAGGTCTTTTTTGCCACGAAGGTCTTTTTTGCCATTAAGGTCTTGTTTGCCACGAAGGTCTTTTTTGCCACTAAGGTCTTGTTTGCCACTAAGGTCTTATTTGCCATGAAGGCATACTTGCCACTAAGGGTTTACTTGCCACTAAGGTCTTATTTGCCACTAAGATCTTTCTTGAATAATCTAAGGTTTCCATTCCCTAAATTATCCCTTCTCCTTTTTTACTAATAAAAATCTTGGAAACAAATACTTTTTATTTCCTAACTAATATATAACAAAATAATGGAGGGTTTATTTTGTTATTTCTCAAACTTGGAACTTGTTGGGCCTTTTGACCCGTTGCCCTTGTTCCGGTTCCTTTGTGTCGCTTCAATGGCGACTGCGCCGTTTTCCTTTCTCTCTTGTAACTGCCGGCGCTTCACTAACTCCGGTTAACCGCCTCTTTGATCGGTGTAACCGCCTCTATTCTCTCCCTTCTTTCGACCGGTTATTGGTTCCCTATGAACCGCTGGAATCCCTCAATCATTTGGGTTGCGGAAACTAGGGTTTCGCTAATTTGGGATTCGGTGTGCCGGTTTGCTTTCTGGGCCTATTTTCTGGACAACATTGAATCGCTGTGATGATTCAATATACGGGATATACCGCTTTGCAAACAAGGTGCGTTCTTTCCTTTTATTCCCACCGTTTTAATTTTCTTGATGATGCCTGATATACCGTTGTCCCTTTTGATGCCTTCTATTGCGAATCCTTACTTGAATCTGTAACCGTGCCTTTGATGTTTCTGATTATGATACTCTGCGATTTTTCCTTTTCGGTTTGTTCTTTGTATGGAAATTTGCAAACTTGCAGAAACTTCTTGATCGAAATTGTTCTTCACGGTTTCCTATGATTCCAACAGAATCTGTAGGCTTGGTATATGATTTGAACTTGGTTAACAACCAACTTGCTCTGATACCAATTGTTGGCCCCAATCCTTGGATCTTTGATGTTAACTTTGTTCTTCCTATAACATATATGAATTTGATACCAAAACAAAGTTGTATTGATATTGAATGATTTACAAAGATGTTTATTGTTACATAACTTCTACATATCTTAAATTATATATAAGAAACAGTTGATGATGTCATCAAAAATCTAATCAACCAATAGAATTACTCAATTTTGTCCAATTAGCTAAATTATAGGATTAAGTGACATCATAAATAATTAATGATTTATTATATAAGGAAAAATAATTATGATAACTTTATCCAAATAGGTACTCGTAATACATTAGGACTATTATCATATCACAATAGGTATTCGTAATATATTAGGACTGTTATCATATCACAATTTGATGATGCCTTGATGAGATTTAATCCTTCATATCAACAACTTTTAAAATCTATTTGTTTTCGTCCAACCCCGTGTAATACACGGGTATAGAGTCTAGTATATACATAATGAAAAGGTGCCTTGAATGGTTGTGTTGGTTCGTTGACATCTTTTGTGAACCATTGCATCCTTTCAGTTTATTCGGTTATTCCTCCTTGTTTCCTGCGGTTGTACCCTTTCCCAAGAGTCATGCCTCTTCACTTATTTACATAATAATCACATACTTTATCATATTTACGCTTTTGACTCTTTCTTCTAACTTTTACTATTGTTTTGTCATTATACTTCCAATAAATAATACAGTATCATACATGTTGTTTAATTTATTTAAATTTGTAATGTTCTGATCAGAATCTTTATGAAGTTGATGCACTCTTTTTATGCCCATTAACTGTTTGATGAAATGCTTATGAAACAATTGCTCTCTAAAGTCTAATTGTCTCATTACCTGCAATGGGTAGAGATGCTCGAGATCTTTACTAATTACTAAATGGATGCATCTACATATAATGGTCTTGCTTGAGGCCTGTATATGAGGTATATATATGAAATTTCGGATCATTCACTCAATATTTTCGTACTGAGTACTTACACAAATTCTTTTCTTGATGTTAGAATTCATCCCGGGCTGATCATTGCAAATAAGGAATGGTCTGCAACAAGCCAATGGGCTCAAACTGAAACAGGTAACTCTTCAATACATGTTCAAACAGGCTGCTCATGTTGGACTAATCAACATATCCAAATAAGATTTTAGGCCGGTGCAACGGTGCAAAACTATTTTGATGTCATCAAAATGCCAATGAAGTTCTTAATGTTGGGCATGATTCACAAGTGATTGCCCAGAAAAAGAAAATGTATTATTTTCTTAATTGCAAAAGGTACAAGGTTTCTATCTATTCCACTTTCTGCTTCTGTTTTGAGCATCTAAATCACAAAATTATGTTACTATGCTTGAGTTTAGAATTCTTTAACCAGTTTCTTGGAACAAGATGTTTTTATGCTCTTGTAGTTGTGCATGATTTGGATCGTAATTCAAATGGGTATGGACTCTTCTTCAACGACTGAAACAGGTGAGTTGCAAAATACACAAATAGAGTTTATATTTCACCATGATTTTCTTCCATTTTAATTATGTTTTGGCACCTGAGATTGAGAAAATGATGAATTTAGTTACAAAGAAAGAAAGAAAAGGGTGATTTACGTCAGGCGTGTTTATCGTGAATACATATATTATATATTCGTTAATTAAATGTGAAGTTAGTACTTTGGAGAAGAGGGATCTTCTTTTCTACTTCTCTTGATTATGTACACTAAAATGTTTATGTTTCTGATACTGATAAAAAAATAAACTATCTTATAGAGATGTGCTGATCAACACTGGTGCAATCACTGGTGTATTGTGCGAACTACAAAGTGCTGGATACACTTACAAGGCTGTTGGTATATAGGTCCGCCTTTCCTCTTATGCTGTATTAAAATCTACAAAATTATTATTAGTAATAAACTCTGTGAATCCCAGACTTGAACAATATCAAGATTTAACTAACTAAAAGCTTTGAAGTATTAACAAGAAGTTTGCGGAATAACACTTGTTAACAAGGAAGATTTAATCGTATGAACAAAGTGAACAACAAGAAGTAATTTGACAACCAAAGCTTCAATATTATTATTGATGATAATAATACGGATACACTACACTTGTATCAGGGTTACAATAAGAAACCTTGAAGCTACACTTTACAATGAAGGTGACGAACCATACATATAGTCAAACAAGTACACCAACTAATATTGCATGCCATACCTTTGAAAATAAGAAAACTCTATTATATTATTAGAGTTTTATTTTACAAGTTATCCTCATTAAAGTTTGGAAACCAATCTAACTCTGTATCTGTATTTCTGCTAAGCATGGTCTGTAATTACTGTTCACTGCACGTGCAAGTCTGACAGATCCACTAGGCATTGTTTCCACTGCTATATGTGCCAACAGTGGAAACCATGTAAATTAGACTAGCGGTATTAACTTCAGATGACTTGACGGTGGAAACTTAGAGTAGTCCACCAGTTGTAAAGATTGCAGCATCGCAAACTTCAACCAACAGTGGAAACCAAAGCTAGCAGTATTAACAAAGAATACCAGTAGTATTAACCATACTTAGATTAATTTCCAATTCTGCATCAGTGGACATTCTGACCCAACAATCTCCCCCTAAACTTGATCTTTCCATGAACAAAATCAAGTTTTCTTATTCAGATTCTTCTTGAAGCTCCTTCTGATTTCTTCAGCTCTTTTCTTTCTGATTTCTTCACTTTCAACAGCATACCTTTCAAGAGCCTTCTTATAATAGTTCTGAACTTCATGAACCAAAGAAGCAGCTGTATCCAGATCATCACATTTGATATTAAGTTTGAGCATAGAGTCTAATTGACCTAAACTCCATGGATATTATGTGCCAATGAAGAAGTATGCCCATACACTACTCTGAAGCTGCACCACATGAACTCCATTGTGAGAGTGGCAAAGCCATACTTTTGCACGTGTTCTATCCTTGTAGAAATCATTTTCAGCATCCATTTCATACAGGATTGAAAGATAGTTGTAGACAATCTGTTCATCACTGTATTTCTTAGCATCCTGATATTTTCTCATGGCAATCTCCCACATATCATCCAGATCATCTCTGGAAAGCTTTTTAATACACCTGTAGAAGGATAGAAACCTTTCCTCTGAGTTACCATCTCTCACAATTTTGATCCATTTCTTCATCTTTTCATCAGTTATGAAGGACCAATCAATGATAGGAAAATGTACAACAATTGGCACTTTAGGTTCTTTAACTTCCACCATCGCTCTAATCTTGTCCCAATCAACCACCCCCTCTTCAGTAGACTGTGCAGACTTAGATGTAGAATGCATCTCAGTATGCATTTCTGTTTCAACTTCAGATTCATTTACATTCTTTGACATCTCTTCAAATATATTATGGACATCCATCTTCTTTCCTCTTCTACTGAACTGAATTGTTTCCTTTGGAATGTTTCTTTTCAAGGCATCCAATTCTTCTTTTTCTTTCTTCTCCAACTCAGCCTTTGCCATGTTGATCTCTGCAGCCCTTTGATTTCTTTCTATTTCCTCTGCAGTCAACTTTTTATCATGAGCATCTTTTGCTTCCTCTTCTGCTCTTTTCTTGGCCTGTTCTTCATTCTCTTTCTGAATCCTTACGTATTTCTTTTCAAGATCATAAAAGTCCATAGCCATCAGAGTTTTCAATGTCTGTCCAGTGTGATTCCTCACCACTCTTGCATATCTATCCTTTAGTTGCCTAAGACTAGGAGCTTTCTTTCTTTTCTCCTCCATTTTCTTCTCTGACATATGATTTCTTCTTTGTTCTAGCATATCCAGATACCACATTAGCCTCTGATCACGAGTGAACTCTTCCATTTGAGCTTTATGAGTTCCATCAGCTAATAGATGATCAAAGTGGACTTGTTCCTTTGGGGTCATCAGAACCTTCACATCATCTCCTACATCCACCTCAATATATGTGCCTCTATTTTCAATATCAAATTGGGCTTGAAGTTCTCTAGCCACATTTTCACTTATAGCCTCAAGATGCTTCCTTTTCATTGGCTTCACAGGCTCCACTAATATGCCCTTGCCTTTATCTTTTGATGCAGACATTTCCTTTTCTTTTAAATTCCTTTTGACACCTTCTGGTCTTTTGTCAACATCAGGCTCTCTCAGTGATATACCCACACCTCTTGTTTGAACGGATTTAGCCACTTTAACTAAAGCTTCAGCAGCAGTGTGCTCATCACTTGCAGTAGTAACTGGTTCATCTATTCTACCAGTGCTAACTGGATCAGGCTGCTCAGAGGTGGTAGTATTTGTTGCAGCAGAGGAAACCATTGGAGTTTCACTAGCAGTACTAGTGTTATCACCAGTGGTGGAAACTGGTTTCTCAATATCAGTAGTAGAAGCAGGCAACTCCAAATCTAATGCATCATTTACCACATTCATTATAGTAGCCTCTACTTCTTCTGGTTGAACATCTTCAAACAAACCAGTTCCAAGAACTGTTCTTTCGTCTGTCTCAACACCATCACCCATCTCTTCATAATCATCAATCTTATCATCATTGGTCTCAAGAGTTGAAAATAGAGGAGGATTCTCATTTTCTTCTTCAAGCTCTTTTCTTTGATCATCTTTTGCAAGAAGTTTGTTAGCTTGATCTTTTGATACAGTAGACATAGGCATAGCTCCTGTGAAGCACCATTGTTCTTCAGCATTTTTGTCATTGCTTTCAGAAGAACTAGATGAATCAGAAGTTGATTCAACTACTTTCCTTTTCCTACCCCTAACGAGCCTTTTCAAACCTTCAGACTTCTTCTATGCTTTTTCCTTTCTTATATTTGTTTCATTTAACAGCTTCTCTACTAACCCTCTCAACTCCATCATTTGCTTTCTTTGATCAGCAATTTCCTCACCCTACTTTTTTACCAGATCACACAGCTTGGTACAAGTATTCGTCAAATCATTTAGTAAAGAACTGTCCTCACCATCTCTGGAAGTGTTAACCTCCTTTGATGGATCACTGGAACCACTAGTTGCATCATGCCTAGCATGACTAGCAGAGGCCCCTTTGTTCTTGGTACTGGGACCACTAGATGCAATGATATCCACTAGGTCCTCTGCATTAGAGGAGTCCACTGGTATCTCTGTATCTTGTGTTGCCATGGATTGGGTCCTATTTCCATTACCACTGTCCTGTACTCCTTCTGAGGTAGTTACAGTAGTGGCAGCCCTTTCCATATGGTCATCACCCTCTGCATTGACCACCTCATTTATGTTTAATTCAGACTGAGACATCTGAGAAAGAGAAGCCTCATATGCCTATTTCTTAGCCTTTTTGCCTTTAGGTTTGGATGGTTTAGTGTCCCTTGTTCTCTTTGATGATTTCTCTGCAGTTTTGGGATGAGAGGAAGGGGGTGTTTCTTCCTCCTGAACTGCAGGTGCAGAAGTGGTTGATGGACCAGCTTCTGCAGAAGAGGATACACTCAACATATGTGCAGTTAAAGGTGTAACCTTCTCAGAGAAGGCAGTACCTTTAACAATACCTTTTCTCTTCATATTTGCAAAAACCTTTTTAGAATGAGAAGAGATAACAAGCTTGCCACCAGTAGTTGGCAAATCTTTCAATTCTTTGTTGAAAATATGTTGCAAAAACCTTGGATACATTAAAAATTTATCTTTGGGATGCTCCAGGTTATACAACATACCAGTAAAAATTAATTTTGAAAAGTTGAACTTCTCTCCATTAGCTAAGCAGATTATTGCAGTTGCAATATTGCTGCTAAACTGATCAAAAGAAGTTCGCTTTTGAGAAATGCATTATTGTAGGGTATGAATTAAGTATTTCCAATGGGGGCAAAACATTGATTTGAAAAATGTTAGTTTACCATCATTCTCCCCCTCATACCTTAACAATTTTAATTTATCAAAAATTTCAGAAATAGTATAACAATCCATACCATCTGCATCTTGCAGTAGCAAATGAGCATGAATTGAAGCCTCGGAAATTTTGATTACTTTCTCAGCAACCTTTCCCACAATAGTTGTGACTCCTTCGATCTCTGTTCTTTTTGCCGATTTCCAGAAATCGTTTAGATGAGAAATATAGATGATGGGGTTTACAGTGAGAGCTTCTTTAAGGTTGCTTCATAACAGAAAATCAATCATCTCATTATAATCATCTGATCCTTGAGCTTTCTTCAAAAATGCGAGAATATTGTGTTTTTCCACGATTGCAAGAGTTTCAGATGAAGAAGACGAAGCCATGATCGATTTAAACTTGAAACTGAGTGTGGTGTTTTGATGATTTGGATCGAAAGTTTCAAGTTTTGAGAGCGAGTGAAAGTTATATTTGAAAATGAAAGATTTTTGCCCTTTTTGTTGTTATAAACTAGCAGCAGTTACAAGCCCTGTTTTCAACAGTGCAAATGATACCAGCGGTTTTAACTGTGACAATATCATTGGCAGTGGAAACAGACAGTTAAACTGACAGTGGGAACAGAACAACTAGTATAGCTAACGGTGGTAACTATAACTAGCAGCAGCAGTTTTTTTTTTTTTTTTTTTTAACAACTAAGAAGTAAAAATAACTCAGGATCTTCGAGATCAGGAAATTTCATGTCTTGTGCATAAAGAAGATTCATCAGATGATCTCTATGGGAAGTGTAAGGAGGGACATAATTGTATCTGGCTTCATTTGATGGATTAAGTTCATATTTTGGCTTTGGTTTTTGCTCTTTTTGCCAAGTATTTTCAATGAAGCATTCTGTCCTTGATTTTCCTTGGAAGAGATCTTTTTGCAATGCGTCTCCTAGTCTCAGTTTCCCTACATTGATGCATTAAGTCCCAGTTGTAATTATCCAGTTGCTGAATCTGCTCTTGTAGTGTTTCAACTACATGATCATACTCGTGCTCTTGGATAGCTTCCATTTGATGATATTCATCCAAACTGATCAGCTCCGGATTTAGTTCTTCTTGAATCTCATTGTCAGAATTATCAGAAGTTGTATTTCCAGATGTGTCAGCATAAAAATAATCTCTTGGAGAATAGTAGTTATCAAACATGTAGGAGGTTGGAATTTCATTGACAATCACAGCTTGTTCCACATTTGAGTTCATTTTTGCTTTAAGAGTTTTAAGTTTCTTGAATAACTTTGAAATAATGAATGACATTTTGGATAAACACAATTTTATGGAACACAGAGCAATGAGAAGAATCTTGAAAATAAGAAAGATTGAAAGACATGGTTGAAGAGAATATTACTATTCTCCTAAAAAGGTGTGAATAAGTTGTACTTAAACACATTGGAATCTTTCTTAAACAATAATAAATATGTGGGGACAAAACTTTTGTATTTTAGTTTAACGAAGATCAACCACACATCAAGAACCAATCCTACAACCTGCACGAAACATGTATATACACACAAAACAAAACTTCCAAAATATGAGTAGTACTAGTTATTACCGGTAATGACAACTTAAGACTGGCAGCGTTAACATAACAACTGGCAGTGTTGATATATACTGGCAGTGGTTATATTTGCACTGGCAGTGTTAACTTATGCACTGGCGGTGTTAACATTAGCAGAAATAACTAGTATATCAGTATTAACCCTTATTAAACACTTATGAGATATATACACAATGATATTAATTAAAAAGATTTATGTTAAGTTGATCATTCCAATACTTGTAATCAAATATGTAAATCTACCCACATCAAAAGCTTTAGTGAATAGATCTGCAAATTGATTATCAGTATGGACTTTGAAAATCTGAATCAATCTTTTCTCATTGCAATCTCTGATAAAGTGATATCTTATCTCAATGTATTTGATTTTTGAGTGTTTAATAGGGTTATTAATGATACTGATAGCGGAATTATTGTCAATATACATGGGAGTATTTAAAAATTGCAAACCATAATCCAGCAATTGATTCTGAATCCACAAGATCTGAGCACAGCAACTTGCTGCAGCAACGTACTCTGCTTTTGCTGTTGAAGTGGATACAGTGGTTTGCTTTTTGCATTGCCATGAGACTAGTCTGTCTCCTAAAAATTGACATCCTCATGATGTGGACTTTCTATCCACATTTGCACCTCCATAATCACTATCAGTGTACGCAATAAGCTCAAATGCGGAATCTTTTGAATACCATAGGCCCAATTTTGATTGACCTTTAAGATATCTAAAGATCCTTTTGACAGCATGAAGATGTGATTGCTTGGGATTTGCTTGAAATCTTGCACATACACATACTGCAACACATGATATCTGGTCTGCTTGATGTTAAATACATAAGGGATCCAATCATTGATCTGTATAAGTGTTCATCAACACTCTCCCCCTCAAGATCTGCAACCAGTGGTTTGTGTGTTTCCATTGGAGTGCTAGCAGACTTCACATCTTTGTAACCAAACATTTCTAGAATGTCATTCACATATTTCCCTTGATGAATGAAGATACCATCAGATTGTTGATTCACTTGCAGACCCAGAAAGAACGTTAGCTCACCCATTGAGCTCATCTTAAACTTCTGATGCATTAGAGATTCAAATTCTTTGCACAAACAATCTTTTGTAGAACCAAAAATGATGTCATCAACATATATTTAAACAAGTAGGATATCACTCTTGATTCTTTTTGTGAACAAAGTTTTATCAATGGAACCTCTCTTGAATCCATTTTCCAAAAGATACACAGATAATGTATCATACCAAGCTCTTGGAGCTTGATGCAAACCATACAATGCCTTATCCAATCTGTATACCTTATCAGGATGTATAGGATCCTCAAATCCTGGAGGTTAACACACATACACTTCTTCCTCAATTTTTCCATAAAGAAATGCACTTTTTACATCCATTTGATACACTTTGAAATTCTTGAAAGATGCATAGGCTAAGAACAATCTGATTGCTTCAATTCTTGCCACAGGAGCAAAAACTTCATCATAATCAATACCTTCTTCTTGAGAATAACCTTGAGCAACCAATCTTGCCTTGTTCTTTATCACAATCCCTCTTTCATCCTTCTTGTTTCTGAAAACCCACTTAGTGCCAATGGGCCTTTTTCCTTTTGGAAGATCCATTAGAGTCCACACCTCTTGGATCTTAAATTAAAGCAGTTCTTCCTGCATTGCTTCAACCCAACAAGAGTCCTTCAAAGCTTCAATTGCTTTCTTAGGCTCTATCTGAGATAAGAAACATGCATACAATGAAGTGTTAATGTCTTCTTCATTGTCTTTTGATTGCCTTCTAGTCTGCATGGGTGCATCAATGGGACCAATCACATTATCCAAAGGAAGATAGCTTTTGTGAACTTGATAATGTGATGAAGATGATTCAGGAATATTGGTTTCAAGGTTTGTCATATTCTGATCCAAATCAGTGGGATCAGACAAATTATGACATGGAGGACTTTGATCTTCATCAACATTATTTGATACATTCTCAGTATTCCTTTGATCTGCTTCCTCTTCTCTTTGTTGTAGATCAAGATCTGATGATGTGTTCTCATCATCATCAAATGTTGTGATCTGTTCTGAGCTCTGTTGTTGTGGAGATTCAAAAACCTCTGGAGGATCAGGGGTCCAGATGGGTAAAAGAACATATTCAGGTGATTTTCCCTTTTTCTTATCTGCTTCAACCTGCACAACTGCATTTGTACCTGCATTTGATGTCTCATACAAGTGTCTAAATGATCTGGTTAGAGCATCTAAATCAAACAAGTGTGATGGTCCTGTTCCTACAACATTAGGAGTATGTTCATTGAAAGTCAAATTCATAGTTTCCTCCACAATCCTAGTTCTGTGATTGAATACTCTATAGGCTTTACTGGGAATAGAGTATCCAACAAAACATCCTTCATCAACTTTGCTTTGAAATTTTCCTAAGTGATCCTTGGTATTTAAGATGGTAACAGGACATCCAAATGGTTTCAAAAAGCTAACTAAAGGTTTTCTATTGAAGATTAGCTCATATGGTGTCTTGTTGTGAGGCTTAATAACTATTGTTCTGTTCGGAACATAGCAAGCAGTGCTAATTGCTTCAGCCCAGAAGGTCATTGGTAATTTGGCATCTGCTAACATTGTTCTAGCAGCCTCTATTAGTGTCCTATTCTTTCTTTCAGTAACCCCATTTTGTTGTGGAGTTCTAGGAGCACTAAACTGTCTTTCAATACCTTTTGAATCACAGAATTTATCCATCAATTGATTTTTAAATTATGTACCATTGTCACTTCTAATGATTTTAACTTTCTGATTCATTTGGTTTTCTATCTTAGTGATGAATGATCTAAGTTGCTCACCAGTTTCATCTTTTGACCTAAGAAAGAATACCCAGCAAAATCTGCTATAATCATCAATGATCACAAGACAATATGATTTCTTCCCTATACTACTCACATTCGTTGGTCCAAACAAATCCATGTGCAGTAAGTGTAAAGGAATGCAATTTGAGTTCATGATTTTGGGCTTATATGAGGATTTATGTTGCTTGCCTTTTTGGCAGGCAACACAGTGATCATTACATGAATATGTTTTCTCAGGTAAACCTCTGACAAGTTTGCTTTTAACAAGTTTGTTAATGGTTTTGAAATTCATGTGACACATCCTTCTATGCCAAAGATCAGATTCATCAACAGTTGCTTTTGAAATAAGACAATTTAACTCCTTTTGTGGTTTGAAATTTGCTAAGTCACAGCAGTACATGTTATTCTTTCTTGGAATTTTCATTAAGATCATGTTTGGATCAAGCTTAAATTTATCTGTAACACCCCTAAATTTACTGTTTGGCGGAAGCATACTTTGGATGTTACTAATCAATAATCAAAGCACAAAGAGATATAGCAAACGACTCTATATGTGTTGTTTTAACAAAATATATTAATATAAGAAATGTTTACAACATTTAAAGATGTACATAGCTCGTGTTCGATTAAATGAGAGATTTCAGTACATAAGTACTTGTACAAAATATACCAATGCAATAAAATCTCTAATGTATGCATGCTGACTCGAGCTATAGTAATCCTGAGGCAGTCCAATCTACTGCTGGGTACCTGTGATACATGCTAAAATGGGTCAGCTAAAAGCTGGTGAGCTCACAGGTTTGAAATCAGATAATATCGTATGAACCGCAAGATTTAAGTAATGATTTGTATCCAGCAAATAAATAGTAATGTATACAGCCATGAGCACATAGTCTGAGCTTAACTCGAGGGTCGGGTCCCATATAGAGAATTCCGAGCGAGGTGCCTCCACGAGTGCCTAATCCACACTCGTCTGAACAATTATTAGTACGTCCGTTTACCGAGTTAGTGCATGCTAACCCGGACGAGGAGGGTCAATCCTATATGGTACCATATACTAATAATCACGCTACAATGTATTACCAAACTATGCTGATGGAGGGCTTTGAAATGATTAGTGGAAAACAACTCATGTAGTATATTGAAAAGTTTGTACTTTCGTTCACATGTTAAAAATAAGCATTGAATCACACCCCTGAGTGAAAAGCGGTAAAAAGAGGGGCTATGAGACTCACCTGAGTCTTGAGCGTTTAGTCAATAACGTACGATGCTTAATCAAGCAGTGAGATGTCCGTAGACGGATAACCTGAGGGTGTCCAGGACACGCGATGGTTATTAATATGAGTAGGTAGTTACAAAGACTACCCTTGTAGTTGTTCGTTCAACTATAATGTCCAAATTACTATGATTTGGTTGTTTGATTTGAGTTTTGAAAACGTGTATGGCCCGTTGGTGATTGTTTGTAATAATAATCTCGATATTATCATTATGTTTTGGAAGTGCTATACTTAAAAGTGTATTCCAAAGTGTTTTAGAAGTCGTATCGTATAAGTGTTTGAGGTTGTACAAGCTCGACACTTAGTATAAAAGTAATTTGTCAACTTTCTGTTTTTGGCGACACTGGGCTAGTGTCACTATAAGCGACACTAGTTAGGCGACACTAGGTAAGTGTCGCTATAGGCAGCACTTGTTAGGCGACACTTGGTGAGTGTCGCTAGATTTCTGATTTTCAATTAATTGGCAACACTTGATAACTGTCGCTATAGGCGACACTAGTCGATTTTGGCGTCACTAAGGGAGTGTCGCTAATATAAATTGGATTAAGAAATTCAGCGACACTTAATTAGTGTCGCTATAGGGGCGACACTTGTCATAGCGACACTTGGCTAGTGTCGCTAGTACTGTTTTTGGCACACTAGCGACACTTCCGACTGTTCGCCAGAAATTGGACCAAAAACGAGTTTTCCGGCCACCGTTCGGTCCAATACTTTTACCCAACCCATATTTGGACATTTTGAACTTATAGAAACAACATTTATGTAAAAATGAACGAAATCGGAGCGTTTCGGGATTTGTCGGAAACTTACAAACTTATCGCCGGAGAAATCCGAAAAGATAGAAAAGTAGATCGGGATGCGGTGAACGTTTTTCTTCAAACGAGTATGACGATCCAAGGCCATTTGATGGTGTTATTTGGCGGTTTTTGGTGGTGGTGTTGTGGTGGTTTTGAAAGAAAAAGGGAAAGGAAAGAGAGAGTGAGGTGAGAATGAGGAAAGGGGGAGGTGATGACCCCCTTTTTGGCTGATTTTCGTGGGGTCCACGGGTGTGGGCTTCACAAATTTTAACCCCGTGTATTCGCGCTCCGTGCGGTGTTCGTCTTCTCGATTATTTAAACGTTAAATAATTATTTAGAACATTTAATTATATGTTTTAAAATACGAATAATTTCTCGATATTTTGGTTGAAGTATTTTATCAAATATTTTATAATTGAGTTATAAAATATAACTTAACTTGTTTCGTTTTGTTTGCGCGTTTACATTTTAATTGCGCAAATTTTATTTGTACGATACGAGTTTGCATTGAAATATTATAAGGAATAATATTTTGGATATAATAGCGTTATTAAATAATGTTATATTATTTAATAAAATCGTTCACCAACGTCCATATTTATTGAATCGAAATGCATCCGATTTATCCTGCGTACGATTTAATCAAATCGCATAATCGTATATATTCAACAATATATATTTTGTTACATTAATTAGTCTGACACAGAACTAATTACATGTATTTACCCTTGATTAGGCACTAACTACTAGTCCTAATTTGACGGGTGTCACATTCTCCCCTTGTTAGAAGAATTTCGTCCTGAAATTTAGCTCGAGGTCGCGTTTGATGTAGAGCCAGTGAAGAGTTGAGGATATTTGAGTCGCATTTGGTCTTCCCATTCCCAGGTGAACTCCGGACCACGCCGCGAATTCCACCTGACTTTAACGATAGGAATACGACTTTGTTTGAGTTGTTTGACCTCACGGTCCATGATTTCAGCGGGTTCCTCAACGAAGTGAAGTTTGTCGTCAACACGAATTTCATCGAGTAGAATAATAAGTGTCTCATCAGACAGACATTTCTTCAAGTTAGAAATGTGAAAAATGGGGTGCACACTGCTGAGCTCGGATGGCAGCTGCAATCGATATGCCACTGGACCAATTCTCTCGAGAATCTCGAATGGTCCAATGTACCTGGGATTTAACTTTCCGCATTTGCCGAATCGGATTACGCCTTTCCAAGACGATACTTTGAGTAGCACTCGATCCCCAACCTGGAACTCGAGTGGTTTGCGTCTCACGTCAGCGTAACTTTTCTGACGATCACGTGCGGCTTTGATTTTGTTTTGGATACCAACGATTTTCTCGGTGGTTTCGTGAATGATTTCCGGACCAGTGAGTTGGCTATCTCCCACTTCGGTCCAACAGATAGGTGTTCGGCACTTACGACCGTAAAGTGCCTCGAAAGGTGCAGCTCCAATACTGGCATGGTAGCTGTTGTTGTACGAAAACTCGCACAATGACAGATGTTGTTCCCAGTTTACACCGAAGTCAACTACGCAGGCTCGTAGCATGTCTTCCAGTGTTTGAATGGTTCGTTCACTTTGGCCGTCGGTTTGAGGGTGATATGCAGTAATCATATCAAGATGAGTACCCAATGATTTCTGAAGCGATTGCCAAAAGTGAGATGTAAAGCGACTATCCCTGTCAGAGATAATCGAGATTGGAACACCGTGTTGAGAAACGACTTCCTTGATGTAGATTCGTATGAGGCGTTCCATTTTATCGGTTTTCTTGATTGCCAGGAAATGAGCAGATTTCGTGAGACGATCGACGATCACCCAAATGGTATCGCAACCGCTCGATGACTTGGGTAGTTTAGTTATGAAATCCATGGCGATTTGTTCCCATTTTCATTCAGGAATGTCGGGTTGTTGAAGTAAGCCATAAGGTTTTTGATATTCAGCTTTGACTTTTGAGCAAGTAAGACACTTGCCGACGTAGGTGGCGATTTCAGCTTTCATGTTCGGCCACCAATAAAACTCCTTGATGCCGTGGTACATTTTATCGGATCCCGGGTGTATAGAATACTTGGACTTGTGAGCTTCATCCATCACCAAGTCTCGCAGGTTCCCAAAACTAGGCAACCAGATTCGGTTTGAGAAACACCTAACTCCGTTAGGTTTGATTTCGAATTGTTTATCCATGCCTTGCAAGGCTTCGTTTTTGATGTTATCGGATTTCAGGGCTTTGAGTTGAGCAGCGAGGATCTGGATGTTCAGTTCATTATGAATAGTCATACTGAGGGCTCGGACTCGAAGTGGTTTCGATCGTTCTTTTCGACTGAGGGCATCGGCAACAACATTTGCCTTACCCGGATGGTATCTGATTTCGCAATCGTAATCGGTAAGCAACTCGACCCATCGACGTTGCCTCATGTTGAGATCCTTTTGATCGAATATGTGTTGGAGGCTTTTGTGGTCTGTAAAGATTGTGCACCTAGTGCCATAAAGGTAATGTCTCCATATTTTGAGAGCGAACACGACAGCTCCAAGCTCGAGGTCATGAGTAGTGTAGTTCTTTTCGTGGATTTTGAGTTGTCGTGAGGCGTAAGCAATGACCTTGTCTCGTTGCATGAGCACGCAACCGAGACCTTGATGAGAATCATCGCAGTATACCACGAAGTCATCGGTGCCTTCGGGTAATGATAGAATAGGAGCACTACAAAGCTTTTGTTTCAGAAGTTGGAATGCTGACTCTTGTTTATCAGTCCAATCAAACTTTTTGTCTTTCTGAGTCAGTACCATGAGTGGTTGAGCTATTTTAGAGAAGTTCTCGATGAATCGTCGATAGTACCCGGCAAGTCCTAGAAACTGCCGTACTTCGGTTGGTATGGTTGGTGCTTGCCAGCACTTGATAGCTTTGATTTTTGAAGGATCTACATGAATTCCCTGACTATCGATAACATGTCTAAGGAATTGAACGGTTTGTATCCAGAACTCACACTTGGAGAATTTGGCGTAAAGCTCCTCGTGTTTTAGTAGTTCTAGGATGGTTCTAAGATGTTGCGCGTGTTCTTGTTCGTTTCGCGAATATATGAGTATGTCATCGATAAAGATGATGACAAACTTGTCGAGATAGGGTTTGCACACCCGATTCATAAGGTCCATGAATACAGCCGGTGCGTTGGTTAGGCCAAAGGGCATCACTTGAAACTCGTAGTGCCCGTATCGGGTTCTGAAAGCAGTTTTCGGAATGTCGCTGTCGTGAACACGTAGCTGATGAGAACCTGATCGAAGATCGATCTTTAAATAAAAACTCGACCCTTGTAGTTGGTCAAACAGGTCATCTATTCGAGGGAGCATATATCGATTTTTGACGGTCAACTTGTTCAACTCTCGGTAGTCGATACACATTCTGAATGAACCGTCTTTCTTTTTGACAAACAAGACCGGAGCTCCCCAAGGTGAAGAGCTCGGTCTGATGAATCCTCTATCCAGGAGTTCCTGTAATTGGGTGGACAACTCCTGAAGTTCGGATGGGGCTAAACGGTATGGTGCTCGGGCCACAGGTGCAGCACCTGGCACGAGATCGATTGAGAACTCGACCTGTCTTGGTGGTGGTAGACAAGGTAGTTCTTCAGGAAAGACTTCTGGAAAGTCTCGTACGATTGGCACATCCTCAAGTCGCTTCTCCTCCGACTTTTTCTCCATGACGTGCGCGAGGATTGCTGGATAACCCTTTATTAGAAATTTCCGGGTTTTCAAGCAAGAGATGATATTCAGTCTCGTCCCACCGGTCTCCCCTTGTATGATCAAGGTTCTACCGACGGCAAGAGGGATGCGGACAATCTTATCATAACAAACGATTTCGGCCCGATGCTTGGACAACCAGTCCATACCCACGATGACGTCAAAACTTCCGATTCTAACAGGCATGAGGTCAATTGAAAAGGTTTCGTCTGCTAGGTTTAAAGTGCAATTAGGTATTACACTATTGGTTTCTATGAGTTTACCGTTTGCTAGCTCTACGGTGTACTTAACATCTAAGGCCACGGGGGTGATGTCAAGTAGCGGATAAAACTCATCAGAAATAAAGCTCCTATCGGCCCCAGTATCAAACATAATAGATGCAGTTAAGTTGTTGAGGAGGAACATACCCGTGACCACATTCGGGTCTTGACGTGCGTCCCCAGAGTTGAGTACAAAAGCTCTACCTTTGGCGTTGTTGTTGTTGCCCTTGTTCTTCAGTTTTGGGCACTCGTTTCTGTAGTGCCCAGGGTTTCCGCATTCGTAGCAGGCTTTGGACGGCCTGGCGTTGCGGTTGAAGTTGTTGCTGGTGTTGTTGGGGGACCTACAGTCTTTGGTGAGGTGTCCGTACCTCTTACAGTTATTGCAGGGGGTTTTGCAGGGACCCTCGTGATGACGGTTGCACTTGGAACAGTAGGGTTTGCTCCCAGTGTAACCTCGTTTGGGTTCGGTGGTTGAGTTGTAGGCTTTGATGGTGTCAGGTTTCTTGTTTTGGTGGTTGTTGTGGTTGTCGGACCACTTTCTTTTGTTGCTGTTGTTGGAAGATGGAGTGGGTGGTTCTGGGTCCTCGTTCATGGCTAAAAGTTCATGGGCCAACCGGATGGCGCCATGAATGGTGGTTTGGTTTGATGAGGTGACATTTCCCCGGACAGGTTCCGGAAGGCCGCGGATGTATTTCTTAATCTTCTCGGGTTCGGTACTCACCATAGCTGAGCGAAGGATGGTGAGCTGTTGGAATCTGGTGGTGTATCCAACAATATCAGTTCCCTGCACTTTTAAGTGCCAGAACTCTTCATCCATCTTCTGGAGTTGTTTGGCTGGGCAATACTCATCAGTGAGCATTTTCTTCAGATCCTCCCAGGGGAGTAGATAAGCGGTGTCAATACCCACAGACTGGGCATATGAATTCTACCATGAGAGGGCACCATCTTCGAGGGTGCAGGTAGAGAATTTGACCTTGTCGTCCTCCGCACATTTGCTGATGCGGAAGACAGATTCCATCTTTTCAAACCATCTGATTAGTCCGATGGCTCCTTCGGTTCCCTTGAAGCTCAAGGGTTTGCAGTTTTGGAAGTTCTTGTAGGAACAAGGCTTGACGGTGGTAGTGGTTTCAGCGGTATCGCTGTTTCTCCCGGAGTTCTGTGAAGTATTCCGAGCCAGGGCTTCAGTCACAGCCTGAGTTATGAGTGAGGTAAGCTGGGCATCGGAGTATGGTCTCGTCTTTGGCGGCATGCTTCTTCAATAAAAGAAATGAAGATACATGAGATTTTGTAAGAAAATTGTATTTGTCACAGATGTTCATGTATAAAAGCGGTAATACATAACATCAATATGAAAATGGCAATTAATATGGAGTGAAACAGCGAGAATATTTGATAGATAATACAAGTTCAAAGGTTACATCCCATGGATGTATTACAAAAGGTGTCGGGAATTGTTACATCCGACCGAATTATAGAGTAGCGCTTAGATAGTTATTAGATTACATGATAGATTACAAAATGTAAGGAATTATTAATTTGATGAGACAAAATAAAAGATGAAAGTTGATGGACTAAAGATGAATTGTTTTATTTTAATTAGTTTCCTAGTAGAATTATGATTTCTTGTAACCCTAATGTCTCTAATATATAAAGAGACATAGGGACGTAAGTTTTGGTGTGCACACATAATGTAGACGTCTAGAGTTTTTGTTTAGCCTCAAGATCAAGGTTTCTTGATCCTGTTATAGTTGTATAACTGTTTTATTGTGATCGAATAAAATTGAGGCTTGAAGTGATAACATCGATTTGTTCTTATTCCGCTGCAAATTATTGTCTTTGTTATCATTGATCCTAGGTCAAGATCTAAACAATCTGAGCTAGATCGTTATTACATTTTCACAATTGGTATCAGAGCAAGGTGGCTCGTGATCTAGGATATACAAGTTTTACGAGATAAAAGAAGCCGTATTGAAGAAACCCTAGAAGATTGCAAGAAAAAATTCGTAATTCGTCACCATCTGCACAGCCATGGTAAAAAATTCAGATCTCCTTCGTTAACCGTTAGATTGTCGTGAAATTTGAATTGTAGGTTCTTAACATATAGGCGCACATTCCTACTAAAGGAATTTTTGATCTGAGCTTTTGATTGAGAGATATTCATTGTCGAAATTGGTTTCTGAAAGTTTAGGGTTTTTCAAAATGGCAGAAGTAAAACGATCACTGTGTCTTCGTTATCCAACGAAAGTTGATGATTTTTGGATATGTTATAGAAGACATATGTATCTACATCGTGTATAAATTTCATAGTGATCGGATGTTTCTATAAAGAGATATTAAAATTCGAAGTTTATGCAGTAAGTTTATGGTTTCTTTTCGTGCAGCTGAAGTCAAATAATTCCTGTAAATTCATTAACCGTTGGATCGACTTGATTTTTGGATATGTGGTTAATGAAACATTGATGGACATCGTGTTAAAATTTGAGCATCATCAGATATGTAACCAATGAGATATACAGTTCGTAACCATTGCTCATCAACTTGCCTCTGCTAGCACAAAGTTACCACTATTAAGTACAACGTTGCCTTTGTTAGTACAATGTTGCCCCTGTTAGAAGGTTTTGCCACTGCTAGTTCAACCTTCTCGCTGTTAGTACAAGCTTACCGCTGTTAGTACAAGCTTGCCACTGCTAGCACAAAACCCTACCGCTGCTAATACATAGTAACCACTGTTCGGTATAGCCACTGTTAGTAGTTGCCACTGCTAGTTAGTAGCTGCCACTGCTAGTTAGTAGTTGCCACTGTTAATATAATTTTGCCACTGTTGGGTAGCGAGAACCACTGTTAGTCATTTTTCAAACACTAGCGGAATTAGTGATACTCGTCATGGATGGTACTACATGGTATTCGTTGCTATTATTGGATGGTTATCCGTACAGTTCTTATGGTTACTGTATAAGAAAAGTTTGGATCTCGAATGGAATTGTTTTTATAACAATTTATTCTTATTAATTTTATGGCTTATTTTCAAAGAAGATGTGATTACGAAGAAGATCGATTATAGCTTATTTGATATTGTAGTTGAGTTTTTCAGATGTGTATCTTATCATATCTCAAAGTAATGGTTGTAAACTTTGAAGATAACTTGTTTGATTTGTATGGTGACGACGAAGACTTGACAAAATCTAGCAAACGTGTGAGATTAAACTTAGGATGCTCAATGCTCACATTTGCTATCACTTGGAAGAGTTTGGGTTGCTCGGTGACTTATTATGGAGAATAAGGATTTTTGTCAAAGAGATTGCGATCTACTTATACATGGAATATAAGTTCGACGTCGTGGATAGTACAAGATATAAGGTACAAGTTTGGAAGATTTAACTTCTTTATTAAGTTTGTTATATTCTATTTTCTTTATCGACCAGTAATCATTACATAGAGCCTACAAAGTTTCGGGATTCAAGAGATGGTTAAAACATATTGATTTGAGGGGAAGCTTATCGAAAAAGTGTTTAATCATTAGAAGATGTTCATGCATAATTATGTGGGGATAAAGGTTTTATTACTACTGCTAGGTATATATTACTACTATTAGTGTAATTTTCTATTGTTCAAATTCATTATTCTTAGTATACGTCATGGAGGGTAATTTGAGACATTTGAAGGTTGTATTAGTGGTGTATTATATAGCATGTGGTTGTAAAGGTTCAAGTTGCTTTTCTTCATGAAGACCCCTATTGGATTATGACAAAAAGGGGAAGAAGATTTGAAGGTCAAAGATTTGCAGCTTAGTATGCATGACATGTTTACAAGAAATCAAGATTCAAGGGGAAGTTTGTGCAAGAAGATTGATATTTTGTCATCATCAAATAGGGGAAGATTGTAAGGAATTATTAATTTGATGAGACAAAATAAAAGATGAAAGTTGAGGGACTAAAGATGAATTGTTTTATTTTAATTAGTTTCCTAGTAGAATTATGATTTCTTGTAACCCTAATGTCTCTAATATATAAAGAGACATAGGGACGTAGGTTTTGGTGTGCACACATAATGTAGACGTCTAGAGTTTTTGTTTAGCCTCAAGATCAAGGTTTCTTGATCCTGTTATAGTTGTATAACTGTTTTATTGTGATCGAATAAAATTGAGGCTTGAAGTGATAACATCGATTTGTTCTTATTCCGCTGCAAATTATTGTCTTTGTTATCATTGATCCTAGGTCAAGATCTAAACAATCTGAGCTAGATCGTTATTAAGTTTCACAATTACATCAATTACATCAATTACATCAATTGTATTGTAAAACGCTCTTTGTTCTTTCATCAATTACATCAATGGCATCGTCATCTTCATCTGATTCTGGTACTTCTAAGCTAAGTGTTCATTCTGAACACAACATGAGGGCTTTCTTGAATAAAGAACTTGCCGATGAGTATTTTCACCCTATCATCGATTTCTTGAGTAATTGTCCAGTTACTTATGCTCTTACTGTCGCTCCACGATTGATTCGATCGCATATTCAAGAATTCTGGCAGAATGCAAAGGAAGGGAATGTTAATGGCATTACTCACATTCATTCCACTGTCAAGGGTAAGAAGGTAATGGTGACTAAGATTGTTCTTAGGGAACTTCTGCAGTTTGATGATGAAGGAGGAATTCTGGAATTATCTAGAGATGATTTGTTTAAAGGCATCATGGATATGGGGTATGAAGGTTCTGGAAAAGCAAGATCAGAATATACTTTCTTGAAATCATGGTTCTGTCCTCAATGGAAGTTCTACATTCATACTTTTCTGGTATGTTTGTCTCAAAAGAGAACTAGTTTTAATGAATTTAGTTCTAGTATTGCATATCCTATTATCTGCTTGGCACAGGGTATCAAATTTAATATGTCTAGGTTTATCTTAGATAACATGATTAGGAATGTGAAGGGTGATACATTTATTATGTACCCTAGATTTGTTCAGCTTTTATTGAATAATCAATTGTCAAATTTGCCAGCAGAGGATAGTGTAATAGTTAGTTCTACTCTATCCTTGAGGACTATTAAAGCTATGAATCAGTATCAGAATACTTTTTCAAAGAAGGAAACTGCATTATTTTCTACAATGTCAGTTGCTCCTTCTGCCACTGGTGGTGTATTACCAACACCACCTGGACCAAATGATGACAGGCCAACAACACAAGTTGGTTCTGAACACACATCAGGAGGTGGCACCAAAAGAAAACAAGGGAACAAACAGCTTACCCAAAGAAAAGCCAAGAAATCCAAGAAGGCTACACAGGCTGTGGAGATTCCTGTTTCTCCACAGTCTCAGTCCAATGATCCTCCACAACAGGTGAACATACTTGATGAAAATGTTCATTCTGGAAGGGCTGCCACTACTGTTTCTAGCCCACTGGCAGGGCAGGATAGTGGTAACATCAATCAGACCCAACCAGAGGCAACTATATTTGATGAACCTATGGGTGATGATTCAAATGTAGGTCCCAGTACCAATAACCAAGGGACATCTGCAGTGGCAGATGTAGTCGATGATTCATCTAGGAGGTCACACTCCAATGTTGATGAGGCTAGTAATAAAACTAGGGAATTAACTATTGCTGATTTGGTACATGATGTCAATCTGATTTGGAATAAGTTTGAGAAGGAAAGAGCTTTGAGAAGAGAGCAACAGGTTCTGTTGGTTGCTCAGGGTGAGTTGATAAAGAAACAGAGGGATGAAATTTTTGATTTACAAACCAGGTTGTCAATTGTTGAAGATGCAGTTGATAAAGTTTTGTTGCCTGCTAGGGAATCTTCAGGCAAGGGGGAGAATAAAGATGATGATCATGAGCAGAATGATATGCCTGAAGATATGAATGGTCATGATATGCCTGAAGATATGAATGGTCATGAGCAGAATGATAATAATGATGGTGATACTGGAGGTGCAGATGATTTCAGTTTCATGGATATACCTGCTGATGTAGAGATGAGTGATAAAGTTTTTGAAGATGAATTAAATGTCTCAGATTATGTGGTCAATGAAGACATGGATGAATAGATGGTGGATGCTGAGAATGATAGGAGAATGGTGGTGTATATGGGAGAAAATGTTCAAACAGGTGATAGTGTTGCAGATGATAGTACACAGAGTGGTCCAGCTTTAAATGTTTTTCCATTAAACACAGATTTACCTTTTAAGGCTGTGGCTAATCTGTATATCTGGGATATTATGGGAGCTAATATAGATATGTGCAAAAGAGTAAGTTTTAGTGATAGGTTGGTATATGAAGAAAAGAGTGATGATAAATATGTTGAAACAGAGAAGATGGAATCTGATGATGTAGAGGATAAGGGGGAGTTGATAGAGTCAAAACCTGAAGCTAAAGAGGAAGATAGAGTGAAGATTTACAACAGAAAGAAATCAATTCCAAAGAGAAAGTCTACCTCTGCTAAGGTACAAACATCTGTTGAAACTCAATTGTTGACCACTGCTAGTATGCTAAGGTACAAACATCTGTTGAAACTCAATTGTTGACCACTGCTAGTAGTGTTTCTACCTCTGCTAGTAGTTTGGTATCTACCCCTGTTGAGGTATCTACCACTGTTGGTACTTCAACAGCAACCCCTGCTACTACAATTTCAGCCCCTGTCATCACAACCCCTGTTACTACAACACCTACCCCTGTTAGCACAAAACCAACCACTGTTGTATCAACCTCTGTTGGCACTTTACACATTCCTACAACTATTGGTACACCTACTGTTACTCCAGTTTACATCACTGCTACAGCAATGACCACTGCTAGGACTCTAGAAGTGCCTGTTACAATCAGAGAGCCTACACAACCACCCAAACCTAAGTCTGATTTGCCAAAGATTGATTCAAAGGACAAAGGTAAGGGAAAATTGAAAGAAGAGAAAAAGATTAAGAAGGTTGTAGAACCTCCAATTAATTTGGATGAGGCTAGAAGAGCTCAGGAGGAACATGATGAAAGAATGTTGAGAATGGCAGTTGAGTCTAAAAGAAAGGAAGATCCTGATGTTGATGTTATTCTGGAAGATTCTAGTGTGGTAACTTTGTCTCAAAAAGCTGCACAGATGTTGAATGATATGGCTGCAAGAGGTCAAGGTTTGTCTGCTCAACAGATTCATGGTATGATCAACAGAAAGGATGATAAAGATGGTTTGGATCCAGGGTTTGCAAAGCTTAAACAAGCTAATGAAGAAAAGGCAAAGTTGAAAAGACAAGCTGAGCTTGAAAAGAAAAGGAACAAACCACCAACTGCTGCTCAAAGGAAAAAGGATTTAATCAAAATTCTTGGTGATAGGTATGCACCAAGAAGTGTGCTTGAAGGTTTGGATGTACAGAAATTGGAAAGGGCATATGGAAAATATCAGAATGAGGAGAAGGAAGATTTTGAGAAAAGGATTCAGAAAGATAAATTCATTAAGAAAAAGTTGGAGGAAGATAGAAAGAAGATTGCTGAGCAAGTGAGAAGAGAAGAGGAAGAGAGAATTGAAAAGAAAGAGCAAGAAGAGAGAGAAGCCAAAGAAAGAGAGTTAAAAAGACTTTCTGATCAAAATATAAAGAGCAGATGGAATGGAGTACTTGCTTCTGATAATGTAGTTTCTGATTTGGAGAGCAATGCAGAGGAGTTGAAGAAATATATCAAAGAGGTGAAGGATTATAAAGAAAATATTCACATCAATCATGATAGATCTTCAAGGATAGTTGAATGGGAAGGAATTAAATCAAAGGTTGCTGATGGTGATAAAGAACAGATCAAGATTGTTAGAGAGAATGGTGATAAGCAATATTTGTCATCTGTTGCTGATGTGATTAAGAATGTGAATAGATTGGACATTCTAGATCTGTTTGAGCTAAACAGTCAAGGAGATAGACAGGCTTCATTGGTGATTATGGAAAGAGAATTGGGAAGATGTCTGAATATGCTGTTTGAGCCTGAGCCATTCATCAATTTGTTTCTACATTGTATTGATGCTGTGAATACTTGGAGACATTTTGTTAGAGCTGGAGTTCATATGATTCTATTTAGAAGTGGAATGTCAATCTTCATGCTTGATGAAAGAAGATATGTTCTGGGAACTCAGATTCTAAGAAATGTGCTTGCATCTCAATTGAAAAATACAGTGATTTCTGAAGGAGCATTTAATGCTTTGTATATGGTGCTCAATCAGTTCCATAAAAGAATGGAGTTGGAAAGAATGAAAGAGGAGGAGAGAAGAAGAAAACAGAATCAAACTCAGAAAGATGAAAAGAAAGATGAAGAAACTTGATTCATTACTGAGAATGATCAAGTTTAGGGGGAGATTGTTGAGACCTGAGCCACTGCTAGATCTGCTCAGAATACACGTGTTGTGCCGCTGCTAGAACGAAGTTTACTGCTGTTAGTAGTTGCCACTGCTAGTTAGTAGTTGCCACTGTCAATTAGTTTTAGTCTAACAGTGCCACTGTTGAACGTGTGTATTTTGTATCAAGTACTCAACCGCTGTTAGTAATATATGAGTACTGCCCCTGTTAGTAATATAGATAACCACTGTTGGTTAGATATAGTCTGTTAGAGAGAATTATGGAATAGATATGATTCCATAATAGTTTGATTCTGTAAAGGACTCTATATGTTATAAATAGAGATCCTGTAAAAACCTAGAGATATAAGATTCATTCTAGTTATTAGCTTCAAGGTTGTAAACCCTAACACAATTGTGTGTTCGTATTATTGATAATAATATTGAAGCTTTTGGTTAGATATTCTGTTATATACAAATTTGTTCTTCAAGTTATTAATAAACTATTCCGCAAGCTTATTAATAATCAATCAAAGTAATACATACTAAGATCTCTAGCTGGGATCATCACAAAACAAGGACTACACTAGTCGCGACGCAGATTGATCTGCTCCATCATTTCAACGAGACGATCCACAGTATTTGCAAGTCTGCTGGCTTGTCGAGCATTATCTTCTGCAAGGACCAGTTGTTGCACTAAACTGCTAACGTATTCCTTTGCTTCCCGTGAGCGTTGCTCACATTCTTCCAGCCTTTGATGCAAAAGGGCGGTTTCCACACTTATCTCCACTATCTTGTTGCGAAGAACATCCACGTTGTTAATGGTGGTTTCGTGATCCTCGGAGACTTGGTTGATGCGCTCGAGGGATGTGAGTCTCAAGTTTTTGTTGGTTTCTTGGAGTTCGATGTCCATGGTGTTAAGCCGTTGCTCGTGACGGTGCCTAGCGGCTAAACCTGGTAGAGTGTAGTGCGCGGGATATGGGCCAGCTCGAGGCAACCTGGGGTTCCTCCTAGCTACCCTCGGGTTTTGGGATCCATGAGGATGAGGTTGTGATGAATTAGATGGTGTGTTTGACATTCTAAGACAAAGCGTTAGAAAGAATGAGGCCTATCTATGCATATATATAATAATATCACATAATAGCCTAGGGTGTCTAACACAGACATGTTTGAGTCTCGGTTCTCTTGAGGTCAGAGTCAACTAGTGTATTCCCGTTCAACATAACCATTTCAGACCTTACATCATCTTTCCTTAATTGTACATAGTTGATCAGGCTATGTTAAATTAAAGTCGTATGCTGTAATTCCTGAACCAATCATGCCTAATAAGGAAATACTGCCTAACGGTCATAGTCTAGGCCTACTAATGCAACCTAGTTCACTATAACCTTAGGCTCTGATACCAATCTGTAACACCCCCAAATTTACTGTTTGGCGAAAGCATACTTTGGGTGTTACTAATCAATAATCAAAGCACAAAGAGATATAGCAAACGACTCTATATGCGTTGTTTTAACAAAATATATTAATATAAGAAATGTTTACAACATTTAAAGCTGTACATAGCTCGTGTTCGATTAAATGAGAGATTTCAGTACATAAGTACTTGTACAAAATATACTAATGCAATAAAATCTCTAATGTCCGCATGCTGACTCGAGCTATAGTAATCCTGAGGCAATCCAATCTACTGCTGGGTACCTGTGATACATGCTAAAATGGGTCAGCTAAAAGCTGGTGAGCTCACAGGTTTGAAATCAGATAATATCGTATGAACCGCAAGATTTAAGTAATGATTTGCATCCAGCAAATAAATAGTAATGTATACAGCCATGAGCACATAGTCTGAACTTAACTCGAGGGTCGAGTCCCATATAGAGAATTCCGAGCGAGGTGCCTCCACGAGTGCCTAATCCACACTCGTCTGAACAATTATTAGTACGTCCGTTTACCCAGTTAGTGCATGCTAACCCGGACGAGGAGGGTCAATCCTATATGGTACCATATACTAATAATCACGCTACAATGTATTACCAAACTATGCTGATGGAGGGCTTTGAAATGATTAGTGGAAAACAACTCATGTAGTGTATTGAAAAGTTTGTACTTTCGTTCACATGTTAAAAATAAGCATTGAATCACACCCCTGAGTGAAAAGCGGTAAAAAGAGGGGCTATGAGACTCACCTGAGTCTTGAGCGTTTAGTCAATAACGTACGATGCATAATCAAGTAGTGAGATGTCCGCAGACGGATAACCTGAGGGTGTCCACGACACGCGATGGTTATTAATATGAGTAGGTAGTTACAAAGACTACCATTTGTAACACCACCAATTTCGTCGGTTTTGTTTAGCGGAAGCATTTGTTTAAGTATGGGGAGTGCCACAATACACGGTACATGCATACGTATCAGATCATATGATTACAACAGAACATAATATATTAAGATGCCAAAAGTATCAATTACAAAGTTTACGATTCATCGAATCGTACAAGTTAAAAGTAATAAATTTACAAAAGTAGATTTCTGGAATATGACTAAAACAGTTTCAGTTATACTAGAGAAATCCATATGTTTCCAAAAAGTTGGCATCCTAAAACTTCACGGGTCGCCTAATTCTCCATGTGTGTTGGCGATTCTTACATGCGCAGCTAATTCCCTGAAAAACATAGTAAAAGTCAACAACGAGGTTGAGTGAATCCACAGGTTTTATGTTTACAAGTTCAGTTTTGATAAACCACAGTTGTTTATAACGTATCGTTGGGATGTCACCCAAAAGTACAGTGTTGTTGGGATGTCACCCAAAAGTGTAGTTCGTAAAACCAAATACGTTTCCCAATAGTTGTTTGTAGGAAAGTTCGTATCCTAATAGTTGTAGGAAAGCAATATCCTATTTTCAAGTATGTTCTGTAGGAATACATGTATCCTAATCGTAGATATGTTTCGTTGGGATGTTGCCCAAAAGTATAGTTTAAGTTATAGTAGGAATGTAGGTATCCTAGTAGTTGATCGTAGGAATATCAGTATCCTAATCGTTTGGTGGGACCATGTCAGTAGGAACCCGGTGCCAGTGTCAGTAGGGACTTTTCATCAGTTTAATAACAATAGTAGACCCATGTTCGCAGGATCTAGTGCCCATGTCAGAAGGGACTTTTCAACGGTCTGTGCCCATGTCAGTAGGGACTTTTTTAATAGTTTGTGCCCATGTCAGTAGGGACTTTTCAACAGTTTGTGCCCATGTCAGTAGGGACTTTTCAATAGTTCGTGCCCATGTCAGTAGGGACTTTTCAGTTGCTTATGCCCATGTCAGTAGGGACTTTTTAATAGTTCAATCAGTTAAGTAAATAGTGTTGCTGGTCGTTCTCCAGCATTTTCAAAACAGTATCGGTCGTTCTCCGGTTTATCAAGTATAGTTTATCCCGTTTGTAATGGTTTGTCTTATGAAAACGTTATTTCATAAACATTAGTTGTGTGACAGTTTAACGGTTTCAATGTACTCTAATCGTTCGAGTAAAACCAGTATACAATCATGTATGTAAAAGCGTTTGACTATGTTTTCCACCCCTGTTCAAAGCAGTTAAAACAGTAAATGTAGGGGCTGTGAACTCACCTGTCGAGTTAAGTAGCGTGCGAGTGCTAGCAAACCTAAGCCCAAGTACAGTCCGATATCTCCTAACGTCCTAAACGTATGAGATTTAATAAGTATGTGGATGTCTAAGCTAATCATCCATGCTAGTATTCGTACAACCAATGTTGTGTCCAAAGTGTTTGTTAAACGTTTAAGTTTGTATTTCGTTGTTGTGAAAATGTATACGACTTGTTGGTAATGGTTTGTAATAATAACCTTTGAAAGCGTTTATCATTTTCATTCCTTTTGAGTTTCATAAAGTACGGAATTGGGTTCGGGGGTCCGGGGGCAGTGCCCCTGGTAGCGGGGTCCAAGGGGTGGCAACCCCTGGCGGGGTCCAAGGGGCAGAGCCCCTGGTTGGGGTCGAGCTGCCAAGTCAGCTTGGAAAATTTTTATTTACACTATGTTGCTGTAGTAAAAACGCCTTCGAAATCCAAGTGGTAAAATCTTGGTCCCAACACTTAGTAAAAATCTGAGTTTTCTAGATTCTGATTTGTGCGACGTTAGGTGCGACGTCGCAGGTCATGACTGCGACATTGAGCATGACGTCACTAAGTGTGACGTCCGCAATTTAATGCGACGTTGTTTGTTACTGCGACGTAGGGGTCGGCGTCGCTATGTGCGACGTTGGCAATGAAATGTGACGTAAAGGCTGACGTCGCACCATGCGACGTCGTGATGTGTTTTGCGACGTTGTGACTGACATCGCATTTGGCCCAAGCCAGATGCGACGTCGGGGTCTGATCGACGAACAGCTCAAAAATAACTAGTTTTGGTTTGATTTTTGGACATTTTCAGTTGATAGAACACTAAAGCATGATAATCTAAGTATTATAAACAAGAAATATTGAAGGAAACGTCAAAATCTAAGAGTTTACGAAGATGTCGGAAACCTACGCGGTGTCGGTTTTAAAATCCGAAAAAGTAGAAAGGTAGATCGTGTCGTCGTGGTCACTTTATTCCAAAGGAGTATGGTGATTCGTGTAAGTCCCTAGTTCTAGGATCGATAACTTCGTTATCTGTAGTATTAAGGTGCGGAATCCCTCAATACGGTGTTATCTTACTAATAACTAGTAAGTTCGTAATTGCGTATACTAATACTTAGCTTTAAACGATAATACGTCAAAGCCTAGCCGTTAGGTTTATTTTCTCTGGGTTTTTCGAATTCGCGGATCAGAATATGGAATGCCAAAAGTTATGTTCTTCACGAATGAAAAACATTATATAATCTGGTCCCGGCTCAGCTCGCATGGGCCTGCGAGTTCGGTCCAACTCGCAGCCCAAGCCCAGTAAAGGACTCGGCTCGCCAGACTAATGCCTCGCGAGTTCAGGTCTCACCTCACAGCTCAACTCGCTGCGACTTGAGATCTCGACTCGCTTTGCAAAAAACGTCTATATATTTATTTCGTATTTAACATTCGTCTAACTTAGCACAATAATATGTTTAACGAATATTACTAACAAAACAAATATTTATTTACAAATCTAAACCAATGTACAAACGTAATAATAATTACACCAGTTCTATTTCAAGCTAGATCTGTTGTCACAATCTATGTCCCAACAGACTCCCCCTTGACAATAGCTCTAGCGTCTTTATCTTCACGCTTGTCTTTGGTCTTCATTTGTAAATCTTACTACCTGCGTAAATCTTCATCTTGATACAAGTTTTAACCATTAACTGATAATCTCTTGCTAAATCAGCCCATTCAATAGTCGTCAAAATTCTGTTCTCATTTATCTTTAATAGATCATTTCTCGACATATTCATCAGGTGTCGATGATCATAAACTCTGAAGATTTCTCTTTCACCACCTTCAACCTCATCATCAGCTTCAACCATAACAGCTTCTCCAGTTCCTGAATCCACGTGCCAACTCTTCATATTTCCCAGAATATCCTGTGGCATTGTCTTCAGTGGAATCTGCTGTATGCATCTAACAGCTGGATATACCTTTTTCCTTCTTCTTCTTCTTCCAGTTCTTTGACTTTTCTCTTGTAGTTTCACAGTCTTTCCCTTTCTTGGCTTAATCTGAACAAACTTATTTGAACCAACTTCAGTTCTAATAATTCTTTCAACACGTTTAGCATAATCATCATTACTTGGATTATTTATCTCCAATCTAGCCAAGTCACGTATCTCATAACGTGGTAAAGAGCTAAAAACTGCAAGCTTTCGCTCAAAATATTGAACTCCATCAAACCTTTTAATAGCAAAAAGCTTCAGCTTAGAGTCAAAGTACCATCCAACAATCCCTTTACGAGGAACACGTTTTCCCGTAATATCAACTTCTGAAACTCCAATCTTCTTCTTCTGCTTTGGAAGTTTCCTAAGAAAAACAGCAGGATTCTTGGTAGGAATCAAAGTTTCATCTTTTTCAGAATCGGTTGAGTCATCGATTTCTTCATCTACATCGACAATCATTGGACCTTGTTCATTTTCAATAATAACTTCTGTCCTAGATGGGCTCACATGGTGTTCATCAATATTCGCATCTGGATCTACACCAATGTCTTGCACAATCTCAGGTACAGCAGTCCAATCAGTAGGTGGTAGATATTCTCCATCCTCAAGATCAAAATCAATGTCTTCATCTATCTCATCAAAAATATCATCTTCCGAATCAGATAGATCAAGCATTTCCAATCCTAAGAGAAAACCACAAATACAAATCAATATTAATAATTGAAATTCTCTTATCGATTTCCCTGAATCAACCTAAGAATTTCTTTATTAATTCTTTTGTATATTTTAACGCAATTTACAAATAACTTATAAAATCTTTTATTGATTACCCTGAATCAATCCAAAATCTCTTAAGTCTTATAACCTACTTAACAAATAATAATTAATTTTAAATTCTAATGCATTGTGAATAATCACCAAACATTTAAATTTACTATTAATTACCTTATATAATTTCCAAGTGTTAATTGATCTAATTCATTATCAATTTAACCTTTAAATTATATATCATTTGTCTAGTTAATACTAATACATTTTTAACATGTCAATATACAAACTCTCAAGTCTAAAATGCATATGTTATTATAAAATTTTGACCGCCGAAATTAATCGGAACACGCCGCTCGACTACTCAATGAGTCGGAAGTCTTTCGATCACTATTTTATCTTAACATATAATTATATAAACTTAAATTACATCAAACATATTTTACTTAAAATAATAATAACCTTAAGCCGAATATATTTACACAATAATATTAAGTTTTACAATTGTTCACAAATACTAACTACAGTCTATACTAAAGTCAAGCTAATGTCTCACCAGCTTCATCTTCAGTCTGACCTGTACCAGTACCAGAACCGCTCGCACCAGCATTTCCACCAGACTCCCCCTGAATCGTAGTTTGCTCACCAGTCTTTGAAGGACCGGTCTGCTCACCACCTTTCGGTGCATTGGGATCATCGTCTTTGTCAGAGTCTCTCTTCCTCTTCAGCTCATCCTGCTTACACGACTCCAGATATACCAATACCTCCCCCTGAGCAGACTGTCCTGAATTAACTCTTAACACCAAACATTCTAAATTAACTCATCTGAAGCCGTCTCACCATCACGACCTCTAGATGATCTAACAGGATCCTATATTTTGAATATATTAAACATTTATGATTAGCGTAAGCTCTATCATACAAGTTATATATATTTAAGATTAATCAGATATAATACCTCAGTCGGTACAACAACTGATCTATCTAGCTGTATCTGCTCTCCCTCAAGTATTATAACTTCTGGGTTTGCAGCCTCAGCTTCAGCTTCCTGTTCGTTTAATGATATTTATATTTTAAAATCAGAAATAATATCCAATTAACTAAATATCTATATCATAATCATTATATAATAGTATTATGCATTTATGATTAATAAAAACAATCTATCAACTAAGCATCTATATTATTACATAAATAAAAAATTACCTCAGGTGGTGCAAAATAACTATCAATATCCTGAAGCAAAGGATTCGTCGCATCATCATTTTGCTCC
Organism: Helichrysum umbraculigerum; assembly: GCA_949592205.1. NCBI lineage: Eukaryota > Viridiplantae > Streptophyta > Magnoliopsida > Asterales > Asteraceae > Helichrysum > Helichrysum umbraculigerum. Next base: position 376,429,971 of record CATIUR010000001.1, on the reverse strand, counting down.
AAAACCTCCTGAACAATCTGAGCAGCAACATTTGGGTTCACCTGTTCCCCAGCATGTGCAGGTTATTCCAAGACATCCTCTAAAAGCTCTTGTGGACCTTCAGCAGGACCCACATCAGCTTCAGCAGGAACAGCAGCAGCAGGAGCAACAACATCTAGCCAACCATGATTTGGTGGCGTCACGTAGTTTGGGTCAATAATATACCCAAAGAGTGATCTGACCTCAGGTTTCACCACTCCCTCTTTCCTCACTGTCTGCATAAACATGGCGTTATACCCTCGATGATCAATCGTATTAACCTCTAGATGTGGTTCAGGTATAGCCAAATCCGGTAGACGCGCACGGATAATCAACATACAAAATCTCGGGTAGACCAAAAACCGTGATCTAACAGACCCCGATATCTGTTTCGCAATCTCACCGAAAAGATAATCACAAAAACTGTATGGTTTATTATAAACCAGTGACAGTGCAGCCGATAGAATAGCAGGGCTCAACTCATCAAAACCACCCTTCTTCGCTGCAAAAACTATATTCATCATGTGCCAGAGAAACCTCCACTGACCAATAACCAGAGGTTTCTGGAACTGACGTCCGCGTCTATCACCTGTATAACCCATACGGCCTATAGCACCCTCTATAAAATCCATTGGGTACTCCACATCCCCATTCTCCTGTTCTTCTGTACCTAGCTGCAAAATCTCACGGAGATTTCCAGCCGAAAATGTAACAGGTTGGTCGCTAACCATTGCTCGGATCTCTGGTGGGTTGACAGATTCATCATATACTATATCCGTCCAGAAATCATTCAGAATCGCCTGAGAGATAGGAGGATTGGCCGTAATGGCGTATCGAATACGTGATCGTGCAAGAAAACGAAGAATATCATCAACCCTGTCAGCCCGCTTGGCTTCAAGGTTCAGATCCACCAAAATATTGTGGCCCTTGTCAAATGCTCTCGCCATATCTGTAAAATAAACACAAACAACAGATATAATTTTAATGCACGATTAAAAATCTTTAAACTATAACGTATTATGAATCGAGATTCATCAAACATCTTAGTTTAAAATTGAAATTATATATAACTTGTTACAAAATAGTCTCAAGTCGTATATAAAAATTTAACTTATAACTAAAAGTCTTAAGTCTAATTTAAATCCATTATATAAAAGTTATTACTTAAAAAGTCTTAACATTTATATTACTACTTTAAAAAAAAAAAAATTCTAAGTACTGGACTCGCATAAACTGGCCTTGCGAATCGAGATCAACTCGTTTCGCTTATCAACTCGCTTCACTTATCAACTCGCTATTAAAGTGAACTCGCTAATCACATCGATTCGCTAGTCAGCTCGCTGCGAGTTGAGTCGAAGTGTCAACTCGTTTGATGAACAGCCGTCGCAGGGTTAAACTTAAAATCGATTAATCTTGTAATTTTAACATGATCTATCGATTGTTTTACGTTCATTGATGTTCGTTTACCATAAACCCTAAAGATTCATGTCCAATAACATCTTAAATCTATGTGAATCGTTTAAACTTCAAACCGAAACCCTAAGTTCATAAAACCTTCGATTTCGTGCAATTTAAACGGTGAAATCCGTTGTTATATACCTCAAAATGTGCTCAAAGTGAAGATGTATAATAGTTACGGATTGAAAAACTCGTTCCCGTACTCGTAAAATCAAAATCAAACGAAAACTAAATATCGCCTCGTTTCGCCTGTAAGCGGATTCGCAAGCTATAGTGAACTCGCGAAGTCTGTGGGTTTGGTGGGTTAGCTTGACTCGTTTGACCCCCTTTATACCTTGTATCCAATTCGCGAAATGTCCAGCGGATCCGCAAGTCGACTAAGTCGACTCGCAGGAATAAATAAAAACGCGAATTTAATTCTAAGTATAAATAAAACCCGTCATTTGTACAAGTCTAAAATAAAAAATAAAAATTATTTTTCACTTGTATTTGTTACGTTTGTTCAACTCAAAAATATTCAGTATAATTTAATTCCGAAGGGTAAAACCTAATAAGCACAAAAACTTAAATTAAAAACAAGTACTAAAATAAGATAAAAACACAATTATGTAAACATTGGTATCAAGTACCATTTTATTAATCACTTGATCAAAACAAAATACATAAACAAAATGAATAAGAATTTATCTGCTTAGGGATCATATTAGAAAGAATAAGCAATTAATTATATATATTTAAAAGTCTAAGCAGATTGGTAGTATTCATACCTCATGAAATTCAAGTAAATTACTGTAAAATTACAACTAAATTTATCATTTATACATTTATATTTATAAAAATATATCTTAGGTACCTTTATCCACATAGCATAATTAATAAATGCATTACTCACATAAAGTGAATATTTTAATTATAGACAGTCCAAGACGATTACCAGTATTATGATCCACATAAACAAATTATACTCAATTTTCTAAGAAAACACTTTATTGTTAGTATGAATATTATCAAGTGTTTCCTAATATATGACATACTAAAGAACTCAAGTAAAACTCATAACACTGCATCATTAAATTTCAAGGTAGCGGTTACTAAATGATGTATCTTTTCGAAACATATAACATACACTTGAATTTTAAGGTTAGACAAATATCAGACATACTTTGAATATGCTATGTTATCTAAGTCTGTACGTAGTACAATAGAAGATCCCTTCTAGCATAATTCAAAATATATTTGAGAATATTAATTTAATTAAAGGTTTCAGTTCTGTACTTAGTACAACAAAGTTACCAGTAATTAAGTTAATACCCATATTGCTACTATTTGTCACTTCAAATTATAATGCATGATAACAGTGTATGGTAATACCATCGTTCAACAATTAAGACTTAATGTCATACATCATAGAATAGTAACACAAGATAACAATCAAATAATTAATTAACTTCTTAAGGCTTAGAAAATTTCATATAATTTGCCTACCAGTACATCATATGATGAAGCCATCTAAAGTTTTCACTAAAAATAGACAAATTATAACTTGTGGATATAGGTGTATAATCAAATAAATATAAACACATACCTGATAGAACCGCTGTAGTTCTAAAGCAACTTTATTTGAACCTACTACCATATCATACTTAGGACTTAAGCTTATTATTGTGAAGCTTATTCTCCTAATGTACTATCATTTCCCTTAGTTTTTGCAAATAAAAACTTAAATGAAGGCGATTCCCCTTAGGTAACAAGCAAATGAATGCCATACGCCTTTTTTTTTTTTTTTTTTTTTTTTTTTTTTTTTTTTTAACAGTGAAATACTAACTATTACAAAATTACCCTTGGAAGACTAATCACTCTGGATTTCTCATTCCGTTTAGTTGAACCAACGTCTCAAATCTTGCTTTGTCGAACGCCTTTGTGTATAGGTCTACTAAGTTATCCAATGATGGAACCTTAACTAACTTTATCAACTTTTTCTCAGCACAATCTCTAATAAAATGATGTCGAATATCAATATGCTTAGTTTTACTGTGCTTCACCGGATTATTGGTGATCGACATAGTAGATTCGTTATCAATCATCATAGGAGTATTGGTTATATTTAACCCGTAATCCCGCAGTTGCTGTTGAATCCAAAGTACTTTCGAGCAACAGCTGCCAGCTGCAACATACTCAGCTTCACATGTAGAAATGGCTACCGAGGTTTGCTTCTTGCACTACCAGGATACTAATCTACCTCCTAGGAATTGACATCCTCCGGTCGTAGATTTCCTATTTTGATTGCATCCTCCGTAATCCGAATCAGTATAAGCTACGAGATCTAAGTCTCCATCAATCGGATACCAAAGACCCAGCTTAGGTTTCCCTTTGAGGTAACGAAAGATTCGTTTAACAGCTTGCATGTGTGACTCTTTCGGATTAGCCTGATATCTTGCGCATAAACAAACAGCAAACATTATGTCAGGCCTAGAGGCTGTTAGATACATTAGTGATCCGATCATGGCTCTATAAAGAGTTGGATCCACATCGCTATCACTCGATGTATCTGGACCTAGTCCATGATTGACTGGAATTGGAGTATTGTAGACCTTACTTTCATCCATCTTAAAGCGTTCTAATAGCTCAAATGTATATTTAGATTGATGAATAAAGAATCCATCCTTCTTTTGATCAACTTCTAATCCTAAGAAGAAATTCAACTCTCCTATTGCAGACATTTCAAACCTTTTTCTCATGACTTTCTCAAATTCTTGACACATCTTTTCATCAGATGATCCAAAGATAATGTCATCAACATAAACTTGCACGAGAAGAAAGTCTTTCTTTTTCCACTTCACAAACAGTGTACTATCAATCGATCCTCTTGTAAATCCATTCTCAAGTAGATACGTTGATAGTGTTCCATACCATGCCCTAGGTGCTTGATGTAATCCATATAGAGCCTTATTCAAACGATATACTCTATCTGGATACTCAGGATCAGCAAACCCTGGCGGTTGTGAAACATACACCAATTCTTCCACTTTGCCATACAAAAAGGCACTCTTAACATCCAACTGATACACTTTTATACCAAAATATGATGCAAATGCTAAGAATACTCTAATTGCTTCTAGCCTAGCACCTGGTGCAAACACCTCATTGTAGTCAATACCTTCTTGTTGATTAAAACCTTGAACCACCAGACGAGCTTTATTGCGAGTAACGATTCCTTTATGTTGAGATCTGAGACACTGTTAGATTTGTTCAGAATACAAGTATCATGCCGCTGTTGGTATAAGACTTCAACCACTGTTAGTAGAAGTCAACCACTGTTAGAAGAAGACAACCGCTGTTAGTACATTTGTCTAACAGGGCCACTGTTAGTATATAGTTTGTATTTTGTAAGTACTCAACCACTGTTGATAATATACGAGTACTACCCCTGTTAGTTATATACTCAACCACTGTTGGTTAGTCGGTTAGAGATAATTATGGAATAGATAGGATTTCCATAATAGTTTGATTCTGTAAAGGACTCTATGTGTTATAAATAGAGATTCTGTAAAACCCTAGAGAGGGTGATAGAAGACGAATTCATTCTAGTTATTAGCTTCAAGGTTGTAAACCCTAACACAAATTGTGTGTTCGTATTATTAATAATATTGAAGCTTTTGGTTAGATATTGTGTTATATACAAGTTTGTTTTTCAAGTTATTAATAAACTATTCCGCAAGCTTATTAATAATCAATCAAAGTAATACATACTAAGATCTCTAGCTGGGATCATCAAGTGGTATCAGAGCTTGATATTACTTTGATCTTGAAGAAGGTAATTGAATTTCGCAGCTTTTTCAACAAATAACAAGATGTCTACTGAATCAATGGAAGGAATACAAGCTACAAAGATTCCCATGCTCAAACCTGATGAGTTTGAGTTATGGCAGACTAGGATTAGGCAATACATGTTGCTTACGGATTATATGATGTGGGAGGTGGTTACTAATGGACCAAACTATACTAAGGATGCAGATGGTAAAAAGGAAGAAAGACCACCACCAAAGTCTGATGCAGAGAGAAAAGAAAGAGCAACAGAGTGGAAGGCATTAAGTACTCTACTTTTGTCTATTCCTAATGAGTATCAAAGGAAGTTTGAAAACTGTGAAGATGCTCAGGTTCTTATGCAAGCAATTGTTAAGAGATTTGGTGGTAATGATAACACCAAGAAGAATAAGAGATCTCTTCTCAAACAACAGTTTGAAAACTTTGCAGGTGTAAAGTCTGAAACTCTGACTCAGACTTTTGATAGGTTTCAAAAACTTGTGGGTGATTTAGAAAATCACAATGTCAAGATTGATAAAGATGACTTGAACAGGAAGTTTCTAAGATCACTTGGTACAGATTGGAATATGTACACTGTGGGACTTAGACAAAGTCCAGATCTTGAAGAGAAAGAGATTGAAGACCTGTATAATGATCTGAGGAATTTTGAGCCTGAAGTTCTAGCATTGAAACAGTCCAATGGTAGCTCTAACAATGCTGCTTTTGTTTCTGTTGGTGAATCTGGTAGTTGTAGCACATCTGGTGCTAATGATAATGTATTGGAAGCATTCTTTGCAAGCCATGTGAATTCTTCATTAACTACAGAAGATTTGGAGCAGGTTAGTGAAGAGGACCTGGAAGAGATGGATTTAAGATGGCAAATGGCCATGATTACAATCAGGGCAAAGAGGTTTATGCAGAGGTCTGGGAACAGAAACTTTTCTTACAAGAGAGATGGTGTAGCTGGTTTTGACAAGAGCAAGGTGGAGTGTTTCAATTGTCACAAGATGGGACACTTTGCTAGAGAATGCAAGAGCACACAGGCTGGAGGATCTCAGAATGGTATTATGAGAAATAATTCTGCTCCACAAAGAAGATTGGTACCTGTTCAGAACACCACTTCAGATTCATTGGTTGCTCAAGATGGAATGGGAGGATTTGACTGGAGTGACCAAGAAGAGCTTGTAGTTCAGAATCAAGCTTTGATGGCTGTCACAGAAGAACCAGAGTCTTCAGACATTCCATATGAGGTACAATCTAAATTATGTTCACCTGCATGTAAGAAAATGGTTAAATTTTATAGGGATCATAATCTGGTTGTGTGTAATGAATTAAAAGCTTGTAAGGAAAAGAGTCAACATGCCACTTTAGCTATTGAAAACTTAGAAAATCAGATAAAAGCTTATGAAAAGAATGAATCTCAATTTCACTTAGATGTTAAGTATCTAAATTGGGAAAAGAAAGCTTTACAAACAAAAGTTGATATGCTAAGTGCTAAGTTGGCTGAGGCAATTTCTGATAAGGAGTCAATAAAATTGAAAGTTGATGAGTTGGAAAATGTTTCAAAAGGTGTTCAAAACTTAATCAAGTCTCAAATTCATGATAAATTAAAACTTGGATTAGGTTACAACCTTAATGCTGTTCCTCCACCTTATAATCATACTTATTTCCCACCTAAAACTGATTTTGTTTTAGAAACATTTAAGGAAGGTGTGTCTGAGGAGGTTAAAAAGGTAGATCCAGTTGTTAATTGTGATGATTATGTAAATTTTGATAAAGTTGAGGTATCTGATTGGACTGAGGAAGATGAGAGTGATAGTGATAGCACATCTAGTGGTAATTCTGTGGATAAATGTGTTAAGCCTATTACTGGTCTAGTTTCTGAACTAAATAGTACTAAACTAGAAGAGGGTAAAAAGATGTTTGTTGAGAAGGCAAAGGCTCAGTTAGATCAAGTCAGGAAAACCAACAAGGCTAGTTCAGGTTTAGGGAATGTACACAAAAAGGTTAATACTGAATCAAAAGACAAGTTAAAATCTGAATGTGATAAGTGTACATGTAAATCAAAGAAGTCTGAGTTACATACTGCAAGTAATGTGAATAAATCCATTCCCAGGGGTAATCAAAGAAATTGGAACCAATTGGTTTCACAAAGGTTGGGTAATGGGTTTGAATGTGTGAAAAGAAAGTCATGTTTTATTTGTGGTAGATATAATCATCTTCAACAGGACTGTTTCCACAATCCTAAAAATAATAGGAACAGTGGTACAGGTCATGTGTTGATAAATAAGCCTAACAGAGGCAAGGCTGCAGCCCCTGTTAATGCTACAGCAGTGCCCCTGTCAACGGCTAACAGAGGCAAGACACAATCAGGGGAGGGTTTGACCACTGTCAGACATGGTACCTCTGCTGGTATTAAACATTTCAAAAGAATGTATATACCAAGTAAAGCTACCACTGCCAGGGTAATCAATACAAACTTAAAGGTGACCACTGTCAGATCATTAACCCCTGTCAGGTCTAAAACAGATTGTTTTTGGAAACATAAAAATGAGTGTAAATCTGAAATGTCCAAAACCAATGCAGCACTGAGATCAATCACTGTCAAAAGGGTTGATGTCAAAGGTGCTCATGCGAAACCCAAAGCCAAATTGGTTTGGGTTCCCAAGAAAAACTAATTGTTTTTCTTATATATGTGCAGGGCAAGCCACCAAGCTTATGGCATATTGATTCTGGCTGTTCAAGACACATGACTGGAGACAGGAAAAAGCTACAGGACTTTAAAGCGTTTTCTGGAGGAGATGTAGCGTTTGGAAGCAATCCTAAAGGAGGTAAAATCACAGGTAAAGGTAAGGTAAAAAGCAGTAAGCTCACCTTCAATGATGTTTATTATGTTGAGCAATTGAGATACAATTTGCTTAGTGTGAGTCAAATCACAGATAAGCAAAATCCTGTATATTTCACTGACACAGAATGCCTTATACTTTCTGAAAAACTCAAAATACCTGAAGATAAGATTTTAATGAGAGTTCCAAGAAAGGATAACGTATACTGTAGTGATTTAAACAAGATGGAATCTCAAAATGTTAACTGTCTCATTTCTAAAGCTACTGTATCTGAATCTGAACTATGGCATAGGAGGATGTGTCACTTGAATTTCAAGACCATGAATAAACTTGTTAGGAATAAGCTAGTGAGAGGCTTACCTGAAAAGTTATTTGAATGTAGTGACCACTGTGTAGCATGTCTCAAAGGCAAGCAACATAAGACCTCTTATAAGACCAAGTTTGTAAATACCAATACCACTCCCTTACACCTGTTACATATGGATTTGTTTGGCCCTACCAATGTAGCTAGTCAAGGGAAGAAATCTTACTGTTTGGTAATAACTGATGATTACTCTAGAATGAGTTGGGTGTTCTTTCTTAGGACTAAGGATGAGACAGGTGAAATACTTAGATCATTCATAACTAGGATTGAGAATTCAACTAATCAAAAGGTTAAGATCATCAGGTGTGATAATGGGACAGAATTTAAGAATCATGAGATGAATAAGTTCTGTGAGGATAAAGGTATAGAAAGACAGTATAGTGCACCTAGGACTCCACAACAAAATGGAGTAGCTGAGAGGAGGAATAGGACACTAATTGAGGCTGCTAGAAGCATGCTAGCAGATGCTAAACTACCAATGTCCTTTTGGGCAGAGGCAGTTAGCACTGCTTGTTATGTTTTGAATAGGATTTTGATTATTAAACCTCATAACAAGACACCCTATGAGTTATTCTTTAAGAGAAAACCTTTGGTTAGCTTTTTAAAACCATTTGGATGTCCTTGTACTGTCTTAAATACCAGAGATCATCTAGGTAAGTTTCAGAGTAAGGTAGATGAGGGTGTATTTGTTGGATACTCTATTCAAAGCAAGGCTTATAGAGTATTTAACAAAAGGACTAGGATCATAGAAGAGACCATGAATGTGACCTTTAATGAACATACATCAAATGTAGAAGGAAAAGGTCCAGAAGTTTTGTTTGATATTGATGCACTAACCCATGCTTTTAGATATCCAGATTTGTTTATTAGTGCAGGTACAGATGCAGGTACAGATGCAGGTAATGATGCAGGTGCAGATGGGCATTCAATCTCAAGTCAAACTAAAAAGGATGACTTGAAGTATGTCTTGTTTCCTATTTGGACTCCAGATCCACCAGAAGTATTTCAACAGGATCAGGATCAACCAGAGAAAGATGCTTCTTCTGATGATTCAAATGGTTCACCTGGTAAAACTGGTGCAAGCAAGGGTCCAGATGATTCAACTTCACCAGATCATCAACCATACACTTCAAAGGGATCTCATACAGATCCACAGCATGAGTCAGAGGAAGAGCATGATTCTCCAAAATTTGTTGAACAAAGTCCTCCATTTCAAGTTTTGGAAAGGACTTCTTTGTCAGATTCTGAAGCAACTCCAAAGCCATCAAAGGAAAGAGAGGAAAGAGAGTCTTTTTCAGACTCTGAGATAGATAATCTTTTGGGTTCTAATTTGGAAAGAGAACTACTTGATCCTTCTACCTCTAAATATGTGGTTCATAAAGATCATTCCTTGGATTTGATTATTGGTGATATTATGACTCCTGTTCAGACTAGACATCAAACCAAGGTAAGAGAAGAAGATGTACATACTTCATTATATGTATGTTTTCTTTCTCAGATGGAACCAAAGAAGGCAGTAGAGGCTCTCAAAGATCCAAGCTGGATTGAATCTATGCAGGAAGAATTGTTGCAATTCAAACTGCAAGATGTGTGGGATTTGGTTGATCTTCCAAAAGGAAAGAAAGCTATAGGCACAAGATGGATCTTTAAGAATAAGAGAGATGAAAGAGGGATAGTGATCAAGAATAAGGCTCGGTTGGTAGCACAGGGGTACACACAGGAAGAAGGCATAGATTATGATGATGTCTTTGCCCCTGTTGCTAGAATAGAAGCTATTAGATTATTTTTAGCTTATGCATCTCATCAGGATTTCAAAGTCTATCAAATGGATGTGAAGAGTGCTTTTCTTCATGGTCTAATTGATGATGAGGTGTATGTTTGCCAACCACCAGGGTTTGAAGATCCAACATATCCAGATAGAGTGTGTAGATTGAAGAAAGCATTATATGGATTACATCAAGCTCCAAGAGCTTGGTATGATACTCTATCTGAGTACTTACTCAAGAATGGATTCAAGAGAGGTACTATTGACAAGACATTGTTTACCAAGAGGGTTCAAAGAGATATATTGTTGGTACAGGTGTATGTTGATGATATTATTTTCGGGTCTACAAGGGATTCATTGTGCAAAGAGTTTGAGGATTTAATGCATAAGAAGTTCAAGATGAGTTCAATGGGTGAACTCACATTCTTTTTAGGATTGCAGGTGAAGCAGAAGTTAGATGGAATCTTTATTAACCAAGGGAAGTATGTGAAAGATATTTTGAATAAATTTGGTTATAAAGACGTGAAGGTAGCTAGCACTCCCATGGAGGCACATAAACATCTTAATTCTGATCCTGAGGGGGAGGAAGTAGATGTGCACTTATATAGGTCCATGATTGGTTCATTGATGTATTTAACTTCATCTAGACCTGATATAATGTTTGCAGTGTGTCTTTGTGCTAGATATCAGACCAATCCAAAGCAGTCACATATGTATGCTGTGAAGAAGATCTTTAGATACTTGAAAGGTCAACCAGACTTGGGCCTTTGGTATGCTAAAGGATCAGATTTTGAGCTAAAGGCATTCACAGATAGTGACTATGGTGGTGAGAATATGGATAGGAAATCGACTAGTGGAGGTTGTCAATTTCTTGGAAATAGGTTAGTGTCATGGCAATGCAAGAAGCAAACCACAGTTTCCACTTCTACAGCAGAAGCAGAATATGTTGCAGCATCAAGTTGCTGTGCACAGGTTCTTTGGATTCAGAATCAGATGATGGATTATGGTTTGACTTTCATGAACACTCCTATTTATATTGATAATACTTCTGCTATTAGTATCATTCAGAATCCAGTTAAGCATTCAAAAACCAAACACATAGAGATCAGATATCATTTTATAAGAGATTGTTATGATAAAAGATTGATTCATATTTTTAAAATTCATACTGATAATCAACTTGCAGATCTTTTTACCAAAGCATTTGATGTAGGAAGATTTACATTTTTGATAACTAATATTGGTATGATCAATCTCACGTAGTGTTTTGGTCTGGATTTGATACTAACACGGGTAAAATATATTGTATGTGACAGGGTCAGGTGTTGCCACTGTTAGCTTCATTATGATAACAGATGGTGCCACTGTTAGTTTACCTGTGCCACTGTCAATGTAGTTTAAACCCCTGCTGTATATGTGTGTAATTTAACCCCTGCTAGTTGTTTTTCTTAGTTTAATATTGCAGGTTTCAGCCACTGTCAAGAGACATCACTTGAGCTGGAATTTAATGTTTTATTTGTTTCTTCTTATTTGTTTTGGTTAAAAAAAAAAAAAAAAAAAAAAAAAAAAAAAAAAAAAAAAAAAATTCGTTGTCTAACTAAGCTAAGTTTATGCCCCTGTTAGTTCTAAGTTGGTGTTTCCTTGGTCGGATGCCCCTGCTAGACTATCAGCCGCTGCTAGCTTTGTTAGATGGTTAGAAAGGGTTGACTATAAATTGGTCAAGTGAAGTACCCCTGTTGGGTTTATTTGTAAATTGTGCACCTGTTGGGTATAACTAGCAGTGCCACTGCTAGTTCTATTTTTAGGGCTTGGCACTGTCGTCAAATAAATACTCAAATACTTCACTTTTTCAATTACGCTTTCAAACTTTTCAAAACCCTTCCATATTCGCTCTTGATTTGAGTTGTTTATTGTAATTCACACTTCATTCGTTCATCAATTTCTTCAATGGCATCGTCATCTTCGTCTGATTCTGGTACTTCTACGCTCAGTGTTCATTCTGAACACAACATGAGGGCTTTCTTGAATAAAGAACTTGCCGATGAGTATTTTCATCCTATCATCGATTTCTTAAGTAATTGTCCAGTTACTTATGCCCTTACTGTCGCTCCACGATTGATTCGATCACATATTCAGGAATTCTGGCAGAATGCAAAGGAGGGGAATGTTAATGGCATTACTCACATTCATTCCACTGTCAAGGGTCAGAAGGTAATGGTTACTGAGATTGTTCTAAGAGAACTATTACAGTTTGATGATGAAGGTGGAATTCTGGAATTATCGAGGGAAGATTTGTTTAAAGGCATTATGGATATGGGGTATGAAGGTTCAGGAAAGACAAGATCCGAATATACTTTCTTGAAGTCTTGGTTTTGTCCTCAATGGAAGTTCTACATTCATACTTTTCTGGTATGTTTGTCTCAAAAGAGAACTAGTTTTAATGAATTTAGTTCTACAATTGCATATCCTATTATCTGCTTGGCACAGGGTATCAAATTTAATATGTCTAGATTTATCTTAGATAATATGGTTAGGAATGTAAAGGGTGATACATTCGTTATGTACCCTAGATTTGTTCAACTTTTGTTAAATAATCAATTGTCAAATCTGCCAGCAGAGGATAGTGTCATTGTTAGTTCTACTCTATCTTTGAGGACTATTCAGGCTATGAATAAATATCAGAATGCTTTTTCTAAGAAAGAAACTGCATTGTTTTCTACAATGCTAGTTACTCCTTCTGCTACTGGTGGTGTATTACCAACACCATCTGGACCAAATGATGACAGACCAACAACACAAGTTGGTTCTGAACACACATCAAGAGGTGGCATCAAAAGAAAACAAGGGAACAAACAGCCTACCCAATCTAAAGCCAAGAAATCCAAGAAGGCTTCACAGGCTATGGAGATTCCTGTTTCTCCACAGTCTCAGTCAACTGTTCCAACACAACAGGTGAACATACTTGATGAAAATGTTCATTCTGGAAGGGCTGCCACTACTGTTTCTAGCCCACTGGCAGGGCAGGATAGTGGTAACATTAATCAGACCCAACCAGAGGCAACTATGTTTGATGAGCCTATGGGTGATGATTCAAATGTAGGTCCCAGTACCAATAACCAAGGGACATCTGCAGTGGCAGATGTGGGCAAGGATTCAACTAAGAGGTCACACTCTAATGTTGATGAGCCTAGTGATACTGATGAATTGACGATTTCCTATCTTGTACATGATGTCAATAAATTGTGGAGTAAATATGAGAGGGAAAGGGCTTACAGAAAAGAGGCTCAACAGAAAATTCAAGCTCAGGATGAGTTCATTGCTAAACAGAAGGAGATCATTGATTATCAGAAGGCAGAATTGCTTGATGTGCAGAATCGATTGTTAGTGCTTGAGGAGGCTGTCAACAATATCCTTCTACCTGCAAATAGGTTGAAAGAATCTTCAGGCAAGGGGGAGAAGAAAGCAGATGATGATATTATGCCTGAAGATGATGGTTCAAGAGCAGGTGATGATGATGATGATGATTCATATGGACCTCATGATGATATGGGTGGAGCAATGATAAATGATGATGAGATGAATGATGATTCTTCAGCTACAGAGGTGCTTGAGCTTGATAATGAAACAGCTACAGAGGTGTTTGAGTTTGATGACAATACAGTTGAGATGAATATATGTGGTAGTGATAAGGCACAATCAGAAGACACTGTGGAGTTAGTGTTTGATGATAAAGATGATGATTATGTGCAGAGCAGGGATAAGGCTGAGGAGGAGCTAAATGTATCTGATTATGTGATACATGAAAGTTTAGATGATGAGGTGGTTGATGGTGCAGGAGCAGAGCAGACTGATGAAACAGTTTATCAGGTATTTTCATTGAATAAAGGATTGCCTGAGAAAGCTGCACTTAGATTATATGTTTGGGATGTGATGGGTGCTAATCTGGATGATAAGAAAAGAGTTAGTTTCAGTGATAGGTCGGTGTATGAGGTGGTTGATGATGTTGAAAAAGAAATGAAAGGAGAAGTTGAGATTAAGGGGGAGCAATCAAAGTCAATTGCTGAAGAGAAGAAGTTGCAGACTTTTACAAGAAAGAAGTCTATTCCAAGAAGAAAGCCAACTAAAAGGTTATCCCCTGTCAAAACTTCAACCTCTGTTGTCACAATTTCAACCCCTGTCAACACTAACACAACCACTGTTATGTCTACCTCTGTTAGTACACTCACTCCTACCACTGTTAATACACCAATCACCACTGCTATCATACCAACCCCTGCCACAACTACAACAACAACAAGATCAAGAGAGGTACCTGTTACAATCAGAGAACCAACTTCACCACTCAAACCTAAGTCTAAATTGCCTGTGATTGATGCAAAAGACAAAGGTAAAGGAAAGTTAAAAGAAAAATCAAAAGTGAAAGAAGTTAAAGAACCTCATATTGAGTCTCATGATATGCTGAGGATGCAAGTAGAAGAAAGAGAGAGGTTGATAAGGAGAGCTGCAGAAGCTAAAGCTGAAGAAGAAGGAGATGATATGAGAATGATTTTGGATGATCTGAGTGTAGTGACTATTACACAGAAGGCTGCAGAGGTTGTTAAAGAAAAGACTGCACAAGGATTAAAGCTTCCTGCTCAGAGAGTTCATGATTATTTAAAAAAGAAGAAAGATAATGAAGAGGAAGAGTTATCTTCTGGATTTTTGTTGATGAAAAAGTCGAATGAGGAAAGGGCTAGGAAGAAAAAGCAAGATGAGTTAGCCAAGAAAAGGAGTAAACCTTTACCATATGCTGAAAGGAGAAGACAAATGATTAATGCTTTGTCTGAAAATTATGCTCCAGCTAAAATTGTTAGAGGATGGAATATGCAGAAGCTACAACAGGCATATGATAGGTATATGGGAAGAGATGAGGAGTGGACAAAGAAAATGGAAGAGAATAGGCATTTGAATGCGTTGATGAAGGAGAAGAAAGAAAAGGCAGATAAGGAAATGGCAAAGTTTTTGAAAGAAGAAGAAGAAAGAAAAGAAAAGGCAGCTGCTGAGGCAGCAGAGAAAGCCTTAGAGGATAAGCAGAATGAAGTTAGAAGAAATTCATGGAAAAATCAGATTTCTAAAGATAATGTTATTCCTGATATTCCAAGATTTGATCCAGAGCTGAAAAAGAGAATCAAGATTCTGACTGATAGCAAGGAGATTTCTGAAGGACCAAGAAAGGCTAGAATTATAAATTGGGAAGGAGTAGCAATTGATTATGGTTTCAGAAAAATGATCCTTGAGATCAAGATTGAAAGGGAAAGAGGATTTGATGATCATGTTGGAAGTATGGTTGATTTGCTCAGAATTTGTACAAGAGATGATCTTTTGGAATTGTATCAAGTGAGCAGAATCAGGAATAGAAAGAACTCTGAAGCAGTGATTGAAAGACAAATGATGGAGTTATTGCAGAGCCTGTTTGAACCAGCCAGCTTGTATCACTTATTCTTTCATTGTTATCAAAGGGTTATAACCTGGAGATATTTTGCCAGAGCTGGAGTACACATGGTAGTATTCAACAATGGGCAGGTGATCTACATGTTTGATGATCGACATTATGTGCTGGGAACAGGGTTGCTGAATAGATTGATTGATTTGAAGTTATCTACAACCATCATTACTGAAGGAGTTTACAGAGCTTTATACATGGTGTTTAATCAACTGCATAAGCGGCAAACAATGAAGGAGAAAGAAGAAGAAAAGAAGGATTGAAACTTGAATCATTACTTTGAATGATCAAGTTTAGGGGGAGATTGTTGAGATCTGAGACACTGTTAGATTTGTTCAGAATACAAGTATCATGCCGCTGTTGGTATAAGACTTCAACCACTGTTAGTAGAAGTCAACCACTGTTAGAAGAAGACAACCGCTGTTAGTACATTTGTCTAACAGGGCCACTGTTAGTATATAGTTTGTATTTTGTAAGTACTCAACCACTGTTGATAATATACGAGTACTACCCCTGTTAGTTATATACTCAACCACTGTTGGTTAGTCGGTTAGAGATAATTATGGAATAGATAGGATTTCCATAATAGTTTGATTCTGTAAAGGACTCTATGTGTTATAAATAGAGATTCTGTAAAACCCTAGAGAGGGTGATAGAAGACGAATTCATTCTAGTTATTAGCTTCAAGGTTGTAAACCCTAACACAAATTGTGTGTTCGTATTATTAATAATATTGAAGCTTTTGGTTAGATATTGTGTTATATACAAGTTTGTTTTTCAAGTTATTAATAAACTATTCCGCAAGCTTATTAATAATCAATCAAAGTAATACATACTAAGATCTCTAGCTGGGATCATCACTTTATCATCTCTCTTGCACTTAAATACCCATCTAGTTCCAATTGGATATTCTCCCTTTGGTAGGTCAACCAACTCCCATACTTGTAATTTAGAGAACTGTGATAGTTCCTCTTGCATTGCTTCTACCCACGAGCTTTCTTTTAAAACCATTTGAACATTTTTAGGCTCGACTTGTGAGATAAAGCATGAATATAGATATTGATTAGGAATCCCTGTCTCTTTCATTGCAGTATACAAGCTTTGGTATTCTAAATTCTCAGACGTACTAGCTCTGGATTGATGCCTAGTTTGAACCGGAGTATTAATATCACCGATGATGTTTTCAACGGGATGATTCTTACTCGTTCTAGTTGTAGTAACTGGTTCAACCGGTATATCATCTCCTAAATTAGTACCAATCTCTTCCAATGCAGGTACATCTTCCGTACGAGCAGAAGATATCCTTAAGTGTTTCAAAGGAGTAAGTATATCATCAAACTTTGTAGGAAGATCATCAAGATCTTCTGTTTCTTGAGACTTATCCTCTGAAGGTTGTTGTGACTCACTTGTGGAAGCTTTATCTGAGTCAACATTAGTCTTAATTCCAGACTGCTTAACACTTGATGTTGAAGCGGGACCAATATTCCCATCTTCAAACAATAAATGTTCAGCTATCTCTGAATCACTGACATAGTCACTAATAGGAACTTTAAATGATGCAAAAAGATCAGAATAATCAAATTGCCAATCTAATCCCTTATGAACATCCGGTGAGTAGCTCGAAACCTCAATATTATAAACTACCTCCAAACGTCCTGTGACTTTATTAAAGACTCTCTTGTTTGGCGAATTGGGCATATAACCTAGGAAAAATCCTTCGTCAGCCTTCTCACCAAATTTTGCTTGATGCCCAGTCTTTAATATGGTGCATGAAACTCCAAAGGGTTCAAACCCTTTTAAGTTAGGTTTCTTATTGTTCAAAAGCTCATAACAAGTCTTGTTATGACTCTTAACCGTAAGAACTCTATTAAGAACATAACATGCTGTATTCACTGCTTCTGCCCAAAAGATGACCGGAAGCTTTGAATCAGCAAGCATTGTTCTAGAAGCTTCAATCAACGTTCTATTCTTTCTTTCAGCAACACCATTCTGTTGAGGTTCATAAGGTGCACTGAATTGATGTAATATCCCTTTGCTTAAGCAATAGATATTCAACGTTGAATTCTTGAACTCTGTTCCGTTGTCACTACGAATACGTTTAACTCTCTTTTTATAAACATTCTCTACTAGATCAAAGAACTCAATTAGAATTCCAGGAGTTTCATCCTTTGATCCCAAAAAGAATACCCATGAGAATCTAGAGTAGTCATCTGTGACAACCAAACAGTACCATTTGCCACCTAGACTTCTCTTGCTTATAGGGCCGAAGAGGTCCATATGTAGCAATTCAAATTGCGAGGAGATAGAGTTTTCAGTCTTAGGTCTGTGTGGTTTCTTGTGCTGCTTTCCTTTCATGCAAGGAACACACTTATCCTCAGACTCGAAACGTTTTTGTGGTACACCTAGAACCAAACCATTTTTGGTTATATAATTCATCTTTCTCCAGTTCAGGTGTGCCATTTTCCTATGCCATAATAAAGCATCTGTTTCCGAAGCCTTGGATAATAAACATGTAGACACCATTGAAGAATTAGGAACACCCATGTTGATAGCATAGATGTCCTTCTTCCTTGGCGCCCTCATCAATATCCATTCATCAGGAATTTTGAAACCTGGCTTCAGGACTAAGGCCTCCTTTTCATTGAAATAAACTGGATGACCTTTATCACAGACTTGGGAAACACTCACTAGGTTGTGAGTTAGTTCTTCAACATAGTTCACATCCTCAAGAGTCAAAGTTCCATTTGAAACTTTTCCTTTTCCCGAAATTACTCCTCCTTTATCTCCTGCAAAATTTACTTTTTGCTTGAGACTCTCCTTGAAGTCCTTCAGTAGACTTCTTTCTCCGGTCATGTGCCTCGAGCATCCACTGTCTACATACCACCAGCTGTCCTTGTTCACAGCATGCTCCTGCACATAACACAACACACGATCAGTTGTCAAGAGGGACCCAAGCCATTACGGTCTTGGTTTGTCCCTTTTCATCAACAAACTTAAGCTCTTTAAAATAACCATCCTTCCCATCAGGAGCTTTGGTTACTTTCGAAGTAGCTTGAGTTTGTGGACGATCAGCCTTAAGAGGTGAATTTGAGGATATCCTCCTAGGCACATAATTATGAGCTCTATTATGATAATTATAATTAAACTCATGTGATCGCGAAGTAGTACCACTCTCATAATGACTATGGCCTCTACTTGGAGTTCTAAACCTCGACGGTGTCACATCTCTAGTCTTATAGACAGAATTATCACTTTGAGTATATGGCTGTTTAGGTTTAGGTGGGGAGACACTATGTTTACCGTCTCTTTTAAGAATGTTAACAGGTTTATTACCTAACTTAGGTTTGGTATCTAACCTATCTACAGTCATACTAGAGTCGGTCTGTGTCTTTTCATCAATCACAAGCTTATGTGGTGTCTCAGGCTTTTTGTTAGGACAACACGAAGCCACGTGTCCCTTTTGGCAACACTTGAAACATGACATTTGCTTGCGTGATTTAGGAACTTTTTCATTACCACTCGGAGTCTTAGGCACTAAAGGTTCAGGTATTTGTTCCTTATTAACCTTATCATCAGTCTTAGCATCGTTAATCACTCCACCCGATACAAACTGTATTTTGGTGAACTGAGAAGCCTTGCTATTATCTAATGATACGTTCTTAATAACATCTTTCTGTGCCTCTAACTTTTCCTGGTCATTAGTTACTGAAATCTCAGGATTAGCATCTGTCATTTCAGAATCTATCGAGTTACTAGTGTAATTGGCATTAAAAGGATGAGGTACATCATTGTAACCTATCCCAGTCTTGTCCTTTACACTTCGTTGAGCATCTAGCATTTTATCCATTTCTAAAGTTCTGTAAGACTCAATCTTACGATTTTGTTCCACTAACTTATGCTTAAGCTCAGCTAACTCTTTATCCCTAGCAGCTATTATTCGATTTAAGTCATCAATGTTCATATAGAGACCATCTATGATTATTGCCTTTTCATTTATGGTATCCCTAAGTGCAATCTTATCAGAACTATCAGACTTAATCTTATTCTTAAGATCTACCTTATATGTACTTAACCTAAGGACATCACTTTTAGCTTGTTCAAGTTCAGATATTATAGTCTTATTAGAATCATTAAAAATGCTAACTTGGGATGACAAATTCTGATTAGACACAGTTAAAACGCTTAATTGTGATTGTAGATCAGTAACTAAATAACAAACATCAGCAAGAGTAAGAATATCCAAACATACCCTTTTCTTGTCAGTTTGTACTTCAGCCATGCGTGCTACAAAGTCATCTGGACTCATATTAGTAGTTGAATCCATATAGAGCACGTCATCATCACTTGCTTTCTCATGAATCTCCGGCACCTTTATTTCAACATCAATAGGCATATAGCTATTGGACTCAGCAGCTATCTCTTGATCTTCAATCTCAGCCATGAGAGCTTCCTCAGACTGAGCTTGCCAATCATAAGATCCATCCAACTGTTTCACAACTAAGGCTTTGGAAGCTAAGGTACTTCCCGAACCTTGTTTGCTATTGCTAGTTTCAACCTTAGGTCTTTGACACTCACGAGCAAAGTGTCCATAACCTTGACAGTTGAAACACTTGATCTTGGTTTTATCAAACCCTGATCGATTTCCTACCACCTTTCTACCAGTTTTCTTCAAGAAATTTTTAACTCTCCTTGATAACATTACAAGTTGATCCTGGAGATCTATTTCCTCAAGATAATCAGGGTCTATCTGATCATAGTCTTCATCAAACATAATCGGATCATTGATTTTACCCTGAATGTAGTTTTCATAAGAAGCAACAAAGGATGCAAGTACAGATAACTGTTGCTCTGCAGATTTCACACTCATTGGCATCTTTTGATGTCCTTGAGTTGACTTCTCAGCAGGTGTACCTTTAGATTCATTACCTGATGAGGTAAGAAGGCACACGTCATCCGTTATCATTTCACCATTTTCATCAGTATTACCCACTAAAAGTGCAGTGGTCGAACTAGATGAAGAAGTCGAGAGATTAGTTTTCCCATGATATAGCCCAGGATTCTGAACCTGATCAGAATCAGTTTCTCTCGATTTCTTTGTGAAATCATAACCTTTTAGCTTGTCAATGACCTGCTCTAAGGTCATGGTTGCATACCTTTCGTCGTTGTCTTTGAGCATTACACCATACATTTCCCACTTAGACGGAAAACCCTCAATAAATTTGTCGGTTCTTTCAGTCTCAGTAGTAACAATCTCATGGTTGTCAAGCTCACTTAACAAGTGGTAGAATCTAGTGATGTAAGCATCAAGATCTTCTCCTTTTAAAGCTTTTATAACAGTAAACTGCTTCTTAAGAAGATTCTTCCTGCTTGCCTTCACTTGAGGACTTCCCTCACATCTTTTCTCTAATGCTTCCCAGAGCGTTCTAGCAGTTTGAAAAGACTTGAGTTGATGGTTTATTTCCTTTGGTAAACTCATCTTAATTGCAGAATGGGATTTATTCTCCAATTCATAGTCCTTCTTTTGTTGATCGCTCATTCGGTTATAAGCAAGAGTGACAGTTACATTATTAACCGTTTGAGTAGGTGCGGTGTATCCATTCTTGATACACATCCAGATAGACAAATCATGGAATCTACAGTAAGATTCAAA
This sequence comes from Helichrysum umbraculigerum, assembly GCA_949592205.1. Classification (NCBI taxonomy): domain Eukaryota; kingdom Viridiplantae; phylum Streptophyta; class Magnoliopsida; order Asterales; family Asteraceae; genus Helichrysum; species Helichrysum umbraculigerum. Next base: position 376,408,584 of record CATIUR010000001.1, on the reverse strand, counting down.
TATGTCCTTCCAGTTATAGTAATCTTCGATTTTCAACAATTTTGGTGGAACGTTTGATTTTCCCACCTCATGTTCCAACTCGATCATTCTACTAAGATTAGACATCTTAAAAACGTAAAGTAAAACTGTTTCCCGAATTCAGAAAACTCAACTCGCAGGACTCAGCTCAACTCGCAATCTCAGCTCGACTCGCAGAATATGTCGATTCGCAAGCCTCAGTTCGGATTGCTAAAGATGTCGATTCGCAAGCGATTTGGATTCGCGAGGGATTTCGGTTCGACTCGCAAGTCTTAGTTCGACTCGCTAGTTCAACTCGGTTCGCAGGCGAAGCTGGAACCCTAATCTCGACTCGCGAAATGGCTGTTAAACCCGAAAACGAATGTTTAAGGTATTTTTACGACTGAAACTGAGAATTTTGACCGTAAACAAACCCTAAAACGTCCAGAGAGTGATTTTGATCGTTAGTATTGATAGAACGCACGTAAAAATGACCCGAATCAAAAACGCAATATCACTAAAACTCACGAACACACTCGTATTTAGCCCGAAAGCTCTGATACCAGATGTAAGTCCCTAGTTCTAGGATCGATAACTTCGTTATCTGTAGTATTAAGATGCGGAATCCCTCAATACGGTGTTATCTTACTAATAACGAGTAAGTTCGTAATTGCGTATACTAATACTTAGCTTTAAACGATAATACGTCAAAGCCTAGCCGTTAGGTTTATTTTCTCTGGATTTTTCGAATTCGCAGATCAGAATATGGAATGCCAAAAGTTATGTTTTTCACGAATGAAAAACATTATATAATCTGGTCCCGGCTCAGCTCGCATGGGCCTGCGAGTTCGGTCCAACTCGCAGCCCAAGCCCAGTAAAGGACTCGGCTCGCCAGACTAATGCCTCGCGAGTTCAGGTCTCACCTCACAGCTCAACTCGCTGCGACTTGAGATCTCGACTCGCTTTGCATAAAACGTCTATATATTTATTTCGTATTTAACATTCGTCTAACTTAGCACAATAATATGTTTAACGAATATTACTAACAAAACAAATATTTATTTACAAATCTAAACCAATGTACAAACGTAATAATAATTACACCAGTCCTATTTCAAGCTAGATCTGTTGTCACAATCTATGTCCCAACAATTCGTGACGTTTTTGTGGTAGTTTTTGTGGTTTTTGTGTGATTTTTGGTTGAGTTTAGAGAGAGAGAGAGAGAGTTGAGAGAAAAAGAGAGTGGAGAGAGAATGAGATGAAAGAAAATGAAAGAAAATAGGGAGGTGGAAGGGGTTTTGTCTCCTTTTTCGCCTCCCGTGTTTGCGTTCCGTGTGGTGTTTGTTTACCCGATCGTTAAATGTTACAACATCTTAAATAATAAATTTTTAAATACACTTTTCATTATATTTTTATTTGAGATGTTTTATAGAATTTACAAAATTTATTTAGTTGAGTTTCTAAATTTTAAACTTTGTTTTATTTAAATGAACTAATTAAACGTTTTTCATTACGAAATAATTGTAAATATTATCGACTTAATATTTATTATTTGTTAACGTTATTTAATAACTTTCGTTTTATTAAATAAATTTTGTTCACCAACAGTCGTATATTTTTGTCGCGTTTGTTCCAATCGTTTTGTACGTAATTACAACTAATTACGAAATGTTATACTACGCGTATCAACTAGTTGGGCTTTGCTAGACTTACCTCTAAAAGTAGTTGTGAATTCACTCAAGTAGGGAATTAGCCTAATAATGCAAGTGATTAACGTTAATAATCGCGATAAAATTTTGCGGGGTGTTACACCCTTGTAGTTGTTCGTTCAACTATAATGTCCAAATTACTATGATTTGGTTGTTTGATTTGAGTTTTGAAAACGTGTACGGCCCGTTGGTGATTGTTTGTAATAATAATCTCGACATTATCATTATGTTTTGGAAGTGCTATACTTAAAAGTGTATTCCAAAGTGTTTTAGAAGTCGTATCGTATAAGTGTTTGAGGTTGTACAAGCTCGACACTTAGTATAAAAGTAATTTGTCAACTTTCTGTTTTTGGCGACACTGGGCTAGTGTCGCTATAAGCGACACTAGTTAGGCGACACTAGGTAAGTGTCGCTATAGGCGGCACTTGTTAGGCGACACTTGGTGAGTGTCGCTAGATTTCTGATTTTTAATTAATTGGCGACACTTGATAACTGTCGCTATAGGCGACACTAGTCGATTTTGGCGTCACTAAGGGAGTGTCGCTAATATAAATCGGATTAAGTAATTCAGCGACACTTAAGTAGTGTCGCTATAGGGGCGACATTTGTCATAGCGACACTTGGCTAGTGTCGCTAGTACTGTTTTTGGCACACTAGCGACACTTCCGACTGTTCGCCGGAAATTGGGCCGAAAACGAGTTTTCCGGCCATCGTTCGGTCCAATACTTTTACCCAACCCATATTTTGAAATTTTGAACTTATAGAAACAACATTTATGTAAAAATGAACGAAATCGGAGCGTTTCGGGATTTGTCAGAAACTTACAAACTTATCGCCGGAGAAATCCGAAAAGATAGGATGGTAGATCGGGATGCGGTGAACGTTTTTCTTCAAACGAGTATGACGATCCAAGGCCGTTTGATGGTGTTATTTGGCGGTTTTTGGTGGTGGTGTTGTGGTGGTTTTGAAATAAAAAGGGAAAGAGGAAAGAGAGAGTGAGGTGAGAATGAGGAAAGGGGGAGGTGACGACCCCCTTTTTGGCTGATTTTCGTGGGGTCCACGGGTGTGGGCTTCACAAATTTTAACCCCGTGTATTCGCGCTCCGTGCGGTGTTCGTCTTCTCGATTATTTAAACGTTAAATAATTATTTAGAACATTTAATTATATGTTTTAAAATACGAATAATTTCTCGATATTTTGGTTGAAGTATTTTATCAAATATTTTATAATTGAGTTATAAAATATAACTTAACTTGTTTCGTTTTGTTTGCGCGTTTACTTTTTAATTGCGTAAATTTTATTTGTACGATACGAGTTTGCATTGAAATATTATAAGGAATAATATTTTGGATATAATAGCGTTATTAAATAATGTTATATTATTTAATAAAATCGTTCACCAACGTCCGTATTTATTGAATCGAAATGCATCCGGTTTATCCTGCGTACGATTTAACCAAATCGCATAATCGTATATATTCAACAATATATATTTTGTTACATTAATTAGTCTAACACATAACTAATTACATGTATTTACCCTTGATTAGGCACTAACTACTAGTCCTAATTTGACGGGTGTCACATTATCAGAAAGAATAAAACTGTGACACCCCCAAATTTAACGATTTGCGGAAGCTTGATTTGGGTGTCACTAATCAATATACAAAGCACATAAGATATAATGAACGACCACTATATGCGTCGTTTTAAACTTGTATAAATAAAGTAAATGTTTACATCAAAATATAGTTACATTAGCTCGGTTCCTGAAATTGAGAGATTACATAGCATAATTACTTTTACAAAATATAATAATGCAGTCCAATCTCTAGTTGTATGTATGCTGACTCGAGCTAATAATTCCTGCTTGTGCAGCCAAACTACTGCTGGGTACCTGTGATAAATACTAAAATGGGTCAGCGAAAACGCTGGTGAGCTCACAGGTTTGTATGTCAATGTATAGTTGTAAGAACCGCAAGATTTATATTGAATTTAAAATGCAATTAAGCAAGATAAAAGTTATACTGTCCATGAGCACATAGTCTGAGCTTAACTTGATTTGTCAGGCCCACTTAAGGAAACCTAACTTGAAATGCCTCCTACGAGTGCCTAATCAACACTCGTCTTCCCAAATGCTAATACATCCGTTTGACCGGTTAGTGCGTGCTAACCCGGATGAGGATTGTCAATCCCATATGATATCATATACTAACATTCACGCTATAAAATACTAGAGACTATGCTTATGGAGGACTTTAAATTGATTAGCTTGAAACTCATGTAGTATTTGAAGTTTGGCACTTGCGTTCTACTTGTAAAACAAAATCGAGTAGTAATATCACACCCCTAGTTGTAAAGCAGTGAAAATGGGGCTATGAAACTCACCTGAGTCTTGAAATGTTAAGCAATTAAACTTGAAGTAATTATCAGTGTGTTGGTGTCCAAAGGCTTGAAACCTGAATGTGTCCACGACACTTAAATTGTCATTAATTGTATTGGTATCTCGAAAGACTACCACTGGAACTGTTTGTCTAACTTAATGTCCAAATTACCCCGATTTGGTTGATTGTTTTGTTACAAGTTACTACGACTTGTTTGAATAAATTGGTACAAGTTACGACGACTTGTTTGATTGAATTATCTAAGTTTCAACGACTTAGTTGATTTAATTGTGTATTTGAAAGTGTGTACGGCCCGTTGGTGACGGTTGTATCGATAGTTCTAAAATGTTATTATATTGTTGCTACAGTGAATTGCTACAGTAAAATTTGACTTTGAAAATTTTGAGGTTTGAAGATTCTGTTTTGTGCGACGTAGCCTGCGACGTTGGGTGCGACGTCGCAGATCCGGACTGCGACGTTGGGCACGGCGTCGCTATGTGCGACTTTCGCAATTTAATGCGACGTTGTACGTGGCGTCGCTATAGGCGACGTAGTTGATTTCTGCGACGTAAGGGTTTGCGTCGCTAAGTGCGACGTCCGCAATTCGATGCGACGTAGAGTGCTGCGTCGCTATATGCGACGTTGAGGATTCGTGCGACGTAAGTCGCTGCGTCGCTATATACGACGTTGAGGATATAGTGCGACGTAGGTCGCTGCGTCGCATTTGCTCCAGGCCAAATGCGACGTACGGGTCTGATCGGAATTTCAACCTCAAAAACGCATTTTCCGGCCATCGATCGGCATAATATTTTTACCCAACCCATTTTAGGACATTACAAGGTTATACAAACAACTAGCAAGTTATAAAACTTAAAAACGAGAGTTTTCGGAGTTGTGTCGGAAACTTACAAATCGCCGAAATGAAATTCCGGAAAGATAGAAGTGTAGATCGTCGCGTGGTGGTCGTTTATTTCCAAAGGGGCTTGAAGATCCGAGGTCGTTTAAGGTGTTTATTTTGTGAATTTGATGGTTGATGAAAATGGTGGTGATGATGATATTTGAGAGAAAAAGAGAAAGAAGAGAGAGAGAGTTAAAAGAGAAATGAAAGAAAAATGGAAAATGGGAGGTGATTAAGGTGGAATCCCCACCTTTTTCAGTCTCCGCGAAGTGCCCCGTGCGGTGTTCGTTTTCCCGATTATTTAACGTTAAATATTTATTTTATAAATTTAACTTTTCGTTTTAATTTACAAAAGTTTATTCCAATATTTTGTTGAAGTATTTTTACTAAATACTTAGAATTCATGTTATAAAAGGTGTTTTGTATCGTTTTGTTTGCGAAGTTACATTTGATTCGCGTTTATATAAATTGTGTGAATAAACTTGGATACTAAATATTATTGACATAATATTTTTAAGTACAATAACGTTATAAAAAAAATCCTTGTATTACCTAAATCAATTGTTCACCAACGTCCGTATTTATTGTATCGAAATTTATTCGATTTGAAACTCGTACGATTTAAACAAATCGCATAATTGTAGATATATATTCAACAATATATATATAATAATTGATACATTAATTAGCCTAACACAGAACTAATTACATGTATTACCCTTGATTAGGCACTAAACTATAGTCCTAAATTGACGGTTGTTACATTCTCCCCCTGTTAGAAGAATTTCGTCCCGAAATTTATGTTGAAGTCGTGTTTGACGTTGAATCAGTGAAGAGTTGAGGATACTTGAGTCGCATTTGGTCCTCCCGTTCCCAGGTGAATTCTGGACCGCGCCGCGAATTCCACCTAACCTTGACGATAGGAATACGACTTTGTTTAAGTTGTTTGACCTCACGGTCCATGATTTCAGCGGGTTCCTCAACAAAGTGAAGTTTTTCGTCAACTCGAATTTCATCGAGTGGAATGATAAGTGTCTCATCAGACAGACACTTCTTCAGATTTGAAACATGAAATGTGGGATGCACGCTGCTGAGTTCAGATGGCAGCTGCAATCGATAAGCCAATGGACCAATCCTTTCGAGGATCTCGAATGGTCCAATGTATCTGGGATTTAACCTCCCTCGTTTACCAAATCGGATTACGCCTTTCCAAGGCGATACTTTGAGTAGTACTCGATCCCCAACTTGGAACTCGAGTGGTTTGCGCCTCACGTCAGCATAACTTTTCTGACGATCACGCGCGGCTTTGAGTTTGTTTTGAATTTCGACGATTTTCTCGGTTGTTTCGTGAATGATCTCTGGACCCGTGAGTTGGTTGTCCCCAACTTCGGTCCAACAGATAGGTGACCGGCACTTACGACCGTACAGTGCCTCGAAAGGTGCAGCTTTAATGCTGGTATGATAACTGTTGTTGTACGAGAACTCGCACAATGGTAGGTGTTTTTCCCAGTTTACACCGAAGTCTACTACGCAGGCCCGTAGCATATCTTCAAGTGTTTGAATGGTTCGTTCACTTTGACCGTCTGTTTGAGGATGGTATGCGGTACTCATATCAAGTCGAGTACCCAGAGATTTTTGAAGTGATTGCCAAAATTGTGAAGTGAAACGACTATCTCTATCGGAGATAATTGAGATTGGAACACCGTGTTTGGTCACGATTTCCTTCAGATAAATGTTGGTGAGGCGTTCCATTTTGTCTGATTCCTTGATTGCCAGGAAGTGAGCAGATTTTGTGAGACGATCCACGATCACCCAAATGGTATCGCAACCGCTCGACGATTTGGGTAGTTTGGTTATGAAGTCCATGGCAATTTGTTCCCATTTCCATTCAGGAAGACTGGGTTGTTGAAGTAAACCATAAGGTTTTTGATATTCGATTTTGACTTTGGAGCAAGTAAGGCACTTGCTGACATAGGTGGCGATTTCAGCTTTCATGTTCGGCCACCAGTAGAAGTCCTTGATACCGTGGTACATTTTATCGGATCCCGGATGGATAGAATATTTGGACTTGTGAGCTTCATCCATCACTAAGTCTCGTAGGTTCCCAAATTTAGGCAACCAGATTCGGTTTGAGAAATACCTAATCCCGTTAGGTCTGATTTCGAACTGTTTATCCATGCCCCGCAAGGCTTCATCTTTGACATTTTCGGGTTTTAAGGCTTCGAGTTGAGCAGTGAGGATTTGAATGTTTAAATTGTTGTGAATGGTCATACTGAGGGCTCGAACCCGAAGTGGTTTCACTCGCTCTTTTCGACTGAGGGCGTCAGCAACAACATTTGCTTTGCCTGGATGATATTTGAGTTCGCAGTCGTAATCGGTAAGTAACTCGACCCATCGACGTTGCCTCATGTTGAGATCCTTCTGATCGAATATGTGTTGAAGGCTTTTATGGTCGGTAAAGATTGTACATCTGGTACCGTAAAGGTAATGTCTCCAGATTTTGAGGGCAAAAATGACAGCTCCTAGCTCAAGGTCGTGGGTGGTGTAATTCTTTTCATGAATCTTGAGCTGTCGGGAAGCATAAGCTATGACTTTGTCTCGTTGCATAAGCACACAACCGAGACCTTGATGAGAAGCATCGCAGTATACCACGAAGTCATCGGTGCCTTCGGGTAATGAGAGGATAGGAGCACTGCAAAGCTTTTGTTTTAAGAGTTGGAATGCCGATTCTTGTTTATCAGTCCAGTCAAACTTTTTGTCTTTCTGGGTCAGAGTCGTAAGTGGTATGGCTATCTTGGAGAAATTTTCAATGAATCGTCGATAGTATCCGGCCAGTCCTAGAAACTGCCGTACTTCGGTCGGAGTGGTTGGCGATTGCTAGTCTTTGATAGCCTCGATTTTTGACGGGTCAACGTGAATCCCCTGCCTGTCAATCACGTGACCAAGGAATTGAACAGTTTCGATCCAGAACTCACACTTAGAGAACTTGGCATAGAGCTCCTCGTGTTTAAGTAGTTCAAGGATGGTTCTGAGGTGTTGCGCATGTTCTTCTTTGCTTCGTGAATATATGAGAATGTCATCGATGAAGACAATGAAAAACTTATCAAGGTAAGGTTTACACACCCGATTCATAAGGTCCATGAATACAGCCGGTGCATTGGTTAGGCCGAATGGCATCACTTGGAATTCGTAATGCCCGTAACGAGTTCTGAAAGCGGTTTTTGGAATATCGGCATCGCGAACACGCAATTGGTGATAACCGGATCGGAGATCAATCTTTGAATAACAACTCGACCCTTGAAGTTGGTCGAACAAATCATCGATTCGAGGAAGTGGATACCGGTTCTTGACAGTTAACTTGTTCAACTCTCGATAGTCGATACACATTCGAAAAGAATCATCTTTCTTCTTAATAAATAGGACCGGAGCTCCCCAAGGTGAAGAACTCGGCCAGATAAACCCTCGTTCCAGGAGTTCCTGTAACTGGGTGGACAGCTCCTGAAGTTCGGATGGAGCTAAACGGTATGGTGCTCGGGCCACAGGCGCAGCACCCGGTACAAGATCGATTGAGAACTCAACCTGTCTTGGTGGTGGTAGACCAGGCAGTTCCTCAGGAAAGACTTCTGGAAAGTCTCGAACGATTGGAACATCCTCAAGTCGCTTCTCCTCCGACTTTTTCTCCATGATGTGCGCGAGGATTGATGGATAACCCTTTCTCAGAAATTTCCGGGTTTTAAGACAAGAGATGATGTTAAGCCTCGTCCCACCGGTCTCCCCCTATATGATCAGGGTTCTACCGACGGCGAGAGGTATGCGAACAATTTTGTCATGGCAAATGATTTCGGCGCGATGTTTGGATAACCAGTCCATGCCTATGATGACATCGAAACTTCCTATCTCAACAGGCATAAGATCTATGGAGAAGGTTTCGTCGGCTAGATTTAAGGTGCAATTAGGTATCACACTATTGGTTTCTATCAATTTGCCATTTGCTAGCTCTACGGTGTACTTAACGTCTAAAGCAACAGGTGTAATGTCAAGTAGAGGGCAAAATTCATCGGAAATAAAACTCCTATCGGCACCAGTATCAAACAGTATGGAAGCAGTTAAATTGTTGAGGAGGAACATACCCGTGACCACATTCGGGTCCTGACGGGCGTCCCCTGAGTTGATCACGAAGGCGCTACTTTTGGCGTTGTTGTTGTTGCGGTGGTTGTTGTTGTTGCCCTTGTTCTTCAATTTTGGGCAAGAATCCCTGAAGTGTCCTGGGTTTCCACATTCATAGCAGGACTTAGGTTGTCGGGTATTTTTGTCAGAAGGGTTGTTGTTGGATTTGGGGGCTCGGCAATCCTTAGTCAAATGCCCGTACCTCCTGCAGTTGTTGCAAGGGGGGTTGCACTGACCAAAGTGGTGGTAGTTGCACTTGGGACAATAAGGTTTGTCCCCGGTGTAGCTGCGGTTGGATTCAGAGTTGGTGTTGTAGACTTGGATGGTGTTGTTTTTCTTGTTTGAGTGGTGGTGGTGTTCAGTGGATTTGCGTTTGTTGTTGTTAGAGGATGAGGTATTGGAGGTCTCACGGCTGACAACTAGAGCCATGAGTTCGTGGGCCAATCGAATGGCACTCTCAGTAGTGGTTGGTTTGGATGAGGCGACGTTTCCCTGGATGTTCTCGGGGAGTCCACGAATGTATTTCTTAATGCCCTTACTTTCTGGTTCGACCAAACTCGGGCATAATAAAGCAAACTGCTGAAATTTGGTGGTATATTCAGCAACATCATTTCCCTGCACCTCCAGATGCCAGAATTCTTCTTCCAGCCTGTGCAATTCCTCTTCAGGACAGTATTTTTCTGTCAGTTTCTTTTTCAGTTCGGCCCAAGGAAGTCGGTTTGCAATCTCGAGGCCTACAGAGTTTGCGTGGGTTTTCCACCACGTGAGTGCACCTTCCTGAAAGGTATAAGCAGCGAATTTGACCTTGTTGTTCTCAGTGCAATCGCAGAGACTGAAAACAGATTCCATGCGCTCAATCCAACGGATCAAGCCAATGGCACCTTCCGTGCCCTTGAAGTATAGCGGTTTACAGCTAAGAAAGTCCTTATAGGAGCAGGGTTTGGGTGGTGGAGTATTGGTTGCTGTGTCCTCGCTACCGGGTGGTGTTCGGGTAGCCAAGGCTTCGGTCACACTGCGGGCAATGATTCCCGCGATCTCAGCTTCGCTAAGGGTAATTTGACGGCGAGGAGGCATGATGCTGAGTAAGAAAGAACAAGGAAATGAAATAAGATGCTAGTCCGAGTATGATGAACTAGTGGTGTGTTTGTCATTTCGAGACAAAGCGTTAGAGAGAAAGAGGCCTATATTCATATAATAATATAGCCTAAAGTGGTAATGAGGTCTACTTATGTAAGTATATATGTATATCACATAATAACCTATTGAGTGTCTAGCACAGACGTGTTTTGAGTCCCGTTTCTCTCGAGGTCAGAGTCAACTAATGCATTCCTGTTCAACATAACTCTTTCAGATTTCACATCATCTTTCTCTAATTGTACATAGTTGATCAGGCTATGTTAAATTAAAGTCGTATGATGTAATCCCTGAACTAGTCATAACCAATAAGGAATACTGCCTAACGGTCATAGTCTAGGCCCACTAAATGCAACCTAGTTCACTATAACCTTAGGCTCTGATACCAATCTGTGACACCCCCAAATTTAACGATTTGCGGAAGCTTGATTTGGGTGTCACTAATCAATATACAAAGCACATAAGATATAATGAACGACCACTATATGCGTCGTTTTAAACTTGTATAAATAAAGTAAATGTTTACATCAAAATATAGTTACATTAGCTCGGTTCCTGAAATTGAGAGATTACATAGCATAATTACTTTTACAAAATATAATAATGCAGTCCAATCTCTAGTTGTATGTATGCTGACTCGAGCTAATAATTCCTGCTTGTGCAGCCAAACTACTGCTGGGTACCTGTGATAAATACTAAAATGGGTCAGCGAAAACGCTGGTGAGCTCACATGTTTGTATGTCAATGTATAGTTGTAAGAACCGCAAGATTTATATTGAATTTAAAATGCAATTAAGCAAGATAAAAGTTATACTGTCCATGAGCACATAGTCTGAGCTTAACTTGACTTGTCAGGCCCACTTAAGGAAACCTAACTTGAAATGCCTCCTACGAGTGCCTAATCAACACTCGTCTTCCCAAATGCTAATACATCCGTTTGACCGGTTAGTACGTGCTAACCCGGATGAGGATTGTCAATCCCATATGATATCATATACTAACATTCACGCTATAAAATACTAGAGACTATGCTTATGGAGGACTTTAAATTGATTAGCTTGAAACTCATGTAGTATTTGAAGTTTGGCACTTGCGTTCTACTTGTAAAACAAAATCGAGTAGTAATATCACACCCCTAGTTGTAAAGCAGTGAAAATGGGGCTATGAAACTCACCTGAGTCTTGAAATGTTAAGCAATTAAACTTGAAGTAATTATCAGTGTGTTGGTGTCCAAAGGCTTGAAACCTGAATGTGTCCACGACACTTAAATTGTCATTAATTGTATTGGTATCTCGAAAGACTACCACTGGAATTGTTTGTCTAACTTAATGTCCAAATTACCCCGATTTGGTTGATTGTTTTGTTACAAGTTACTACGACTTGTTTGAATAAATTGGTACAAGTTACGACGACTTGTTTGATTGAATTATCTAAGTTTCAACGACTTAGTTGATTTAATTGTGTATTTGAAAGTGTGTACGGCCCGTTGGTGACGGTTGTATATATAGTTCTAAAATGTTATTATATTGTTGCTACAGTGAATTGCTACAGTAAAATTTGACTTTGAAAATTTTGAGGTTTGAAGATTCTGTTTTGTGCGACGTAGCCTGCGACGTTGGGTGCGACGTCGCAGATCCGGACTGCGACGTTGGGCACGGCGTCGCTATGTGCGACTTTCGCAATTTAATGCGACGTTGTACGTGGCGTCGCTATAGGCGACGTAGTTGATTTCTGCGACGTAAGGGTTTGCGTCGCTAAGTGCGACGTCCGCAATTCGATGCGACGTAGAGTGCTGCGTCGCTATATGCGACGTTGAGGATTCGTGCGACGTAAGTCGCTGCGTCGCTATATGCGACGTTGAGGATATAGTGCGACGTAGGTCGCTGCGTCGCATTTGCTCCAGGCCAAATGCGACGTACGGGTCTGATCGGAATTTCAACCTCAAAAACGCATTTTCCGGCCATCGATCGGCATAATATTTTTACCCAACCCATTTTAGGACATTACAAGGTTATACAAACAACTAGCAAGTTATAAAACTTAAAAACGAGAGTTTTCGGAGTTGTGTCGGAAACTTACAAATCGCCGAAATGAAATTCCGGAAAGATAGAAGTGTAGATCGTCGCGTGGTGGTCGTTTATTTCCAAAGGGGCTTGAAGATCCGAGGTCGTTTAAGGTGTTTATTTTGTGAATTTGATGGTTGATGAAAATGGTGGTGATGATGATATTTGAGAGAAAAAGAGAAAGAAGAGAGAGAGAGTTAAAAGAGAAATGAAAGAAAAATGGAAAATGGGAGGTGATTAAGGTGGAATCCCCACCTTTTTCAGTCTCCGCGAAGTGCCCCGTGCGGTGTTCGTTTTCCCGATTATTTAACGTTAAATATTTATTTTATAAATTTAACTTTTCGTTTTAATTTACAAAAGTTTATTCCAATACTTTGTTGAAGTATTTTTACTAAATACTTAGAATTCATGTTATAAAAGGTGTTTTGTATCGTTTTGTTTGCGAAGTTACATTTGATTCGCGTTTATATAAATTGTGTGAATAAACTTGGATACTAAATATTATTGACATAATATTTTTAAGTACAATAACGTTATAAAAAAAATCCTTGTATTACCTAAATCAATTGTTCACCAACGTCCGTATTTATTGTATCGAAATTCATTCGATTTGAAACTCGTACGATTTAAACAAATCGCATAATTGTAGATATATATTCAACAATATATATATAATAATTGATACATTAATTAGCCTAACACAGAACTAATCACATGTATTACCCTTGATTAGGCACTAAACTATAGTCCTAAATTGACGGTTGTTACAAAAACATTTTGTGTCTGTGAAGTGAACTGGATTCTTTTTCTCAGTAATTTGGCTCACACTTAGCAAATTATACTTCAATTGTTTAACAAAATACACATCAGTAAAGCTTATCTTATCACTGTTGACATTTCCTTTTCCTGTAATCCTTCCACCATTAGGACTACTTCCAAAAGCTACAGGACCTCCATCAAATTTTTTGAAGTTTTGCAACTTGCTTTTATCACCTGTCATGTGCCTAGAGCAGCCACTATCAATGTGCCATGTATTCCTTGACTTGCTCTGCACATATAGTTAAACTAAAATTAGTTTCTCTTGGGAACCCAAACCAATTTGGTTTTGGGTATCCCTTGTGCATTCACACAGTCAACCCTTTTGAAGGTCATTGATTGTGATGCACTGTTGTTCTTGGAAATTTTTGATTTGTCATTATTTTTTAATTTCCAAGTCCAACTTATGTTAGACATAACAGCAGATACTGGTTTAAAAGATTTTGAAGTTGAACCAGTATTCAGAGGCATGGCAGTCTTAAGATTGGTGGCAGTGTTAATACCTCTAGCAGTGCTAACTGCTTTAACAGTTTTAACTGAACCCCAGGTTTTAATTGGACGAGCAGTCTTAACTGTGTAAGCAGTGGCAACCTGTTTAGCGGTATTAATATTGCTAGCGGTCTTAATATGTTTGGCGGTGTTAAATTTTGTTGCTGTAAACGTCTTTTGATTTCCACTGTTGGCTCTGCGTCTAGTTAACACCGCTTTTTGTTTTGAAGCACCAGTGTTAACTATAGAAGCCTTGCTTTTCTTAATAGTGTTAATAGAATTAATTTTTGATTTAAAATTTTGATGATTAATTCTATCAACAGATGTCCATGAAGGTTTCACAATCCTTTGAAATCTTGGATTATGAAAACATTCATGTTGAAGATGATTGGTTCGTCCGCATATGTAACAAGCCTTCTCATCAATCCTTTGAAAATTTGATCCCAATTTTTGTGAGACCATTTGATTCCAGTTTCTTTGATTTCCTCTGGAATATGCTTTTGGTTTTGACAAAGATGGTGAGTTGCTTGTTTTGCATATACATTTTGAACAATTTACAGAATCAAGATTTTAGACACAGGTTTGTTAACAGATTCACTTATTGACTTGCCCTTATTGTTAACAAAACCTAGACCTGTTTTGAGTTTGTTATATGTGTTGTTCATCTTTTCCAAGTTAAGCTTTGCCCTTTCCTGAAACGTTTTCTTACCTTCTACAATTTTTTCTTTCTTCAGATAAGAAACTAATCCAATGAGATATTTCATTTCCTTTTCACATGATGTTTCAGTCTTACTACACTCAGGTTTTGACTCATTATCATCATCAGAGTTCCAATCTGTTATCTCTACATTTTCAACATGCACATTTTCTTCTAAAACTTTAACTGGATCTACCTTTTTAACTTCTTCTACCATACACTCCTTAAGCTTATTCATGTCTAAATCAGTTTTAGGAGGAAAGTAGTTTTGGTTATAAGGTGGGGGTACATTATTTAAACTGTATCCTAACCCAGTTTTAATTTTATTATGAATCTGTGAGTCAATTATGTTTTGAACACTCTTTGATGCATTTTCAAGATCCCATACTGTCAATTTCATGCTTTCTTTTTCACTAGTGTCCTGAGCTAACAGCTTTTAAGATCTTCAACTTTATCTTTTAAAACATCTCTTTCATACTTGGCATACTCAACATCATAAACAAATTGAGTCTCATTTTGTTGATATGCTTTAATTCTATTTTCCAGATCTTCAATTGAAGCAACATAGTGTCTATTTTTTATGTCCCATTCTTTTAGCTCATTACAGATTTTAGCATTATGATCTCTATAATGTTTGACAGTTTTCTTGCATACATTAGAACATAATTTAACTTGTACCTCATATGGAACTTCATCTGAATCTTCAGCTTCTGTTTGAGCCATTAGTGCAAGATTTTGCACTTCTTCAACTTGATCTTGGTCACTCCAATCTACTCCAAGTCCATCCAAAGACACTAGAGCATTTGTGGAAGTATCTTGAATTTGAATGTTTCTTCTTTGACTTCCATTGTATCCACCAGTTCTCTGACCTGATCTTTGATCATTTCCTTCTTGCTTTGGAGATCTACATTCTCTAGCAAAATGACCCATTTTGTGACAATTGTAACATTCCACCTTACTCTTATCAAACCCAGAGTTGTCTTCTCTTCTCAAAGCAAAGTTACTCTTTCCTGTCCTTTGTAAATATCTCTTTACCCTCATGGAAATCATAGCCATCTGCCATTTGAGATCCATGTCTTCAAGATCATCAGGATTGACTTGCTCTAATTCTTCATGAATAAGTGATGAGTTCACATGAGCTGCAAAGAAAGCTTCCATGACTTGATCATAAGATCTGTCCTGTGGTAGTGAACCAGATCCAGACCCATATCCAACTGGTGTTCCCCCATAAGACTTTGACTCAGTTTGTCTTTTACCAGTAGATATAAATGCTGCATTTTGTGCATTTTGAAAGTAACCATCTGCTTGCTTTTTGCTTTCAACTTCTGATTCAAATGATCTAAGATCATTATACAAGTCACTTAACTCCCTATCATCTAAATCACTCTTCTGCCTTAACCCAACTGTATACATTGTCCATTCATCACCCAATGATCTTAAGAATTTTCTGTTAAGATCATCCTTATCAATGTTGACCTTATGATTTTCCAAATCACCAACTAGCTTTGAGAATCTATCAAAAACTTGGGTTAAAGTTTCAAACTTTGTGGCTCCAAAATTTTCAAACTGTTGCTTAAGCAATGATCTTTTGTTCTTCTTGGTGCTTGCATTTCCACCAAATCTTATGTCCAATGCTTCCATCAGAACCTTAGCATCTACACATTGATCAAAATTACTTTGATATTCATTTGGAATGGCTATCAAGAGAGTACTGAGAGTTTTCATCTCTGTTGCTCTCTCCTTTCTTTCAATATCAGTGGTTGGTGCTGCTCTTGGTAGTCTAACACCGTTTGCATCAGTTTTGTATTTTGGACCATTTTCAACGATATCCCAAATTTGATAATATGTAAGCAACATGTATTGCCGAACTCTGTTTCTCCACATCTCATACTCATCAGGTTTGAGTATTGGAATCTTTGTTACTTGAATCCCATCTGAAGTTTCTGCAGACATCCTTAAATCACCTTCTAAAATCAACCTTAAACGTAACCTAAACCTTAAAGCTTAACTTTTTCAAAATCTTCCTGTATTCAAAGCTAACAACTGCTCTGATACCACTTGTGAATCCCAGACTTGAACAATATCAAGATTTAACTAACTAAAAGCTTTGAAGTATTAACAAGAAGTTTGCGGAATAACACTTGTTAACAAGGAAGATTTAATCGTATGAACAAAGTGAACAACAAGAAGTAATTTGACAACCAAAGCTTCAATATTATTATTGATGATAATAATACCGATACACTACACTTGTATTAGGGTTACAATAAGAAACCTTGAAGCTACACTTTACAATGAAGGTGACGAACCATACATATAGTCAAAAAAGTACACCAACTAATATTGCATGCCATACCTTTGAAAATAAGAAAACTCTATTATATTATTAGAGTTTTCTTTTACAAGTTATCCTCATTAAAGTTTGGAAACTAATCTAACTCTGTATCTGTATTTCTGCTAAGCATGGTCTGTAATTACTGTTCATTGCACGTGCAAGCCTGACATATCCACTAGGCATTGTTTCCACTGCTATCTGTGCCAACAGTGGAAACCATGTAAACTAGACTAGCGGTATTAACTTCAGATGACTTGACGGTGGAAACTTAGAGTAGTCCACCAGTTGTAAAGATTGCAGCAGCGCAAACTTCAACCAACAGTGGAAACCAAAGCTAGCAGTATTAACAAAGAATACCAGCAGTATTAACTATACTTAGATTAATTTCCAATTCTGCATTAGTGGACATTCTGACCCAACAAACTCAATGATGCTCATTATCTATTTGCCTTCGTGCTAGGCCCATGCTGATAAAGATGTTAAAAGATCATAATTTAATCATTCTTCCTCTTGATGAAGTTGGTCCGTCAAGCAATTATGCAACTTCTTGAGGACTGATGTTAGAAGATTACCTACAGGTGACAAATTAGGCTGGTGGGTAACAAGTCAAAATAGGGTGGTTTAACCAGCTTGACTCGTGAGAGATAAAATATAGCCCAAATCGACCTATCTATAAGTAAATGGGTTGAATATGGGAATACAAAAATTGTTTTTTTCCCCTGGTAGATACATAAATTAATCAAGGGACTGGACTGGGAGAGTGAAGAGTTTTAGAGCATAGGCGCCATTCTTCACAAATTGACGATAATCAATTTTTGGAGAAAAAAATGAGATGCCAGCTCTTATTAATGATATAGAAAGGTATTATAATTTATGAATATGGCCTTTTTTATAAGAGGCCTCATGTGCTTAACAGTTTTTCAATTTTTTTTTGTTTGAATTGGTTAGTTTAGATCCTAATTTGTTGTTTGTTGTACTTTGTTATGACGAGGGAACATAAAGATACGAAGTTGGAAATTGCAAGAAGTCATTATCTGAAGGTAGAAAATTTAAAATTTCTTTCAAAATGGTTATAGTTCAACTTCTTCTTTCTTATAACACTATAATATTATAATAACTATTTGAAGGCTTGGGACAGTTTCATTAATTGCACTTAACTGATTACATATGGCACTTGTGTAATTGCTTTCTGTAATAAAGTTTTTGTAATTTCAAAAGTAGTCGTACACATAATCACGGAAGCTTAAAGGGTATGAGGAAATTGGAAATATATTCTGTGTATTTTCAGACCCATCCGAGTAGCAATCCTCAAATTAGGTATTGGGTTTATTCTTTAGATTATGGTTGAAGAATAAATTCAGTCTACTTATGCAACAATTCATTATCAGTTATTGTTATATTGAGGTAGTAAATGTATATATATAAATATGCATATTGAGAAAAAATTTATGTTCATGTACTTTAGTGTTTGTTACTGATGCACATAAGTCTGTAGATTTAAATTTCTGAAATATAGTTATACTTTAATAAGGGATCGGTAGGCCAAATGTGAAGAGAGGTGCTAAGCATTGAGAAGTACAATCTTTCAAAAATGCATTTTCAAAAGCTTTATGAGAAATGCAAGAAGCTTACACCTGAATACAATTCTATGAAGGTTCATGCAAACTCTTCATTCCATATATATCTGTTGATACAATCATGGACCTTTTCAGATCAAGATCATTGATGGCAAGATTCTAACTGTACTGCAGAAAGATTAAAGGTGTTTATACGATTCTTATAAGAGTTTATACTCACAGTATATGAAATAGGCCTTTCGATATGATCTATTCAATTTCTATCGCCCAGTGTTGCCTCCTATTCTCAACCATGCCACTAGAAATTGTTGGTTTTGTGGGGGTGGGTTGGGTGTTTTCTGTTATATTATAAGTATCGGTTGAAATGGGTGTGTAGTGAGCTGCATCATATTATTTTCTAAGGTAGCAAACTATGGATGGGTCAAATGGGTTGGAAACGGGTCCAACATGGTTCAGCTTAAACATACCATTTTTAGCGTACTACAAAATGGTCCGGGTAGGGTTAGGTTTCCGAGCAAACACTTTTATCCATAGGAATAAGTACTTGGGAATGCACTCAACTTGTCCCAAATGTCTATTGTGTGTACCCAACTTACGGGTGCCCTATTTACTCAACTTTCAAAAATGGTTATTGTGTGTACTTTGATGATGTGTTGTCCGTTTAAGATGCCACGTGGCATCCTTAGAAGATGACACGTCATCGACACGTCATCAAAGTACACACAATATCCGTTTTTGAAAGTTGTGTGCATTAAAATAGGGCACCCGTAAGTTGAGTACACACAATAGACATTTGGGACAAGTTGAGTGCATTCCCAAGTACTTATCCCTTATCCATAACATTACATACATTGTGCTTTTCTTTGGCTTTGTAATATTTTTAGTGTATAAATGACAATTACTTTGATTTAGAGGTCTTAGGAGTCAATTTAACACCCAAGTGTGCTAAAAACTATATCATCCACAATGTTTTATCAACTTGAAATAAATATGCTGCATATAATTTGATTCACATACATGTGAATGGTTTAGAGAAATGAGGAATGGCCTTGGACCAAGAAACAAGACAGTTAGTTTATGATGAAAAAAGAATGATACTGACTGGTATATGATTTTCAATAGGGCTAAACGGTACAACAAAAGAGTATAAGCTCAGCTATGATCATTTGCTTTCTGTCATCTTCTCTTATTGTCTTCCTTCTTTCTTGATAATTTTTTTTCATAATCGGGATATAGGTGTAAAAGTTTTTTTATGCAGTTTTGTATTCTTCACTGAAAGTCGGGATTAGTCGGCGTTTAGTCGGGGATTAGTCGGTTAATTCTGGCTACCGACTAATCCAAGGCCAAGTCGGTCGGAAAGTCGGTCAACGACGGGTCAAAGCGAAAAAGACGCTCAAAGTCGGGTCTAGGTCGGGTTTTTGGGTCAAAGGCGGGTCAAAGATGGGTTTTTGAGCCGATCAACGGTGGTCAACGATGGTCCAACGGTTTTTTTTTTAGATCTGATGTTTCCGGCGTCCAAGATCCGGTCAATGATCGTTTAAGAAGATAAAAGAGAAAGGAGAGAGAAGAGAAAGAGAAGAGATGAATAGCTTTTTGATTATCATAACTAGGGATGACAATGGATCGGATATGGATCGGGTGATGCCATATCCACATCCATATCCATATCCATTTAATTTCAATACATCCATATCAATATCCGATGGATTAAGCGGGTTAATGGATGTCCGTTGGATATTCAAAAAAATGTTAAAAAAATTTCCTAATATGAAATGAAACCAACAAATATTGTAACAAAAAAATAAATATAACGTAACATACTGGAATCTATTCACAAGAGCGTGTTACAATTGTCGTCAGTGAAGCATAATTGGTTACAATTATAAGTAAGCATATATTTTAACGAATATATCTCTATGTTTATCGGTTAATCACACATGTTTTGATTGTCATCTGTCGTGGATTGTGACTTCACTATATGGTCGGAAGTAAAACTTGGCTCAGCGCGATAAATTTTTGCATTTCGATTTGCTTTATAAATCAATAATACAAAAAAAACCCCTCAAATACACATTAATTTTTTAAAATTTACAGAGTTTATATATTCAATAACACATTAATAGTTTATGGATTATATGTATGTGGATATGTAAATTTATATGTGTATATACCTATGTATATGTAATTCGGGTTAATGGATAAATCCATGTGTGATAACTTGTCATCCATATCCGATCCACTATTCATCCACATCCATATCCATATCCATATCTACTATTCATCCATTTAGATCGTCCATATCCATCATTAAGTGGATGGATCGGGTGGATATCCACTGGATCGGGTGAACATTGCCATCCCTAATCATAACATCTCTTGTGGTGGTGGTCGGAGATGTCCGACCGGTGGTTGACGGAGGTGGTAGGCTGCTGCTTTTTTTTTTTTTTTTATCAGATGGAAGGGAAGGCTGCTTCTGTATCTTCAATTAAATGAAGCACCTGAGTTGTTAATTATACATCTATATAATATATAATATATATTAGACATGTTTACCTTTAGTCCCTAAACTTCTATGTTCTTTCATTTAAGTACTAACTTCATCTATACATATTATACATGTTTACTTTTAGTCCATAAACTTCTATCTTCTTCCATTTATGTACTAACTTCAAGTAACATCTATATTTATTCATATATAAATTTGAAATTTATTTAAATACTAAAAAAGTCAATAAAAGTCAAAATCCGACTAGTCCCGACTAGTCCGTAAAATGTCCCGACCGACTAATACCCGACTTACGACTTTTTCAACCTTGTTCACTGAACGGTTTATGAAGAGGAACTTGGAAAAAAATATTAAATGGTGTAAAAGTTTATGATAACATTCTTCGCTGACCAATCTAGCTAGACAAGAGTATCGTCTTATTTCATGTTTCTTGTCTTTTGAATGTGGCTGTATTTTAGATAAAATAAGAAGAACGGGGAATAAAATTGCTTCGAGTTTTGTCTACTAATTGGAAGGACACGAAGAGTGGTTTGGAATTTCTTCTTAAGCTACAGAAGAACGTCTCCACAACGCGTAATGTTTGCTGAAACTGAAGTTTTAATTAACGTTTCTTGAGTAGATGATTATCTCACACTTCGATTGTTTGTAATTTGCTTGTGAATAAAAGTCTTGTATCCATCCTTTTCTCTGTTAATATGTAGGTGACAACCCAGCCTTTAAAGGGCATGTTTGAACATAAAGAATTTCCATAACATTCCCAGGATGTTAACTTTAAATAGATTTTGCATCTTTGACTACGATACTTATGTCTTTAATATTAAATAAAAATCATGAAGAGTGGTTCTTGGTATATAACTATATAACTATATATTCATTTGATGATGCAATAATGTACAATATTCTGCTATGTGTCATATTAGATTACTCTCAAAGTTAATGGAGTGTTGAATACTTCGATTGTTCTAAAAGTTATGTTGTTATTAACTTTTTGCAAGAGAATAAAGAAAGGTTATATCAGTAAGGAATACTAAACTTATAAATTAATTCGTATGATAAACAACCATGGTTTTTCTCGCTTGAAACTAATACATGGTTTGTAAGTTATAAAAATAGTGTCTCGGGCAGCGCCGGGGTATACGCACGGGTATACGCAACATCAACGTTTAATGTTTGTCATATGGGGGGCGGAGTCAGGGAATCGAGATACAGGGGTCAAAAAATTATGTTTAACTCCTTTATGGGTAAGGTTCAAAGGAGAAGACCTTATATGAGGAGAAGGAGGAGAAGGCTTATTTTACTGCATTTTAGGACAAAAATGTGAGAGTTAAAATGCAGTGATGTTAAAATGCAGTGATTTTTGATATGTATAAAATGCAGTGGAGTGATGTTAAAATGTAGTAACTTTCGTAAATTACAATATTTTAACCTTAAAATGCAGTAAAAATAGGTCTTCTCCTCCTTCTCCTCAAATGAGGTCTTCCCCTCGAATCCTCTGTCTAACTTTATACTCCAGTTTTCTAGGGGCGAAAATTTAAAAATGTCATTAAATATTTAAAAAATTAAATTTTTACGTAATTTGACATTTCTTATGGGGGCGGTTGCCTACGCTGCCCTCACCCTGTCTCCGCCCCTGTTTATGGCGATCACGTAACTGGGCAATGCCCGGGTATAATACTAGTTTCATATGCCAACAAATAAAAAGAAAAAGTTTTAAAAGGTAAGAATGATACTTGTTAACTTATTGTACACTTTTAAAACTTTGCATTTTCAAAGTGGACATTTGTCGCACCCCCAAATTATGATGCGGAAGCGAATCGGGTCGGGGCGCGACTAATTTCATATCAAGCACACAAGGTATAATGAACGACCACTATATGCGTTGTTTTGAACTTGTATTGATAAAACATAAGTTTACATCAAAATAATGTTTACATTAGCTCAGTTAATGAAATTGAGAGATTTACATCACATAATTACGTTATACAAAATATAATAATGCAATTTAAATCTCTGATGTATGAATGCTGACTCGATCTAATGATTCCTGCTTGGGAAGTCCAACCTACTGCTGTGTACCTGTGATACATGCTAAAATGGGTCAGCGAAACGCTGGTGAGCTCACAGGTTTGTATGTCAACACATATTTGTATGAACCGCAAGATTTATAATTGAATTTAAAATGCAATTAAGCAAAATAAAAGTTATACAACCATGAGTACATAGTCTGAGCTTAACTTGAGTGTCAGGTCCAATTAAGGAAACCCAACTGAGGTGCCTCCTACGAGTGCCTAATCTACACTCATCTTCCCAAATGTTAATACGTCCGTTTGACCAGTTAGTGCGTGCTAATACGGACGAGGATTGTCAATCCTATATGATATCATATACTAACATTCACGCTACTACGTATTACCAGACTATGCTATGGAGGGCTTTAAATTGATTAGTTGAAGTAACTCATGTAGTATTTGATTTGATTTGTACTTGCGTTCAACTTGTAAAACAAAACGAGCAATAATATCACACCCCTGATTGAAAAGCAGTAAAATAGGGGCCATGAGACTCACATGAGCCTTGATTGTTTATCGAATAACTTGAATTGATTAGCTGTGAATTGATGTCCGAAGGCTTGTAACCTGAGGGCGTTCCATACGCGTGACGGTTATTAATTGGTTAGGTATCTTAAAAGGACTACCTTTGTAGTTGTTTGTCCAACTAAAATGTCCAAATTTCCTGATTTGGTTGATTGACTTGTCCAAATTACTACGATTTGGTTGATTTATTCGAATGTTTGAAAATGTGTACGGCCCGTTGGTGACGAATTTGTAATAATAATCTCAACTATTATTATTTTGATTTCGTGGTGTTATACTTGAAAATTGTGTTTTGATTGTGTTTTAGAAGTCGCTAAAAACTCTAAGTGACGGGGGTCCGGGGGCAGCGCCCCTGGTTAGCGGGGTCCCAGGGGTGGCAACCCCTGGCGGGGTCCAAGGGGCTGGCACTTAGTAAAAATCTGTGTTTTCTAGTTTCTGGTTTGTGCGACGTTGGGTGCGATGTCGCAGGTCCTGACTGCGACGTTGAGCATGGCGTCGCTATGCGCGACATTCGCAATTTAATGCGACGTTGAGAGTGACGTCGCTATATGCGACGTTGTTAGTTCTTGCGACGTAAGGGTCGAGGTCGCTATGTGCGACGTTAGCCACTTAAGGCGACGTTGAGGCTGATGTCGCACCATGCGACATCGTGATGAGTTTTGCGATGTCGCACATAACGTCGCATAAAGTCTGGGCCAAATGCGACGTCGGCGACTGATCAGGTTCCGGTGGCCGGAAAAACGGCCGGACAACTTCCGTTTGGTCCGAAAATTTTTCCCAACCCATATATGGACATTATACACTTAAACAAACTGCAAACAAGTAAAAATAAGTGAAAACGGAGAGTTTCGGGTTTTGTCGAAAACTTACAAACTTAACGCCGGAGAAATCCGAAAAGATAGGATTGTACATCGTGATGCGGTGAACGTTTTATTCTAAAAGACTCCGGTGATTCGAGCTCGTTTCGTGTTGCTTTTTAATGGATTTGGGTGATGATGGTGTGGGTCGTTAATATCGCGTAAAAAGTCACGTTTTTACTACCGATATCTCTCTCATTCTGGAACGATTCTTGGCATATTAGTTCAAAAATAGTACAAATCAATGATATTATGCCAAGATGGTTAAAACAAGGTTGCTCGATAAAAATCAAGCAAAACGGATGAAAAACGAAGATTCAACGCACGTTTGAAGATTCAAGATATCAAAACGAGATTTCAAGACAAAAGTGCCCATCACCAACATCTATATCATCCAAGATGTTCGTTTTCAAATTATGAATCCAACAGAAGAAGAATCAACTAAAACGGATAAAGAATGAAGACTCTACGCCCGCCGGAAGATCCAAATGATTCGTACGCGATATCTGGAGTTAGGGACCTCATCTCAGGGGCTATCTTATGTCAAAATCTTCGTTTTTTGTAAGGCCCCTTTCCTTACGCAAACCAAAACATATCATAATATATATAATATTAAATTCATTGGAAGCGCGTCCCCAAAACATAATTACCGATTTACATAAGTTCAAAAGTACCAAGTTTTCAAAACATTTACACACATATATAAGTTTAGTTACAAACATTTACTAAACAACCGGGTGTTAAGAAAACTATTCAAAACCAAAAGTTAGATTCCCAAAATGTCAGAGTAGCGCGTGACAGTCAGTCATTCCCATAAGCATCTACAACCCGGTCCACACCTATTAAAAGCCTGCAAAAAGATTAACAACGAGGGATTAGCCAATGCTAAGTGAATGGAACCGTAACCGACGGTTCAATTCAGAAATAACAAGCCTACAACGCACAAACCAAACCAACAAATAATGCTTACAGCCTAAAGCATCGTAAACAACAATCACACAAATTATGATTACCGCCTAAAGCTTCGCAATCATAAACACGTATCGTCAAAGAGGACCGGCGGCCCCTGGTTAGCCAACCAGCGAAAGCCTACAACCACTGCCGGCCCCAACAGTGGCTTACCGATAGTTTGAAGCTATCTTCACTGACAAGGATTCATCCCTTAACTACATGTATCGGGAAACCCAGGCAGCCCAACAATAGCCACAAACCCAACCAGCGTTGACCTCTGAAATCACATATGCCAAACGGCCCAAGCATCACATATTTCATAATAGTCATGACAATATGTAGCTAACCTATTCAAACCGCATAATCATCATGCCAACAATTAATACCAATAATAACCAAGTAAACCAAATCACAATATCAACAATCATGTCAATATATTAACCAATAACCGATAACAAGTCAAACCAATAACCGAAAGTTCATCCGTTGCAACCAAACTCGTTACTACGGAATTGAACCGAGGAATACAATTCCACTCATCAAATATCTACGCCTGATTGCCAACTCAGAGGTCTTATCTTACTGAGTGGCCGTCCGCTTATCTGGAAACAACAAAGATAACAAGTTAGTATCTTGTCCCACAACTTAATCCAAATCATAATCCATATCTTACACCATAATCTTATCATATATACTCCACTTATCAACTTAGTTAAATCATTTAACATCATACGAACTTAAAATACAAATTGCTGGAAAATCCAAGGAAGCCGCCGGCTTGGGTAGGGAAGCCGCCGGCTTGGCTGAGAAGCCGCCGGCTTGGCACCCTGGCCCGCCGGGTGAATTAACTTTTTGCACATCAGAACTTAACCTCCTAAATAAGCCTGTTCAGACCGCCGGGTTGGGGTCCAAACCCGCCGGCTGACCACATGAAGCCGCCGGCTTCAGTGATCAAGCCGCCGGCTTGATCATAATTTCAGCAGCAGCAGAAACAGCAAGAACACAATACGAACCAAAACCCCATTTTTCACCAAAATCAGTTTACAACTCGAATTTACCAAGGAAAATGACCACAACTTTTACTACAAACATATACTAACATCAAACAACCTATTCTAACATCTAATTCAAGCATCAATCATCATTAAACTCCAAAATTACCAAAACCTAGCTTATGAACTAATTATCAAGAACACAACTAATTCTAGCACATAATCATCATGTAATCAACTCATATTAATCAATAATCAATAAGTAATTAACTAGACAAGATTTCCTAGCTTCAATTCATGCCAATCACCTATATACATCATATACCCAATTCCTATAAAAATGAGTTCAAGAACACAAAACACTTACAATCTAAACATGAAGATGATGTAGATGATGGTGTTAATCAGTTTCCTTTTGTAAGATTTAACCTTCAATTTATGATTCTTTGATTTCTTTTGATCATTGATATGAGTTTAGAGAGAGTTTCAAGAAATGAAAACAAAAAGAAAACAAAATGGGAAAGGTGGGTGAAATGTTCCAGATATTTCCCACCGCCCCATCTAATATTTAGGTGTAAATTATACCCGTTCCTAGCCTATTGTCTGGAACCCGAAAATACCCGAAAGTCAAAATACTTTTATTTTACCGTGAACTTTGTTTATTTAAAACAATCAATATTTTATTAATCACAATAAAAACTGAAGCTCTTTTACTTGTTTATTTTCCAAATAAACCACTTAAACTTAATAAAATACAATTTATTTCCAGGCCCAGAAACAGGATGTTACAAATCTTCCCCCCTTAAAGGATTTCGTCCCCGAAATCAAATCTCGCACACTATTAATCCAAACGCTACTTATTACACTTAATCATGCAATACTAATTACAATTTACATATCACATCAAAATCAATATCGAATCTACCTAGATTGTTATCTTCAAGCCAATCTCCTACGGTCATCTGAAATGCCCTAGGAGGCGCAGTCTTTCTCTTTTGCCCGACAGATGCCGAGGAACCCGAGCCTGAACTCCCAGCCAATCCCGTACCTTGTCTTGCCTTCTCCAAACACTGACCCGCTCTGTGGCCCTCCTTCTGACAATTCCAGCAAACATTCCTTGGAAAGATACAATCCTTAATATTGTGTCCAAACCCTCCACACCTAACACACCTAACTGTATCCGAAGTACACGGCCCCGGATGCCTCGCTTTACAATCCACACACCAAGCAATCCTATCTCTAGCCTCCTCAGAAAAAGACACCCTCCTACTCGCTTGACTTGATTTGCTACCCGTGAAACTATTCTTGGAATGGTGCACCGCCTTTTCCTTAACTAACTTTTCCGAAGCTCGAGTGTCACTATCCACCGACTTAGCCAAATCAAAAGCATTTTTCAGATTACCGGCTAATCTCACCGACGTCCTGTAGTGTGGTGGCAAAGCTCCCACAAAATGGTTTATTCTATCTCTTTCATTCGGGACCCATTGCTGGATAAAACGTAGCTTCTCCGTGAACTGATTGATAAGATCATCAATCGACATTTGCTCAGTCAATTTCAATTCCATAAACTCTTGCCTAATCCGGATCATGTCAAACTCCGAGCAGAATTCTTTGCAAACCTCACTATGGAAATCCGACCAACTGATGGATGATCTTTGCTCGGGCGACAAAGATGCAGTCACCGCGTCCCACCAAACCATTGCCTTATCCTTTAACAATTGCACCGCATACCTAACTTTCAGCTCCTCCTCACACTGGCATACCTCAAACTTACGCTCCATATCCCTTAGCCAATTCAAAGTAACTGCCGGATCTTTGCTCCCCTCAAATTCCTTCGGCCCACTAGACTTGAATGATTTAAATGAACATACCCGCCTCTGTTGATTAGGAGATGGAAACTGAGATCCAAAATCTCCTTGTTGTGCTAACCTTGCTTGTTGTTCCTTGTACAATTGTTCAAACTTTCTTAATCTTAGCACCTCGTCCTCTAACTGCAATTTATATTCCTCATCACTAGCCCCCTCTTGATTAACATTAGATGTACCACCCTGATTACCATCATTATTTTCCGGAGGTGGAAGCTCATTTCTGGGTGCATCATTGGGAGTCGGGTTCTCAGTGTCTGCCATTCCTGTACTCATACACAATAACTTACAACTTGTTAATCGTTAGTATCACCTATACTAACCAATCAACCCCCCATTCATAAGCTAATCCCACTTACTGAAATGTTTGACTGTCACCAAAAGATTTGGGATTGACATTAGCCAATGTCCAATTCACCCAAACCTTTGCTCTGATACCAACTTGTAAGGCCCCTTTCCTTACGCAAACCAAAACATATCATAATATATATATAATATTAAATTCGTTGGAAGCGCGTCCCCGAAACATAATTACCAATTTACATAAGTTCAAAAGTACCAAGTTTTCAAAACATTTACACACATATATAAGTTTAGTTACAAACATTTACTAAACAACCGGGTGTTAAGAAAACTATTCAAAACCAAAAGTTAGATTCCCAAAATGTCAGAGTAGCGCGTGACAGTCAGTCATTCCCATAAGCATCTACAACCCGGTCCACACCTATTAAATGCCTGCAAAAAGATTAACAACGAGGGATTAGCCAATGCTAAGTGAATGGAACCGTAACCGACGGTTCAATTCAGAAATAACAAGCCTACAACGCACAAACCAAACCAACAAATAATGCTTACAGCCTAAAGCATCGTAAACAACAATCACACAAATTATGATTACCGCCTAAAGCTTCGCAATCATAAACACGTATCGTCAAAGAGGACCGGCGGCCCCTGGTTAGCCAACCAGCGAAAGCCTACAACCACTGCCGGCCCCAACAGTGGCTTACCGATAGTTTGAAGCTATCTTCACTGACAAGGATTCATCCCTTAACTACATGTATCGGGAAACCCAGGCAGCCCAACAATAGCCACAAACCCAACCAGCGTTGACCTCTGAAATCACATATGCCAAACGGCCCAAGCATCACATATTTCATAATAGTCATGACAATATGTAGCTAACCTATTCAAACCGCATAATCATCATGCCAACAATTAATACCAATAATAACCAAGTAAACCAAATCACAATATCAACAATCATGTCAATATATTAACCAATAACCGATAACAAGTCAAACCAATAACCGAAAGTTCATCCGTTGCAACCAAACTCGTTACAACGGAATTGAACCGAGGAATACAATTCCACTCACCAAATATCTACGCCTGATTGCCAACTCAGAGGTCTTATCTTACTGAGTGGCCGTCCGCTTATCTGGAAACAACAAAGATAACAAGTTAGTATCTTGTCCCACAACTTAATCCAAATCATAATCCATATCTTACACCATAATCTTATTATATATACTCCACTTATCAACTTAGTTAAATCATTTAACATCATACGAACTTAAAATACAAATTGCTGGAAAACCCAAGGAAGCCGCCGGCTTGGGTAGGGAAGCCGCCGGCTTGGCTGAGAAGCCGCCGGCTTGGCACCCTGGCCCGCCGGGTGAATTAACTTTTTGCACATCAGAACTTAACCTCCTAAATAAGCCTGTTCAGACCGCCGGGTTGGGGTCCAAACCCGCCGGCTGACCACATGAAGCCGCCGGCTTCAGTGATCAAGCCGCCGGCTTGATCATAATTTCAGCAGCAGCAGAAACAGCAAGAACACAATACGAACCAAAACCCCATTTTTCACCAAAATCAGTTTACAACTCGAATTTACCAAGGAAAATGACCACAACTTTTACTACAAACATATACTAACATCAAACAACCTATTCTAACATCTAATTCAAGCATCAATCATCATTAAACTCCAAAATTACCAAAACCTAGCTTATGAACTAATTATCAAGAACACAACTAATTCTAGCACATAATCATCATGTAATCAACTCATATTAATCAATAATCAATAAGTAATTAACTAGACAAGATTTCCTAGCTTCAATTCATGCCAATCACCTATATACATCATATACCCAATTCCTATAAAAATGAGTTCAAGAACACAAAACACTTACAATCTAAACATGAAGATGATGTAGATGATGGTGTTAATCAGTTTCCTTTTGTAAGATTTAACCTTCAATTTATGATTCTTTGATTTCTTTTGATCATTGATATGAGTTTAGAGAGAGTTTCAAGAAATGAAAACAAAAAGAAAACAAAATGGGAAAGGTGGGTGAAATGTTCCAGATAATTCCCACCGCCCCATCTAATATTTAGGTGTAAATTATACCCGTTCCTAGCCTATTGTCTGGAACCCGAAAATACCCGAAAGTCAAAATACTTTTATTTTACCGTGAACTTTGTTTATTTAAAACAATTAATATTTTATTAATCACAATAAAAACTGAAGCTCTTTTACTTGTTTATTTTCCAAATAAACCACTTAAACTTAATAAAATACAATTTATTTCCAGGCCCAGAAACAGGATGTTACATTTTTGAATTACGAATCGAACAAAAAAGAATCGACTCAAACGGACGCATAACGAAGAAAATACGCACGAATTAAGATACGAAGCAAAAGACGGCGAAACGGGGCGGGTGGCAACCGGCCGCCGCCGGCCACCACCAGGGCGCCGCCGGCCAGCCATCCCCTGCCTCACTTTCCGTTTTTGGAAACTTTTGGTACCTGGTGCGCCTACTTTTCGTGTTGTACAGTACCCGGTGCGCCTACTTTTCGTGTTGTACAGTACCCGGTGCACCCTTTTGGCTACCTTTTACTAACATGCACCTCTTGATGCTAATGTGAGCCAAAACTCACCTATAAATATGGGGCTTTGGTTCATTTGCAAGACACACCTTCCATCCTTGGAAAAACACACTTTCTTTCTATAGCTTCTAGCTTTTATTTCTTTGTTTATTTTCTTACTTTAAAATAGTAGTAGGCTAGTTAAAATAGGAGCAAGGAACGAGCTTGTATTCTTTGGTGAGGAACGTGTTTGTAATCTTTGGTGTACGCTTGGAGCAACTCTTATTAATTCAAGTCTATTCCTTCTCGCATATTAATCTCGGTTATTTCTATCCTTATCTATCTTAATTAAATATGTATACTTTAATTATGCTAGAGATCGTTTATGCCATGATTAGCGAGTAGATTACTATTGTGTTTGTTTGCGATGTAGTAAGTTAATTATGGGATGATTTATAATTAAATATTAAAGATCGGTAGTATTACTTTGATCGTCTTATTGCATGTTCTTGTTTGATTGTTGCCTTAGGATTATCATAGTAGTAAAATATAAACGGTCTTAATTATCATCAAATAATATGACGGCCCCTATTCGACTGTTACTCGATATAGTACTGGAAACACTTCAAGGTGGAGTACAAATGTATGGAAGTCGAGGAACGACCGAAGGTAGTCATATAACGAAATGATACAATATTATGAAGTAATATGATGGCCCCTATTCGACTGTTACACAGTATAGCGTTGGAAACACTTTAGGTGTAGTACAAATACGTGGAAGCTGCGTAGCGACCGAAGGTAGTTATATTACGGACTAATATATATAAAATGAGAAACCTAGTTTAATTAACCTTTCTGAATAGACTTTTAAACTTCAAATTAATCTATCGTCTTTCCACCAATAAACGTGATTACAACACCTTATTACGACGTCCAATTAAAAGGTAGTCAATTATCTGTGTCAATATAATTTGTCAAAGGTATGAAACTATGGAACCGCAAGGCTACATGGGGGATTATCATATGACAAGACATGGCCAAGGTTTGAAGCGGCGGAACCACTTAAAGTGAGGAACGCTGTGGATAATTAGGGGATTTATTGGGTAGTCTTAAACAAGGGTTGGTTTAAAGTCATAAATGAACTGTTTTAAATACATGAATCTGTTAGGATGACGAGGTATCGTTATATGATTCAGTAATGTCTAGTACCTTAAGATTTTGTTCCCGTTCATATGAAAGTATTATTAAACCTTAATTAAGATTTTGCTTATTATTCAAAATACTTTGTAATGGTACCATAACCTAGCTCCCGGTGTGACATGCTAATGGGATTTTAATTAGTAGGGAATCTAGTGTTTACATGCAAGTATTCAAGAATGATAATTAACTAATATCTTTCAAAATAGTTTCTCCAAATATCATTCCATAACTTAATTAACGAAGTCTCAGCAAACACTATCTTTATCTATCTGCTTTAGATTTTACTTTTATTTCGCTTTTGTTTATTTACTTGCCTAAGTTAGTTAATATAAAAACCAAAACCCCCACTATTTTATAAACCATTCACTAGTTTGAAAGCCCTCATCTGCCTTGCCTTAGTTTCAATTCAGTCGGTTTGAAGAACGACTTTAGGTCATACCTACCACTTGCTCACCCTTAGGATTAGCATTGTTAGGAAAAACTTAGGCCCTGAAATTACAAATTTAAAACAACCCACTGTTGGTGCCCGGTTAGTAAGCGTTAACGACACCGACCTGATCGGGTGCCAACAAGTTTTTGGCTTTGTTGCCGGGGAACCAACTGTACAATCCTTAGGCGTCAAGGTGAACTTACTCTCTAGTGAACCTTTAGGATTAACTCTTCTCCTTAGACCCCTACGTCTTTCTTTATTTTTCCTTCCTTTCACTATTTTCACAAATTACGTTATTTCTATCCACTCAACTAGTCAACCACCTGCCAACGAGACCATGACAGCTACACGTATAACTCTCGCTGAAAACTCTAAACCTCTTATTGAAGGACGAGGAGGACCAATTGTCTATCCGGAAACCAATAGAACTTCATTCGAATTAAAGCCCCATATTGTTCAATTAGTGCAAAACCTCTGTCAATTCCGTGGCCTACCAAATGATGATCCCAACTCCCACCTTGACAAATTCATTTCCTTATCCAACTCTTTTAAGCCGTTTGGGGTTAATCAGGACATAGTCTACCTATACCTATTTCCCTATTCACTCACTCTCAATGCACAAACCTGGTTTGAGGAACTAGAGATTAACTCTATAACCTCTTGGGTAGAATTAGCAACCAAATTTTTGGCCAAATATTTCCCCCCATCAAAACAAGCCACGTTTAGGTCCAACATAATAAACTTTCGTCAAGTGCATGATGAATCAATATTCGATGCATGGGAGCGCTTTAAGAAATTGCTTAAGAAACGTCCAAATCATCGTTTTGAGCGTTCAGACCAGTTGCGCATTTTCTACAATGGTCTCTTCCCACATCACCGTCCTTTACTTGATACCGCCTCTCAAGGTAGTTTCATAGACTGTACGGCAAATGAAGCTTGGAGCCTTATTGAGAAAATGACAATACACAACCATGACTGGAACAGTGAAAATCACCCCTCGCTAGTGAATTCACCTACTACAATCGGGAATGAAGCTATCAAAACCCTCACTCAGCAAGTGGCAGACCTAACCAAGGAGATTAAGGAATTGAAAAGTCAACAACAACAAGTCTGCCAAGTTCAAACCTGCCTTAATTGTGCTAATCTGAACCACTCAGCCAAAATTCCTCAGTCTCATCTAACTTCACCCAATACTAACCCTTCTTTTAACCCACCTAGGAATAGCCCACTAACTTACCAACCTCAACCTTTAGAACCCTATTCCTCACAAACCTCTAGTTTTGACGACACCCTGATAAAAGTCATTCAAGGAATCTCAGCTAGACAAGACCAAGCTGATCTCATCTTAGGACAATTAGCACGGCGTATTAATGCTAAACCTCAGGATAGTCCAACTAGTTCCCATAAGGAGGCTTCCCATATTCAAGACTCTCAGGTAGCACATAGCCCACCTACGATTTCTTCTCCGGTGAAGGAACCACCTATTGTCCCATCGACAATGGATTTAGAGTCTGCACCAAATAGGAAAGTAAACATTCCATTTCCGGCTCGTCTTAAACAACGACCCGACAAGCTTAAGTCTTTTCAGCTTGATAGGAAATTCCTAGATACCGCCTCTGAAGTTCACTCCAAAAAGTACTTCAGAAAACTTCTTACAACCAAGGATAAGGTACCGAAGTACCCAATGTCCCGTTGAACGAGGAATGTTCAGCTATTCTTAACAATACCATTCCTGAAAAACTCGGAGATACCGGACGTTTTACTCTTCCATGTTCCATTACAATTCAGGCATTATCTGTTCTCTCGCCGATTTAGGAGCTAGTGTTAATCTTATGCCATACTCGCTTTTCAAGAGGCTTGAGTTAGAAAATCTTCGACCTACCAAAATGACCATACAGCTTGCTGACCACTCGGTCAAATACCCTAGGGGAATAGCTGAAAATGTTTTAGTTAGGATTGACAAATTTCTTTACCCAGCAGATTTTGTAATAATGGATATGCAGGAAGACATACACATCCCAATCATACTAGGAAGACCTTTCATGAATACGGCCAAGGCAATCATCAACATCTTCGCACAAACCATCAGCTTGCAGTCTCAGGGAGAAACCATCACTTTCCATATCGACAATCCAAATGCTGGAGAGCAAGCCGATATGTACATGATCTCCATGAAGACCGCCAGAGACGAAGAAACTGCAAAGTCAACAAGTGAAAGTAAATCTAGCCTGGAAATGGCAATCACGCCATATTTCCCGATTGTCCTCCGACGAATAGGACAAGAGATGAAAAACGCATCTCCATCAGCAAACAACCCAACGATGGAAGAATTGGTCAGAACGAGAAAGATGGAAGAAGAAAACAAAAGAAGCAGACCGCCACTCAACCTATTTAACACTGATGAAATGGCGGAAAGTAACCACAACCATCCCATGAGAAGAGAAACACTGGAGGAATATTCCAAACGCACAAGATACCAACCGTAAACCATCATAGAACACAAAGTGCTCGGAGAATTCATCCAAGGATTTGACCAATTAGTAGGTGGAATAAGAGGCGTAGTCAACATGCTTGCTCTTTCCCCTGCTGAACTGCAATTCTGTCTACAACAGAAACAGACTTACGCTAGAATCTACAATGCCCTTAAAAGATCTAACATCCCATTCACCTCAACACAATGGGAGATGTTAGGATCCGTTAGAGCGCATATGAAAGAGAGTACTGGACATCCGAGCAGTCGTGCCGACATTTCAATGATGAATGACCTCACATCATTGCTTAACTTGCTAAGTAGAAAAGATCACCTCAGCTCCAAGGAAAGCGGATCTATGGTTATCAACTCCACTATGGAAAAACAAATTGAGTCAATGATTGAAGAACTTAGTGATCTCGTCTGGGAGGAATCAAGGCGCGAACGACCCTTTAGGATTACATATGAATCACCACTTGATATCGCTACTTCTGTTACGATCCATCTAAGGGAGATTCAACAACGGAAAAGTAACTCCAGAACGAAGTTCATATTCTACTCAGGATGCAGAGAGATACTTTGTCAGCTTATTCTAGTTTTCTCAGAATCCGACTTTCCATTCAACAACCATCAGCACCGGCAAATAGAGGACCTGTGCACGTCCATAAGAAGATTCAACGGAGACCCCAAGACCGAGAATTATGAAGGCATAAAACTGCAATTCTTGGCGTTTGTTTGCTCTCTCTGGAAAAACCCACCGCCAAGAGAGGTTGTTAAGACAGACACGGCCACCATGACCGACCCTAGTGGACCTGTCACTAAAGCAGTTGACTACATCACCTTCGGACTTCACGGACTTGCAAGGACAACTTCAGAGCATCTTCTGAACTACAAAGAAACATCGAGAGATAGTCCACTTGAATTGATTACGACAATAGTCAATCATTTCATAAGAATCTATCCACCTCGATATAATTTTCCGCAACCTAGGGCCCACAACATCAACACAGTGGATCCCATGGATGCATCCATCTCCATCTAGCTAGGAGAAAAGAAGTCGAGCTCTCGACCTTAAAAGAGCGCTTCTCGGGAGGCAACCCGTGTTTTTACATTTCCGCAATTCTACATTCCAAGAAGTGATAAAGTCTCCGACTATCTTTCACACTTGGATATACGACCAATTTTCAGCCCGACGCATCAAGTTTTTGACGCCGCGCATTAAAGAAAAGTATATCCAATGTGTTCACACCTACGAGACCAATCACAAGAAGACTTGATCAAGAGTGAACCCAAGAAGACGAAGTTCGGCAGACGCATACCAAGGAACATAGCAAATACTGGGGAGTACTTCTATACCGTCTCTTTCATTCGTTTTAAATATACCATATCCACTATGCTTATCACTAAGTGTGGGATTCAAACCCAAATCACACCGCTAAAAGAATACGTCTAAGATGTTTCAAATCCTAAGTGTGGGATGTTACCCCATTATGAGCTTAGTTTAACATCGAGGACGATGTTCCTTTAAGTGTGGGATAGCAGTAGTTGCACTACTGTTAAATGGATAATGGTATATGCTTGATTCTAAACTCGTTGCTCTTTATAAGACCCTGCTTCTCCATAAAAGTAAACAAAATTTTCAAAATTGAGTTAAAAATATGTTGAAAATGAAAAAATTTAAACAAAAAATGATTTACTTTGGGGAAGAAGGAAAAATAAAATACAAATTCTTTTGAAAAACAAGTTTAGTAATCCCATTAAGAGCATCGCATGACTAAGCACACAACAACCCAACTTTCGATTCGTGAGGTATCTTGAGCCATATGAAAAGCATTCACTTTTAATGCTTCACTTTTTTCGATTCTTGAGTGTGCCGATGTATGCGTTTAGAATCAGAACTTGCTCTTGCTATGCATTTCGAATCCGAACTGGTGAATCAAAAAGGAGATCGAATCACATCATTCTTGAACCCATCCATACACCCAAAAATAAGTACGTTACCCCCTTTACCTACTCAAAAGCATCCCTCAAACTTCATAGAAAGTTCCAAAGATGAAAAAAGAGAAGTATTAAGGATATGATGTCGAAAAAAAAATTCGAAGAAGTCACGTTTTTACTACCGATATCTCTCTCATTCTTGAACGATTCTTGGCATATTAATTCAAAAACAGTACAAATCAATGATATTATGCCAAGATGGTTAAAACAAGGTTGCACGATAAAAATCAAGCAAAACGGATGAAAAACGAAGATTCCACGCACGTTTGAAGATTCAAGGTATCAAAACGAGATTTCAAGACAAAAGTGCCCATCACCAACATCTATCTCATCCAAGATGTTCGTTTTCAAATTACGAATCCAACAGAAGAAGAATCAACTAAAACGGATAAAGAATGAAGATTCTATGCCCGCCGGAAGATCCAGATGATTCGTACGCGATATCTGGAGTTAGGGACCTCATCTCAGGGGCTATCTTATGTCAAAATCTTCGTTTTTGAATTACGAATCCAACAAAAAAAGAATCGACTCAAACGGATGCATAACGAAGAAAATACGCACAAATCAAGATACAAAGCAAAAGACGGCGAAACGGGGCGGGTGGCAACCGGCCACCATCAGGCCGACGCCGGCCACCACCAGGGCGCCGCCGGCCAGCCATCCCCCGCCTCACTTTCCGTTTTTGGCAACTTTTGGTACCTGGTGCGCCTACTTTTCGTGTTGTACAGTACCCGGTGCGCCTACTTTTCGTGTTGTACAGTACCCGGTGCACCCTTTTGGCTACCTTTTACTAACATGTACCCCTTGATGCTAATGTGAGCCAAAACTCACCTATAAATATGGGGTTTTGGTTCATTTGCAAGACACACCTTCCATCCTTGGAAAAACACACTTTCGTTCTATAGCTTCTAGCTTTTATTTCTTTGTTTATTTTCTTACTTTAAAATAGTAGTAGGCTAGTTAAAATAGGAGCAAGGAACGAGCTTGTATTCTTTGGTGAGGAACGTGTTTGTAATCTTTGGTGTACGCTTGGAGCAACTCTTATTAATTCAAGTCTATTCCTTCTCTCATATTAATCTCGGTTATTTCTATCTTTATCTATCTTAATTAAATATGTATACTTTAATTATGCTAGAGATCGTTTATGCTATGATTAGCGAGTAGATTACTATTGTGTTTGTTTGCGATGTAGTTAGTTAATTATGGGATGATTTATAATTAAATATTAAAGATCGGTAGTATTACTTTGATCGTCTTATTGCATGTTCTTGTTTGATTGTTGCCTTAGGATTATCATAGTAGTAAAATATAAACGGTCTTAATTATCGTCAAATAATATGACGGCCCCTATTCGACTGTTACTCGATATAGTACTGGAAACACTTCAAGGTGGAGTACAAATGTATGGAAGTCGAGGAACGACCGAAGGTAGTCATATTACGAAACGATACAATATTATGAAGTAATATGATGGCCCATATTCGACTGTTACTCAGTATAGCGTTGGAAACACTTTAGGTGTAGTACAAATACGTGGAAGCTGATTAGCGACCGAAGGTAGTTATATTACGGACTAATATATATAAAATGAGAAACCTAGTTTAATTAACCTTTCTGAATAGACTTTTAAACTTCAAATTAATCTATCGCCTTTCCACCAATAAACGTGATTACAACACCTTTTTACGACGTCCAATTAAAAGGTAGTCAATTATCTGTCTCAATATAATTTGTCAAAGGTATGAAACTATGGAACCGCAAGGCTACATGGGGGATTATCATAGGACAAGACATGGCCAAGGTTTGAAGCGGCGGAACCACTTAAAGTGAGGAACGCTGTGGATAATTAGGGGATTTATTGGGTAGTCTTAAGCAAGGGCTGGTTTAAAGTCATAAATGAACTGT
Source organism: Helichrysum umbraculigerum (assembly GCA_949592205.1). NCBI lineage: Eukaryota > Viridiplantae > Streptophyta > Magnoliopsida > Asterales > Asteraceae > Helichrysum > Helichrysum umbraculigerum. The sequence goes on along the minus strand of CATIUR010000001.1, from coordinate 376,369,678 downwards.
TTTAAATACATGAATCTGTTAGGATGACGAGGAATCGTTATATGATTCAGTAATGTCTAGTACCTTAAGATTTTGTTCCCGTTCATATGAAAGTATTATTAAACCTTAATTAAGATTTTGCTTATTATTCAAAATACTTTGTAATGTTACCATAACCTAGCTCCCGGTGTGACATGCTATTGGGATTTTAATTAGTAGGGAATCTAGTGTTTACATGCAAGTATTCAAGAATGATAATTAACTAATATCTTTCAAAATAGTTTCTCCAAATATCATCCCATAACTTAATTAACGAAGTCTCAGCAAACACTATCTTTATCTATCTGCTTTAGGTTTTACTTTTATTTCGCTTTTGTTTATTTACTTGCCTAAGTTAGTTAATATAAAAACCAAAACCCCCACTATTTTATAAACCATTCACTAGTTTGAAAGCCCTCATCTGCCTCGCCTTAGTTTCAATTCAGTCGGTTTGAAGAACGACTCTAGGTCATACCTACCACTTGCTCACCCTTAGGATTAGCATTGTTAGGAAAAACTTAGGCCCCGAAATTACAAATTTAAAACAACCCACTGCTGGTGCCCGGTTAGTAATCGTTAACGACACCGACCTGATCGGGTGCCAACAGTGGTTTTTGTAAGAGGAAGAGAGAAAAAGAGATGGAGAGAGAGAGTGTTAAGGTGGAAATGGAGTGGGGAGGTGGTGACCTCACCCTTTTGGATGATTTTTACGGTGGGACCCACCGGAGTGTGGGTTTCCATCTTTAATTTCTGTGTACGCGTTCCGTGTGGTGTTCGTTTTCCCGGTCATTTAAACGTTAAATTATTTAAACACACGTTTTAAAATACGAATAATTACCTAATATTTTTGTTGTAGTATTTTACCAAATACTAAATAATTACGTTATAAAATGTAACTTTAACTTGTTTTGTATTGTTTGCGTGTTTAATATTCTAATCGTGTAACCATTGATTGTGTGACTCGAAATGAATACAAAATATTATAGAAATAATATTTTGGATATAATTGTGTTACTAATTAATATTGTATTATTTAATAAAATTGTTCTCCAACGTCCGTATTAATTGAGTTGAAATCCGTTCGATTTGAAGCTTGTACGATTTAATCAAATCGTATACTTGTATATATTCAACAATATATATTATTTGATACACTAATTAGCCTAACACAGAACTAATTACATGTATTAAAATTTGATTAGGCACTAATTACTAGTCCTAATTTGACGGGTGTCACAACATTTTAATTGAGATGGACGAAGTAGTTAAATTCTATTGAAATAAACCATTTGTTAATATATAAATAAAGAGTTAGGTTCAAATGAGTATAATAATTTTTTGTGAGAATAAGGGAATCAATAGGAATGAGCCACGTGTCACTTTACTCTCTCTCCTCCAAATTTTTAAAAATTAAATATCTCTCAAACGGTAAGTCGAAAAATTATAAAAATTGCACAATAAAAATCAGCATTTTATTATCTTCGATTAGAGATGTGACAAGATATACTTTTGACGAACTTTTTTTTCGGTTTTTTTGGTGGGTTTTTGAAATCGAGTAACACATGTGTCAGAAGCTGGTAACACATGTGTTACGCGCTGCTAACATATGTGTTATACGCTGGTAACACATGTGTTACATGCTAGTAACACATGTTTTACCAGCGTGTAACACATGTGTTAGTAGCGAGTAACACATGTGTTAACAGCAACTAACACATGTGGTAACAGCTAGTAACACACGTGTTACTAATTTTGTAAAACTCAAAAAAAAAAGTTGTCGAAAGTATACCTTGTGAGATGGCAAATCGAAGAGAAAAAAATGCTGATTTTTATGGTGCAATTTTTATGATTTTTCGACTTACCGTTTGGAAAATATTTAAGTTTAAAAAACATGGGGGAAAGTGGGCTTTGTGACACGTGGCGCTTTCTAGTTGGTTTCTCTATTCTCACCAAAAATTCCATTCTCATTTGAACCTCACCCAATAAATAAATTATTCTTTATATTATGTGCCGAGTAAAATGTTGACAAGATCGTAAATTACTAATTTAATCGTGTGTCTAGTCAAAACTATCTAGAATTGACCTTCTTATAAAGCCTCTAATTATAAACTAAAAATGAATAAAAGTTGTGACTATATATAAGTAGTTTCCTTTTTATGGTGAAAGAAATTGGGAGGAGGTTTTTAGTTTTTTGCAAAACATTGATAACCGATTAACCTTCTTTTAAAAAATTATTAGTCCAAAGTTAAAATTATCTTATAAAAAAATATAATCCATATGAATCTATATATGAGTAGGCTAAAACTTGTCTTTTGTACCATTTGACACAATTGACGCCGCTCACAAAGTCACAATTGACTAAACAGGGTTCACTCTACACCTAATTGGTGATAGTGGGAGTAGATAAACAAGATTATATACGTAAGCACTATTTTAAAATTCTGATGCACCTAACTTGATGGGTGAAGTTCAGAGGAGAAAGAGGTATTTGAGGAGAAGTGAAGAGAAGATTTAAGCCACTATAAATGTGTCGCATGTCACATAACCAAATTTCATTTTTACCCCCTCCACTTTCTTTATATTATTTACCATCCTCTTCTACTTTCTTCCTCCCCATCCCACCACCACCCACCATCACCCGCCGCCGCCAGCAACTGCCGCTAGCTGCAAAAAAAAATTTACTGCATTTTGTATTATACACATTACCCTTTTGATGTTTTTACTGCATTTTATTTATTCACCTCGATCTAATATATATTGTTTGTTTTCTACTGTATTTTATATTATACATAATCTATTTAATACTGCATTTTATTAAAATTACACTGCATTTTATTATTATTATTGCATTTTGCATATATTTCATTTATTACATATTGTTTGTTTTTTTACTGCATTTTATATTATACATATTATCCATTTTTACTGCATTTTATATAAAAGTATAATACGTATTGTTGTTTTTACTGCATTTTGCATATATTTCACTTAGCACATATTGTTCGCTTTTTACTGCATTTTATATTATACATAATCTATTTGTACTGCATTTTGTTATTTTTACTTCATTTTGCACATATTTCATTTATTACATATTGTTTGTTATTCACTGCATATTATATTATACATATGATCTATTTGTACTGCACCCTAAATGAAATATATGCAAAATGCAGTAAAAACAACAATATGTAATATACTTTTATACAAAGTGCAGTACAAATAGATCATATATATAATAAAAATGCAGTGAATAACAAACAATATGTAATATAGAAATCTATATTACATATTGTTTGTTATTCACTGCATTTTATATTATACATATGATCTATTTATATTATACATATTGTTTGTTTTTACTGAATTTTGCATATATTTCATTTAGGACATATTGTTATCTTTTTACTGCATTTTATCTATTTGTATGACATTTTGCAGACGTCATGTATAGAAAATGCAGTAAAATATATAAAAATTGTAGTTAAAAAACAATAATATACAAAATGCAGTGAAAAAAAAACATATAGTTTTATTTAAAATGCAGTAGAAAAAGGGATACTATATAAAATAAAAAATTTATGAAAAAAAAAATTTTGAAAAAAGAAAAATTTTTGAAAAAAAAATTCCAGCTGCCAGAATCCGGCGGTGGTTGGCGGCAGCCAGGTGGTGGCAGCAGGTGGTGGGGGTGGTGGTAGGTGAGGTTGGGGAAAGAATAAGGTAGGAGGATGAAGAAAAGAAAGTTGAATGGTTAAAATGTAAAAATCAAAATAGTGGAAGGGGTATGGGGCGAACTTTTTTTTTTTTTGTTAACTCTAACCCCTATTTTTCAAACTAATTACAAAAATGTCATCCCTTATAACTATTGATCCAAACCACATGATGATCCAATAGCCACAATTAATCTTCTCCTCCTTCTCCTCAACTACCCCTCCCCTATGATCCTCCACCTTTGATAATATACATTCATTTTTGTTTTAACTAGATAATCTAAAGCTCTAGAAGATGGAAATGTGAACTTTATTGACTATATATTGACTATACAATCTAGCTAGATTCACATAGTTCTTACAGAACTTGCGAAACACGTGGTCTGACTGCACTACTCACCTCTTCTGAAAGTTAAGTTTCGCTATACAATATGCAAATAGAGAAGCAAACACAATGGGATATAGTGCAAGAAGAGCAAGTGTAAGTGGCAGTCGCTCATGATGATACCCAAAATAATCTCTTAAGAACGCTCCGACAGATTTAGTTTCCCCAAATATTAGGATCTCAGTCTTCACATCACCAAACTGCGAAGTAAGCAATGCGTCAAGTGTCCATGAAGTCGGAGACATATAGTATAGCCATATCCACCAATCAGGAATTTTCTGCAAGAAAACGGAATAATAAGTTTCGCGTGACACTTCAAGCCCACAATTGGATTATGTTTTCCCCGTAGATATTTAGGTCACATAACATACATACTGGCATATTTAGACAACCATTAAGCGGCACATTTTCGTTGATACATAGTACACTTCACTTTTGAGGTCAGAGCAATCATACCAAAATGAAGTTCACTATTTCAGTATGGATTATATTAACAAATTAAAGACCGGTATTAAATCCTTCACTAGAATATGTTTTTGTAGTTCTTATTCTTTTTCGTACCTAATCAACTTCTGGAAATTTAGGATGGTTAAGGGTCAACAGGGACTTACCATTTTGGGAATTATGTATCCACCAAACAAGTTAAATATTGTGATAAGTGCAGACTGTAGAATGGCAGCTTTTGAATAGCTTGATGTCATTGCAATAAGCAGCATCCCGAAATAGGTGAAGTACATCAATGTGCACAAAAATGTATAGAAGTAGCAGAAAACCTTGTAGGCTGACCAATAATATCCGATCATAGGGTACGTGATGCAGAGGAATGCAAGTGACTGGACATAGAGATAAGGGAACTCAATCGTCACCTACAAGATAAAAATAAAAACATTTTCTTTTACACCAAAGAATCATACAAATCAAATTCACAAACAAATCGTTTCATTGTGTGCAATCTAATTCAGATAAACATGTTACATTTATTTATTTTATTTTTATTATTTTTTTATTTTATGATCTTCATCACCCTAATTACAAATTGAAAAAGTTAAAGTTAGCTTTAGAAGCCTTATATTAGTAACATATGTAAGAAAAAGTAGGAAAGAAGGATTGAATTCTATACCTGTGCAAGAGCATAAGCCAATGACGCATACATCCCAGAAAACCTTTCCCGATACACAACAGTTCGTTCCATGGAAACATATGGCTGAACTAAAGAGGCGTTGTTTGAGCCACAAAACACCATAGCACCGAACATGGAACCAAGAACATTGAATAAACTCTGCTGATTATTTCTGTCACACAGAAGGCTATCATATCAGAAAATTAAAGGAGCTGAGATTTTAGAAATACCAACCACATATCAAACTTTACAGTAAAGATACAATGTTCTAGCTAGTTGTGTTTACATGTAGCATTCAGCTTCTTAAGAATTTTTCTTATTTATTCAATAGTGAATCAAAATAATGATAAACTCAAGAACTATATGTAAACTAAGTAAATATACTAAAAAGGTAAACATAACACCTGAGTATAATCTCAAGAACTATAGTATACTCCCACTATTTAATTAGTTCTGATAATTATATGGAAAGTGATAGATATTTGACTCTTCTAGTACCCCACGCCACGATGAACAGATAATATATATACTTACTAATTTTTCACAGAAACATTGACATTTACATAGAACAATATGCAAGTAATTGATCATAGGAACTAGAACACGGATACATACTTGAGCAATTTTCTCTTAAATCAAAGTTTTGAACTATATGCAAAGTAACAAATATACAAAACCAACTCAAATCAAACTAGCAAAGGTATATCAACTCAAATCATCATAACGACAACCTGCATTACCCTAAATGGCCACTTTAAATAATGCATAACTTATATGAGAAATGATGTGTGCGTTTGTTGCCGGCAGCATCTGCAATTTGGACCGTGCCGGTCCATGATTTATATGATCACATAGGTTTGCTAATACGTGTGTATAAAGGCATGTATATCCACATATATACCAGTATGAATTGTTATTCATACTAGCTAGAGTACATGGTTCAAAATGCATTCAAGCAGTGGAGGATATTGGCATGTGCTGTATGTGCCAGCGCACAGGGCCACCAAAATCTAAGGGCCTCCAAATTTTACGAGAGTTACTATAACTAGTATAGGTTCAATTATATTTTGTGCGTTATTGATCAAGCAATTATTTCTCCTAAAAAAATATTCGAACAATACAAAGAGTATGACAAGACTTTTGGTTTCTTGCTTACTTCTAACAAGTTGCTCTCCATTGATCACAAGACTCTTAGTTCTTGTTGTTGTTATTTTGAAAAGACATTCACGAAGAGTAGACATTCTGATATTGATGGAACTGAACTCTATGTGGAGTTCAAATTGCTTAAAATTTCTTCCCTTGTGTCAATATAGGACCTATTATATTCTACATTATCTGAAATGGGTCCGATTATTGCATATAGAGTATCGTTAACTATTCTGATAACTATAGCAATCGTGAAAAGAAGTTTTTCAAAACTTGATCTGTTGAAGTCATATTTAAATTGCGTTCAACAACATCACGAGAGAATCAATTGATAATAATCTACTAGAGAGTATTGATTATAAAGATTTAAGCAACAACGTTGCTTCGAAGAATGCTCCGAGAATAGATCTTTTTAATTAAGAATGAAAATAATAAGTTTTTCTAAATTGTTAGATAATGATTTCGTATTTTTGTATCTTTATAAATTCTCGTAGTAATAGGGCATTTTTCTATCGAATTTTTTTTGTCTATTCGGGGCCCCTTTTTAGATATCGAACAGGGCCTCCCGAATTCATTTGCCGGCCTCCCGAATTCATTTGCCGGCCCTGCATTCAAGAGCCCTTTCTACCAAGCTTTAAATCATGCAGCATGAAAACAAGGAACATATGAAATAACTAAATACTTACATTTTCTTTCCTTGGTTCCAGAAGAGTAACCCAAACATAATTGACACAAAGATCATAAGCAAGGAACGCGTCAAGTTGTATGAAGGACTTCTCCAATATGACAAGTGTTGTTTCCATAGGCAGGCCTTGAACTGGCCCCAACCATTTTGTGGAAAACGGGTTGGAAAATACAAATCTTTTGAACCAGGAGGTGGTTTGTTTAATGTGTTTACAAGGTCTTTATTGATCCTGATAAGATAGAAAATAAATAGAAGTATTTAGACAAAGTAAAGGCTCAACTTCATAAACATCCATCTGCTAAGGCACAAAGGAGCCCTTACATCGCAGTTATATAGCAGAGGAATATACAATAACATTCCATCCACTTACAACTGATCAACCTACTAATTAAAACGTAGTAGTCTACCATATTATCTATTTTCCAGATATCTAATCACCACAAGTCAGAACTAAAATGCACATCCATATAGAAAACTAAATGAACGATTTATTGAGGACATAGTAAAACCAAAAGGCGCAGTTAATTAGAAATTAGACCAAAGGCAGTGGACAAATGGGTAAAAATAGTACAAATACTACAATATAAATTTTTTAACACTAGAGAGATGGGACTTCGGAGTGTAACTTACTCGAACAATGTTGAAGTAGAATAGATTTGTCCGAAATCTAATCCAAGTTCAGCTTCCATTGATGCCGAAGTAACCTCTAACATCCATGTTGCTGGATTGTAGTTGTCTCTAATCTTTGGCACCCCGGAGATGCTCTGTTTCAAAGACAATTCATGTGAATGTACGATAATATTAGTGTTGTTAATCTCTAATTAAGATACATGAATTTTTGGCATACAAACAGATAGTGATTCATTCTTAGCCACAAAGCGGGATGATGTATAAGATGTACATCTGTTCTGAGATCAAATTACCTCAAAGTATTCAATTACTCTACTAGAATGGTGACCCACTGGCCCAGAGTAGATCATACGTCCCCCACTTTTTAAAAGGATTAACTGCAGGGACATGGCCAATAGGAAAATGGATGAGACATTTTATATGAAACTAAAGAAAGAAGCTAATCATAAAAATAAATAGTGGTATCAGTAAGAAGAACCAATATAGGTTCAAAAACCCAACATGTAACCTGTAATACACTGAATGATTCAAACCGACCTACTAAATCTATCATAATTCTGCCTACCAAATATTATATTCTATTTACACATTACATATAAAGTTTTCCGATTCCAACACTGTTTTTAATACATGAAGCTCCTCTAACTTATCATTATAGGGTCAACAATTAGTGTACTTTTACTTATAATTCTATAAAGAATCTCCGCACTTATACGCGCAATAAAAAATGTAATTTGTCTTTACTTTAGTTTAGTTGTCAAACACAAAGAGTATTTAGATATCTCCGTTTTACCTCATCAAAGACCTCAAATATGTCAATGCTCGGTTGGTGAATGGTACAGACGACTGTTCTTCCTGTATCAACAATATTCTTCACAGCCCGTATGACAATGGCAGCTGATCTCGCATCCAGACCCGTTGTAGGTTCATCCATGAAAATAATTGAGGGATTAGCTACAACCTCCACTGCAATTGTGAGTCGCTTACGCTGCTCTGTTGATAGACCACTAACCCCAGGAATGCCAACCAAGGCATCTTTTATTGTATAGAGCTCAACCGCCTCCAGAATTTCATCTACAAATTTCTATACATGCCATCAGACATTAAATATCCAATTACAGAAAGTGATAGGAAAAATAGATGTTTGTAAGCATTCCACAAATATCATCCATACATATTTAGTTTTTGAATCAATTTCAGGATGAAGACGGAGCCAAGCAGAAAATACTACTGATTCTTCAACTGTAATTCGGGGAGAGTGTACATCATTTTGCTCACAGTAACCTGAAATCCTAGCAAAAGTATCCTGGACTTTTGGATAACCTCCGATCTTAATCTCCCCTTCAATAATGCCACTAGTTTTCCTTCCAGCAAGAACGTCAAGAAGTGTCGTTTTGCCTGCACCACTTACACCCATCAGTGCTGTGAGAACACCAGGTCTAAAAGCTCCAGTGATATCGCGAAGTAATTGAAGTCTTTTTCCAGTGAAGCCATGCTTTCTCATTTCCTGACAATATATAAGCAGTACAGGACAATCATTTTAGAACTAAACACTTTACATCTAAAATAGTCCACCGATCCTCCTTGACTTCCAAAAAGTATTTGAATTGCCCAATTTTTGAAACTTTTGTTCACCGATAGTCCAAAATGTACTATTAGCATAGTTTATTATTTCTTGAAACTATTTGAAAATAGTCCAAAATGGACTACCGGTAGACAAAATTTTTAGAAATTGGACAATTCAAATACCATTTTGGAAGTCAGGGACGACGGATGGGAATAAGTGAAAAACACGTACAAGGATAATTTATATACATTACTCTAGAATTTATATAAGATAGTTTAACGAATTACCAGTGGGGGCTCAATATGGTACTGTAGATCTTCAAAGGTGATTGTTAGCGGTACGAAAGGTAACACGATTTTTCCTGTAAGATTATAGGATGAATATCTATCTGTTGATGCATGTACCATTCAATTTTTAGAGCATAAATTTTACATAGTTCTGAAAACATTCCAACCTGCATAAGGCTTAGAGACGGCAACAAGTTTACTTATGATTATTTTATCATGGTGAGTCTGGTGCTTGGATTCTTCACTTCCGTGTAGTTGATATAGAGTTTCCTTTGAAATAATGGCACGCGTACCAGGATCTGAAGTATTACACTACATGAGTATCTTAAAAAACTAGCTAACAAGATGTTCGTAGATCACATATATAAGAATAAGTCATACATAGTTTCTCTTCAAATAACAAAAGAATTTTGGGTGATAAACTGCAAATAAAGTAAATCCCACTAACCTAACAACCAGATGTTCTTAGATCATATAGAAAAATATGCCCCATAAAAATAATGGTGCAACACTTGCTCTTGTACCACACAAAAATAACTTGAAAATTTTACCCATAGGCGACACCATTTACAAGTTATTTTTTGACCCGACCACCCAAAATTATTGATGGTTTATATTATAAGTGGCAAAATGAATGGGTCGGGTCGGGTCACGGGTCTAAATGGGTCCGGGTCTAGATGGGCATCTTGTCAATCAGTTCTATTACAACAAAAAAAAATAAAAATAAATAAAAATAGAAGAATTAAGAAATAGAAATAATTCACGAGAGATTTTCACTAGACATAAAGATAAAATATGAAGCCTAAATAAATTTGCAAAAAATTACATTAAACCAGCGCAACAAAATAGCAAGTAACAAAAATATGGAACTCTCTAGGTTCAAAGTGGACATTTATATATAAGATGAAGAAGTAATTAATTACCATTCAAGTAGCTCAAAGCCATGATGAAGCCAATGTTAAATAGAAGTGCAAAACCGAACAAGGCGCCAAGTGATATCCAGTAATAGTGTTCACCAAAATCTAGCCCACGACTTTGAAGTGTTTGTAACCCTATGGTGGTGTGACTTTGAATTGTTCGTAACCCTATGGTTGTGTTCGTAAACATTATCTGCTTGGAAAAGTTAAACGTCGGAGTATGAAGAATCATTTGCATGCTTATAAAGGGTCAGATCAAACAAAGAAATAGTGGGGAATCGAGGTTGTTATAACAATCCTGGATATTCTTTGAATCGTGTAATCAGTTTCTCAATAAAGTATTTTGACACTTTACTACATGGGTTCACGAAATCTATAAATTAAAGAGATAATACAAAGAAAGCACTTAGAATCTTGAAACTATGGAAAACCAGGGAGAATTGTTGTGTTTTCGTGTATTAAAAATGAGACCAAAACATTCTGTTATATCCAGAATTAGTTTGGCAGTTAAAAGCAGTTGGCGGGAACCTACAATGGCACCTGTTCGTAAATAGATGCAACGTTTCACAAACGTCTGTTCGTTTTGGCGTGAAAACGGGTAACTGTATCTAAATGTAATACATTCAATATAAATTCAATACGGTGGTCTGTCACGTATATAAACCCCTTGACCCAACCCCCCCCCCCCCCCCCCCTCCCTTACTATTTTAGTGGTGGTTCAAAGTAGTTTGAACGAGTATGCACCCCCACTTACCAACTCGTTCTATAGCTTAACTTAGAGTGCCCTTAGGTCTCGATTAAATCCTAATTACACTAAAGTTACCAACAAGAAAATTCAAGCCGGAATTTATTACGCCAAACCAGCAAGCCGAGATAAAAGTACATATTGAAATATTTCCTATTAAGTTCAAAATTATTTGACTGCACTTGTATTATCAAGCAAATAAAAGGTTCGGGTTTGTTTAGTTGTAGTGCCTGTTATTTAAGAGGGTACTATCAATGAATTATCAAACAAATGATAAATCATCAGAACCGTGTTGTTAATCCAAATATAGATTGACTAAAATTAATTAGTGTTCTACCAATTTACCTTGTTCCATCTGGGAGAAAGAAATTCGTTCACTGCAAGGCCTATTTCAGCATATGATAGTGGACAAGCCCAAAATACCCATTGTAACCATGCTGGCATTGAATCTGCAACCAGTTCCCACTGTTTAGCTTCATCCAAAAGTCTTTACTTGTCTATATCTCAAATAACAAATAAGAAATAAAGGGAACATACTGTGCGATATAACAAAGCCACCAAATGATAACATATACAGTATTGATATACTGCCCGCTACTGTAGAAGCAACCATTGTTCGAAATAATGATCCAAAGAATCGGAACATGGATATTGACATGAAGTGCATCGCAAAAAATAGCAGTAGCTGGCGAAAGAACCTAAAGAGGACACACCACATATAAGTTATATCTTAGAATCATGGTTATACAGTGAAGAGGTTTGACATAAGTAATAAGTTCATTTTAGAGGACAAGGAACGTATTGCTATTATCAGCTGAAGCCTATTCTGAAATATAAATTGTACATCACTGAATTGTTTATAGTTACTTGTGGGAATAGAGAGGGACTGAAGATAAATATGAAAGTGTATAAGATGCTGACCTTTCTGGTTCAGGGCTGTATCCAATAAAATAATAAGGGATACATGTCCAAATAACGGCTGCTAACACTGACATGGGAATCTTAAGAATGGATGCCGGAATTGCATACGCCCAAGCAGGGTAGAAGTACATATCCCTTTGTTTATAGAAAACTGGAAGTCGATCAACTGTCATATACAATTCTGGGATCCCATCAAATAGAAGAAGCATCATCGCAAAAAAGAGTGAGCCAAGATAATAATTTGCATGATTTAAATCAACCTTCAATCTAGTTCGCAATAATACAGTCATTGTTATGACTGAAATTATGATAAGCTGCACATAAGTAACTCACATAGTTAGACATTTTATAAGTTATATAAAATGGCATTTGCACATGAAGGGAAGAATATATTACAAAATAATACTAATAATCAACATATAAAAGAGGGTAGTTTAAAGACCTGAGAAATTCGTGATTTGTACCTGGGATGATTTGAAAGTGTACACAAAAGAATTCCTTTTCATGAGAAGAATCTCCCTAGACATGCAAGCTCTAAATAGATCCCATTTAGAGAGAGAGTACATATTGAATGAAATAGCAGTCTCATGGCTCTGCAATCTCATGAAGGGTTTGGAGATATCCTCATCTAAAGCTTTTCCGATATGAGATTCCTTAAATAACACAGATAAGGTGTGTACTGAAACATAATTATATGCTTGTTCAGTACGGCACCAATACATCGCCTGATCTTTTCTTGAGACAACCTGTGAATGATCGGTCATTGTTCAATAGAAACTACTAAAGTAAATATTTATATCACTGCACATGAGCGTAAGCATGAGTATACTAAGTATGGTAGTGGCCAGGAATGGCTTGTTAAAGGATATGTGAAGTACATTAAATACTACGAACTTTAAAGCCAAACCCGAGTCAGACTGATTAAATTTCTAGCAAGCATTTATTCAATTGACACCGTTGTAGAGGATCTGCATATGTCTTGAATAAGGTATCCCATGTTCCCATATCAACCAGGTGGTTTTGGGTTCAAGACAGTATCAATGTAAAAAATGTTAATGAGATTACCTCTTGAAGGAAGTCAGCTACTCCTTTTCTCTCAGGGCACTTAAACCCCACAGCCTCAAAATAGTCTAAAACATGAGTCCGTGGTCCGTGATACACTATCATCCCTTCTGCCATCAAAATGATGTCATCAAAGAGATTAAACACTTCTGGTGCTGGCTGAAGAAGTGAAATGAGTATTGAAGCCTCTGTTATATGTGCCGACTGCTGAAGACAAGCGATTATCTGATACGTAGTGGAGCTGTCTAATCCATTTGATATTTCATCCATAAATAAAGCTTTTGTGGGACCAACAATCATCTCCCCTGCAAAAAAAACATGAAAGTTATATTTTATCTATACAATAAATGTACTTCACCAAATAGTGACTGTGTCATATAGGCATCAAATGCAGAGGTTACCTGTAGTCACTCTTTTCGTTTGACCACCAGATATTCCTCTTCTCATGCCATTCCCAAATATTGTATCAGCACATATATCAAGCCCAAGAATCTGGAGTACCATGATCATAGCAGGAAAATGAATATATTGAGCTTATTAAAGTAGAAATTATATACAAGCTCACATCAGCTAAAAGCATTACCTTCAGGATGTAGTTTGTTTGAAGAGTAGTCTTTTGTCCTTCGATGGAAATTCCCTGTGAAAATTAAACGTGGTTGACTATATATCACCAACTAAACCGATATATTATTACAAATGCGAGTAAAAAGGATCCCTTTCTCCCGTATTAGATTACATTTCATTTGTACCATGCAAACTATTTGAACTTATCGTTTTAGAGGGTACACTTTAATGAGTGTTAACACATAACCTTCAAGAATCCAAATTTTTATTTAACATAGTTGACTAATATACAAAATACGCCGGAAGTTGTACTTGAAAATACAAATGCATTTTGATAATTATTTCGTGAAAAATTTTCAAGAAGATCAATCGCTTTAGGAGTTAGCTATACAGATATAACCAAAAAACAATTATTAATATCTCACCTTCATAAAAGTGTCTATATCTGGATCTGGAATAATCCCTTCTTGTTTCTCCCTTCTGCTAACCTCCATCAAAATCTCTAGATAAGAATAAAAGTAGTTCTCATTTAGTTCTCAAACCATCATTCTGTTGAAAGGAATAATACGACAGGGTGTTTGTTGTGTTCAGAAAGGAGGTAATCAGGCATACCTGCACGACTTCCAATACCCTGACAACGGGCCGAGAAATCAAGTGATTCCCTCACTGTCATCTCAGGGATATGCAAATCATTTTGGCTTATGTAGGTAGAAGTTTTTGGAGAGACAAATTCATCTAGGTTGTATCCATTGTAAGAAATGTCACCACTAAACTGTTTTTATTAAGGAATAACGGTTGGTGATCGAGTAGGCCCAAAGAACAACATCCCATTAATAGAAATATATGGTACTTATAGGAAACAAAACAAATGTAAGTTAAAAACCTTGAGGGATTTGCTTAGGCTCCCCGAAAGTGCTTTCAACAATGTGGTTTTCCCAGAACCTGGTGGACCAAGAAGCAGGGTCATCCTGAAAGAACAAAAATTGACGGTTGATACTGACTGCAGTTTGGATATATAGATAGTAACTTGGTATTCTTACCTTCCTGGCTTAATGACACCAGTGACATTTTTTATGATGGTTATCTTTGCCCGTTCGGACTTTAAGCCAGGTATCATGACAACGTCCTGTTAGAGAGAAAATTAGATTTCAAATATTACTGTTGAAGAAAGTAAAATATCACTGACTAGCCGGCTGACTATCAGAGCTGAATGACGAGATCGTTTTGCTTTCAGTAATCCACAGCAAGTGACAAAAAGGGCCAGTATTGCATTGGTTTTATTCTCGATAACCTTTACATTCTAAATCATTTTTGCAATAACACCCAATTGTGGATCTTGGGTTACATCCTTGTGATCTTAGAGGGAGTATAATATAATGCAAACAAATTACAGACACAATGTTTGATTATAAATTTTCGAAATAGATGCTGAACTTCAAACAGAACCGCACAAAATTAACATTATAGATTAGGTAACCCAATCAGAGCCACATCAGAGACCTTAACCAGGTAAATTAAAAAAAAAACAATATATAAATTGTACTGCTTATCAAGATGAAAAACAATAGTGTTGTAGTACCGTCTCTAATACTCGTGTCTTATGGCTACGTATATGTCAATAGGTCAGATTTGGGCTCCTTAGGCTTACCGGACAATTATACAGTAACTAATAATTTATGATAATCTATCAAATAGTTCGTTACCGATAAATATACAAGTACCGATTTTTATAATGATTCATCAAAATAATCAAAAAAAATTAATAATTATAAAATTTAATCTATTACATTAGAAGTTCCGTGAATTTGACTTATTAAAGTGATAATGACTAAACTTGAACTAGTGTTGTAAGGTTTCATTGGTACAATTTATAAAATTATAGATCATAAGATTATGGAATCTGGAAATTTGCCGGCCACCAAATCTACCGGATGATAGCGATCACTCGGTTGACTTCACTCTTCTAACATCATTACGTCAACTCAAAATGGTATCTTCCGGGCCGTCTCTACTGGGACAAAAGCTGATTAATTGCTAAAAAAAGACCCTCTATCTAGCTATAAGATGTTTTTTTTATTCTTTTCGTTACGGCTCAATTAAATTTGAAACGACTAGAGCATAATTTTTATTGCAGTTAACAATCAAGTTATTATATGTATATACACACAGACACGTACATATTCAAACATTCATTTTGAGACCCTTATAATTCGGAGGCTCTGTGCGGCCAGTCAGCCTCTCTTTTCTCGCGGAACACTCAATTACTTCGCCCTCCTCAAAGACGGCTATTGTATCTTCCATCAACCTCACACCATCTCAGTAGAGGGGCCCACCATCAGCTATTCAAATATCAGGGCGCTCCCAACCGTGGTTGAACCACTTCCAAATTAAACCACTTCCGCCACCTAAGCGCCACGTCAGATTTTCACAACTGATTAAAAACTGATTCACAACCGATTACCCACTGCCATCAATGACTAACCACTTCATTTTTTTTTGCCCTACATTTACCAATATATCACCATTTCTATACACTAAACAAAACAAAAAAAAACGCGCGGTGCCCATTTTTTCCAACCGATTACAAATCGGTTTTCCGATTATACTCCCAACCGGTTTGAAAATGGTTTGACGGATGGCACCAATTTTGCAGCAAACTGGTTGGCAACCGATTTGCCGTTGGGACTTCCCTCACCTCACTATGTCATCTTCCATCAACCCCATGCTTGGGACCCACCATCAGCCGCTCCATCTAACTCAATTGTGGATGCTCTTGGAGGAGACAATGCTACTATTACCAATTCATCTCACTCTTCTATTGGTAAATATACTACCATACGATGATAGTATTATTAATATTAACTAGGCTATTTATATTAATTAATTATTAATATATATCTCTATATAACTAAAATAACTAAGATCCAGTGAATTGAGGTGTGACAGTTTTAATTAGTGGGCCAAATCAAAATAGATTTATTGTACTGCAATCTAATTGGTTAGTTTGAATTTTCACATAGAACTTCAGTCTTCAACTATAACATATGAAATCTTCATCACCTTTTCTTTTGACATCCAAGATATAACATATACTACAATTAAAGCTGTCAATAAACATACATTTAGATTTACTAATAGGCCTCTTATTTATTTTTCTTTCACTTATTCAAATTGTTTTAATTTTCTTCATTAATAGTTCAAACGTTAGAGTAGAATATTGTTCGGATTTGATGTTATATTAGTAAAGGTTAATTTTTAGCATAGAATGTTACAAATTAGAAGTTTATATGCTTGTGAATTTCGTTTATGCGTGTTTAACATTTTCATGTTTAGAGTTTCTATCATGGCCCCGAAATTAACAAGACGGCCCTGTCAATGACCCAAGTATAACTAGAGCTGCCTAAACGGGTCTATCTTTCGGATCAATGTGTCATGTTTTTAAAAAAAAATCAAATCACATTTATCGATCAAATCACGTTTGATCTAAATAAATACCTAACCTGTTGACTACTACAGCAGTAACGAATGAACTAGCAGCCGCAATTAGATACTTACAGAAAGCATGCTTTTCCAAGAGTTCCAGAGATTTGGGAGGGGCTTGCCATGAACTACTTCACACTCAGCATTCACACAAAGATCCTTATACCTCACCTCCACAGTTGGTAACTGCACATCAACTCTGACAAAACAGATACAACCGTAAGATGAACATCTTGAATTTCATTAATTATAGTGTACTAAGTGTTGAGACAGAAAATCTTACTTGTCTGTTCGCGCTTTAAGATTTTGCAACAACCGAAGGTTGTCATTCACAATATTTTGTATGAGCTTCTCAATAAGCATGTGGCGTTCAGGAGCAAGAAGCTTTGTGACATCAACCACCTTCTTTCCCTTTTCGTCATCATACAGAGATGATCTCAACCGCTTAAATGTTGGCAATCTATCGATTGCTGACCACTGTAGAAAATTCGTATCTGTCTCATCAGGAAGATCATTGACAGAACTTATTTCTGAATCAGAAGGCAAATTAGATGTATGACCACGAAAAGGTGATCTTATAGCTCTTCCTATCTCCGACCGCTCGATTTGTGGTGACTCTGTATATTCAGAATCAACTACTTGGGCCATATTAAATGTATTCGTTGAGCTTTGTTATTTCAGTAAGACCAACATACAAACACTTTAAATACTCATTTTATCTTATGTATGTACAAAAAAACAAGTACAAACACAAGCATCATATCAGCATTTTGTTAGACCTTATTATAATGATTATTCTGTGTTATTAACGTTTACTTACCAACATTGTATTATAGATTATACTTCCTCTGTCTTATTCTTTTGTTCACGAAACTATTTTTATTTCTCTCAAAAAGATTGTCTACTTGCAAAAAATAACCATTAAAATCATTAAATTCCCCAATTTACCCTTATTTATTCATATCAATCATTTATTTCGTACAAATTTTCAGTCAAACTTGCTTTGAATATAAAAGTAAATTGACATTCATTCAACTTATCTTAAATCCAACAAAATTTATCTGGGGACAATAAAAGTGAGGCAGAGGGAGTGATACATTATCTACTTGTCAATCTTATAGCCATAACTATAGCTTGTACACATGTTTATTATTGTGCAAAATCAATGAGAAGGCACGGATGATTTCCTTCATGGTGTGAGAGAAACAACCGTGAACAACTCCAGACCATCTTCCTTCCAATAAACCGTACTTTTTTCTTCATTGGGTTTAGTGCGCGCAAATGTAACAAACTATAGTCTGACATTCGTAGTATGTATCGAACTATTCGAATTTACATTGTATGTAACGAGCTTGTAATTTATTAACATTGTATGTATTTTGGTCAGATTAACGGTTCTAAGAGACGCCACATGACAATTAAAAAGTCGACACGTGGAAAAAGTACCATAAATTACGTACAATGTAAAGGAATTACAAGTTCGTTACATACAATGGAAGCCCGAGTAGTTTGCTACATACTATGATTATCATAGTATAGTTCGTTACATTTGCGCGCACTAAACCCTTCTTCATTCTTCTCAGTCATTTTCTCTAAATCAAATGGTAGAACAGAAGTTTCATCCGGCTCTAGCTGTTATTAACAATATCAAAAACTTTGTTCCCATAACCCTAGAGATGGAGAAAGGAAAATATTCTTCCTGGGCAGAGTAATTCAAAATCCATTGCAGAGCATACCAAGTGATCGACCACATCATTCCTCCTACACGAACAGAAAAGTCGGCTGAAAACAACAGCGAAAACGGGTCGATAAATCTGACCAAACCTGGTCACGTTTGAATGCTATAGTCCTTGATGGATTCATGGCACGATCTCGAGTGATCTGCTACACACCATTTTAAAACGAGATATCACTACCCAACAAGCGTGGGAGCAATTACAAAGTATATTTCAAGACAACAAGCATTCACGTGCTCTCAATTTGGAGGATCGGTTCACTCATGTCTATCTAGACGATATTCCAAATGTATCTGCCTACCATCAAGAACCAAAAATGTTTGCTGATCAGTTATCTAATGTTGGTGCACCTGTTCAAGATCAATGGTTGGTACTTCAATTGACTGCGGGTTTAAATGATAATTATGATAAGGTTGCCACATTCCTTCAACAAAGCAACCCAATGCCTTCCTTTTATGATGCTAATTCTTGAAGAAATCTGCAAGGCTAAGCAAGCTGCTACTGCAGCCAACACCACTGACACCCCTCTAGTAACAAATGTTTCTGGCTTTCTGCTGATGACTCGAAGGACCAGGACCTGGTTCCGTGTCAAGCAATACACCAACCCGAACTATCAACCGTCAATGATGTGGTCAATGGTCAAAAAACCTAGCAGGGAAAAAGCACTATGGGTCGAGGGTGTGGTCGTGATAAGTGGTAACAATAACCAGACCACCAGTGGCAACAAGCCAACAACAATAGGCCACAACGGTGACAGCAGCTACCACTGTGGACTCAGTACCCACCATGGGGTTGGGCATAGCATAGTCCCTCCATGTCCGTATGACCGTATCCCACATCTTGTTGGGCCAGACCTCCCCTGTCTCTTCAGCCCGGTGTTCTTGGAACTCACCCACAACAAGCTTTTGCAGCTTCCAAACCGACTCCAACTAATGCTCCCTCGAGTTATGCTCCAACTGGCATTGTGCAAGCCATGCATACCATGACACTAAACGTTCCTAATGAAAAATGGTACATGGACACCGGAGCAACCTCAAACATGACAAATACCCCAGGTAATCTCACGCGCGTGAGTGGCGGATCCAGGAATTCCGTTTATAGGGGGCGCTCTAAAACGGGTTGTTGAGTCAAGATATTATGTTGTACATGTCAAAACAGGTCGGGTTTACTTGACCCGCAAAATCGATGCTCATTCTCAAAGTTCCATATATAGTAAACTTGTGAACTAAACTCAATCAATTAAACTCGATCAACGTAGTTTTTAGTTGTTTCAGATTTTTGTTTAGTATCATAAAGCTTCCGAACTCGTTCAAGTAACATTTTACCAATATTTTCTTGTAAAAGAAAAGTAATAATGTAAATTATTGGCATCATATATACAAAATCGAAAAGGCATAACAATCAACAATATATTATTATTTTATCCAAAAACAATATATTATTATACCAAGTTTATTTTGAAGAAGTTTTGCGGAGTATCAAATAATAACATGATAGTAATAATTTTTATAGTAGAATCATCTCCCTTAATTTGTTTATTAGCAGCATAAAATGAAAGAGTTTGAAATATAGTGAGGAAAATCATCCCACATCGCCAACAAATAAAAGTTCTCTCTGTCTCCTCTCCCTCTATTTAACTGAACGTAAGGAATTTTTAACCCACTTGCCCTTTTTTTTATGATTGGCATTTAAGCACCAATTTCTTTTTGGGTTGGGGGCTAATTGGTCCTTAACCATTGTAAATGTTCGATGAGTAAGGTAAATTGTCCATAAATTTTTTGGACACAGGGGCATCGCATCTCTGCCCCAGTTGCCCTTCATTAGATTTCTGTGAAAGGATTTTCATAAGGAGATGCCACAATGAGATGCAGTAGTACACTAGTACAGGTGATCTATATCTGATCACTATAGATTAGGTTAAGACGCCTAAACCCATTTGTGGCAAGGACGGAGCTTTATTGGGGTAGGTCCTAAATTTTGAGTTAGTAGTAGTACATATTTAATAGTTTATATATGTTCACAACATATTTAGCTAAGTAAGATAGTTGAGACTTTTTTATATAAGTATAATATAATGAAATAATTGGTGGTCCAACTATTATCAATTGTATGTTTTTACTTTTCATTACCTCATAGAAATTAAATATACGATTATAAAAAATTTAGACAATTACATGCTTAATAGTTATTTTAAGTTGTTTTTTTTTTATAACATAAATGCATAAATATGCATGCCAAAAAACTTATTGATATACTAACACTAATTAAGAATAAAAAAATAGTTAAATTAACTTTTGTGTAGCATAATAGAATTAATGTTCTATTTTAACGCATTTTTTTTACGTCCATCGGCTTTGGCCCTCTCAAATGGTTCGTTCAAGCTCCGTCACTGATTTGTGGGTATTGGGTCCGTTATGATTTACTTAGATTTCAAATGTACATTATATATAGTTTATCAATACCTACGGGTTTTCATTATTCAACATGGTATCAGATACCGTTTCCTTCTCTGTTCCATCTTTCTTACCCTCACCCCTTCTCATCAAATATCTTTGTTTTATTTTACTAAATCTAGCACACCCTATTATATTAAGAGAAAAAATCCTAGTTGCCGTCATAGAAAAGAAAAGAAAATATTATGCTCCGTTTCTTGTATTATCCATCTTCGCAACACATAGCAAGTGTTCGGCATTAAAACCAAATGGCTTCTCAACTTCTTTAATACTTCTTTGTCTCTTGTTCGCAACCGCTTCCGCGAACCAATAATCTTCTAAAAGCTAACATATTCTTGTATCCAATATATCCTAAAAATAAATCTCATCTTCTTATATCTTATGTTCCATTGTTTCCTCAATCTCTTCCAAACAAATTTTAAGAAAACGAAAAAAGGAATCTTCTTGCTTTCATCGCCTTCAGCCACATTCATGATTTGGTTTGTTTGTTTTTTCGTGGCTGCTTTTGTCCCTTACTTAGCTTGACAGTTATTATTTTTTTTCATGTTTCAACAACCATGTCGCAAACAAATTCTATATATATATTACCGCCGGGTAGCGTAACCGTCTTTTCATTAACTTCGAATCTCAACCTTTAGATGTAGCAACTTTTCACCTCAGCCGCCTTTGATTCCTAATTTTGGTTACTACTCCCACATGTGATCCTAAGGCAGTTTCTTCAACCGCCTACCTTTAACCTCCACACGTTCACTCAAATCAAATGTGTATATGGTCAAACACTCAAACCACCTGCCTCATAAAAGTAGTTATAGCAACATCCACGTGAGATTCAATGTAAGCGATTCTGTTTACATTTTGTGTATTATTATTATTTAAAGTTAATTTTTGCCATTAATATTTTTGCTTTTCTTTTATGTTAAGTGACAGTAATATTTCATTAATAATTGAATTTATATAGTCAAAGTATGCACTGTCTTATTATATTTATATTTGTTCTTTATTTTATACTCGTACTAGGTGAAGGACCCGCGACAACGCGGGTTATGACATTTGATTTTGTAAAAAATATTTTGTTAGTTCTTTATTTGTTTTGTCAAATGTATGACACAATAACTAAACCAATTTTAACATCACTTTTCTTAATCAAGAATGTTAATCTAACATTTTATTGTAACATGTAAGTTAAAGTTGTAAATATGTTCAATGCACTTTTTCAATACATGGAAGGCTAAACTCGATTTACAAAGAATTGATTTGTAATAACTTTCGAATACATGAAAGATAACAAATATTTAGTAGCTATTAGATGCTACATTACTGCAAGCAACATGAGGTCAACTTCTAGCATATATAACCGAACTATATAAGGTCCACCTTTTATTGGTAATTAGTAATCATTGCTTCACCAAATCTGTTCCAATAGTTCCTTCCTGCCCTGCAATAAAGTTGGCATAACATAGCAGAGGAACCTTATGAAGCCTTTCAATCAATAACAGTATGGCCAAAAAATCTACCCCAATAATGGGTGTCAAATAATTCATTCCATGTCTATTACTATATTAGAATATAAATATAAATTGACATCATCATTATTTTGGCAATTAAAGATTCATGTTTAATGAACTCGAAGGGTGAAAAAATATAGGTTATAACAAAGAAGCTAAAGAACATAACACTAATGATCACCAAAAAAAACTTAAAGAGCATAAACATAAAGTTATTTACAGGTGTCAAGATGGGTGGGTCATTGGGATTGTGAAAGTGGTCAAAGCATATTAGGTTGACCTCAGAAACCTTCTACAGTGTCAAAATGGGTGGATCATGTGGCTTTAGTGGTAAAAGCATATTAGGTTGTCCTCAAAAACCTTCTATCAAAAGTTTACAGCTTATTGTAGTAAAAGTGTCAAATATGATCATAAAATATATTATTTCAATGATAATCAGTTTTGAATGAAACATTTAAAAAAGCTTAATACCATTTCAATGGTGATCAAACATTTGAAAAAAACAAATAAACTTTGGATTAGGCCCATTTGACTTGTTTTCCATTTTAGTGAACTATTTTCGTTATGCATGTTTGACCCGGCAAAGATAGAACATGAGAAGAATCGGTCAGCCCATTCATATATATATGGGTCAAAAACTTACCTCGGTGCAAGAAAAGATTGAAAGCAAAGTTCAGCATAACCACCTAAACCACAAAGACAAACACTCACTTTGTATACTTATAAGAGGATTTAGCATCCAAGTATCCTACGAACCTGAAATTGTCATACAAACCTTTACAATGAGTCCTTTTTGTATATTTCTAACAAATATATTAAAAAATAGAGGGATTAAAAATTAACAAATTTAAGCAAAGGAGTCAAAGTCTTAAATGAACTAAAGACACTTTTATCCATTCTTAAAATAACCATAGCTAACTAATGCGTTAATTTTATCGAAAAACAATATTGTTACAGGGTTAATGCATTAAAGTACCATATGGATGACTCTCAACCCATTTAACTAATTTAATCCGTTTCTCTTCTAACTCAGACAACCAGAATCATGTTTTTCGTAAGTGATGGATTGAAATTACCATGAGCAGTTTTCATTTTTATCAAAGTAGTAAGACAAATAGCTCTGACCATATTCTTCAAGTAGCTACAGTTTTCATATTTATCAAGTTAGTAAGACAAATAGCTCTGAGAAATTGGAGGAATGAATATACCTTAAGTTACTACGACCTTTTGATCGATTTAGTAATTTCACCTGAAGAAATTAGAATACAACAAACCTTTTACTATTTAATGAAGTAAATATATGAGTCATTCAGTGTATCATGTTATTAGCAAAATCAAAAAATGAAATAAGAAACTATTTACGATAAAATAAGCTACGCAATCAAATGATAAATTCCATTTTTTAAAAACAAAAATTTAGCTAACACTTGGGATACCTTGATGTCCTTCTGGGAAGTAATGAAAATGTAGCTCAAAGACATCATCAAGATCCTTTTCATAACACATCACAACTTGAAGTTCTTATGATATTAAATAGAGTCTCTAATGGGTCAACATAAAAGACAGAATATAAAGAAGAGATAAAAAAAAAAAAAGAATTTTTCTACCTTCAAATCATGTATTGTTACAACATGACAGTGATGAACGAAAAATCCCAACGAACTTTTAATCTATATGCTGATCAGCTGCTTTTACTTGTAGTACCTATAAACTGAAAAAAAAATCACAAAGAAAAGTGAAATATATGTAATGTTTACTGTTTAAAATTTATTTGATAATAGGCATTGAAAAGTTTACATGTACAACTAAATATTAGAGGTTACCAGTCACTTCGTATGTTAGGTTTTACCAAACATAACCAAAAGAGTAACACTCAATCCAATGATAAGAATAGCTATATTCTAGCCACTACAGATGACTTATTTGTCAATATTCACCAAACATGCATGCAATAATTCTTAAAGAAAAAAACAAACATACGATACAATTCAATAAATA